>CM038145.1:407557580-408157580 GCA_021437245.1 Aegilops speltoides | reverse complement strand
GTCAAGTCTTACCAAGCTGCCTCCGCTCGAAAAGAACAATGCTACATCAACGGATGTTTACTTAAGATTTGACTGGGAGATATTGACCTGGCAATCTTATTTAGATTGAATCATAAGGGGAGGCGGGCCCCACCCGATGAAATTCAGGTAGGTGGAGGTATTAGGGAAAGTCCTGTAACAGCCCTGTAACAACCCTCTTATGTCCGTGCTTGCTCGGCGCTTCGTAGTATATATACATGTGTTTAGCATTTTGCTCCAGAAACCGATGTGTGAGGCCATGTAAGGCTTGGTCAACTTTTATATATGATTGTCTTCTAGAGTAGCCCGCTTGTTTTTCAAAGTCGCGTTGTGGATGAACTACGCACACGTAGTATCCACAAAATCATTCCCTTCCTCCTGCCACAAGCACTTTACGAGAAATAGAGGTCAATCAAACTGATAATGAAGCATTATATAAATGGCATTGATGAAAGTATAGCTATAGAATCAACAGGAGACGCTATGCCATGGTACTTACTTTCGGGTATGTATATCGCAGCTCCTTGGCAGTCCGGAGCTTGTGCGGTGAACTGTTTCCAAACCCTGCAAGACAAAGAAAATATTTGTTATTACTTGAGATATCAGAAATGAACAAAAGTTGCCGATATGGTGCGATAATGATCGATTGAACTTACTTGCTGAGCATTTCAGTCATGTCCGCATAGGTGCTGGGATCTTTCCGTCTGGAGTCTAAGACGGTTACTAGTCCACGCTCAAGCTTAATCTCCAGAAGAATATAGTGGAACCTGCACGCATGCATAACTCATCAATTACATTAACCTCGCTCGAGTAATAAGGAAAACCGAATATGCACACGACAGTAACACTCACGGGCCGTGGTAAGAAAAGAGTATGGTATCTTTGTTTTGATTTTTGATTAATGATTGTAGCAAGTTGTCATCGGCCTCTTCGGCGCGCTTTTCAACCAGAAAAACATCTATGATATTTGTGTTAATGAACCCAATATCATAGATTTCATTTTTTTTGCACTCGACGATCTTCAATCTGCATAATATATTGAGGATAATTAATTATAAATACATGCAATGAAAGAGCCGAGCTATATATACAGACTAATGACGAAATAGTACTTACAGCAGTAGCAAAAGACCATTAATTTATCGAGGGCCTTTTGATTGAAGAACTCGAAGAACTACTCAAATGGAATAGACAACAGATCATTTGAAACGAGGTCGTGCTCCTCTTTAATTTTCAGATACAAAGTGTTCGTCCCCTCAGACTCTCTGCAGGTTTTCATGTACCAACTATGGAATCTTCGCATCATTGTTGTCAGAGACTTTTCATCTTTGACGAGAGGCTTCCGTACTCAGATCTCTGAATAAGTCCACCTCCATGAAATCAGGAAGTGCATCGTCAGGCAGGTAATCTCCAAGATTGCCATAACCGGCCACCGTCCCCGGAGGATTAGACACATTCAGCGGGGGGCACGATTGCTGTGCTTGTTCGCCGAGCTGGGCAATTTTTTCCCCTTTGCCCGTTGTTCTTTTGACCTTTTATCACTGACAGTAGTTCCCGACCGCTTGGCTTGGAGATATGTCTGCTCAGAATGTCGCTCATAGTTGGTTCTCGGCGGAGACTTTGGTGGTTTCCTCAGGGCATTGAGAGTGCGCTTTGCTTTCACCGGATCGACCTTCTCCTCCGGAGGTGGATGTATCTTTGCTTTAACCCCTTCAAAGAACTCCTTCACTTGGGTCTGCACGATCGTATCGTTTTCCTCCTTGCTCCTCTCGTACGGTAACTTCTCTACAGGCTTTAGAGGTGGACCGTATCTGTATTGCCTCTCTCTTCTTGTGCTGCTAGGCGCAGGAGCGAGCCGGAGCGGCTGCGGCGTCTGTCTTCTTCGTGCTTGCTTACGAGGCGGAGGAGAAGGACTACTGACGCGTCGGAGCAGCCGGGCGGCGGCGGGTCTCTTCCGCCCTTGCTGGCGGGCGGAGAAGGAGGAGGTGGAGTGCCGCCACGCCGGGAGAAGGGGCGGAGTGCCGCCACGCCGGAGAAGGGGCGGAGTGCCGCCACGCGTGCCTGATCTTCACTCGCGGAGGAGGAGGCGGTGGAGGAGGCGGAGTGCCGCCACGCGTGCCTGATCGTCACTCGCGGAGGAGGAGGCGGTGGAGGAGGCGGAGTGCCTGACTCGCGGAGGAGGAGGAGGAGGCGGAGGCGTCCAGCCTGAGAAGGTCGATGAGCTCCTTCCGCCATAGGCATGGAGTCTTGAGCGAGAACCCAGCCTAGTCTCCCCTTCACCGGTAGGGTGCTCAAGCGAGGTCCTCAAATCCCTCCGTTATTTCATCAACCATCACCTTAGCAAATCATACGAATCGGTGGCGGTGATAAGTTGTGCAGGTCCACTAGGATAAACTTGGCCAACAGCCGCCTTGACCTTCAAATTCATGCATCGCGCCATAATGTGGCAATTTTGAGACTCCGTGATACCATCCACGGGATAGCTGGCAGAGCCGTCAAGACATGCTCCGGCTGAAGCAGCTCGGCGGAAGCAACGCTGCTTCGCGCCGAGATGGCGGGTAACCGGGAAGCTTGGCATGTCGTTTGTTGCGATCTGCTGCTTCTCGTTCCTCTTCTCGATCCTCTAGCCCCATTACCCTTCCAAGCAGCGCTGCATTTGGTCTGCTCCACTTTCTTCCTCCTCTCGTGAGTTTTGTAACCCCTGCGTCCGGAAAACCAACCTTCCACGGAAGGGAGCCTGGCGTGCCTCGTGTCCGTCCAGGGTGCTCGGGATTCCCAAGGGCCATTGTGAGCTCGTCCTTCTCCCTGTTTGGAAGGAACGTCCCTCGCTGCGCAACATCGATATAGTGTCGAAGTTTCTTGACTGGTGTTTGCGTTGCTCGTCCGTCCCATCGACACTTGCCTCATTACGAGGTCCAAGGTTCCGCCAGCCCGAAGAACCAAGTCCGCAACGGTCTGCCAGCGCATTGTCTCGGTTCGATCCCTTTTCAAGCAGATCATGCTCAGCCTTGGACCACTTAGGTCGGGATTTGAGGTAGCCACGACCCGTGCGATGGTGAAGCGTCTTCTTCGCAGCATTTTTCTTGTTTGTCTCCGACATCTTCTTACTCTTTTCCGATGTCTTGTGGGCCACAAATGCGGGCGATGATCTTTGATCTTCTCATATTTGCCGATGAATTCTGGTGTCTCTTTTTCTTGACAAACTGGTTCAGCTCTTTCCTCCACCTCCTCATTAGGCCAGCCATCTTCTTAAGAGCACAAGACTTGATTAATTGCTCTTTAACTGGCTTCTCCGGATCCTCCTCTGGCGGTAGGATGAAATTTGCCTTCAGCTCATTCCAAAGATCTTCTTTACGCATATCATTGACATAAGACACCTCGGCGTCTTCATCCTTAGCAGGCTTATACCATTGTTGGATCTTGATCGGGATCTGTCCCTAACAAGAACCCCGTGACCGAGCGAAAATGCCTTCTTTGTCCGGATGGGTTCAATAGGTTCGCCGTCGGGCGCGATTTCTATGATCTCAAACTTTTCATCCGAGCTCAACTTTTTCTTTGGGCCTCGTCTCCTTACCGAAGTTGTGCTCGATCCGGAGGGCTAGAAATTATAAGGAAGAAAGACGATAGTACTTAATATGTGTACATATACCAAAACAATGGATGCATCAATTAACTTGTCAGCACGGGCTTAACTAATATATATATACCTGGCCGGACTCGGTTCGGTGACTCGGCTCGGCACGGTCTCCTTCGTCTTGTACCTCCATTGTGTCACGGAGCCATCATGAACATAGTCCTCCTCTTGTACCGGCATTAATGGGTGAAGCCATCATAATCATAGCCCTCTTCTTCATCCATCGACCAACGGTGTCGATGAGAAATGACGCAACATCATCACTTCCATTTGCGATTATTTCCCCAACATCGCTTCATTTCTTTGTCTCGGGAGTGCTCCATAGTTTACGCAAATATTGACAACATGTCAATTATTATTCAAACATGGTACATCTTGGCAAGCGTAGAACTAGCTAGCTAATCACAATAAGGAATCATGTTAGTGGCCTCGACGCTGCTTCTCTAGGGTTTGGGGTCGCCTCGACACAAAGCTTCAAGGGTTTGGGGTGGCCTCGACGATAACGCTCTTTTAACTTGATAAATTTGGGTGGCCTCGATCGAGAGAGTTAATTTGTCGGGTAGGAGCGCCAAGGGGAGGGGGCGTGGGAGACCTGCAACATCATTTTCTCTCTAGGGTTTGGGTGTCCTCGAGAGTTTTGGTCGAGCGAGAGGGCCGAGGGGGGTGCTGCAGTTGTATCTAGAGGGGGTTAATTATATCGACAATGACGCGACATACATATACATATCGGGGAGGGGGTATCGGTACCACCCCCTCGTGTTGAAGTTTCTTCTTTCTCCTTTCCTTTCTTTCTTCTTCTCCTCTTCTTTTTCTTCTTCTCCCTCGAGAAAGGAAAATAATTAAGGAAGAGGAAGAAAAGAGGAAGAAGGAAGAAGGGAGAAGAAGAAGAAGTAAAAAAAAAAGAGGAGATGAAGAAAGGAATAAAGGAGAAGAAGAAAAAAATAGAATTTCTCCTTTCTCCTCTATTCCTTTCTTCTTCTCCTCTTCTTTTTCTTCTTTTTTCCTCTTCTTATTTATTTCTCCTCTTCTTCCTCTCCTCTTTTTCTCCTTTCTTCCTCTTCTTATTTTCCTTTTCCCTCTCATTCTTTTAGTATTGCTTGTTTTAAAAAAAATGTTCAAATAGAAAATTCCAAAAAAAAAACAAAGGTTTTGCCTAATGCATTGTTCATATGAATATACCAACATTTGCATATTCTACAATAATTAATATCAACAAAAAAAATCTATGAACAGAAAAAAACCGAACTTTTCTAAAAATCTATCTTTTGCATATATATATAGCCACATATGAACAGAGCCGCATATATACATAGACATATATGAACAGAAAAAACTAATAAAATGAAACATATACATATATGAACATATATGAACATATACATACACATACACATATATGCATTGTTCATATGAACAGAAAAAAAATCTAAACTAATAAAAATGAAAAAAAAACAGCCATATATATATATAGCCACATATATACATACACACATATATATATACATTGAACAAAAAAATAAAACTAATAAAATGAAAGAAAAAAAAAAGAGCGGTCTGTGGCGCTGCTCACAGTGGTGCGAGGCGTGGGCGGGCGACGGCGACGGCGACGGCGACGGCGACAGGCGCTGGGCGGCGGCGGCGGCGACGACGGCGAAGCGCTGAGCTCGGGAGGACGGCGACGACGACGGCGACGGCGACGGCGACGGCGACGGCGGCGAAGCGGCGGCGGCGTCGGGACAACTGGCGGCGTCGATCGTTCGGCGTCGTCGGGGCAATGTGGCGATGAACGCAAAACTGCAAAGTGCCACTTATATACAAGAGCATTGGTCACGGTTGGTGGCACCAACGGGACTAATCTTACTAGTCGGTTGGAGCCACCAACCGGGACCAAAGGCCTCTTTTCGCAGCCCAAAGGCGAGAAGCTGCGACCTTTGGTCCCGGTTGGTGGCTCTAACCGACTAAAGTCTCTTTAGTCGGTTGGTGCCACCAACCGGGACCAAAACCCTCTTGCCCTGTCGGGCCAAAGTTTAGTCCCACCTCGCTAGTTGAGAGGGGCGCGGTGGTTTATAAGCCCCACCGCCGCCCCCTCTTGAACTCCTTCTCTGCTGCAGGCTTATGGGCCTACTTGCTCCTTCTTTGCTGTTGGGCCTTCAGGCCTGCGGGCTGAATCTGGCCCAAATTAGGGATACAAGTCGTATTCAGGCCGTGGGGCCCCGATGGGTGGCATTTTTTCTTGCTTTATTTAATTTATTTTGTTTCTACTTACAACAAAATACTTATTGTTGTTTTTTGTTTTGTTTTCTGCGTTATTTATTTTCTTTTGTTTTTGCTCTATTTTTAAAATCTTTTTGCTTCTAGTTTTAGGAAAATTATAAACTTTCTGTTAGTGCCATTACTAATTTTCAAATTTGAAAACACTTTTTTTGTTTTCTTTCTTGCTTTATTTATTTTATTTTGTTTCTACTTACAAAAAATACTTATTGTTGTTTTTTGTTTTGTTTTCTGCATTATTTATTTTCTTTTGTTTTTTGCTTTATTTTTTAATTCTTTTTGCTTTTAGTTTTAGGAAAATTATAAACTTTCTGTTAGTGCCATTACTTTTCAAATTTGAAAACACTTTTTTTCTTTCTTGCTTTATTTATTTTATTTTGTTTCTACTTACAACAAAATACTTATTGTTGCTATTTTTAATTATTACGAGGGCGAACCATAAGACATTTCAAATGAACTCTGAAAAAGTTGAAAGTTGGCATGGTATCATAAATTGACCCACACATAGCATGTGCATGTACAAAACGAACAATGGTATCATACTCATCAGTTACAATGGTATCATAAACGAACAATAGTTGCGGGAGAAAGTCTTCACTTTTTCTTCGCTTGCGTCATTTGCTTATTGCGCCGTAACCATGGATAATCTTCATCGTTTATCAGGATGCTGGGGTCAGTCTTGACTTTAAAGGGAGGAATTTCATGAAACTTTTCATAATCTTCACACATGTCATCTTGTCCTCCACTCCCACGATGTCCCTTTTCTGAAAAGAACTATGTGGCGCTTTGGCTCATCGTATGATGTATTTGCTTCCTTATCTTTTCTCTTTCTCGGTCTCTGGACATGTCCTTCACATAGATAACCTGTGCCACATCATTGGCTAGGACGAGCGGTTCGTCGGTGTACCCAAGATTTTTCAGATCCTTGTTGTCATTCTCATCTTGTGGGTCTACACTGCCCGCCTCTGACAGATTGACCCATTTGCACTTAAACAAAGGGACCTTAAAATCATGTCCGTAGTCAAGTTCCCATATGTCCACTATGTAACCATAATATGTGTCCTTTCCCTCTTGGTTGTTGCATCAAAGCGGACACCGCTGTTTTGGTTGATGCTCTTTTGATCTTGGTCGATCGTGTAAAATGTATTCCCATTTATCTCGTATCCTTTCCAAATCAATACGGTCAAAGATGGTCCCTGGATAACAAGTACAGCTCCTCACAAACAGTGCTGTCACCTCGATCGTGCTTCCAACCAACTGCTGAAAGTCTGATGTGTTCACATGTAATCCGATCGTCGCCTTTGCTCCGGGTGTTTGAAGCGCAGATGTTCTTGTGTTCATCGACATACGGGTCACCAAGGTAGAGTTACAGTAGAACTGTGTAGTGGGCTTGAGACCAAGAATATCCGTCCCTGCATATTATTGAGTCCTTTCCAAGCGTGCCTTTTCGAGTCAGTCTCCCCTCATACCGCGATTTAGGGAGACCTATCTTCTTAAGGCCAGGAATGAAGTCAACACAAAACCCGATGACATCCTCTGTTTGATGGCCCATGGAGATGCTTCCTTCGCCTAGCGATTCTGGACATATTTCTTTAGGACTCCATGAACCTCTCAAAGGGGTACATATTGTGTAGAAATACGGGCCCGTAATGACAATCTCGTCAACTAGATGAACAAGAGCGTGCGTCATGATATTGAAGAAGGATGGTGGGAACACCAGCTCGAAACCGACAAGACATTGCACCACATCACTCCTTAGCCTTGGTATGGTTTCTCGGATCGATCACCTTCGAGATATTGCATTGAGGAATGCACATAGCTTCACAATGGCTAATCGGACGTTTTCGGTAGAAGCCCCTCAATGCAACCGGAAGCGATTGCGTCATAATCACGTGGCAGTCATGAGACTTTAGGTTCGAAACTTTTCTCTGCCATATTTATTATTCCTTTTATATTCGACGAAAGCCGCCGGGACCTTCATACTAAGCAGGCATTCAAAGAAGATTTCCTTCTCTTCTTTGGTAAGAGCATAGTGGCGGGACCTTCATCTTGCTTTGGAGGCATGCCATCTTTTTCGTGCAAACGTTGCAGGTCCTCTCGTGCCTCGGCTATATCTTTTGTCTTCCCATACACGCCCAAGAAGCCTAGCAGGTTCACGCAAAGGTTCTTCGTCACGTGCATCACGTCGATCGAAGAGCGGACCTCTAGGTCTTTCGGTGAGGGTAGGTCCCAAAATATAGATTTCTTCTTCCACATGGGTGCGTGTCCCTCGGCGTCACTCGGAACAGCTAGTCCGCGGGACCCTTTCCAAAGATTACGTGTAAATCATTGACCATAGCAAGCACGTGATCACCGATACGCATGGCGGGCTTCTTCCGGTGATCTGCCTCGCTTTGAAATGCTTGCCTTTCTTTCGACATTGATGGTTGGTCGGAAGAAATCTCGATGGCCTGTACACATTCTTCCCGCAGCTTGCGGTATATACTATCGATGTCAAGTAAGCGGTGCGTGCATCGTGGTATCCCTTGTTTATCTGTCACGAAGGTTCTTGAGAGCGGGCCAATCATTGATGGTCACGAACAGCAACACTTTTAGGTTAAATTCCTCCTGTTTGTGCTCATCCCACGTACGTACACCGTTTCCATTCCACAGCTGTAAAAGTTCTTCAACTAATGGCCTTAGGTACACGTCAATGTCATTGCCGGGTTGCTTAGGGCCTTGGATTAGAACTGGCATCATAATGAACTTCCGCTTCATGCACATCCAAGGAGGAAGGTTATACATACATAGAGTCACGGGCCAGGTGCTGTGATTGCTGCTCTGCTCCCCGAAAGGATTAATGCCATCCGCGCTTAAAGGAAACCATACATTCCTTGGCTCACTTGCAAACTCATCCCAAGATTTCTCTCGATTTTTCTCCACTGCGACCCGTCGGCGGGTGCTCTCAACTTCCGTCTTTCTTACGGTCCTCACTGTGCCATCGCATCAACTTGGCATGCTCTCCGTTTACGAACAGATGTTTCAACCGTGGTATTATAGGAGCATACCACATCACCTTCGCAGAACCCTCTTCTGGGGGCTCGCCGTCAACATCACCAGGGGTCATCTCGTCGATCTTATACCGTAATGCACCGCATACCGGGCATGCGTTCAGATCCTTATGCGCACCGCGATAGAGGATGCAGATCATTAGGGCATGCATGTATCTTCGCACCTCAATCCTAGAGGGCATCGACCTTCTTTGCTGCGTATGTCTTGTCGGGCAATTCGTTATCCTTTGGAAGCTTCTTCTTCAATATTTTAAGTAGCTTCTCAAATCCTTTATCGAGCACAGCATTCTCTGCCTTCCACTTTGCAGCAATTCCATGACGGTACCGAGCTTTGTGTTGCCATCTTCGCAATTGGGGTACAACCCTTTTTGTGGTCCTCTAGCATGCGATCGAACTTCAGCTTCTCTTTTTGACTTTCGCATTGCGTCCTTGCATCGACAATGACCCGGCGGAGATCATCATCATCGGGCACATCATCTGGTTCCTCTTGATCTTCAGCAGCTTCTCCCGTTGCAGCATCATCGTGCACATCGTCTGGTTCCTCTTGATCTTTTGGAGCATCACCGTATTCAGGGGCACATAGTTGTCATCGTACTCTTCTTCTTCGCCGTCTTCCATCATAACCCCTATTTCTCCGTGCCTCGTCCAAACATTATAGTGTGGCATGAAACCCTTGTAAAGCAGGTGGGTGTGCAGGATTTTCCGGTCAGAGTAAGACTTCGTATTCCACATATAGGGCATGGACAACACATAAAACCATTCTGCTTGTTTGCCTCAGCCACTTCGAGAAAATTATGCACGCCCTTAATGTACTCGGAGGTGTGTCTTGAACCGTACATCCATTGCCGGTTCATCTGTGTGCATTGTATATAATTAAGTGTGTCAAAAATCATTAGAGAACATCATGAATAGATAATTAATTAAGTGACCAAATTAATAGAAGTTCATCATCACATTAAAACCAAAGTACATACATAGTTCTCATCTAACAACATAAAGCTCTGCGAGCATCTAAATTAATTAAACCATACACTGAAACTATGTAAAACATTTCAATGCGAAACAAATGCGATCATAATCGCAACCAATGTAACAACTGATCCAGCGGCATAATGATACCAAGCCTCGGTATGAATGGCATATTTTCTAATCTTTCTAATCTTCAAGCGCATTGCATCCATCTTGATCTTGTGATCATCGGCGACATCCGCAACATGCAACTCCAATATCATCTTCTCCTCCTCAATTTTTCTATTTTTTCCTTCAACAAATTGTTTTCTTCTTCAACTAAATTTAACCTCTCGACAATAGGGTCGGTTGGAATTTCGGTTCAACAACCTCCTAGATGAATAAAATCTATGTCACGTTGGTCGGCATAATTGTCATAAATAATAAATGAACCAATAGTTATGAAAAGATAATATATACCACATCCGAATCATAGATGGACGAGGGCCGACGGGGCGGATACCAAAACCATCGCACTATATAAGATGCAATAATAAAAGTAAGAAAATTATACAAGTATATATCTATCTAAACATACAAATAAGAATATTTTTCCTTTCGGAAAGAAGATAAGAACAAGAGGCTCACCACGGTGGTGCCGCCGATGAGATCGGTGCGGGTGATCGGCGACGTTGAAGACGGGACGGGCGTGACGGACCGCTAAACCTAGACAAATATGGAGGAAAATGGAGCTTGGCGGTCGAGCTTGGAGAGGAGAAACCTTAAGTAGTGTGGCTCGGGCATTCCATCGAACACCTTGTGTGCATATGAGGTGAGCTAGAGCACCACCAGCCCTCTCCCCTCGGCCGTAAAAAGCAGGCAGTGTGCTCGCTCTGCTCTTGGGGTATATATAGGCGCTACCATTGGTCCCGGTTGGTTGCATGAACCGGGACTAAAGGTTAACCTTTGGTCCCGTTCGAGCCACGAACCGGGACCAATGGTGGTGGGCCAGGCGAGGCCCATTGGTTCCGTTCAGCCGACCAACCGGGACCAAAGGTCGAACGAACCGGTACCAATGGCCCACGTGGCCCGGCCGGCCCCCGGGGCTCTTGAACCGGGTCCGATGCCCCCATTGGTCCCGGTTCTGGATTGAACCGGGACTAATGGGCTGGACCGGCCTGGACCGTTGCCCCCATTTCTACTAGTGTATGGCTTTTGGCCTTTGTTTGCCACTAGTGTAACTCAATTTCCCAAGGACTGGCGTGTAATTTTTAATTCTACAAGGATGGCCTTTGTGCAAAAAAAAATTGTATGTGGTAGGAATGGCATATCGGTGGAAAGATGTACAGTTACCAGCGTTAAAAATGCAATTGCTCAAATATTCTAGTCGCTCTACATTTACAAGGATGGATACATTTTTTCATTCATTTTGGAAATTGATATTTTTGATACAACATCTGAATGTTAAGAAGTGAGCATTGTCATCTAGAGAACAACCATACACTACATATATACTGCGACAAAAAAATGAGTTAATAGAGTAAAAATGTACTCCCTCTGTCCCATAATGTAAGACATTTTTTGACATTAGCAGACGGAGAGAGTAGCATTGTATGTAAGTAGATTCTCATGGCCATACAAATCCCGAGTCACACCTGTAATATTCATGTCAAGTGGGCCAGTCGATGGTTGCAACTTAATTCCAAGCATATCCGTGGAAAGTAGGGCAAAGTTCCAAAGGCCGGAGCCCTTACTTGATCTGTTTCTTTGTTGAAACATACGAGTTAATTCGATCTACTTTGATGGGTCATTTTCTGTGTTGATCGAATTATTTTGATTAGCTAGTCCCATAGGTTACCAGCTCAGGATCTGACTCGATCTCCGGAACAATTTTCAATTTATTTGAGTCAGTCTTGTTGTTGTTGTCTATGAGTGGTCTTTACTCTTGATAGGCTCGGTCAAATTTTTTCTGGCGGGAAAAACTTCCAGTCTATTCATCTTCAATAATGGTAGTACAACGAACACTATAAATAATAAAAAATACATCCAGACTCGTAGACCACCTAGCGACGACTACAAACACTGAATCAAGCCGAAGGCGCGCCGTAGTCATCGCCCCTCTCTCGCTGGAGCCGGGCAAACCTTGTTGTAGTGACAGTCGGGAAGTCGTCGTGCTAAGATCCCATAGAGCCAATGCACCAGAACAGCAACCGCCGCCGACAAAGAGTGTAGATCAGAAGAATCCAACCTGAAGACACAGGACCATAGACGAACAATGAACAGATCCGAGCAAATTCACCAAAGACAACTCCGCCGGAGACACATATCAACACGCCCACCAACATTGATAGACGCATCAACGGAACGGGGACAAAGCGGGGAGACATTTATTCCATCTTCGGGGAGCCGCCCACGTCTCGCCTTTCTGCGCAGGATACAAACGCTAACAAAACTAAAATATATATATATATATATATAAATAGAGCCCTCCCACCGGCAATGGCTGGGATCCACTCCGCCCTCATGGCCCTAAGGCCACCGGAGACGGGGTGGACCGGCGCCGGCGCCGGCGGGAGGCAGAGGAACCCTAGCTTTTTGGGGCGCTGCGGCTAGCTAGGTCGTCTCGTGGTCTTGGAAAAGCTCTTTGATATGTAAACTGTTGCTTATCTATATTCAAGTTGAGGTACTCATTAGTCTCATAGGCTCGGTCAGATTTAGTCTTGTGGGAGGGATTGGAAAACAACACAATTTGGGTCAGAGGCGTCCGGTAGCCCTTAGGCGTTCTGTTTCCAACAGGATTCAGGATTATATTGCTCTTTCAAAACCGTAAAATTCACTCGATGGACTAGTATTGGTAGAGTCCGGGTAAAAGTGACGTAGGTGATCGTCATTTTGCATGGATAAGAGATTCTTTAGAATTGATACGTAATCTTCGGCGACAAAAAGTGTAATCAGTGCGATATGTGTAAAATAGTGTGCGTATACTAACATAAAAAGAAAAGAGATGTGTTTTTTTTTGAGACAAGAAGATGTGTTTTCAACACTGTTGTTCGATGTGTGGCCTACTTGACTATCTCAAATACTCCTATAAACTTACCCTATTACAGGACAAAGGTTTTCGCCCCTGTTTATATAGCCTACCCTATTCTATGCTACTACTCCAAGATGGTTACATTTTTGCCGGGTGGTGGCGTGGTGCTACATATAAGCAGTATGCATCTTCCATGCTTCCCCATTCATGGTGGAGTTGGAGCTGTTGTGGAGGATGTTGGAATTAACCACGATCGGTGGCCTTGTCCGGCTCGGACAGGTGCAATCACCAACCCGTATAGGTGTAGGACTAGGTTAGGCTAGCTTAGTTCCTATATATACTTGTACCCCTGTAAGATTTTGAACTCAGATCAAAAGGAATAAAACACAGGTGCGACACGCACCTGTTGCCATAAAATCGCTACGTGTGTTCTCGGCGACTTGTGCTAGTTCAAATCGTTGATTCCGGCGGCGTTGCCTAGATCGTAGCTAGCCATCACATAAGCATCCACCTGCTAGCAAGCCTGCTTGATAGTTTAGCCTAGTTCTGTACGTACAGTTTGCGTACGGCCGGAAAGTACTCGGCCGGTTCGACAAACAGGAGTGCTCTTGACGGAAAGAACTCGTCTACGAGCGACGTATAGAGGGTCTGTGCTAACAATTGGTATCAGAGCCCAGGTGCCCGGAATGAATCTCGATAGACTCACGGGTGGTCGGTCATGGTTGGTCGGTCATGGTTGGTGGGCTGGAAACGCTGGTGTTAGCGGGCCCATGGATGACCGATGTGTGAGGGGGAGATTGTTGGGTTTAGTCCCACATCGGTTGTGGGCGGAGACATAACACGATTTATAAGGGCGGGGGTGTCCCCTCCTAACAGGCTAGTCTTTTGGGGGGAGAGGGCCCAAGGCCTGTCATAAGTCGGTGTTGCTCTCCGGTTGGGCCTGGTTGACGCATGTTGGTCGGAAATGCTGGTGATAGTGGACCCGGGATTGCGTAACAATTGGTATCAGAGCCCAGGTGCCCGAAATGAATCTCGATAGACTCACGGGTGGTCGGTCATGGTTGGTCGGTCATGGTTGGTGGGCTGGAAACGCTGGTGTTAGCGGGCCCATGGATGACCGATGTGTGAGGGGGGTGATTGTTGGAATTAACCATGATTGGTAGTCTATGTCCGGCTCGGACTAGAGTCAGTCACCGTATAGGATTCTTAGTTAGCTAGGTTAGCTGCTACGTATACCTATATATACCTGTGTATCCCCTTGTAAGACAAAACTCAGATTAATAGAAAGATATTAGCGGGGGCGACACGCTCCCGTAGCCATCAAATCTCTTGTGTTTCGCCGGGTTGTGCTAGTCTAGATCGATTAAGTATCCAGCCGTTGCTACGTACTAAGCTAGCTAGCTTCAACATCCATCAGCTAGTTTAGTACGTGCACGTTGCCTCAGGAAGAATCGATCAAGCGTGGTTCCGTACGGACATGTTCGGTCGACGGAAAGTACTCGTCAAGGAGCCGACGTGCAACGTTTGATCGGGCCTGTGCCAACAATTGGTATTCAGAGCTTGGTTTGTCGGTCGTGATCTTCGGAAAGCACTCGAAGGATCATGTCGAACACAGGAAAGGAGATCGTGACGGTGGCAGCAGGAGCACCGATGCCGATGGTGGGGGGATCGCAATTTCCCCGTCTGGATCGAGAGGACTACGCACTATGAGCGATGAACATGGAGGTCGCGATGGAAGGGGCTGAGTTCTGGGAAGCTGTCGACCCAGGCGGCGCCGAGTACGCGAAGGGCGCGACGAAGTACCGGAAGGATCGTCAGGCGTTAACGGCGATCTACTCCGCCATGCCGAAGGATGTGCTGCAACACCTCGTCGGAAAGAACTCGGCGAAGGAGGCATGGGAGACCATCAAGATCCTGCACCAGGGTCATGACCGTGTCAAGGAAGCACACCTTCAGTCCCTGATGAGAAGCTACGAGTGCCTAAAGATGGATGAAAGTGAGACGGTTGACCAGTTTGCCGCCCGTCTCAAGACCCTCGTCAACGGCATACGCAGCTATGGTTCAACCCTAGAAGAAGTTGCGATCGTCCGACGTTTTTTGCGCGCCGCGCCGGCACGCTACATTCAGATCGTCACGTCGATCGAACAATGTCTCGACCTGAAAACTCTCACGGTCGAGGATCTCGTCGGAAGGTTCAAGGCCCACGACGAGAGAATTCGTCTCAGCTTCGGCGACGCGGAGGCGAGTGAGCACCTGATGCTGACAAAGGCGCAATGGATAGCCCTGTCAAAAAGAAAATCAAGGCGGATCCACGAGCAGTGGCAAGAAGGGGAAAGGGAAGCAGCGCTCGGCGAGAAAGAACTTCGCCGACTCGGACGACGAGGATGCGCCTGCACCACCGAGGAGGAAGTTTGACATCAGAAAAGTGAGGTGTCATAAGTGTGGCCTCCTCGGTCACTTCAAGGCTAACTGCGAGGAAGCACCGAAGCAACAGGCACTCATGGCCGAGGAAGGAGACGATGGGGATATGATGCTGATGTGCGAGCTTGTGGACGAGGAGGATCCAGATGATCTTCGTCAGCTGGACATGGGTCCGGTCAGTGCATCCGCGCCAGTAAACCCAGGCGATGTCGTGGCGCCAGAAGACCATGACACAAGGCGTGATGGTGTGGTCATGCCAGTAAAACCAGGCGAATTCGTGGCGCCAGAAGACCATGACGCAAGGCGTGACGGTGTGGTCATGCTAGGAGCAGGCGAAGAAGTGGCGCCAGAAGTCCACGACACAATGCGTGATGGTGTGATCGCGCTAGAAGCAGGCGAAGAAGTGGCGCCAGAAGTCCACAACGCGACACGTGATGATGTAGTCATGCACGAAAACAGCGAAGACGTGTCACCGGAACAACTGGAAACTTCGGTAACACAGAGCGATGCTCCGGACGATGGCGCGCGGCGAGACACGTCAGGGACCTCAAATGGATCTGCTGGCGTCCCAGGAACAAGAGTTGTAGCCTCTCCTCGAAGCACAAGGAGCAGCACGTGGAGCGCTGGCGCTACAAGCGACAGGCATGGCGTACGAGGCGTGCACGATGTGCCATGCAGCTCAGCCAGCTGCACTGGAGGCAGTGACCCAGCGGACGGGCCGAAAGCTGGGCGTGGCCCAGCGCCAAGCTCCCAGCCGGGGAGCCCAGCAGGCAGGCCAGAACTGCCAGAAGGCCCAGCCGTGGCTCAACCTTCAGTTTACCACGTGGCTGGAGGAGCAGAAGGGCATGCACGTGAAGCATCTCCAACGTTTTTGGCTGGTTCAACTTGTGAACGTGCAGCTACTTTGGAAGGGTCCAAATTGCTAGAAAATGGAATTTTGGCAAGTTCAGAAGCAAGCGTGTCTTCTCCGACAGCACAAGAGCGGCGCTTGTTAGATCTCTCTCCAACGGAAGCGTTTCAAATAAATTCGGTGACGATGAAGAGTAAAGGGCAACGACGTTTGCACATCGAGGAACCGAATTTTTTTGAAGACGCAAATATGGAGGAGTGTTGGCGTCGTGCTATGGATGAAGAGTTGGGGTTGATCCGAGACAATGATACATGGGAGCTCATGGATCTTCCCAACGGACATAATGCCATAGAGCTCAAGTGGGTGTACAAAGTCAAGAAAGATGTCGAAGGGAACTTGGTGAAGCATAAAGCAATGCTCGTAGCTAAAGCATGCGTGCAAGAGCAAGATGTGGACTTCGAAGAAGTGTTCGCTCCACTTGCAAGGATGGACACGGTGAGGCTACTTATAGCTCTCGCGGCTCAAGAATCTTGGAGGATACATCATATGGATGTGAATTCCGCGTTGTTGACTGGGGAGTTAGAAGAAGAGTTGTATGTGAAGCAACCACCGGGGTACATCCAAGGAGAGGAGCACAAGGTATTGAAGCTACACAAGGCATTGTACGGGCTACGACAAGCTCCTCAGGCATGGAACATCAAGCTCGATCGTACATTGATTTCTCTTGGGTTTGAGAAAGCCCCACTGGAGCATACGATGTATAAACGAGGTAAAGGCAAGGATCGTCTCTTAGTGGGCATCTATGTGGATGATCTATTGATAACTGGAGCAGACGAAGAGGTGATTGCAAACTTCAAGCTACAAATGGAGGAGCTATTCAAGATGACTGATCTAGGGCTCTTGAGTTACTACCTTGGGATTGAGGTACAGCAAAAGCCGGAGGCGATCACAATATGCCAGGAGGCATATGCAAAGAAGGTACTTGAAAGCTGTGGCATGAAAGATTGCAATCCAAGTCATGTTCCGATGAAGCCTCGTCTTATGCTAAGCAAGAAAAGTGAAGCACCCGCGGTTGATGCAACGGAGTATAGAAGTGTGGTCCGAAAGCTAAGGTATCTCACGAATACAAGACCGGACTTGACCTATTCCGTTGGCATGGTGAGTCGCTTCATGGAAGCACCCGCGATGGAGCATTGGACAGCTGTGGAAAATATACTCAGGTACATCAAAGGGACAACAAACTTCGGTTGTGTCTATTTGAGAAAGAAGAAGAAGGAGATGGTGGAGCTACTTGGGTACAGTGATAGCGACATGGCAGGAGATGTGGACGACCGTAAAAGTACGTCGGGCGTGGCATATTTCTTGGGAGGAAGCATAGTGAGTTGGCTATCACAAGAACAGAAGGTGGTCGCATTATCATCTCGTGAAGCAGAGTATGTTGCAGCTACGACCGCGGTGTGTCAAGGCGTGTGCCTTGGAAGGCTACTCGGTGACCTCACAGGTAAGGAACCGGAACGAGTGGTGCTCAATGTTGATGACAACTCTACAATCTCTCTGTGGAAGAATCCGGTGCATCATGTTCGATGCAAGCACATCGGTACGAGGTATCGATACCTAAGGGAGTGTGTGGAAGAAAGCAAGATCGACATCAACTACGTTTGCACCGATGACCAGCTTGCAGATATCCTAACCAGATCTTTGGGACGGCAGAAGTTTGTGAAGATGCGGCGAAGGGTCGGTGTTCAAGCTGTGAAGTGAGGACATCGTGTTTAGGGAGGTGATTGTTGGAATTAACCACGATCGGTGGCCTTGTCCGGCTCGGACAGGTGCAATCACCAACCCGTATAGGTGTAGGACTAGGTTAGGCTAGCTTAGTTCCTATATATACTTGTACCCCTGTAAGATTTTGAACTCAGATCAAAGGAATAAAACACGGTGCGACACGCTTTGTTGCCATAAAATCGCTTCGTGTGTTCTCGGCGACTTGTGCTAGTTCAAATCGTTGATTCGGCGGCGTTGCCTAGATCGTAGCTAGCCATCACATAAGCATCCACCTGCTAGCAAGCCTGCTTGCTAGTTTAGCCTAGTTCATGCGTCGTACATAGCTTATGTGCGGCGGAAAGTACTCGGCCGGTTCGACAAACAGGAGTGCTCTTGACGGAAAGAACTTCGTCTACACTAGTAGAAAAAGAGGCTTTCCGTCCAGCCCCATAAGTCGCGGGTTGTAGGAACCGCGACCAATGGGACCTTTAGTCATGATTACGGAGGTGAACCGCGACCAAAGGCCCGGCTGTAGGAACCGCGACCAAAGGCACTGGGCCTGGCGCTCGGTGGCCACGTGAGGGCTTTAGTCGCGGTTGGCCAGACAACCGCGACTAAAGGCTTTCGGCACCTTTAGTCACGGTTTGCCAGGCCAACCGCGACTAAAGCCCTTCCCCTATATATACCCATCCAGCAGCCAACACTTAGCCATTTGGAGCCATTCTCTTCACAAGTGGGTGTAGGTTTGCTTTTGGTTCCTCTTATGCACATAAGGTGTTTGATGAAATGCATGCCCCAAGAGCATGAAACAAACATGACATGAAGTGTTGGAGCCACACTCTTCGATCGCGGTTAGCAACTTGATGAACCTTTGATGTGTCAATATGCATGTGTGTAGTTCATAACAAATGCATGATGGTTAATTATATATTTTATATTATAATAATGCAGATGAATCGGCAATGGATGTACGGTAACCGACTCTCCGGCGAGTTCACTACGGGTTTGAAAGATTTCCTCGTAGTGGCTAATGCGAACAAGCGGGGGGGTTTTGTTATCTGTCCATGTGTTATCTGTAAGAATGAGAAGGTTACTCTTCCTCAAGAGTTGTTCACATGCATCTGCTTGAAGGGTTTCATGCCAAGCTATAATTGTTGGACCAAGCATGGAGAAAGAGGGGTTATAATGGAAGAAGATGAAGAAGGGATGATTTCATCGATGAAAGCTATCTTGCTCATTTCGGTGATACTTTCATGGAGGATCTTTGAAGGTGAAGGGAAGGTGAAGAAGAGGCACGTGATGATCCGTTGATGATCTTGGTCGGACCATTGCTGATGCACGGAGACGCCGCTAAACCGAAAAGGAGAGGAGAATTTGGATCGCATGTTAGAGGATCACAGAAAGGCGCTGTACCCGGATGCGATGATGGTCTCAAAAGCTGGGCTGCACATGGATTTGCTGAAATGGAAGGCGAGGCAGTGTAGCTGACTCGGCATTTGAAAACTTGCTGAAAATGTTGAAGAATATGTTTCAAAGGATAACGAGTTGCCCGCCAAGATCGTCTGAAGCAAAGAAGGTTGTCGCCCTCTAGGTTTAGAGGTTACGAAGATACATGCATGCATCAACGATCGCATCCTCTACCGCGGTGAATCGAGAATTTGAATGAATGCCGGTATGCACTTTGCATTGCGTTATAAGATCGAGGCGATGACCACGGTGACGATGTTGAGGGCGAAACCGGAAGAGGGTTCCGCCAAGGTGATGTGGTATGCTCCTATAATACCACGGTTGAAACGTCTGTTCATGAACAAAGAGCATGCCAAGTTGTTGCGATGGCACAAAGAGGAACGTAAGTCGGACGGGGAGTTGAGACACACCGCAGATGGAGCGCAATGGAGAAAGATCGACGATGGTTCAGAGATTTTGCAGTGACGCAAGGAACATAAGATTTGCTCTAAATACGGATGGCATGAATCCTTTTGGCGAGCGCGAGCTCCAGCCATAGCACTGCCCGTGACTCTATGCATCTACAACCTTCCTCCTTGGTTGTGCATGAAGCGGAAGTTCATTATGATGCCGGTGCTCATCCAAGGTCCGGCAACCCGCAACGACATCGATGTGTACCTAAGGCCATTAGTTGATGAACTTTTATAGCTGTGGGTGGTGTCCGTGTGTGGGATGAGCACAAACAAGAGGAATTTGACCTCGAGCGTTGCTTTTCGTAACCATCAACGATTGGCCTGCTCTTAGTAACCTTTCGGGACTGTCAAATAAGGGATACAATGCATGCACGCACCGCTTACATGAGACTGAAAGTGTACATTTGCCAAATTGTAAGAAGAACGTGTACCTTGGGCATCGTCGATTTCTTCCGAAAATTCATCGATGAAAGAAAGGCAAGCATTACAACGGCAAGGCAGATCACCGGCGAAGCTGCGGAACGACCTTGGTGCTGAGGTATTTGATATGGTCAAGGATTTGAAAGTCATCTTTGGAAAGGGTCTGGCGGACAATCAGTTCGAAGGGAGCCGACGGGCACGCAGCCATGTGGAAGAAGAAATCTATATTCGGGAGCTAGAATATTGGAAAGTCCTAGAAGTCCGCTCTGCAATCGGCGTGATGCACGTTATGAAGAATATTTGTGTGAACCTCCTAAGCTTCTTGGGCGTTTATGGGAAGACAAATGATACAAAGGAAGCACGGCAGGGACCAGCAACGTTTGAAAGACCACGATGACCGGCATCCGGAATGGTTTCAAGGTCGTGCCAGCTACGCTCGACCAAAGAAGAGAAGGTCATCTTTTTGAATGCCCGAGCAGTATGAAGGTCCCGTCTGGATTCTCGTCCAATATAAAGGGAATAATAAACATGGCGGAGAAAAAGTTCCAAAACTCAAGTCTCACGACTGCCACGTGATTATGACGCAATTGCTTCCGATTGCTTTGAGGGGCTCTGCGGAAAATGTTCGAGTAGCCATTGTGAAGCTATGTGCATTCCTCAATGCAATCTCTCGAAGGTAATCAATCCAAAGTTCTACCACGTTCTGAGCGATGTGATCCAATGTCTTGTCGGTTTGAGTTGGTGTTCCGCCATCCTTCTTCAATATTATGACGCACCTCCTGGTTCACCTAGTCGAAGAGATTTCCGTTCTCGGTCCTGTATTTCTACACAATATGTTCCCCTTGAGAGGTTCATGGGAGTATTAAAGAAATATGTTAAGTAACCGTGCTAGGCGAGAAGGAAGCATCGCCAAGGGCTATGGAAATGAGGAGGTAATTGAGTTTTGTGTTGACTTTGTTCCCGACCTTAAGCCGATTGGTCTTCCTCGATCGCGCACGAGGGGAGACTAAGTGGAAAAACACGATCGGAAGAAATCAACGATATGTATGGACGGCCATTCTCGATGAAGCACACCACACTGTGTCTTGACCAATTCCAACTTGGTGGCTCCGTGCTTTGAGAAACACAAGAATATTTTACGCTTCGGACAACCCGGGAAGCTGAATCTGGATTAGGAAGGCCCACATGGAGACTTTCGGCGGTTGGTTGAAAAACATTTAATGAATGACAATGATGTTGTAGATCAGCTGTACATGTTGGCCAAGACACCATCTTCGACTATAACGACTTTCCAAGTGCACGAGATAAATGGGAATACATTTTACACGATCGCCCAAGATAAAAAGAGCACCAACCAAAACAGTGGTGTCCGCTTTGATGCAGCAACCGAGAATGGGCAAAAGGTCACATATTATGGTTACATAGAGGAGATATGGGAACTTGACTATGGACCCTCCTTTAAGGTCCCTTTGTTCGGTGCAAATGGTTCAAGCTAACGGAGGTGGGGTAAAGGTGGACCAGCAATACGGAATGACAATGGTGGATTTCAACAATCTTGGTTACCTTGACGAACCATTCGTCCTAGCGAAAGATGTCGCTCAGGTTTTCTATGTGAAGGACATGAGTAGCAAACCGAGGAAGCGGAAAGATAAGAAAACGATCGATACATCATGCGATGATCAAAAGCGCCACATTGTTCTTTCGGGAAAAGAAACATCGTGGGAGTGGAGGACAAGACGGACATGTCGAAGATTATAATATGTTTGCTGAAATTCCGCCCTTCAAAGTGAACACCGACCCAAGCATTAAGTTAAATGATGAGGATGCTCCATGGATACGGCACAATCGTAAGCAAGCAGGGACACAAGGGAAGAATTGATGTGTAATAATTTATTGTACCAAACTTTGTATTTGGTCGATGAACTGAATGATGTATCAAACCTTTTGTCAAACCTTCAAGGGATTAGTTTTATTTTCCTGATTTTTTCGATATATAATTGTATTTTAAGATTTTAAAATGAATTAGTTTTATTTTTCTGATTTTAAAAGGAAAAAGGAAGAAGAAGAAAGAAGGAAAAGGAAAAAAAAGAAGAAAAAAAACAGAAGAAAAAAGGAAAAACAGAAGAAAAAAACAAATGAAGAAAAAAGGAAAAACAGAAGAAAAAAAAACAAACAGAAGAAAAACATAAGAAAAAAACAAATGTAAGAAAAAGCAGAAGAAAAAGGAAAAAGGAAGAAAGGAAGAAAAAAAGAAGAAAAACAAGAAAAAGGAAGAAACAAAATGAAAAAAAAAAGAAGAAAAAGGAAGAAAAAAAAAGAAGAAAAACAAGAATTTAAAATGAATTAGTTTTATTTTCTGATTTTTTGATATATAATTATATTTTAAGATTTTAATAACATAAATAAATAAGTAATTAGAAACTTTAATAGCAAAAATAATTATCATAAAGTAAAATAAATAAGTAACTAGAAACAAAATAAAATAAAATAAATAAGTTTTTTGTTGTAAGTAGAAACAAAACAAAATAAATAAAGCAAAAATGAAAACAAAAACAGGCAAAAAATAAAAATATGCCACCTCTTCGGGCCACCACGGCTGAATACGACTAGAAACCCATTAATGGGCGAGATTGAGCCCGCAGAGGCCCAATAGGCCTGAGCTCATAGTAATGAATAGGCCCGTAAGCTTTGCATTTCAGAGGAGCTCGAAGTGGTGGCGCAGCCGCTTATAAACCACTTGTCGAAGCCTCTCGGCTAGCGAGTGGGACTAAACATCCCACCGCACCGCGCCAGTTCAGCCACAGACCTTTAGTCGCGGCCGGGAGGCGGGCAGCGACTAAAGGTACCCTTTAGTCGCGGTCCGCCTCCCAACCGCGACTAAAAATCTTCTTGTGAGCAGGCGGCGGCAAAAACCTTTAGTCGCGGGCCGGGGAGGCGGACCGCGACTAAAGTACCCTTTAGTCGCGATCCGCCTCCCGGCCGCGACTAAAGGTTCGTCTATAATCTGCACTTAGCAGTTTTGCCCCATTCGCCTCTCTCGGCGCTGAAGCGCCCCCGACGCCGATCGACGCCAAGCGCTTGCCGACGCTTGATCGACGCCGACGCCGACGCTGAAGCCCTGCCGCCGCCGCCCGTCCCGATGGCGCCGCCGCCCGTCCCGATGGCGCCGCCGCCGCCCCGTCCCGATGGCGCCGCCGCCCTGCGCCCTTGCCCGCCGCCGCCGCCGCCGCCGCCCGTGCCCTGCGCCTGCCCGCCGCCCGACGCCCGCCGCCCGCCGCCATGGCCCCCCTGCCGTCGTCACAAGCAGCCCGAAGAAAGAAGAAGAAAAAGGAAGAAAAGAAGAAGAAAGAAAAAGGAAAAAGGAAGAAGAAGAAAGAAGAAGAAAGAAGAAGAAAGGAAAAAGGAAGAAGAAGAAAGAAAAGAAAAGGAAAAGGAAGAAGAAGAAAAGGAAAAGGAAAAGGAATTTTTTCTTTTTTTTTTTTTTTGTTCTTTTAATTATAACTAGTTAATTAGTTTAACAAAAGCGGTAAATAACTTAAAACCCTAAACCCCAAAAACAAAAAACAACAGAAAACCGCCAAAGAAAAACAAAAAGGAAAAATGAAGAAGAAGAAAGAAGAAGAAAGAAGAAGAAAGGAAAAGGAAGAAGAAGAAAGAAAAGAAAAGGAAAAGGAAGAAGAAGAAAAGGAAAAGGAAAAGGAATTTTTTTTTTTTTTTTTTTTTGTTCTTTTTAATTTTAACTAGTAAATAACTTAAAACCCTAAACCCCAAAAACAAAAAACAACAGAAAACCGCCAAAGAAAAACAAAAAATAAAATGGAGGGGGCGGCGAGGGGCGGCGTCTGCGCGGTTTTTTTTGGGATCGAGAAGGCGGCGAGGTTATACATGTGTGTTGTCCTCGCCTCCCTCTCCGTGACGCCGTCGTCTGCCGCCCCGTCTCGCGCTCTACCGCGACACCCTCTCCCACCCCTTCCTCGCCTCCTTTTGCCACCGCCTTTCGCCACCGCCACCGCCACCGCCCCCTTCTTCACTTAATTAATTTGTTTTACTACATGTTTTCAGGATGACATAATGGCGGACGATAGAGCTGACCCGATTATGGACAACTATGATCCGGACGGTGAAGCACATATGTTCGGCATCATAAACGGCGATATTCAATATGTGCCGACCGGAGAAGAAGAAGATGATATCTCTTCTTATCTGAACCTTGACGGTGAAGATGAAGGCGCCGTCGACAAGATGATGTCGAGAAACGTCGATAAACGATTTATCTTCAAATGGAAGTAGCAACCACCTCCGCGCGAGGTATATATATACATTGAGCCTCTGGTGATACAAACTAACTGATTTGAATAAATATGTGTGTACTAACGCGACTCTCTTTCTTATTTTAGCCCTCGGCGGATCGTCGAAACAATCGAGTGCGCCGTCACAAAGCGTGGCGCAACCAAGGCGATGAAACCAGGAGAAACATGCACCATCCAGGTTGTCGACTTTGCAACCGGCAGGCCACTGGAGCCCCGCAAGAACGCCACCAAGTTTGTCGACCAATGCGGAGCCATTGTTAGAGACAACGTCTCGATCACCGTCGAGAGTGGAATGAGCCAAAGAAGGCACGAATTGATGGTTTCACTTTTGTCGATAAGAGAACAAAAAAGATTGCTTCAAGAAGCTTATGGAACATTTCGTTCTACCTCCGAATACAACAAATTCGATGAGGAGGGTAACAAGATTGAGGAAAACAAGGAGAGGAGGAGGCTAGTCAAACAGTTCGCTCTTCATAAGATGGCCGACGCATTCCGGAAATACAAGCAAAATCTAGCCCGTGACTTTGTCAAGCGAGAACAAGACTCGGTTTCGTAGGACAATATGAGAAACTGAAAGATGATTGGCCAGAATTTGTGAAGCAAAAGAAATCGGAGCAGTTCATTCAAATATCGAAACAAAATAAGGAAAATGCGGCTAAGAAGGAGTACAATCATGTTATGGGGCCAGGAGGGTATCGCATTTGGGTGCCTAGGTTCGAGAAGAAGGAGAACGAGCTGAGGGCGCGAGAATCCGTCTAGGTGCGGAGGATGGGACCCAAGGGCCAAAAGCTGGTGAATGCGGGCATGGGGAACGCTCAACCCGAGAGAGGGGAGTGTGTTTACGGGGCAAATTAATTAAACCCACCCAAGCCCTTATTGGCGCAATGAAGGATGCTCAACAGGGAAGATCAAGTTCAACAGAGAGAACGACGCGCGACAAAGCCCTCGGGAATCCTGAACACGGAGGGCGTGTACGAGGCATGGGGCACATTCCGTGGAAAATAGGGTTCCCCGAGCGATGACCCGTGCTGATTCTGAAGCCGTAAGAGAAAGATGGATCGAAGCGGATGTTGTGGCGCGTTGGCATCGAAATGGAAGTGATGAAGAAAACCATGAGTGTACTAGTAGCGAAAGAGATTCAGCTCGGTGCAGCATGAAGATCATCCAGCGGATCTCGGAAGCCAGCAGCGGAGAAGCAGCGTGGCTTCCACGGAGGCCCACCGGCTGGTGCGGATGCACCGACGATCGAAATTACTGCACGGAGCCTCGGTGGTGAAATTACTGCACCGGAGCCTCCTCGCTACCCGTGGGCGATATAAAGGAGATGAAAGAATGTCATCTGTATTATCCTATCGGGAACATGTCCATGAAGGTAGCCATCGGCGATGCTTTACCATGTTTACAGGAGCACTCCACCACAACAACCCCATTAAAGATGGCTATGCTCGTGTCACGGTGGAGGACATAGTCCAAGGGTTTGAGGACACGGAGATTGAAATTGCTACACCAAAGGGAGAAAAGACTTGGAGATGTCAAGCGCCATTACATTCTATGGCAAAAGAAGTTTATCAAGTTTCAGGCGGGCGCCAAGGACAACAAGTCCACCCCCTACGGTGGTGGTGGTGGCGGTGGCGGTGGTGGTGGTGGTGGTGGCGGTTCACCTACACCTCCGTCACATCAGCCGACGCCGCCCCAGATCCTAACGTCCGGCGGGTGATCATCCGCCGCCCCGATCCTCGTCCGGCGGGTGATCGACGCCGCCCCAATCCACCTATGGCAAAGAAGCGAAGCAGTCTGGATTATTAACCCGACCCTTATGTACCTAAGACCACAAAGGTACGGAGCCATCATCAAGCCTCTCCCCACAAGGCCTTGGGAGCGTAGTGCCGAGGAAGTCGGCGGCGCTGCTGCTGATTTGGAGAAATGGAAGGCGGACTGCAAGAAGAAAAGAGAGCCCGAGCCCAAGCCAGTATTTTCGATGAGCAAAAGAAGTGGGCTAAGTCATTTTGAGCACACCGTCCCAAGTCACAAGAATCGCCTACCGACTATGCACGTGAACTTCGCAGCAGGCATTCATGTTCAAGGAGAACCAAGAGCGGAGAAGGCGAAAGTATAAAAGCGGAAACAAGTTGCCCAGCTCGGGAACAAAGTAAACAATCGATTGCCCGCTTATAGTGGAAGCCTTCGTCCGGATGCCCCGAGATCATACAAGCTGCGGCAACGACAGGATTGATCATGTGAGTGCGAGAACAAGCGCCAACTTAGGTATTACTCTTCGTGAACTATTAGACCTTGATGAGTTGCCAGTGAAGGAGGTAGTAATTACATATGTCAAGAATGGGCCTCTCGTCGAGCTCCGAGAAAAGGATCTACGACCAAATGAAACGTCTGCTGAATTGGTACAAGGGTTACATAAAAATAAAACGCCAAAGATTATATTTATGCGGAAGTTAGACATGAGCATCACTTCAAACATTACTATGTACAAGTTGAACTGAGTGAATTGTTCCAGACTTTTCAATCTGCTGAGCTCGACAAATCTATCATCGGTTGCTACGTTACGTAAGTGATTTATTAATTTCTACCCCATTTCGTTCATATTGCCTGCACTATATATATGTCCTAACTATATTGTTGTGTCCTCTATTATACATGCAGAATGAAGATTAAGGAATGCGAGTAAGGAACATCCATGATGTTGGGTTCATCGACCCACACATCGTTAATGATATTGTGTTGAAGCATTACCCGC
This sequence comes from Aegilops speltoides, assembly GCA_021437245.1. Classification (NCBI taxonomy): domain Eukaryota; kingdom Viridiplantae; phylum Streptophyta; class Magnoliopsida; order Poales; family Poaceae; genus Aegilops; species Aegilops speltoides. The sequence continues at coordinate 408,130,195 of CM038145.1, read as the reverse complement.
CGACGTGGAGGCGCACTGTGGCGTTTCTTACAAAGCAGGAACTCAAAAGTGATATTCTATTTCCTTACCATTTTGGGTGAGTGTTTCGCCTTGAGCACATTCTCTTTTGTTTACTCCATGCATGGTATGTGGCGGCTAATCGATGAGTTATGCATGACGTCTTGTGCATGTATCGTGTCCGCAGGTTCCACCGGATTCTGCTAGTAATTAAAGTTAACACCTCGAATGTCTCGTCCACGACTCTCTGGATAAGGATCCAAAGCTTTGGGCCGACATCAGAAAAATGCTGCAGAAGTAATTATTTTCATTCATTTGCGCTCTATATCGATCGGCCTATTTCGTTCATTTCCTAATATCAAGTAACTAATAACTCTCTTGTTCATTTAATTTTCTTTGCCTCGTAGGGTTTGGAGACGGTTCGTAGATACAAAGGTCGGTGAATTCAAAAAAGAGCTAGAATTCAAAAGGGTAAAGACTAAGACTGGGGATATTCAGCCACCGTTGACCGATCTATGTGCATACTTTGTCTGTGAGATGATCCGGAGATACACCTCTGAGCGGGTTGATACGAGTGATACCAATGCTAAGAGGAATAACCTCCGGTGGATGCTTAGTCCAGAAGCTCGCTTCCGACCACTTCAAGAGGAACTAGCTGGATGGTTCAACAGGGAAGTCCTCCATCCTAAAGGAGAACACTATCACGAGGACGTAGAACTTTATATGGATTAAATCATGTATGGAAACTTGTTCAAAATTGTATATGGTCATCCGATGATATTGAATATATATTGTATATTCCTCTTGAATTCTTTTTGGTTCTAATTTCAAATTTATTTGAAATTGTACATTCATATGCATGTATGTAGTACCGTAGAATATATGAAACTCCTTCAAAATTAAAATAAAGCACAAAAGAATTAAAACAATACAAATTAAACAGAAAACAGGTTTAGGGGGGGGGCTAAAACCCTAAACCTGCGGCGGCCTTTAGTCGCGGTTGGCCAGCAGAACCGCGACTAAAGGTCCTCCGCCCCGACGGCCGCCTGGCGCCCACGTGGACGGGCCTTTAGTCGCGGTTCTTAAGCAGCCGCGACTAAAGGTGGGGGGCTTTAGTCGCGCTTTGCTGGTCGCGGTTGCGCAGCCGCGACTAATGGCAGTTGCGAACCGCGACCAAAGGCCTTTTTTCCACCAGTGCTACAAGCGACGTATAGAGGGTCTGTGCTAACAGAGGAGTCACGAGGTTGATAATGACACGTGAAGCAGTGGCGAGGCTACACGCTAGCTATCATGTCAAGTCAAGTGACATCCAAAAAACTGGATGAGCAAACTGTTTCTAACGTACTTCCTTTGTCTCAAAATATAAGAACGTTTTTAACACTACATTAATGTCAAAAACATTCTTATATTATGAGACGGAGGGAGTATATGTGTACGTTACCCTATTCTATGCTACCCATATATAGTTTTAAACTATTGACATCACTGCCTGCATGTCCTAGCTAGCGCCCCCACTGGCACGAAGGCTGGTCATCTGCGATAGTCTTGGTATGGTGCAAACCCTATATTTTTCTCCGTGGAAGCTCAGTCATCAAAGTCGGAGCTGCCTATCATTGACATGCATGGTCGACTCTTTGGAACGGGACAACATGCGTTTCATGCCATGCTTTAGATGGTCGTTCCATTGATGTTCGTCTGCAGATCGAAGACAATAGTTATGACCATGGCGTTTATATCAACCTCGATTGATGTTCTCTTCTTGGCAGTGTTTGTGAAGTCTACACGGATAGCCAGATCAGCCGGTTCCTTATGTGTTGTCATGTTCCATGGCCGCCTGTGTAGACATTGGTAACGGGCTACCCGTATTTTCATTAGTTTGCTGTGCATCATTCTTAGTCAATGCGGCCGGGCAGAGATTTTATCCCCATTTTCTACAGACAAAAAGTTGGCTCAACAACTTCTAGAATACATTCATAGAAAGGCTCCTCAAATGTAGTACACCATACTGCCAATAAAAGGCATTTTGTTTCGGCGACCTTCTCTATGTGAATCACACGCACACCATCACAACTTCACCCCATTACCTTGCTCGACCTTCTATGAATATCCATAGTACTGAATTCACTACAGGAAAATTCCGTATTCCCCTGTGTTTGCCTATAAGCCGTGAGCTATTTTTCAGGGACTCGGCTTATGTTTTTATAAGCCGAGTGTTAACGAAATAGCACCCGGCAAAGAAATAGGACTCGGCTTATAGTATACTATAAGCCGAGTGCTTTCGAAAAGCCCTCGGCTTGCAGATGGTACACGACATATATACAAGAAAGCACTCCGCTTATAATGCACACTCAGCGAAGACCTGCCACGTGTCTGAAACGGAGGTAGTTGACGGTGCATGGACTAGAATTTGCCAAAGTCACGTGTGATACAAAACGAATTAGGGGTTGTTAGAGGTAACTTCGAAGATTTATGAGCCAATTGGTTTGTTTTTTCTCTCCAGAAGTTACAATGAGATGTCATATATAGATGATCACGGACATCATGCTGTGCTTGATACGATTGCACTATCCAAAACCAATCAACAAAGAAGCTCTTTTATTATCCTGGTTCATTCTTTAAGAAGATAAGCATAAAGTCGGAGAGTTTCACCATTTTTTTGATAAAGGGCGCTTTATTACTTAAATACTTAAGCATTACACACGGCCTCTGCATAACTGAGATGCACACAACCATAATCAAGTCCACGTTCCAAAAAAAACCCAGAAAAAGGCGGAATACACTTAGTCAAGAAGAGTCTGTATAACGCCTAAAACGTAGGAGGACCAATCCGAAGATCATGCGGCCATCCATGCCGAGTAAAAGTATCCCTGGCCGTGGCCTCCAATCGTGTACACACCTTCGTAAACAGGTCTTGATACTCCACAGGTTGTAGAGACGACCATAAATGGAGCATACCCGTACATCTGTAGATAACCTGCATAAGAGAAGTATTTTTATCGTGAAAAATCTTATCATTTCTACATAGCCAAAGCGACTAAATAACGGCAAGCGCTCCCACCCTCAGAAGAATTTTAAACCTGTATTCTACCCCATGTAACTAGTTATCGAATATATTAGCAACACTACACACTACTAGGGAAAAGCCTAGCAGCAGCGCGGGTTTTGGGCCTATTAATAGCGCGGGGGCCTCGTGAAAAATCTTATCACTTCTACATAGCCAAAGGTACTAAATAACGGCGAGCGCTCCCACCCTCAAAAGAATTTTAAACCTGTATTCTACCCCATATAACCAGTTGTCGAATATATTAGCAACACTACACACTACTAGGGAAAAGCCTAACAGCAGTGCGAGTTTTGGGCCTATTAGTAGTGCGGGGGCCGGCGCTACTAATAAGGCGCTACAGCTAACGTATAGCAGTAGCGCGTGTGCGACCCACGCTACCACTACGTCCTTTAGGAGTAGCGCGGGTGCCAACCCGCGCTACTACTAATCTCTAATCTCTGATTTTTTTTGAATTTTTTTTGAAAATTTTTTCGATTTTTTTCACTAATTTTCAAATTTCTAAATTATTTTAACCTCAAATCTCTAATCACCCCTCATCGCTGCACAATTTAATCTCTAATCACCCCTCATCATTCCAAATCATCTAACTTCCCGAATGGTCACCCATCCTCTCACTACTCCAGCCTGAGCACGCTTAACTTCTGGGTTCTATTCTCCCTCGTTTCCAAGTCTGCACTTGTTGTTTTCCTAACAATAGTAAGATGTCAATCCTATTAGCCTCAGGAATTTAGCTTGAGCATTAAGTCACACATTTCACTGTTTGATTTTGAAACTATTGTTCTAAAAATTTAGTAACACTAATATTTCTTGAATAATTAGTTTGACCATAGTTTGACCATAGTTTGACCAGATTTGACCACAGTTTGACCATAATTTGACCACATTTGACCAAAATTCAAAAAACTTAAATAATTATTGAGTAAAACTAATATTCTTGAATAATTAGTTTGACCATAGTTTGACCAGATCTAACAAAAATTAAACAAAAAAACTGAATTTTTTTGCCTCCAGATCTTAAAAGACCCGTAACTTTTTTCTGTTTGGTTTTTGAGGATTTTAAAAATGTTAAATTCGGATGTAACTTTTCGAGTAGATGATTTTTCATATAAAAAACTTTTTCATCCGAGTTAGTATGCAAAAGTTATGCCAATTTTTACAAATTCTCGAGAGATTTTGCAAATAAAGTCGAAATTCATATTTGCAAAATTTCCCAACAACAAGACCACATATCACATGGGAAACTTATTTTATTTTATTTTTTGACATTTTCATCATTTTCTTTTATTTCTTTTTTAAAACTGAAAAGGCGATCCAGAGGGGGGGGGTAGAGTTTGAAAATGGGACCTTTAGTAGTAGCGCGGTTTTTTACCCCCTCGCTACTACTATGGCACCACTTAGTAGTAGCGAGGGCTAAAAACCAACGCTACTACTATCAAACTTAGTAGTAGCGAGGTTTTAAAAACCTGCGCTACTAGTATGGCATGTCCCGGGGGGCACGGTAGAGACCGCTTAGTAGTAGCGAGGGTTAAAACCCGCGCTACTGCTATGAACTTAGTAGTAGCGAGGTTTAAAAACCTGCGCTACTACTAAGTAGCAGTAGCGAGGGTTTTTAACCCTCGCTACTAGTAAGATTCTGTGTATAGGCTTTTCCCTAGTAGTGACATGGAGGATACAAGCCAGAAGCTACTTGTATGACTGATCATATAGAATGAGCCAATTTACATTGAAAAAACAAGTGTTTTATCGTCTCGTCGTGATGACAAAACAACATTGCGTATTTCCATGCCAATTCCTCTTAATAAGATTATCTTTGGTAAGAATGACTCCTCGACAAAGATACAACGCAAAGATTTTATCCTTAAGTGGTATTTACATCTTCCAAATCTTCTTGTTGTTATCGACTGGCACCTCTGACTGGATCAGAGCACTATACATAGAGTCGACCGTGAGTTTACCATTCACTTGTAGACTCCAACGAAATTCATCGGTTCCTTGTGATAATTGCACCGTGGATAACCTCAGTAATAGAGAGTACCATGAATCAAGTCTAGGACGAATTAAATCTCTTCTGAACATCACACTCGGCGCAAAGGAATCTAGAATCGGCGCGATAGTATCATCCTTGTGACACACAATATTGTAAAGAGATGGATATTGGTCACGGATTGTAGCATTACCTAGCCACTTATCCTCCCAGAATCTAATTTCCGATCCATCTTTAGTAGCGAACGACCCAAAGCGGAAGAAGTATTTCTTCGTAGCCATTAGGCCAGCCCAAAAGTGTGAATCCCCAGACTTCCAATATACTTGGGACACTGCTTTTGAGCCCACATATTTTCTCCTTAGGAGCATTTGCCATGCACCTTTTCCGGTCAATAGACTAAATAGCCATGCCAAGGAGGGCAGTATTCTTAACCTCAAGGTCATGAATACCCAACCCTCCTTGGTCTTTGGGACGGAAAACGACACTCCATTTAGCCAGTCGATATTTCTTTTTCTCAGTATCACCTTGCCAAAAGAATCTTGATCCAAAATAATCCATTCTATGCAAGACTCCTTTAGGTAATTGGAAGAAAGAAATCATATATAATACCATATTACTTGACACTGAATTTATTAGGATCGATCTACCTCCCAGAGATAGAATTTTTCCTTTCCAACTGCTAAGCCTTTTTTATAGTATTTCCTTGACGTATTTCCATTCAGCGTTTGTGAGTCTCCGATAATGTATTGGTATCTTCAAATAACTGACTGGGAACTAGCGTAAACCACAGCCAAACAATTCAGCATATAGGTGTGCCTCGTCTTAGGCATCACCAAAGGCAAATAATTCACTTTTTATGAAAGCTGACAAAATTAACTTCAGATTCCTCGCTTTCTCTAGGTCATGATCCATAAAGAGAATTGTATTGTCGGCATATTGAAGGATAGAAAGTCCACCATCCACAAGATTACTAACTACCCCATCAATTTGACCATCAACCTTTGCTCCCTCAATCATGACAGCTAACATATCAGCCACTATGTTAAATAGCATGGGTGATAATGAGTCACCCTGTCTAAACCCCTTATTCGTTTGAAGTAGCGACCAACGTCATCACTGACTTAACGGCCACACTACCTCCAGAAACAAATATGGGGAAAGGTCCAAAGAGCTCATCCGGGTGCCTCAATAGATGTTATAACATGATTGTGATATTTAAATTTTGAAAGGGATTTAGTTTACTGGAATTAACACCCAACATAATCTCATAATCGTGTTATTTAAGATTTTGCACCTATCGTTTCAAAAACAAACCATGCTCAACATTTTTCTGTCAATGTGGTAGCTCAAATGGAAACGAATCAATAAACACACAGTAAAATTTTAATTTGAGTAAAAATCAAGAGGGAGAAGGTAAATGTATAAAATATTGAACGCACATATCGTGTACAATTAATCATCTCTTAATCCTTCAGAACAAATACTTAAGAATTTCGCTCCTGAGCACATGTATTCCCATGATTTTGGACAACATGCATACTTTTAAGTCTAGGGAAGATTAATTGATGCATATAGAAGAAAACGTACAAAAAAAGATAAAAATACTTTTATTTAAGTATGAATCAAAGGAAGTAGCATTTTTCTCAAACTGTACCATGAAAAGTCACAAGTAACTAAAAGAAGTGGGGCGTTCGACCTTAAACGTAGATGCCACACTAGCTGGAGAGGTTAAGTCGCAATGAACTCCACCTGTTAGAATAAATCCAAGGCATATTGTCAATCATTCGAGTACCAAGCAGTAACACCAACACGACATAGATATTTGTTAACGAAGTTCACCGATATGGCTACATCCCCGGGGTCTGACTATGAGCACTCCTCCCCATGACACCGCTACAATACCGCATCCGGTCGCCCTAGATGCTGGCTGATGCCGCCGGCATCCCCTGCGTTCCTGTGTTATTATGTTGGAATAGTTGACATCATGTGTCTACCCTCGCTATATATGAGAGGTTTAGGATACAAGTGTCCTAACAGGACACGACTCCATATCCTATCTAAACACAATAAAACTACAAGTCCAACTGTAACCTACCTTGTACACAATATTCGACACAACTCTAACAAACTTCACCTTGACGAATATTCTCCACCACCTTGAATTTGTCAATGCATCAAACTTTCATGTACATTGGACTTGAGTTTATCCCATAAGTATAGTTGCTACTCCAAAGACTACATATGACTCCAGCTGCAACTTGTAGTTCCTTCTTTTCTTGACCACAGTCAACACTCGAAAAAAATTAAGTTCCTCCTTACTCTAGTGTATGCTCCCAACTTCCAAATTATATGTCCAACCCCTTCATACACTAATCCCCGACCAGCGTGAATTTGAACAACTCACATATTGGATGTTACACATAAGTTATCTCAACTCAACATCCCCACTCCTTTCTTGATCGTCTGTCTGAAACTTGAAGGAATTTCACCGTTGCTTGTAGTCATCCCGTGTCAAATTCGCAGTTGTCTCACCACATGTATGACCACCAGAGACATGGCCCATCTCCATGTCACCGTGCATGTTGCGCGCCTCACCGTTATTACTGCATTGAGCCTCTACTGTCCCGGTCGAGTCTCAAGGGTCGCGAACCCACACAACTCAACCCCCACTGCAGAGTACCATTGATCATCATCGACCGATAACGAGTTTCACACTCCTATGTCATCACTCACTTGTTTTCCCGCCAAATAGGATTTGATTCTCTGGATCCTTACACCGTAGATCCTCAATCCAGCTCCACCTTCAATATGACTCCATGGTAGATAATCAGTCCACCATCACGCCCGTCGACTTCAAGCTTCATGTGTACACCACCTTGAATCAACCCCGCGCCATAGTCTTGTCGAAGCCACAGAAGACCCTCGGGCCTGCGCCACGTGTTTCCACGCCTCAGAAGTCGGTCACCATCAGCATCACGCTGCTATTTCATCATCGGCAATCCCACTATCATTTTCTGTTTCAATCGACATCCAAGTCGATCTGTCAGACTATCTAGTCTGTCCCAGCCAAACTTATCCGGCTGCATGACATGCTCGAGGCTCCCAAATCGTGTTCCAAGAATTTCTATCCCTCACACGTTAATTCAATCTTAACTAACATGACTTCCCGCAACGCTTTCAAGCATATCTGTTCTGCCAATAAATCTTTCACCCATGTCTGTCATAACCCAAGATTTTTAGTTCCATAGAGCTTGTCACCTCAGATCAGGTACCCGTTGGTGCCATGGTTCTCTGTACAGCTCACAATGCGAAAAATTAACCAAGCTTTGCAAGTGTTGCCCCAAGCACCGGAAGAGAAGCTCCGCGTACTACTACTTGCAAAACCAACCAAACTTGGTCTTCATGTGAGCAGCTGGTGTCTTGGCTTTAACTCCCGATGCCAGCTTTTGCCTTGCCCAAGTCCCTTGCTAGTTCCCGATTGATGTATCAATGGATTTTTCCTTTTTGATTTGCTGCTTCCTCTCTCCGCGTCAAGCACGAGGACACGACCCTCCATCTTTTCCAAACAAATCTCCAAACCTGCAAGCCTACAAGTCCCAGAACATCGGCACTTGTCCTTCGGCTGCTTCGTATGCACGTCTCCGGATTTCCGCAACTGAACCGACCTGCTGCCTCTATACCTGTGTCACGAACCAAGTACCGTACATGCCCAGTACGACAACAGCTACCCCTGGACCGGAGCGGACCCAGCGTCCGCAGAGGCCCAGCACTCTCCTACCAGCCCACACTTGGGACACGAGCAACTTCCTTAAGTAGGCTAGGTTTCCCCCTGAAGAAGGTATCGAAGAACTTGTACCCTGGCGGTGGCACTCACTCCCCGATCCCCTTTCTCTAGACTCCTTGTATCCCCAAATTCCTTGTAATCCAGACCTGTAACCTACCTTGCCACAAGATATTCCATTGGGAGCGTAACAAGTGGTATTCATAGCCTTTCTTCCCATCCCGTTTCCGCAATCCTCACCGCGATCTGGCGGGCCTGTTCCCTTCCATTATCGAGACCAGAAGAGGCAAGGTAGCGACTATGGAGGAACACATCAAGGCCTTGGCCGATCTAACGGCGGCCATTTTGGTGTTCTGATATGTCTCCAACGTATCTACTTTTCCAAACACTTTTGCCCTTGTTTTGGACTCTAACTTGCATGATTTGAATGAAACTAACCCGGACTGACGTTGTTTTCAGCAGAACTGCCATGATGTTGTTTTATGTGTAGAAAAGAAAAGTTCTCGGAATGTCCTGGAAATCCACGGAGGCACTTTTCAGATTTAATAAGAATTTTTGGCGAAAGAATCAAGGTCAGGGGGCCCACGGGCTGTCGACGAGACAGGGGGGCGCGCCCCCCTAGGGGCACGCCCTCCTATCTCGTGGGCCCCCCGGACCTCCTCCGACCTCAACTCCAACTCCATATATACCATCTCGGGGAGAAAAAAAATCAGGGAGAAAGTTTCATCGTGTTTCACGACACGGAGCCGCCGCCAAGCCCTAATCTCTCTCGGGAGGGCTGATCTGGAGTCCGTTCGGGGCTCCGGAGAGGGGGATTCGTCGCCGTCGTCATCATCAACCATCCTCCATCACCAATTTCATGATGCTCACCACCGTGCGTGAGTAATTCCATCATAGGCTTGCCGGACGGTGATGGGTTGGATGAGATTTACCATGTAATCAAGTTAGTTTTGTTAGGGCTTGATCCCTAGTATCCACTATGTTCTGAGATTGATGTTGCTATGACTTTGCTATGCTTAATGCTTGTCACTAGGGCCCGAGTGCCATGATTTCAGATCTGAACCTATTATGTTTTCATGAATGTATGTGTGTTCTTGATCCTATCTTGCAAGTCTATAGTCACCTATTATGTGTTATGATCCGACAACCCCGAAGTGACAATAATCAGGATACTTCTCGGTGATGACCGTAGTTTGAGGAGTTCATGTATTCACTATGTGTTAATGCTTTGGTCCGGCTCTGTATTAAAAGGAGGCCTTAATATCCCTTAGTTTCCACTAGGACCCCGCTGCCATGGGAGGGTAGGACAAAAGATGTCATGCAAGTTCTTTTCCATAAGCACGTATGACTATTTACGGAATACATGCCTACGTTACATTGATGAATTGGAGCTAGGTCTATATCACCCTATGTTATAACTATTGCATGAGGAATCACATCTGGCATAATTATCCATCACTGATCCATTGCCTATTAGCTTTTCACATATTGTTCTCCGCTTATTTACTTTCCCGTTGCCAATGTTACAACTACTACAAAAACCCAAAAACATTTACCTTTACTATTGCTACTGTTACCGTTACTATCATACCACTTTTGCTACTAAACACTTTGCTGCAGATACTAAGTTATCCAGGTGTGGTTGAATTGACAACTCAACTGCTAATACTCAAGAATATTCTTTGGCTCCCCTTGTGTCGAATCAATAAATTTGGGTTGTACTTCACCCTCGAAAGCTGTTGCGATCCGCTACACTTGTGGGTTATCAAGACTAATTTCTGGCGCCGTTGCCGGGGAGCATAGCTCTATTCTCTGAGTCACTTGGGATTTATATCTGTTGATTACTATGAAGAACTTGAAAGACGCTGATGACCCACGAGTATAGGGGATCTATCGTAGTCATTTCGATAAGTAAGAGTGTCGAACCCAACGAGGAGCAGAAGGAAATGATAAGCGGTTTTCAGCAAGGTATTCTCCGCAAGTACTGAAATAAGTGGTAACAGATAGTTTTGTGATATGATAAATGGTAACGAGCAACAAGTAACAAAAGTAAATAAAGTGCAGCATGGTGGCCCCCAATCCTTTTTGTAGCAAAGTACAAGCCTGGACAAACTCTTATAATAGGAAAAACGCTCCCGAGGACACCTTGGAATATCGTCAAGCTAGTTTTCATCACGCTCATATGATTCGCGTTCGGTACTTTGATAATTTGATATGTGGGTGGACCGGTGCTTGGGTACTGCCCTTACTTGGACAAGCATCCCACTTATGATTAACCTCTATTGCAAGCATCCGCAACTACAACAAAAGTATTAAGGTAAACCTAACCATAGCATGAAACATATGGATCCCACGCATAAACTAGGGTTTAAGCTTCTGTCACTCTAGCAACCCATCATCTACTTATGAATTCCCAATGCCTTCCTCTAGGCCCAAATAATGGTGAAGTGTTATGTAGTCGACATTCACATAACACCACTAGAGGTTAGACAACATACATCTTATCAAAATATCAAACGAATACCAAATTCACATGACTACTAATAGCAAGACTTCTCCCTTGTCCTCAGGAACAAACGTAAGTACTCACAAAGCATATTCATGTTCATAATCAGAGGGGTAATAATGTGCATAAAGGATCTGAACATATGATCTTTCACCAAGTAAACCAACTAGCATCAACTACAAGGAGTAATCAACACTACTAGCAACCTACTAGCACCAATCCCGGACTTGGAGACAAGAATTGGTTACAAGAGATGAACTAGGGTTTGGGGATGAGATGGTGCTGGTGAAGATGTTGATGGATATTGCCCTCTCCCAATGAGAGGAGCGTTGGTGATGATTTCCCCCTCCCGGAGGGAAGTATCCCTGGCAGAACAGCTCTGCCGGAGCCCTAGATTGGTTCCACCAAGGTTCCGCCTCATGGCGGCGGAGTTTCATCCCGAAAGGTTCTCTTCTATTTTTTTTTCTCATCGAAAGACTTCATATCGGAGAAGACGGGCATCGGAGAGCCACCAAGGGGCCCACGAGGTAGGGGGCGCGCGCAGGGGGGGGGGGCGCCCCCCACCCTCGTGAGCAGGGTGTGGGCCCCCTGGCCTTCATCTTTGGCGACAATTTTTCTTTATTTATTTTAAGGTATTCCGTGGAGTTTCAGGACTTTTGGAGTTTCGGAGAATAGTCCTTCAATATTTGCTCCTTTTCCAGCCCAGAATTCTAGCTGACGGCATTCTCCCTCTTCATGTAAACCTTGTAAAACAAGTGAGAATAGCCATAAGTATTGTGACATAACGTGAAATAACAGCCCATAATGCAATAAATATTGACATAAAAGCATGATGCAAAATGGACGTATAAACTCCCCCAAGCTTAGACCTCGCTTGTCCTCAAGCGAAAAGCCGATAACAATAAATATGTCCTCATGTTTAGAGGTAGAGGCGTCGATAAAAACAAAATACAGACATGAAGGCATCATGATTATTTTATAACAGCAACATATATAGATTTTGTCATATGATTACTCATGTTGAAGTGATGATCTTTTCACAAAGCCAAAGTATGAATCAGAAACCTTATTGAGCACCAACAGATTATACCCTCAGTCATTGAAGCATTGCAATTTATCATAACATCGGAAAGAGTCTTTGTCAGAGCTTAAAAGCAAGTCCACATACTCAACTATCACTTAGTCCTTCAATTGCTAACACTCACGCGATATTTGTGGTTACGGAGTTTTAATCGGACACAGAGAAAGATAGGGGCTTATAGTTTTTGCCCCACAACCTTTTACCTCAAGGGTAATGTCAACAATAATAATTCACGCTCCCCCACATCCAATAATAATTCATGTTCTTTCCAACATGCTGAGCTTGTCAAAGGATAAAATGAAAAAGGAAAAGGTGAAGATCACCATGACTCTTGCATAAGGTAGAGGATAATAATAAAAGATAGGCCCTTCGTAGAGGGAAGCAGAGATTGTCATGCGCGTTTAGGGTTGATGCACAAAATCTTAATGCAAAAGAATGTCACTTTATATTGCCCCTTGTATGTGAACCTTTATTATGCAGTCTGTCGCTTTTATTGCGTCCACAACAAGTTCGTACAAAGTTTATTTTCTCCGCACCAATAAATCATGCATATTTAGAGAGCAATTTTTATTGCTTGCACCGATGACAACTTACTTGAAGGATCTTACTCAATCCATAGGTAGATATGGTGGACTCTCATGGCAAAACTGGTTAAGGGTATTTGGAAGCACAAGTAGTATTTCTACTTAGTGCTGAGAATTTGGCTAGCATGAGGGGGAAAGGCAAACTCAACACGGTAGAGGAACTATGACAACATACTTTATCTCAGATATAAGAAAACATAACTCATTATGTTGTCTTCCTTGTCCAACCTCAACTCTTTACCATGTCATATTTTAGTGAGTGCTCCCAATCATAAAAGATGTCAATGATAATATATCTATATGTGAAACCCCTCTTTCCTTATTACTTCCTATTAATTGCAACGATGACCAAAGCTATAATTGCTAACTCCCAACAAATTTAAATCATCAAACTCTTTCTATGTGAAGTCATTACTTTCACTAAGACCAATATGAACTCTTTGATTCTTTTTTTATTCCTTTTCTTCTAATCAACCAAGATCATGGGAAAATACTCAAGCCCTTGACTCAACACTAATCTTTATTATATAGCTCACGGACTCGATTACAAAGAAGGATCATAAAGCAAAACTCAAAACTAAATCATGCCATGACTTTATTCTACTAAATCAAGATGCTACTAACATGATCGAACTAGGAAAAACGGTAAAGATAGGAGTTGTGACGGTGATACGATACCAGGGCACCTCCCCCAAGCTTGGCAGTTGCCAAGGGGAGTGCCCATACCCATGTGATTATTTCCTCGGAGGTGATGGAGGTGTTGCATTTTTCTTCTCCAGCTTGCTTGTGAGGCTAAATTTTTCCTCCCTTAGATCGTCATTCTCGAGCTCAAGTTTCATTATCTTTTTGCATAGTGCTGCCTTGCTGTCCTGCGAAAAATGAGGTGGGATAGATTGGACCTTAGGGAGGCTTGACTTCTTGAACTCCACATGCATATCACCAGGTTGAGGTAGGGGATAGTCCTCTTCGTCAGAACTCGTTTCCTCCTTCCTCTTTGGATCATAGTCTTCTTCTTCCTCTGTGGTCCAGCCGTAATGCTCCGCATCCCCATATACTTTTGGATTTGCAATATAATCAGCCATGTATCTCTCTCCCTCCGAGTCTTGGGAAGACATCTTGCTCTAATCTGCAGCAGCAACAGCTCAAAACGAAAACAGAGGTGATTTGCGTGATACGAGAGTCAAAACCTTCGGGAGTAAATATAATGAATTTTTACGGACCAAAATACGTATCATGCAAGGAAACAGAGTCCGGAGGGCACACGAGGTGCTCACGAGATAGGGGGCGCGCCCAGGGGGTAGGGCGCGCCCTCCACCCTCGTGGAGGCCGCATGTCCTCCCCGGACTGCTACTTAATTTTCTATTTTTCTAAATATTCCAAAACGGAGAAATATTGCCTTTAAAATTGTTTTGGAGTCGGTTTACTTACCGTACCACATACCTATTCCTTTTCGAAGTCTGGAATGTTCTAGAAAGTGTCTCTTATGTATTCCTCCGGGTTACGGTTTCAATAATATTAGTTTCAACATTTATAGGGTTACCTGGGATATAGTGTTTGATCCTTTGACCATTTACCACCTTCGGTTTTGTGCCTGCAAAGTTGTTGATTTTTATGGCACCGGAACGATAGACCTCCTCGATAACGTAAGGACCTTCACATTTGGAGAGAAGTTTTCCTGCAAAAAATCTTAAACGAGAGTTGTATAGCAATACATAATCACCTACATTAAACTCACGCTTTTGTATCCTTTTGTCATGCCATCTTTTAACTTTTTCTTTAAACAACTTGGCATTGTCATAAGCTTGGGTTCTCCATTCAACAAGTGAGCTAATATCAAATAACCTCTTCTCACCGGCAAGTTCAAAATCATAGTTGAGCTCTTTAATAGCCCAATACGCCTTATGTTCTAGTTCGAGAGGTAAATGACATGCTTTTCCATAAACCATTTTATACGGAGACATACCCATAGGATTTTTGTATGCAGTTCTATAGGCCCATAATGCATCATCAAGTTTCTTGGACCGATTCTTTCTAGACCTATTGACAGTCTTTTGCAAAATTAATTTGAGCTCTCTATTGCTCAATTCTACCACTAGACTGCGGGTGATATGGAGATGCAATTCTATGATTAACATTGTATTTGGCAAGCATCTTATGGAAAGCACCATGAATAAAGTGTGAACCACCATCAGTCATTAAGTATCTTGGGACTCCAAACCTCAAAATAATAACTTCCTTCAGCGTTTTAATAGAAGTGTTATGATCAGCACTACTAGTTGGAATAGCTTCTACCCACTTAGTAACGTAATCAACAACAACTAAAATATGAGTGTAACCATTAGAGGCAGGAAAAGGTCCCATATAATCAAAGCCCCAAACCTCAAATGGTTCAATAACAAGTGAATAATTCATAGGCATTTCTTGACGTCTACAAATATTGCCAATTCTTTGACATTCATCGCAAGATAAAACAAACTTACGGGCTTCCTTGAAGAGAGTAGGCCAATAAAAACCGGATTGCAATACCTTATGTGCAGTTTTATCTCCAGCGTGGTGTCCTCCATAAGCTTCGGAGTGACACTTGCGTAGGATCTGTTCCTGTTCATGCTCAGGTACACAACGTCTAATAACACCATCTACTCCTTTATAAAGATGTGGGTCATCCCAAAAGTAATGTCGCAAGTCATAGAAAAAACTTTTTCTTTTGTTGGTATGTGAAGCTAGGTGGTATAAATTTAGCAACAATATAATTAGCATAATCAGCATACCACGGAGTGCTACGAGAAGTACTTATGACATTTAATTGCTCATTAGGAAATCTATCATCAATAGGTAGTGGGTCATCAAGAACATTCTCTAGCCTAGACAAGTTGTCTGCAACGGGGTTCTCAGCTCCTTTTCTATCAGCAATATGCAAATCAAATTCTTGAAGCAAGAGAACCCATCTAATGAGTCTAGGTTTTGCAACTTTATTTTCCATAAGATATTTAATAGCAGCATGATCTGTGTGAATAGTTACACTGGAATCAACAATATAGGGTCTGAATTTATCACAAGCAAATACAACCACTAAAAGTTCCTTTTCGGTAGTAGCATAATTTCTTTGAGCATTGTCTAGAGTGTTACTAGCATAATGGATAACGTTCAATTTCTTCTCAACTCTTTGCCCTAGAACAGCACCTACAACATAATCACTAGCATCACACATAATTTCAAAGGGTAAATTCCAATCAGGTGGCTGAACAACAGGTGCAGAGACTAATGCTTTCTTAAGTATTTCAAATGCTTCTACACAATCATCATCAAAGACAAATGGTACATCTTTTTGTAATAAATTAGTCAGAGGCCGAGAGATTTTGAGAAGTCCTTAATGAACCTCCTATAAAATCCTGCATGACCAAGGAAACTGCTTATACCTTTGTTGTCCTTGGGACATGGCATCTTTTCAATAGCATCAAACTTGGCTTTATCAACTTCAATACCTCTTTCAGAAACTTTGTGCCCCAAGACAATACCTTCATTCACCATAAAGTGGCACTTTTCCCAATTCAAAACAAGATTAGTTTCTTCACATCTCTGCAAAACTCGAGCAAGATTGCTCAAGCAATCATCAAAAGAGGAACCATAGACGGAAAAGTCGTCCATGAAAACCTCACAAATTTTCTCACAAAAGTCAGAGAATATAGCCATCATGCATCTTTGAAAGGTAGCAGGTGCATTACATAAACCAAAAGGCATATGTCTATAAGCAAAAGTACCAAAAGGGCATGTAAAAGTAGTCTTTGATTGATCCTTAGCCGACATAGGTATTTGAGAAAAACCAGAATAACCATCTAGAAAGCTATAATGTGTATGTTTGCATAATCTTTCTAGCATTTGATAAATAAAAGGTAAGGGGTAATGATCTTTCTTAGTAGCCTTATTTAACTTGCGGAAATCAACTACCATCCTATAACCTGTGATAATTCTTTGCGGAATCAATTCATCTTTATCATTAGGAACAACAGTAATACCTCCCTTCTTAGGGACACAATGGACAGGGCTTACCCACTGACTATCAGCAACGGGATAAATTATACCTGCCTCCAGAAGCTTGAGTATTTCTTTTCATACCACTTCTTTCATTTTAGGATTCAAACGTCACTGAGGATCACGAACTGGTTTGGCATCAGCTTCCAAATTTATTTTATGTTGACATAGAGTGGGACTGATGCCCTTACGATCATCCAGAGTATATCCAATAGCGGCACGGTGCTTTTTCAGAGTTTTCAATAATCTTTCTTCTTCATGCTCTGAAAGGTTAGCACTAATAATAACATGATATATTTTCTTTTCATCAAGATAAGCATATTTAAGATTATCATGCAACGGTTTAAGTTCAAACACGGGATCACCCTTGGGTGGAGGAGGATCCCCTAGGATTTCAACAGGCAAATTGTGTTGCAGAATAGGTTCCTGTTTAAAGAATACTTCATCTATTTCCCTTCTTTCATTAATGAACATATCATTTTCATGGTCTAGCAAATAGTGTTCTAAAGGATCACTAGGAGGTACAGCAATAGAAGCAAGACCAATAATTTCATCCTTACTAGGCAATTCTTCCTCACGATGTTGTTTACTAAATTTAGAGAAATTAAACTCATGAACCATATCTCCAAGCAAACAGTAACAACATTCTTTTCGCAATCTATTGTAGCATTAACAATACGCAAGAAGGGTCTACCAAATATAATGGGACAAAAGCTATCTTGTGGAGCACCAAGAACAAGAAAATCAGCGGGATATTTGGTTTTCCCACACAAGACTTCAACATCTCTAACAATTCCCATTGGAGATATAGTATCTCTATTGGCAAGTTTAATTGTAACATCAATTTCCTCTAACTCAGCAGGTGCAATCTCATGCATAATTTCTTTGTATAAGCCAATGGGTATAACACTAGCACTGGCACCCATATCACATAAGCCATGATAACAATGATTCCTATTTTAACAAAAATAATAGGCACGCCTACCACAGGTCTATGTTTATCTTTATCACAGGGTTTAGCAATTCTAGCAGTTTCACCAGTGAATTGAATAACATGCCCATCAATATTATCAGACATGAGATCTTTAACAATAGCAATATTGGGTTCTACTTTGACTTGCTCAGGAGGTGTATAAGTCCTAGTATTGCTTTTACGAACAATAGTTGAAGCTTTAGCATGATCCTTCATTCTAACAGGGAAAGGGGGTTTCTCAACATAAGAAGTAGGAACAATAGGATCATTATAAGTGAAAATCTTTTCTTCAACTTTAATAGGTGCAGCTACTTTTACTTCAATGGGAGGATGATATTTAAACCACTTCTCCTTGGGGATATCAACATAAGTAGCAAAAGATTCACAGAAAGAAGCTACTATCTCAGAGTCAAGTCCATATTTAGTGCTAAACTTACGGAAAATATCGGTATCCATAAGAGATTTAACACAATCAAACTTAGGTGTCATACCTGACTCCTTACCTTCGTCAAGGTCCCAATATTCAGAGTTGCGTTTAATTCTATCCAATAAATTCCATCCAAATTCAATAGGCTTCATCATAAAAGAGCCAACACAAGAAGTATCGAGCATGTTGCGATTGTTATTAGAAAGCCGAGCATAAAAATTCTGGAGAATTGTCAATTTTGAGAGCTCATGATTGGGGCATGAATATAACATTGATTTAAGCCTCCTCCAAGCTTGAGCGATGCTTTCTCCTTCGCGAGG
Organism: Aegilops speltoides; assembly: GCA_021437245.1. Lineage (NCBI taxonomy): Eukaryota > Viridiplantae > Streptophyta > Magnoliopsida > Poales > Poaceae > Aegilops > Aegilops speltoides. The sequence continues at coordinate 408,111,449 of CM038145.1, read as the reverse complement.
CCAAAAATTATATATATAATTGCGATCACGATGAACGAGATGCATAGGGTAATACTTTTGATGAAATTCCAATTTCAATCATTTATAGTTCCATGATCTCGTATCATCACATAGCCTATACCATGTCAATGTGTCTCCCTCCAAATATAAAGGGAAAGCCATCCTCTTAACAACATCATCGGGTATACCTGCAAGCTTAAATAGTCCACAAATATCATCCACAAAGCATAGATGCTCATCAGGATGCTTTGTTTCATCTCCTGCGAAAGTGTTAGCTAGCAGTTTTTCCGTCATACCCGAAGGAATTCCAAAAGGAGTTTCATTTTCAATAGGTTCAGTAGGTTCAGTAGGTTGAGGAGAAACTCTTGGCTCAACCAGACGGGGTGAAGATACCCCAAACAAGCCCCTCAAACAATTACTTTCCATTGTAACAAGTGACAGAAAATTTCAGCACACTAAATAAAGTTTTCCTTACCAAATTCCACCTACCAAAGGCGCTTCACTCCTCGGCAACGGCGCCAGAAAAGAGTCTTGATGACCCACAAGTATAGGGGATCTATCGTAGTCCTTTCGATAAGTAAGAGCGTCGAACCCAACGAGGAGTAGAAGGAAATGATAGGCGGTTTTCAGCAAGGTATTCTCTGCAAGTACTGAAATAAGTGGTAACAGATAGTTTTGTGATATGATAAATGGTAACGAGCAACAAGTAACAAAAGTATATAAAGTGCAGCAAGGTGGCCCAATCCTTTTTGTAGCAAAGGACAAGCCTGGACAAACTCTTATAATAGGAAAAACGCTCCCGAGGACACATGGGAATATCGTCAAGCTAGTTTTCATCACGCTCATATGATTCGCGTTCGGTACTTTGATAATTTGATATGTGGGTGGACCGGTGCTTGGGTACTGCCCTTAATTGGACAAGCATCCCACTTATGATTAACCTCTATTGCAAGCATCCGCAACTACAACAAAAGTATTAAGGTAAACCTAACCATAGCATGAAACATATGGATCCAAATCAGCCCCTTACGAAGCAACACATAAACTAGGGTTTAAGCTTCTGTCACTCTAGCAACCCATCATCTACTTATTACTTCCCAATGCCTTCCTCTAGGCCCAAATAATGGTGAAGTGTTATGTAGTCGACATTCACATAACACCACTAGAGGTTAGACAACATACATCTTATCAAAATATCAAACGAATACCAAATTCACATGACTACTAATAGCAAGACTTCTCCCTTGTCCTCAGGAACAAACGTAACTACTCACAAAGCATATTCATGTTCATAATCAGAGGGGTAATAATGTGCATAAAGGATCTGAACATATGATCTTTCACCAAGTAAACCAACTAGCATCAACTACAAGGAGTAATCAGCACTACTAGCAACCTACTAGCACCAATCCCGGACTTGGAGACAAGAATTGGATACAAGAGATGAACTAGGGTTTGGAGATGAGATGGTGTTGGTGAAGATGTTGATGGAGATTTCCCTCTCCCGATGAGAGGAGCATTGGTGATGATTTCCACCTCCCGGAGGGAAGTATCCCCGGCAGAACAGCTCTGCCGGAGCCCTAGATTGGTTCCACTAAGGTTCCGCCTCGTGGCGGCGAAGTCTCGTCCCGAAAGGTTCTCTTATATATTTTTTTCTCATCGAAAGACTTCATATAGGAGAAGACGGGCATCGAAGAGCCACCAGGGGCCCCATGAGGTTGGGGCCGTGCCCAGGGGGGCGCCCCCCACCCTCGTGAGCAGGGTGTGGGCCCCCTGGCCTTCATCTTTGGCGACGATTTTTCTTTATTTATTTTAAGGTATTCCGTGGAGTTTCAGGACTTTTGGAGTTGCGCAGAATAGTCCTTCAATATTTCCTCCTTTTCCAGCCCAAAATTCCTGCTGCCGGCATTCTCCCTCTTCATGTAAACCTTGTAAAACAAGAGAGAATAGCCATAAGTATTGTGACATAACGTGAAATAACAGCCCATAATGCAATAAATATTGACATAAAAGCATGATGCAAAATGTACGTATCAGACGCTAAGACCAAGATTTATCCCTCAACTACGAGGGGAGGTAAGGAACTGCCATCTAGCTCTGCATTAGATTCTCCTTCCGTTATTAGTAAGCTTGCGACACCTAAACCTGCTAATGCTATGAATTCTGATATGTCGCATGTTATTGATGATGCCACTTCTGCTATGCATGATGAAACTACTTCTGTGTGTGATACTACTTTGCCATTAGGTGAATTTCTTGATGAACAACTTGCTAGAGTTAGGGGGAATGAAAATATTGAAGATGCTATTGATGATAGTGATGATGAACGTTCCCCCAATGATTATGTATTACCTGTTGTTCCTGAGGGTTATGTTATGAATGAAAAAGCTACTATGGAAATTCTTGCTTGCAATGATAGATCTGATCTTAAGAAATTATTAGTTAAATGGAAGCAGCAGTCTCTTAATGCTAGAATGAAACCCGATCCTACTTTTTGCTACTTCACCTATCTGTGTTACCGATAAGGATTATGAATTCTCTGTTGATCCTGATATTATTACTTTAATTGAATCTTATCCTTTTTATGGCCTTGAATCTGAAACTGTTGTGGCACATCTTACCAAGTTGAATGATATAGCCACTCTATTTACTCACGATGAGAAGTCTCGCTATTTGTATATCCTTAAGATATTTCCGTTCTCATTAAAGGGTGATGCTAAGACTTGGTATAATTCTCTTGCTCCTGGTTGTGTGCGTAGTCCCCAGGATATGATTTATTACTTCTCTGCTAAATATTTCCCTGCTCATAAGAAACAAGCTGCCTTGCGGGAAATATATAATTTTGTGCAAATCAAAGAAGAGAGTCTCCCACAAGCTTGGGGGAGGCTTCTCCGGTTACTTTATGCTTTGCCTGATCATTCTCTTAAGAAAAATGAAATACTTAATATCTTTTATAATGGACTAACCGATGCTTCCAAGGACCACTTGGATAGTTGTGCTGGTTGTGTTTTGAGGGAAAGAACAGCTGACGAAGCTGAAATACTATTGAATAATTTGTCGACTAATGAAAATAATTGGACTCTTCCCGAGCCAGTTCCTGAAGTAATTACTGAACCAATTGAGCCAACTCGTGAGCCTATTTCTAAACCCACTCCGAAGAAGAGAGGTTTTTTATTTCTCAGTCCCGAAGATATGCAAGAGGCAAAGAAATCAATGAAAGAAAAAGGTATTAAAGCTGAGGATGTTAAGAATTTACCACCTATTGAAAAAATACATGGTCTTAATATACCGCCTGAAGAACCACATTGTCTTGATAACCCGACACAGGTAGTAAAGGTAAATTCTCTCTATAGATATGATAAAGTTGAAATACCCTCTACTAAATTTCATAGCCCATGCTTAGATCAATTTGATGACTTTATGGCTAGCCAAGAAAGTTTTAATGCTTATGTTGGAGAGAGTTAAAGAATAATGCTTTCGAGATAGGACGCATAGGTGACAATCTGGCTAGAGTTAAAGATGAACTTCATTGCGTTAGCAAATATGCTTCTATGGTTGCTACTCAAGCTGAGCAAGTACTCAAAGCTCAAAATGATTTGCTTGATGAATTGAATAATAAAAATGACTTTGCTGTTAGAGTGGCTACTAGAACTGGTAGAATGACTCAGGAACCTTTGTATCCTGAAGGCCACCCTAAGAGAATCGAGCAAGATTCTCAAAGAAATAATTTAGAGGCACCTAGTTCTTCTAAGAAGAAGAAAAAAAAGACGATAGAACCTTACATGCTTCTAATGAACCTACTATAGACACACCTGAGAATCCCAGTGATATTTCTATTTCTGATGCTGAAGCACAATCAGGTGATGAACATGAACCTAGTGATAATGTTAATGATAATGTTCATGTTGATGCTCAACCTAGCAAAGACAATGATGTAGAGATTGAACCTGATGTTGATCTTGATAACCCACAATCCAAGAATCAACGTTATGATAAGAGAGATTTTGTTGCTAGGAAGCACTGTAAAGAAAGAGAACCATGGGTTCAGAAACCCATGCCCTTTCCTCCTAAACCATCCAAGTCAAAGGATGATGAGGATTTTGAGCGCTTTGCTGAAATGATTAGACCTGTTTTCTTACGTATGCGCTTAACTGATATGCTTAAAGTAAATCCTTATGCTAAATATATGAAGGATATCATCACAAATAAAAGAAAGATACCGGAAGCTGAAATTTCCACCATGCTTGCTAATTACACTTTTAAGGGTGGAATACCAAAGAAACTTGGAGATCCGGGTGTTCCAACTATACCATGCTCCATTAAAATAAATTATGTTAGAACTGCTTTATGTGATCTTGGAGCCGGTGTTAGTGTTATGCCTCTCTCTTTATATCATAGACTTGAATTGAATAAGTTGACACCTACTGAAATATCTTTGCAAATGGCTGATAAATCAACTGCTATACATGCCGGTATTTGTGAGGATGTGCTGTTGTGGATGCAAATGTCACTATCTTAACGGACTTTGTTATTCTTGATATTCCCGGGCGATAGTATGTCTATTATCCTTGGTAGACCTTTTCTTAATACTGCAGGGCTGTTATTGATTGCAACAAAGGCAATGTCACTTTTCATGTTAATGGTAATGAGCATACGGTACACTTTCCGAGGAAACAATCTCAAGTTCATAGCATCAATTCTATTGAAAAAGTTCCAACTATCATTTTTGGAGGTTTTGAATTTCCTCTCCCTACTGTCAAGAAAAAGTATGATATTCTTATTGTTGGGGATTTTCATATCCCCGTTGAGGTAACTTAGTGTTATTCAAAATTTCTCCGGTTCCGTGTTTTTCGGAATGAGTTTGTTAACAAGACTTGATCAACCTTGTTAGCGGGTTCATTTTGATCATCACGAGATGGATGAAACTAGAAGGCACAACCTTCTGTACCCTCCTTTTACTTTCTGTTATTTAGAATAAATAAAGAAAAAATAGTATTATCTGTCTGTTTCCTGAATTATCCGTGCATTAAAAAATAGTCTGAAAATAAAAGTGCTCCAAATGCCCTGCAAATTTAGTATGATTTTTTCTAGAATATTTGAGGATTTTAGGCACTGAAAACATTGCAGGAGGGCCAAGCACCAGGCCACGAGAGAGGAGGGCGCACCCCCCTATAAGGCGCGCCCCCTGTCTCGTGGGCCCCTGGTGGCTCCCCTCCACTTATGCCAGCACCCACACACTCCATCTTCTACCCAAAAAAATCCCCATCCAGTTCATGCCCGAGTTCTAGCTCGTTTTGCTGCGATTTTCAATCTCTTAGCTCAAAGCTCCATTCACAAAACTGCTTTGGGAGATTGTTTCTTGGTATGTGACTCCTCCCACTAGTGCAGAACCGGCCTTTAGTGCCGGTTCGCCAACCGACACTAAAGAGTGGGTACTAAAGCTCCCCTGAGGGAGTCCTGGATTAGGGGGTGTCCAGATGGCCGGACTATGACCTTTGGCCGGACTCCCGGACTATGAAGATACAAGATTGAAGACTTCGTCCCGTGTCCAGATAGGGACTTTCCTTGGCGTGGAAGGCAAGCTTGGCGATACGATATGAAGATCTCCTCCCATTGTAACTGACTCTATGTAACCCTAGCCCTCTCCGGTGTCTATATAATCCGGAGAGTTTTAGTCCGTAGGACGAACAACAATCATACCATAGGCTAGCTTCTAGGGTTTAGCCTCTCTGATCTCGTGGTAGATCAACTCTTGTAACACCCATACTATCAATATCAATCAAGAAGGAGTAGGGTTTTACCTCGACCGAGAGGGCCCGAACCTGGGTAAAAACATCGTGTCCCTTGTCTCCTGTTACCATCCGCCTAGAAGCACACTTCGGGACCCCCTACCCGAGATCCGCCGGTTTTGACACCGACATTGGTGCTTTCATTGAGAGTTCCTCTGTGTCGTCGCCTTTAGGCCCGATGGCTTCTTCGATCACCAACCACGACGTGGTCCAGGGCGAGACTTTTCTTCCCGCACAGATCTTCGTATTCGGCGGCTCTACACTGCGGGCCAACTCGTTTGGCCATCTGGAGCAGATCGAAAGCTACGCCCCTGGCCATCAGGTCAGATTTGGAAGCTTAAACTACACGGCCGATATTCGCGGGGACTCGATCTTCGACGGATTCGAGCCACGGCCGAGCGCGCCGCATTGCCTCGATGGGCAGGATCTAGCTCTGCCGCCGGACAGCGCCCAGAGTGCCACTCAGGAGTCTGCTCCGACCATTATTTCGGAGCCAACTGCGCAAACCAGGGACGGACGGTTGGACGCCGCCCCAGGAGCCGCGATCTCTACGGTGATAGAGCCGAATACTAGCCTAGTCCTTTGCAAGGCCCGTAACTCCGAGGTGCCGGACTCCGCTCCGGACTCCGAATCTTCCGCACCCCTTCCGATCGAACCCGATTGGGCTCCGATCATGGAGTTCACCACCGCGGACGTCTTTCAGCACTCGCCCTTTGGCGATATCCTAAACTCCCTAAAGTCTCTCTCTTTGTCAGGAGAGCCCTGGCCGGATTATGGTCAGCAGGGTTGGGATATGGACGACGAAGAAATTCGACACCCAGCCACCACCCACTTTATAGCCACTGTCGACGATCTAACCGACATGCTCGACTTTGACTCCGAAGACATCGACGGTATGGACGCCGATGAAGGAGATGACCAAGAACCAGCACCTATAGGGAACTAGAAAGCCACCTCATCATACGATGTATACATGGTGGACACACCCAAAAGGAATAACAACGAGGATCGAAAGGGCGCAAACAGGGATCGTTCCCACGAAAACAATTAAAGCGGCGACGCAAGCGCCACGCAAAGCCCCACCTCGACAAAGACTGAGCCATAGAGCAGGGCGAATAAAAGGAAGACGAACATGCCATTGAGCAACCGTCCAAACAACCAATCCTCGGAAAAGATAATAGTCCGGACGACCTCACGCCGGACAAATTACTGGAACATCAGAACATCCAGCAAAGGCTCGTTGCTACTGCATGTAGCCTGAAAAAGCAGAAGCGGAGGATCAAAACAGCAGAAGACGCACTCAGGATCAGATGGAACAAAGTGCTGGATACTGCACACAAGTACGGCAACAGTCGTCACACAAAGAGCTATCTGAAGCGGAAACTACTACCGGAATTTGATGAAGAGGCCATAAAGCCCCCACAGTCGAAAAACAAAGAAGCCACCAGGTCGGATAGACGACCCAACGATCGATCCAAAGCGGCAGAGGGCGTCGCACTCAATCAGGTGAGCGATCCCCCTAAGGATTCGCATCAAACAACCTGCCCAACCAGATCCATCTATGTCCCAAGAAAGCAAGCTCCAGCGAGCAACACTATGCAAAAAATACCTGAACATCACGGCACACCTGCATACAGGGGCGCCGCACATCCCTTATGTTTTACAGATGAGGTGCTGGATCACGAATTTTCAGCAGGATTCAAGCCCGTGAACATAGAAGCATACGACGGAACAACAGACCCCGGAGTCTGGATAGAGGATTATATCCTCCACATACACATGGCCAGAGGAGATGACCTTCATGCCATCAAATACTTACCCCTCAAGCTCAAAGGGCCAGCCCGGCATTGGCTTAAAAGCCTTCCCGAAAACACCATAGGAAGTTGGGAAGCGCTTGAGGAGGATTTCCAGGCAAACTTTCAAGGGATCTATGTCCGACCTCCGGATGCAAACGATCTGAGTCATATAACTCAGCAACCCGGAGAGTCAGCCCGGAAACTCTGGAACAGATTCCTTACTAAAAAGAATTAGATAGTCAACTGTCCGGACGCTGAGGCCCTAGCAGCTTTCAAACATAGCGTCCGAGACGAATGGCTCGCCAGACACCTCGGCCAAGAGAAGCCAAGAACGATGGCCGCATTAACAAGCCGCATGACCCGCTTTTGCGCAGGAGAGGACAGCTGGTTGGCAAGGAGCAGCACCAGCGACCCGAGTACATCCGAACCTAGAGATGGAAACGGGAAACCGTGCCGTAACAAAGAACAGCGCCGAATCAAGGACAATAGCCCAACGCGCACGACAGTCAATGCCGGATTCAAAAGCTCTCGGCAAAATAAAAAAAGCCGCCGCCCAAAGATGACAGGGACGAGCTGTCTAACCTCAACAAAATCATGGATAAAATATGTCAAATCCACAGCACCCCCGGGAGGCCTGCAAACCACACCCACAGAGATTATTGGGTTTTCAAGCAGTCCGGCAAACTCAATGCCGAACACAAGGGGCTCGACGCACCAAGTGAGGATGACGACGCGCCCCACAAGCAGAACACCGGAGAACAAAAGAAGTTCCCACAAGAAGTCAAAATAGTGAATTCGCTTCATATGATAAAAGGTAAAAACAGAACGACGCTTATGAAGACACGCGCCACATAGCCAGCCCCAGAGGAGCACCACCATTGGTTGTTACAACCAATAACCTTTGACCGTCGGGATTATTCCAGAGGGGCCCGGAACGCAGGCTGGACTACCTTGGTCTTGAATCCGATTATTGACGGACTACAATTTACACGAGTCCTCATGGACGGCGGCAGTGACTAAAAACTATTATATAAGGATACAATCCGCAAACTAGGGGTAAACCCAGCGCTAATACGTCGTGGCAAAATATCCTTTCGAGGAGCCACGCCGGGCCCAGATACCCAGACTATGGGTTCCCTTTCATTAGAAGTCAAGTTCGGCTCACCTGACAACTTCCAAAGCAAAAAGCTAACCTTCTACGTCGCCCCTTTCGTAAGTCGCTATCAAGCGCTACTGGGACATGAAGCTTTCGCCCGCTTTAACGCAATACCACATTATGCATCCCTTACACTTAAAATGCCCGGCCCACGAGGCATCATCTCATCACAGGGGAATGACAATTGACCCCCAAAATACGGGTAAGGGTGCGGCCACCTGGACAGCCGCACACTAATCTAGCCCGGACACGGCTAGACAAGTCCGGCGTCAACACACATTTAGATACATTAAAACTGAGCACTATTCCAGCCCTCTCACCATTAGTGCTTTTGACCGTCGGATTTGCACTTCTAAATATTTTTCGCCGTTTGATCAAAGTCTTAGCGCTGGAATGGGCAGCTGCTCCCGCAACAAAACTGAAGGCATTTGGTTAACTGGGCCTGGCTCTGCCTTGAAGCCCATTTAGACCTCACGTGGTGGAACACGAACCATCCTTTCGTTTCGACGAGTTCTACCTCTCTCTTTCTCACCTCCCCATCCCTAACCGCGCTTGGCGGCGGCGGCGGCGAAACGCCCCCCTCCAGGCTCCAGGTGAGCTCTCTCTCCCCTCCCTCTCTCTCTCTGCGCTGGTGAACAACACCGCGGATCAGGATCACAACAGCGTGTGCCCCTTCGTCATCACGGTGGCGCGCGTTCTCCTCTCATGACCAAGGAAAAAAACCAATCTTGTATGCGAGCAGGTCGTCAGTTCGTCACACCACCGCATCGGAATGTCCCCAGATTCCTCCATCTGGTTATTGTGTTAAGAAAATAAAATAGCCTAAAGGTTCGGATATTAAATCCATGATTCGTCGATATACTCTTAGGACGGAAGATTATGTTCTCCACCTAATATCCATCTGATTGGTATATACACGTACTACTGAATTTTGTAGGTTGGGCAAAGTCACATACTCAAAAGATTGGAACCTTGGTTTATTCATGGTACAGTAACAGGATATACTATCTATGCATATGTTCTATGAGAAGCTGGTCAGTATGTTTTCTTGCTATCCCATCTCTTATGTGTACTTACTTAAATAATTTACTTGGTAATATTTCCCTTTTCCAAGATCAGAAGTGTGCACTTACATTTTTTTTTGAAACGGATGTGCACTTACATTAGGGGATAATATGTTTGTAGCTTTACTTTAGACAAAGCAATCTCACATGAAGTCTCCCATTTGTTTAATTACAAACTCCAATAACATTCCTCTAATACAGTGTGCAGCAACTGGAATGAAATTGGGACAAGGAAAAGAGATATCCACTGAGAAGCCATATAGTTTAGTTGTCTGAGAAGTTGAGGTAATATTATATGCATCTCCTGCCAGTTAAGGCCTTTTACGCTGGTTTTACATGCTTTATATAATTTCCTCAATCTCGATTCTTAATTTTTGGCACAGCTTTTAAAAGAAACAGTAAAAATGACACATGGAAATTTTCAATGTGAAAATAAAAAGGCAGTATGAAACATGATGAACTACCACAAAAAATTGTACGCCAGGGACAAGGAAAACATGCTACTCCTTTATATCCAGTTAATCCATTGTGAATTCCTATCTTTGTCTAGATTTACCATGCCCTGATCATAGACCTGTTTCAATTTGCTTCACTTCAGCATTTTATTCCATGTAGTTAATTTGTAGCGCCGCAGCCTTGTTCAGGCAGGCATTGAAGGGGCAGCTGGGCAGCGATGCAGCATGGTGGGCGATTGGAGTACGTCTACCGGTATTCATGCAAGGAGTAATGTTGTCGTTGCTAAAAATCCATTAACTCCAATGGAGGCCTACCACTCGCCGGCCTGCTCCCAGCCTCCATTATTCAGCACTCCCAGGGGCACCCCTCCCGCATCCCCCGACCTTCAGCTTGACGGCGGCGCCCACCACTACTCACCATCATCCTACCGCACTAACGTCCAAGAGGGCCGCTACACTTCTGACATAGCTCCATGCTGCCAATGGCGTTTGATTCAGTTATAGCATCATGGCAGGCTGCAGGGCTTCTCTGGCCACCACGAGCCCTACTGCCACCAGATCAGACAGCGCAAGGCATATATCCAGAGGGGATGCAATTCTAAAGGTATTACATACAACTCTATTTCACGCCCCCACCCTGGGTCTTTGCCCTCCTGTTGCTTCATCCACCTTCTCTTAGAGCAGTCCACCTAAGAAGTACGTCTAGAATTTGTCGGGGCAGCGAGGTATTGTGTTTGCCAGGATATGTGTGGTTCTTGTTTCTGCATATATCTCTTATTTTTCTCTTCTGTTACATTTACTTGATATAATTTTGTTTTCTGTACATTGGGCATAAAGTATTTATGTGTTGTAGACTAAGTAGAGGCCTTATTTGTTCAGTTCTTATTCCCCATGTTGTTGGTTCTGCAAAGATTGGGAGGATAAGCATTGCACACGTTTCAGGTTTTCTTCAGGCCTGAAACGTCGAACTAAATGTCATTATTTTTGATAAACTAAATATCATTTGCAATTTCCATAAAAATCTTGCTGCATGTGACAAGTTTGAAGCTGGGCTATGCAAATGTCTGGACATGATTTTCTTTGCATGAGCTTTTATGCCACTTCTACTCCAATCTGCTCACTGAAAGCATGGTAGTAATTTTTTGAGCCATAGTACACAATGGAATCGAATCAGATGTTGGAAGATTTCGTATACCCGTGCAAAAATTTGTATGGAACTTAGTAAACATAGTGCGGCGAGGAGTTGTGATGCTTAACAGAGGGTGGAGCGCGTTGCAAGAATCAGCTAAGTTCTCTTCCTTACAAGAAGGACCAGTCTTGGAGACGGGCCCTTATATCTGGTACACGGAGTTGGAGCTTCTAAAACACTAGGAAAGGGAGTGCAATGCTTCAAACAGTTGGTTATGAATCTAAAGAGTTTTAGGATGGGGATGAACCAAGTGTTAATCCAATAGTAGTATGTATAGTGAGCTTAATGATGATTATTATTGTGCCTCAAGTTATTTTCCTTGTGATACATTTACACAGGATGAACGTATCAATTGATACCAGCAAGAAGTCCTGGTTAGGAAAAAATCACTATGCTTCATAGAATGCTTCGGCTAATTAGATTTGTAAGGCAATTAAGTACTGCCACTACTAAATTATATTTTCTTTTTATTGTCGATGTCATTCTTCATGTAGTTACCATGGAAAACTCATTTGTTACACTTATTTACTCACATCTTTCATGTAGTTTGTAATAATTACTTGAAGGCAAATTTGTAATCGCACTCGCTGTTTTTTTTTAGATCTTTCAGTACTCGTCCTAATTCAAAACACTACACTTAGACCTCCTAAGCCAAAAGAGGCCACGATCTATCACAAGACATGTATAAAGCAACCTAATTCAAAGCATTTACATTTGAAAGCCAAGCTCAAACCAAGTATATTGACCTCATAAGAAAGAAAGAAAAAGCTCAACACACTACTTCTTGATAACCTATCAGATTCTTCTTGAATTACATACCATTATTTTTTAAATGAAGGAAACAAGCACAAGCTACAGTACTTCAAAGCATTCCCAACAAATATATACAATTTGCTTTATATTCTTATAATAATTAAGAGACAAAATAGACGGGCGCAGCAACGCGCGCCATCAACGATCTAGTGAACTTAATAGCCGCACAACCCTGTACAAGGGGCTCCGCGTATTCACGCCTGGAGACAATGCGGCTCCCTTCTTGCTCCAACTATATACTGTTTATTATAATATAGATTTCTTGCACGCCTATTTACTAAAGTTCCTCTTTTTCGTAGACGAACACCGTGCTACGCCCGTCCAGGATACGGCACAATGGAGACACAGGCGCAGACGTGCAGTAGAGACCCGTTCTCAGGATTCTTTTCAGATTAAGACCCTGCATAAACCTTTTTTACTGTCTCTTGTTGAAAACATCCCCCGGTTTTTCATAATCGAGGAGACTGGCGTTTTGGCATGTGGCCACGTCAGAATTTTGCGCGTACCTGGACACAAGGGGCTTTCTTACCAAGGGCTCTGTTTTGGCCCGTCTTCATAAAGACCGAATACCTTAGGGAGTGTTCGGCGTCGCGAGTTAGGCCTTATATGCATCAGCTCCGAATCATGTCTTTGGTCAAATGTTGGGTTTGCCCGGCTCCTGTGTTTTGCTGCCTTACGTTCCTCCATATCGGCTAACGCGGCACCAGGAGAACTACTGCGATTGTGCCCCGGTTCGGCCAGGCGAGCACCTCAGTAGAGAAAGCCGAAAACTGACTGTCATGATATAGCGAGACTGGTCAACCACTGATGACGCCGGAATTCTAGGATTCCTCAGATTAACGGCGACCGCTTCGGTCAGGCACACACGCTCCCCGGATTCGGGAGAGCGCGGTGCCTCCAGGGGCTATTAAGTAGCCCCAATGTCAAGTGAAAGTGATAAAGCGTTATAGTCCGGTTGCCTCGCTCGCCGTGCCTTCACCTCCTTTGTAGGACCAAGACGTTGGATTAAATGTGAAAAGGCGCATTTTTTGCGAACACTCCCGCATTATATGCGTGGGGGCAGAAGCCAACGACTGCCATCTTTCAGGTTATATACACGTATACATTAACGGCCGCACAGGAGGCGTTATAATTCTTGCAAGCACAATATAAAAAGCTTTTATATTCTATCAAAATATTTCTTTTACAATAGCACCTGCTATTCGAACAAAACATCCTTCGAGCACTGCGCTTCTATTAAGCGAGCGCCCGGAAGAACCTCCTCAAGGTAGTGCTCGGCAGACACCCGGCCTTCGTCCGAATCCTGGGATGCGACAACACTGGCCTGCATATCCGCCCAGTATGTCTTGACACGGGCAAGAACCATTTGTGCACCCTCTATACACGCCGACCTCTTCAGTACATCGACATGCGGCACAAAACCAAGAAACTGCTGCACCAATCCAAAATAACTTTTCGGCTCTGGCTCCCCCGGCCACAAACGACTTGCAACATACTTCATGGCGAGTTCGGATAACCTGTTCAGCTCCGCAAAGGCGGCCAAACGGTCGGACACCGAAAGTGGGCTCCTCTGGCTTGTGGAACTGCGACCAAAATAGTTCTTCCAAATTATGGTCGCCTCGTCCTCGGAAGTGTTCGGTTGTGTCAGCCGCACTCGCTGCCACATCTAGATAAGTGTTTTCCGCACTCCACTGACGGTCTAACAGAGCATACTTAGGATCCCCGAACTTCATCCGCAGCATATAGGGCTTTCCAGCCGTGATATCCCCCGGCAGATGCAGCTCCTCCTTCATAGCTCTCATCGCAGAGCGAGCATCCTTAACCTCGGTAGTGATCTTCTCAAGGTCCTTCTGAGCCGCCCCTTTTTCTTGTTCGAGAAATTCACAGCGGTCGGCAGCATCTTTCAATTTTACAGCCATCTCGGCTATTGCCTTTTTACTCTGGCAATGAGCAGCCTGTTCGGCTTTCAGCTCTTTAGCCGCCTTAACGGCCGCCGCATCATTTTTTCTTGCTTGCTCCTTGGCTCGGGCAAGTTCCGCCCGAAGCCACGGAAGCAGGACTATCTGCAATAAGTAGGGAAAATGCATCCTACTATCGTGTGTAACTACACCCATTTTTTATATACTATCATGTGATAGTATATACTCTAATTTATTATTTTTATTACGTTCGTATACTATATCTAAGATACTCCAAAGTGAGTTATATGAAAAAATTGCAAGTGAGCTCATAGTTTTATTGTATTTGTGAAATACGTACATATTTGTACGCGAAATGAAGTATGCACAAAATATGGTACATACTACCAAAAAGGTAGTATATATACTACCTAAACATTCTTATATACTACATACTACACGTACATACTCTCCGATATAATAGATACTACCTAGAACGTACGAAACAAAAGTGGGAGTAACTACACCCGGTAGTAAGAAAAAATTGTCCTATATATATATATATATATATATATATATATATATAGTAAGAAACGAGCAGCGAACTCCTCTTATCAGATATCTGTGGAGTATACCTTGTGCCTCGTCTAGCCGCTTATTTACAAGCGCGATGTCGACATCTGCCACGTCCAGATGCCGCTTTAACTCGGCAGATTCATCAGTCCGGCTAGCCACCGAACACCTCGCCACCTGGTAACATTTTACACCTGGGGTTTTGATCCTCTGTGCGCCATCACTGTTGACGACACATAGAGTCTCAGGGGCTACTATTTATACAGGGCGCATTCTATGCGACTCTACCAATAGGTACACCTTTTCACATACCTCAAAGCCTGTCAGTAAACTCCTGGCGGCCTCGTACAATCTGCTTTCCGCGGATGCAACCCTTCCTATCACCATGTTCATCAACACATGGTGTTGTTCTGAGACGGATGCACGCCGGAGCAGATCCCTCAGCCTCTCCGACCGCGCACCAGAGGGCACCGGACGAGCTCGACGACCTTTTTCAGGATCCGGACTTGGAGAAACCCGTCGGGAGGACACCTCAGGATCGCCTGCCTCATAAGTCAGTGCAGCTAGGGGAGGCGTTTCGCTCTCTATCATCTCCGGACGGAGATCCCCTGAAGACGAGCTCTGCTGAGAAGGGTTAAGATCTGAACTGCAAGGTAATATTTCGGTTATCTTCCTTAGAAATAAAACAGGGATGCCACTAATTTTTGAGCCCCTCTCTTTACATACGGCTCGGAGGAAAGCTGATCCCTGTGAGGGCGCAATGCGGCCGGGGCAGTCTCCGGCGCCGGATCTTCTGACAAAGATTTCTTCCCCGTTTCGAGGTCATCTCCTCTGGGTCTTTAGAGGCACTCCTTTTCTTTCCCAGGTTGGGGGAATTCTCGATTCCTCCCTTCTTGACGGTCTCCTTCGTGGAGGCGGCAGCTCCTTGGTTCCCCTCCTCGCCCTCTACTGAAAACATAACCTGCAGCATCCTGGTTAACACGGGATCTGGCGCGGTCTCGGTCAGGGGGGCTGGACACTTGATTAGCTTTGCCTTCACTATCCACTCCTATTCAAAGGATAGCTCTGTCAAAGGGCCGCTTTATGATGAAAATACGGATGGTGTGTCCAAATATGGGGCTGCTTACCTTAACATCTTGGCGATTGCAACTCAGACCTGCGTCCTCGGATAAATCCTGACACCTAGTTTGTGGTTCGAAGAACAATTTGTACATCTCCATGGGCGTTGCGCCCATAAAATGTTGGAGGACTCGCGGTCCTTCCAGATTAAATTCCCACAGGCGAAGGGGGCGACGTTTGCAGGGCAGCGTGCGGCGAATCAGCATAACTTGCGCCACTACGGTCAGGTTAATATCTCTTTCTAGGAGATCTCGAATGTGGCCCTACAGTAGGGGCACGTCTTTGGACGGACCCCAGATAAGCCCTTCATTGACCCATGACGCTCGCCGTGGCGGGGGACCCGAGAAAAAAGCAGGAGGCGCCACCCATGTGGTGCCCCTGGGGGCTGTGATATAAAACCAGTCCCGTTGCCATAAGCCGAACTCTTCTTGGAAAGTGCCCTCGGGCCATGGAGCGCCGGCTATCTTGCTTATGATAGCTCCTCTGCACTCAGCGTGCTGCCCCTCGATCATCTTCGGCTCTACTTTGAAGGTTTTAAGCCACAATCCGAAGTGGGGGTGACATGGAGGAACGCTTCGCACACTACGACAAACGACGAAATTTGGAGGATGGACTCTGGAGCTAGGTCGTGAAATTCCAGCCCGTAATAGAACATCAGCGCCCTCACAAAGGGATGAATCGGGAAACCTAACCCCCGAAGGAAGTGAGATGTGAACACCACACTGTCATGAGGCTGAGGAGAAGGAATGGCCTGCCCTTGAGCAGGCAGCCTATGCGAGATTTCGCCGGTTAGATACCTGGCATCTCTAAGCTTTCGCACGTCTTCTTCCATAACGGAGGAAGGCACCCACCGGCCTTGAAGGTTGGAGCCGGACATCGTCGGAGGTCCGAAGCGCCTAAAACTAGAAACCTTGAGTGTTGGAACTCGAGGCGAGGGGCGGATTTGTTTGGATTGAAGGAAGAAGGGGTCAAGCCTTGGTCTCTTTATAAAGGAGTTGAATACCAAGAGCCCTCCCCGTAACCGTTTGGGACTCACTTTCAATTGGAGAGTCATACCAAAAGGCGCGGTTGGGTTACCCACACCCGTATTAATGAGAATCCCGGAATGAGGGGACACGATCTCTGCTTCGACAAGACGTGCCAAGAAAACCGCCTCGCTAAGCGCGCTGAGGGGGAACGGTAAAATGAATAAAGGCTAAGCCGTGGCATGATGTCGCGCCGCGGAATACGTCAGCAGATTAGATTTGTGTAAATATTATTCTCCCTACGGTGGCATGTGGAAATTATTTTGCAGAGCCGGACACTATCCTTGTGTTCAAACATCTTCTATGAAGTATTCGGAGGAGGAACCCGCCTTGCAATGCGGAAGACAATTTGCGCGCCCGACTCGTCGTCATTGAAGCCTGGTTCAGGGGCTACTGAGGGACTCCTGGATTAGGGGGTGTCCGGATGGCCGGACTATGACCTTTGGCCGGACTCCAGGACTATGAAGATACAAGATTGAAGACTTCGTCCCGTGTCCGGATTGGGACTTTCCTTGGCGTGGAAGGCAAGCTTGGCGATACGATTTGAAGATCTCCTCCCATTGTAACTGACTCTGTGTAACCCTAGCCCTCTCCAGTGTCTATATAAACCGGAGAGTTTTAGTCCGTAGGACGAACAACAATCATACCATAGGCTAGATTCTAGGGTTTAGCCTCTCTGATCTCGTGGTAGATCAACTCTTGTAACACCCATACTGTCAATATCAATCAAGCAGGAGTAGGGTTTTACCTCCACCGAGAGGGCCCAAACCTGGGTAAAAATATCGTGTCCCTTGTCTCCTGTTACCATCCGCCTAGACGCACAGTTTGGGACCCCCTACCCGAGATCCGCCGGTTTTGACACCGACACCCCCCTTTAGTACCGGTTCGTCACGAACCGGCGCTAAAGTGCAAACACGTGGCACGAGCTAGGCCCGGGTGCACGTAGGGCTTTAGTACCGGTTGGTAACACCAACCGGTACTAAATGTTTGGGTGTTTTTTTTAATTTTTGCTTTAGTTTTGTGTTTTCAATTTAATTTAGTGATTGTTTTACATTATAATGAGTTTTTAAATCATTAGGTGAAAGTACCGCGGATTAGTTTCGACTGGAGGATCTAGCTAGCTAGCTAAGTTATCAAGTATATGCCATATCGATATTATACTTGATCACCTAATTAGGTGATCAAGTATAATATATATGGATATGGCATATATATACTTGATCACTTAGGTAGGATCGATCCAGCTGAAACTAATCTGTGGTTTCTTTCAATAAATGATATAATAACTCATCACGATCATCATCATATTAATATAAAAACTCTTGCATCATATCATCAACATACTGAAGCTAGCTAGCTAACAATCATCGTAGTCGTCATTATCACTATTTAATCATCACAGTCATTACCGCTATCTAATCACCACCAACAGTAGCTTAAAGAAGAAACATTCACTTGTACCAGAAGCAAAAATATCATCGAGTTCAACATGATTGTCATGATATTATAAGCATTCATATATAACACCACAAAAGCAAATCACTCTTTGAGATTAAGTTCAGAACGAAGAACACAGACATGAAAGGACAAGTACTAAGAGTAGCATGAACTAGCTAAATCACTCCTGCTAGCTACTCTCTCTCTAGTAAAATAGCATAGAACATGTATAGCTCTCCTAATTCATCATACTGGAGCATGCAGATGAACCTGTCTCCTAATCGTGGGCTGCGCTTCTCATTGCTGCCCCCTAGTACTTCTCTGCGATCGTTAACAATTTTCCTCCAATCGTTCACTATTAAGCATTCATCGCTTCTAGAAATCATGAATGCATTCATGTGCAATGCAGGATATCTTGTCCGTAAGCTAACAATTGACATGCGACCTTTAGTCTCGATCCCCTGAGGCACAACTGTCATCGGGAGTCCCTATTGAAGAACATCATATAGTACTTAATTAATATACTTAGCAATGAAAGTTTAGCAAACAAATTATGTATGCAAAACATGCACTGAGGACAAATAGTAAAAATCTTACCATCATTCCTAAATAGATGTGACCGTAGTTCAATACCATCAGTATTGGTCGCACGTTTTGAGTACTAACATTTCTAAGTGCAAGAAGAAAATTTCTCTTGACAGTATGAAGATCCTCAAGCCATGAAACATAATGACTTATCTCCTCACAGTTTAATTCAGCTCCGGGACAGTAGTAGGTCCTGTCTACCAAGCGCCGGACATGTTTGTTTGAATGGAGATAAGCTGTCAATAGAAATTAGTTGTCAATTATTTTTGAATAAGCAATATCAAAGACAAAAATATAGTTGAGAAGAACTCACATAATGGTAGAATTGGAGGCGTCTGCACATCGACCCATATGTCTCTATTACCTTCATTATCATCTTCCGGACGAATATCAAAGGTGATAACCATACCAGGCTCAAATGCATAAGCCTTGCATAGTGCTTGCCAAGTTTTGCATTCAAAATAGGTGTACGTGTGTGCATTGTATACTTTGACGTTGAAAGTATAACCATGCTCAGTTTTCAGGTAAACTCTCTTTACCCCCATAGTTTCCATATCATTGAAACCTATCTTATCCAAGACAAAAATTCTTGCATGGCAGGGGATGCGCTAGTAGAGTAGTGAAAATTAAAAATTATAAGTCAGGCAAATGAGGCATATATAAGTCATGCGTAATTACGAAAACAGACTTGTCGTTTTGACTTACTGTATCGAATTCGAATGTCTCATCCAGCTTGATGTTGAATCGCCTATCATCAACACGGAAATTTCTGTCGCACTGGCCGCGCTGGTCTTCACAGTATTCACACATAATGAAATTTTTTTCGTTGTCAGACGACATTTCCTATGTTCATATTAGGCGAAACATTAGACACTTACTAAGTCAATTAATTCAACTACTTCTATTAATTCAACTAAGCATTTACTAAAAATAAACTAGTTATATTAATTGAATTAGTTCAACTAAGCATTTACTAAAAATAAACTAGTTCTATTAATTCAACTAGTTCAAATAATATAACTAGTTCTATTATTTCAACTAGTTCAAATAATAATCTCATATACGCACCTAAATTTTCTTTCTAAAAGTAAACTATTTCTCTTAATTCAACTAGTTCAACTAAACATTTACTAAAAATAAACTAGTTCTATTTAATTCAATTAGTTCAACTAAGCATTTACTAAAAATAAACTAGTTCTATTAATTCAACTAGTTGAAATAATATAACTAGTTCTATTAATTCAATTAGTTCAAATAATCTCATATACATAAATTTTCTTACTAAAAATAAAGTAGTTCTAATTAATCTAACATTAACATTTCTAACATTCTAAACAAAACTAGTTATATTAATTAATAATTCATCTAAACAATAGAAAACAGAAAATAAGTAAAAAAATGTGTGTCTGTGTAGTGTGTGTATGTGTGTACGTACATGTGTAGTGTACGTGTAGTGTGTGTGTGTGTGTGTGTATGTGTGTATGCGTGTGTGTATGCGTGTGTGTGTGTGTGCGTGTGTGTGTGTATGTGTGTATGCGTGTGTGTATGGAGCGGGCGCGTACAGGCGGCGGAGGCGGCGAGGGCGGCGGCCGGGGACGGCGACGAGACGGGTGGCGGGACGGCGACGAGACGGGCGGCGGAGCGGCGACGACGCTGGCGGCGGGCGCGCAGAGCGATTTATGGGGACGACGAGGACGGGCGGCGGGCGGCGGCGAGCGGCGGGGCGCCGACGACGTGCGGTCGGGGCGACGGCACGATGGCGCGGCGGCGGCGGCGTCAGCTAGATCAATGTCTCGCGCGAGAAGTGGAACGAAGTGGGGACGATAACTGATTTTTCCTACGTGTAGTATATATAGGGGGAGCATTTAGTACCGTTTGGAGCCACCAACCGGTACTAACTTCAACCGGTACTAAAGGGCAATACATTAGTACCGGTTGGAGCCACCAACCGGTACTAACACTACTAGAAAAAGGCCTACTAATGGCGCACCGGTTTTGCCTACTAATGGCGCACCACCGGTGGTGCGCCATTAGTAGCATGCCATTAGTATTTATTACTAATGGCGCACCTAAGGTGCGCCATTAGTATCTGGTATACTAATGGCGCACCAGGCAGTGCGCCATTAGCATAGGCCACGGTGCGCCATTAGTATAGGCCACCGGTGCGCCATTAGTATAGGCCACCGGTGCGCCATTAGTATTTTTGAATTTTGAATCTGGATCTGGATCGTGATTTTTTGCCCATTTTTTGCTCGCTTTTTTTGCTCGCTTTTGGCACGACATTATTTCAAATTTTGTTCCTGTTTTTGGATCTTGTACGTTCTTTTGCCGTGTTCTTTTGCCGGAGAGGAGTTCGCCGGAGAGGAGGAGGAGGAGGTCACCGGAGAGGCGCTCGCCTACATCGCCGGAGAGGAGGAGGAGGAGGTCGCTGGAGAGGAGTTCACCGGAGCATCGGAGAGGAGGAAGGAGAAACCATGAGGGGATGTGAGGAGAGGAGGGAGGAGGAGCTCACCGGAGCGGAGGGAGGAGGAGCTCACCGAAGAGAAGGGAGGAGGAGCTCACCGGAGAGGAGGGAGAAGAAAGCGTGAGGGGAGGGGAGAAGAGGAGAGGAGGGAGGAGGAGGTCGCCGGAGAGGAGGAGGAGGTCGCCGGAGAGGAGGAGGAGGTCGCCGGAGAGGAGGAGGGTAGTATGGTGGAGGAGAGAAGGGAAGATGGAGTGGAGGAGAGGAGGAGATGGAGTGTAGGAGAGGTGGAATGAAGAGATAAGGAGGAACCACGGCCAGCCATATATACGGCATACTAATGGCGCACCGAGGGCAGGTGCGCCATTAGTAACTTTTTTTTTATTTTGAATTTTGAAGGCGGGAAGATACTAATGGCGCACCATGGTCATGTGCGCCATTAGTAATTTTATTTTATTTTTTTGACTTATTTTGAATTTTGAAGGAGGGAAGATACTAATGGCGCACCATGGGCAGGTGCGCCATTAGTAACTTTTTTTTTAATTTTTTTGACTTATTTTGAATTTTGAAGGTGAGAAGATAGTAATGGCGCACCATGGGTAGGTGTGCCATTAGTAAGTTTGATTTTTTTTGAATTTTTTTGCGTCTCCAGATTTTAAAAGCCCCGTATCTTTTTTCTGTTAGGTTTTTGAGGATCCCCGTTAAATTTGGATGTAACTTTTCGTGTAGACGATTTTTCATATAAAAAACTTTTTCATCCGAGTTAGTATGCAAAAGTTATGCCCATTTTTACAAATTCTCGCGAGATTTTGCAAATGAAGTCGAAATTCATATTTGCAAATTTTCCCAACAACTAGACCACATATCACATGCGAAACTTATTTTCTTTTATTTTTTTTGACATTTTCTTTTATTTTTTTTAAAACTGAAAAGGCGATCCACTAGGGGTGGGGGGGTGGGGTGGTGCATTCGGTGAAAGTGGTGGCCGAGTTACTAATGGCGCACCGTGGCATGGTGCGCCATTACTAGTTGAACTAGTAATGGCGCACCATGCCACGATGCGCCATTAGTACTTTTGAAAAAAAAATTAAAAAAATATTTTTACTAATGGCGCACCGTGGATGTGGTGCGCCATTAGTATTTGGACACTAATGGCGTACCAACACATGGTGCGCCTTTAGTATATAGTAATGGCGCACCACATGTCTGGTGCGCCATTAGTGTCAATTCCATCTATAGCCATTTTCCTAGTAGTGTAATGGCCGTGCGCTGCCACCCGCAGCGTGCTACTTTTAGTCCCACCTCGCCGAGCGAAGGGCAGCCGCACTGGTTTATAAACGCAGCCGCGGCTGCCCTTTTGAACTTCTCTATATAGCAGGCTTCTGGGCCTAACTAGGGCGCGCTGCCCTGTGAGCCTGCTGGCCCTTCTGGGCCTGTATTTGCACACCCTAGGTTTTGCAGGCCCACTGGGCAGCGCCCCAACTTTTTTTATATAATTTTTTTCCTGCATTATTTATTTTCTTCTATTTATTTTTGAGTAATTTTTTATATAGTTTTTTTCTTTTCTGCTTTATTTTTTCTTCTATTTATTTCTTAGTAGTTTTTTTTGTTGTATTTAGTTTCTTTGTTAATATTTTTGCTTTATATAATTTTTTCTTTTCTCGCATTACTTATTTTCTTCTATTTTTGAGTAATTTTTTATATTGTTTATTCTTTTCTGCTTTATTTTTTCTTTTATTTATTTCGAGTAGTTTTTTTGCTGTATTTAGTTTCGTTGTGACTATTTTTGCTTTATATAATTTTGTTTCTTTTCTGCATTATTTATTTTCTTCTATTTATTTTTGAGTACTTTTTTTATATAGTTTTTAATTTTCTGCTTTATTTTTTATTTTCTATTGATTTCTGAGTAGTTTTTTTGCTGTATTTAGTTTCTTTGTGAATATTTTTTGCTTTATATGTTTTTATATAGTTTTTTCTTTTCTGCTTTTTCAGAGTTTGTTTTGCTGTGATTTACTGTTTCACGGTCATTTCTCTTCCCCTTCTTCTTCTTGTTCTTCTTCTTCTTCCTCTTATTCCTCTTTTTCTTCTTCTTCTTCTTCTTCCTCTTCTTCCTCTTCTTCTTCTTCTTCTTCTCCTTCTTCCTCTTCTTCTTCTTCCTCTTCTTCCTCTTCTTCCTCTTCTTCTTCTTCCTGTTCTTCTTCCTCTTCTTCCTCTTCTTCTTCTTCTTCTTCTTCTTCTTCTTCTTCTTCCTCTTCTGCTTCTTCTTCTTCCTCTTCCTCTTCTTCTTCTTCCTCTTCCTCTTCTCCCTCTGATTCCTCTTCTTCCTATGCGGGTGAAATGATGATACCTTCAACATTTTCAGAGTTTGTTTTGTAGTGATTTTCATTTTCATGGTCATTTAGCTCAGATCTAAACAAATCTGTGACTGAAAAACAGTAAATGATGTCAGAACGTGTTGGAAGACCAAATGCTTGTGATAGTTTGAGAACTAACATATTTAAATTGTGCATCTGAACACAGAAAAAATACATTGATCAGTACCGCCTTTCAGTCAAAACGCGCTAGTGCTACAAACAAGTACATAAAAAATACATTGATCATCAATGATCTTTTTGTATAGAATCTAAATTGTCAAACCGATTTAAGAACCGGCGAAGACTCCTATTGCAGCCACAGATCCTACACATAGAGTTCAATGAAGACCAAATGCTTGTGATAGTTTGAGAAGTATCATATTTAAGGTGGTCAAAATCTTGCTAGGGGAGCGAGGTGGGACTAAAAATAGCCCTGCCACAACCTCTTTAGTACCGGTTCGTGCTAGGGGAGCAAAAATGATGTCAGAAAGGGTTGAAAATTGATGACGTGGCTTAGAATGGTGCGTACTGAACGCAAAAAAGTCTGAAGTTGTAATAAGTTTAAAAAATTAAGTGCCGGTGTAACAGATGAGTTTTCGTCCGAAACCGGCCCTGATACTTCGAAAGAGATTGTCCAGTTTGTACACGAAGTGCATCCAGTTTTTGTCGTAACACAAGAAGTCCGGAGTTCTAATAAGTTATTAAATGCTCGTTAATTAGCTTCAAGCCTTTCGGAATAGGGTAGACTACACTACACACAGCTCCGTGCAATCTATTCTATTCCGAAAGGCTTGAAGCTAAGCAACCTGCAGGTGAGCATTGCGCCTCTCCTTCATCGTCTCTGCACTCACGGCTTATAAACCTCCCCTATTGCCTCTCTCCTAGCGAGGTGGGACTAAAAATCAGCTTAATAAGAAAGTCTAGTACCGGTTCATGCCATGAACTGGTACTAAAGGTCTTTGTGGGGCCCACAGCCTGACACAACATCATTAGTACCGGTTCGTGGCATGAACCGGTACTAATTGTTGCCCACGAACCGGTACTAATGATGTCCGCCCGCCTAGCCGTCGGAACCGGCACTAATGGACACATTAGTGCCGGCTCAAAATCAAACCGGCACTAATGTGTCTCGGTTTTGCCCCTTTTTCTACTAGTGTCCGTTGGTCCAATTAGTTTTTGTCCTAGTGCTTTACTCATTACAAATTTTTGTTTCCTAGGTGACCATGTTCTTGAGCTTTCATGTTAAATTTTTGAGGTCCCAAGCAATTCCAATGCATGATATAGGTCTAGGCACTTGTAGGAGCAGCTGCTATCAATCTTGTTTAGTTTTATCCACTTTTATTTTGAAGTTACTAAAATTTCAGAATTTTCAGAAAATGTTAAGGAGGTTCTTTAAAGGCTCTTCTAGCCAAAGCTCTAAGGAAAAACAAGACAAAGAGAAGGAAAAGCCCAAGTATAATCTTCCTTGCTTAGCGGAAGTACGGTCATGTGTATGGCCATGTGAGGATTTATTGAAGGAAGCCGGAATTCATGAAGACTTTTATGCTTTAATCGGGACTGCAGGCCTCACCGGTTTCATGAACGACCAAATCGATCAGTATCACTTACTTACCAATACTTTCGTGAAAAACTTTTATTATTATCCTAAGAAGTCATCGCCTGCAGTATCATTTCATTTATATGATGAATTCAAAAAATTGTCTTTACATCATTTTTGCGCGGTATGTAGGATACCTTATGAGGGAGAATTAAAGGAACCCCATCATGATGATGTGGATGGCTTCGTTAAAACTATTGCCGTAGGAGAGCCAAAGAAGGGCTCTGCGGCAAAAGTCTCTAGCATACACTTTCCTGTTTTACGCTACTTCGCCATATTTGCTAGTAGATGCTTGATTGGTCGTGGGAATAGTGGAAATTTGAGCGTTCCAGATATTATTATTCTTCAACATGCTTTACTGGGAGACAATACTTTTAGTATGGGTGTCGTCGTTGCTAAACGACTAGCACTGAATCGTACAAAAGGCCCCATATTTGGAGGTATCTATGTTGCACGCCTTGTTGAACATTTTTAGATACCCATTAGGCACCTCGAGGAGGAGGAGACAAAATTGCCTCCTCACATTTTAGATTACAAGAGCATGGTGGCACACAAGTTTATCATTGACAACGAAGAAAAGATGCTCTTGTATAAACTTAGATTTAATAAGAAACACATTGAGGTCATTATTTTGCCCGCGCCTCTGTTGTTTGATTTACTTGCAGAAAATCTTCTCATCACACCGGAAGCGGTGAACAACCATCTAGCCCAAGCTTTTACTCCAGAACCTGAACCTGAGCTGGACCCTTATCGTGCATCATCTACCCAGTGGGATCCGGAGATGACCAGCCAGTATTATCCTGATTATACCTCTCCTTACACCGGAGAGAGTAGCGACGGTCCTTGGTACTAGACCAACTTAGGCCAAAAGCCTAAGCTTGGGGGAGTACGTATTTCTCACCGACTTTACATTCATTGTTCACACACTAGTCGTCAGTGCTCATACTCTTTCATTGTATTATCCATGTTAGTTTAAATTTCTTTTTCTAGTTTTCTTCTTGTGTGTTTGATAAACCTTAAGAAAAAACCAAAAAATTAGTTAGTTTAATTTCCTTGCTTGTAGTAGAAATTAAAATGAAAACCCAAAAATATTTCTCGTTCTTCTTTTACTTGTTGGGAGCTTTCCCGTGTAAATAGTTTTATTTTCTTTTCTTTGTTTTGTGGGGTCGAGAAGACTATATTGAAAATGCTTAGTGGCTCTCATATGCATGATTGATTATTTATATTTAGAGCCCATATTACTTGTCTTCTCTCTTGAGTTGAATGCTTGCAGATTCCAGCTTAGTCCAATGCACGTGCACTCTTATATTATAAACATCGTTCGGTCGTGCGAGTAAAAGGCAATAATGACGATATATGATGGACTTATTGGGATGAGAAAAGCTGGTATGAACTCGACCTCTCTTGTTTTTGTAAATATGATGATTCATCGTTCCTGAGTTAACTATTATGAAGTAAACATATTTGCAATGACATTTATAGATTATAGTTGCTTGTGCCATGCTTGATTAGCTATGAGTTCTAATGGTTTACCTAGCGTGCCAACATGCTATTAGAATGATTATGATGTGGTATGATGGGATGGTATCCTCCTTTGAATGAATTGAGTAACTCGACTTGGCACATGTTCACGCATGTAGTTGAAACAAATCAACATAGCCTTCATGATATTTATGTTCATGGTGGATTATATCCTACTCATGCTTGTACCCGGTGTGAATTAATTTTAATGCATGTTTACGACTGTTGTCGCTCTCAGTGTTGGTCGCTTCCCAGTCTTTTGCTAGCCTTCACATGTACTAAGCGGGA
Source organism: Aegilops speltoides (assembly GCA_021437245.1). Classification (NCBI taxonomy): domain Eukaryota; kingdom Viridiplantae; phylum Streptophyta; class Magnoliopsida; order Poales; family Poaceae; genus Aegilops; species Aegilops speltoides. Next base: position 408,084,329 of record CM038145.1, on the reverse strand, counting down.
ATACTGCTTGTGCATCCAAACTCCTTAAACCCCAAAGTTGTTCCATATGAGTCCACTATACCTTCCTATATGCGGTATCTACCTGCCGTTCCAAGTAAATTTGTATGTGCCAAACTCCAGACCTTCAAATGAAATTCAGTTTTGTATGCTCGAGCAGCTCATGTTACAACTAGGGCTGCTTATATCTTCCATGCTAGGTGGGTTATTCTCACGAGGAGTGGACTCAGCTCCTCATTCACGAGAAAGGGCCGGTAACCGGGATGCCCAGTCCCATGATCCAAAAAGATCAAAGCAAATCAAAATAATTAAACAAAACTCCCCCAGGGCTGTTGTATGTTGGAAGCACTCATTGTTTCGAGCAAGCCATGGATTGATGCTTGTTGGTGGTTGGGGTAGTATAAACATTTACCATTCTGTTTGGGAACTACCTATAATGCATGTAGTATGGAAGATATAGCCATCTCATAGTTGTTGCGTTGACAGTGAAAGTATGCCGCTCAAAATGTTATTCAATCTCTCACTACTAGGAAAAGGCCTATAGATAGGATTGACTCTAATGGCGCACCGTGGGTGCAGTGCGCCACTACTATATACTAATGGCGCACCTGTTTCTCATACGCCATTAGAGTGGAAGACTCTAATGGCGCACGGCCGACAGAGTGCGCCATTAGTATGAATTTCTTTTTTTTTTCATTTTCCCATACATTCTAATGGCGCATGACACCTACAATGCGCCATTACTATATACAACTTCTAATGGCGCACCATGTTGGTAGTGCGCCATTACACTAAATTTTGTTTTATTCTTTTTTTTGCCAAACTTCTAATGGCGCACGCTCTTCTGATGCGCCATTAGTAACCAGGGTTTCTAATGGCGCATGAGGACAGGGTGCGCCATTAGTAACCTGGGACCAACAAGATATTTTGGACAGCCCACACCTACCCACTCACTTTCCCCACTTCATTCCATCCACCTCCTCATCCAAGATTTCGGCCATCTCCTCCTCCTCACCTCATTTCCACCATAGATTCAACAAAATTAAGTGGTGAAATTACCTAGTTTTGATAGGTAAGTAAGGAAAGCTATCTTCATGATATAGATCTACTTTTTTCCTCCCTAGCTCGCTCCAACAACGTGCACATGCACTTTTGTGGCCTAGCTAGATCTATGTATGTTTGTGGTGTTGCAAGTGTTTGTGGTGTTGCATATATGTTTGTGTTTGAAGGTACCGGTATTTGAAATATGCGATAGTTGCCAATATTTTGCGGAATGTTTTGATTCATTTCCGTTTAGTAGAGTTTTGGCACTATGCATTCTTTTTGGTCCTATTTTTAGGAAGGTCATGCCAAATTTTTGTTGGTTCTAACATATCGCTTTTGCTCTACCCATGACGACCATGGTCCGCATGATGACCAAGGCATCGTGAATAGGTTTTTGAGCTCCTTGGCCGAGATGCTTCAAAAGAACGAGACGGAGATAAGATGTCCATGTCGAAGATGCAAGTTGAAGAGCCTTATTGCGGACCGGATTCCGGCAGGTGCGGGACCACCTGCTCTTGCGTGGTTTCATGGATGGCTATCGGTGGCAAGGTGATGAAGATGACTATCAAGTCGCCCATGGCGGGGCCGGCAAGAAATGAGGAAGGGCAACAAGACAAGTACCACCGTGGCGAGGGCGGGCGAGAAGACGAAGAATCTCCGTGACATGATCACGACGGTGATCTTGTACGACAATCATCATGTAGAAGATGTCGTACATGATGATGAGGAAGATCAAGACGAAGGGCATGATCATGAAGATGAAGATGCCGGAGCAGACGACGATGGAGGCTGGGTGCAGGACCCTCATATTCAAGAGCTGCTTCTCAAGCGGACGGATAATGCAAGAGCTGCCGCCCGAGAGAAAGCTAAGCTGGATCAACTGGAGATAGACGCGGTTACTCCCTTGTATGAAGGATGCAGGCCCGAGGATACCCGCCTGAAAGTAACGCCATGGCTCGAGATGAAGGTAAAACACAAAATGACCGACGATGCTTCGACGAGAAACATGTCATTCGCACGAACGCCTTCCCAAGGGGAACAAGTGCCCACCAGTTTCGAGGAGGCGAAGAAAATCGTGTGTCCTCTGGATTTACCGCACGTGAAATACCATGTGTGCATGAACAATTGCATCATTTATCGGGACGAGCACGCGGAGTCTACCATATGTCCGTGTCTTGGCGCCACTCGATACAAGAAGAGGAAGAAAGCTCCTCGAAAATCGGTGTGGTACTTTCCGATCACTCCTCGTCTGCAGCGGTATTTAGCGGACCCTAAGGTAGCAAAGCTCCTGCGCTGGCACGCGGATAGGGAGGAGAAGAAGCGAGAAGATGACGCAAATGATCCGGAGATAGATAAAAAGACAAGATGCTGAGTCACCCTAAGGATGCGAGCGGTGGCAAGCGTTGAACTTCAAGACCCAGAATTTGGGAAGGATCCAAGGAACATTGTCTTTGGGCGCGAGCACCGATGGAGTCAATCCGCTTGGCAGCGAGAAGCACACATAGCACCTGGCCTGTGTTTGTGTGGATGTACAACCTTCCCCCTGGTTGTGCATGAAGAGGAAGTACATTCACATGAGTATGCTAATTGAAGGGCCGAAACAACCAGGAACGACATCAATCAGATGTCGGGGCTCTTTGAAGGAGGAGCTAGACACGCTGTGGAAAACGCCGCCAATACGGGGCCGCCGCAGAGAAAGAATATTTCCCTATGAGAGCCGCCTTGCGCCACGACGGTGCACGACTATCTCGATTACGGATATCTCGCAAGCGTGTAGTCCACGGATTTTCTGGATGCGTAAGGTGTATGGATGACACAACGTATCGCCAGCTAGATAGAGATCCCGGGTCTTCGAAAACCGTGTTCATGGGACATCGAAGGTGGCTTCGCGACGATGACCCGTGGAGGAAACGCAAGGATCTGTTCGATGGTGAAACCGAACCCAAAACGCCTGTACGAGGAGCGGCGAGGAAATAGACAAGCTGTTGAAAAATTGGAAAGACCGCCCACCGCCGAAAGATGCGAAGGCGCCAGAGCAGCTGCTGAAGGTATGGAAAACGAGGTCTGTTTTCGGGACTTGCCGTCTTCGAAGATCCACCGTGTGCCTCACAGCCTTGATGTCATGCATATCACGAAGAACGTGTGCGAGTCTGCTTGGTACCCTGCTCAACATGCCGAGAGGACCAAAGATGGGCGAAAGCAAGGGCGGACTTGAAATCAATGGGCATCGAGCAGAGCTTCACGCTAATGATGATGATGATGATGATGATGATGAGGCGAAGCAGGACACGGAAAGTCGCCGCAAAGGCAAAAGGCCAAGAAGACCGGAAATGACTACCCTCCCGCGTGCTTCACTCTAAGTCGAGGAGATCGAGCAATTTTTCACCGCCTCCTAGGAGTAAAACTTCCTTCGGTTCTGCTGGGAAGATAAGCAGATACCTAGACCCAGCCGAAGCGAAGTTCAGCGGGATGAAGTCTCACCGTATCACGTCTGATGACGCAGATACTTCCAGCCAGCAATCAGTGGGATCATGGACGCGCACGTCCGTGAAACGCTATTTGGCCTGTGCAACTTTTTCGACGCCATCTCTCGAAGTCGATTGGCGTGAGGCAACTCGAAGGCTACAGGAAGAGATCGTGGTGATACTATGCGAGCTTGAGATGTACTTCCGCCCGCATTCTTCGACGTTATGGTGCATCTGCTGGTCCATATAGTGGAGGATATCATCCAACTCGGGCGACGTTCCTCGCACAAAGATGATGCCGCTCGAAAGGATGAATGGTGTCATCAAAGGATACGTTCGCAACATGTCACGCCCAGAGGGAAGCATAGCCGGGGCTTTCGACCAAAGAGTGCATCTCCTCGCATCGAATTATCTAGGCATCGAGAACCCGTTGGTCTCGCCTGTCAGCAGCACCTCGGTAGGCTCGCTGGATGGGGTCACCATGAGGGTCGCCAAAAATGCATGTCGGCCGAGGGTCGACTCGCCGACTTTGAAAGAGCAAACCTAGTCGCGCTACAACACATAGACGTGGTCGATCCTTGGGTGGTAGAGCACAAAACCTTTATTAAGAAGACGACAATGACCGAGGCCAACAGAGGACGGACGGAGATATACTCAAAGAGCACAACTCATGTTTCACGCGTTGGTTCAAGCGAAGCTTCGTCGCACCCTTTACATGAGGATTCTTCCGCGGAAGAACAACTACTATTCGCCTTGTCACGGTAGGCGCGAGCACAACCTCGATGACCTATGAGGCGACGATATCAACGGCTACACATTCTACACCGAGGACAAGGACATGAAGAGCGATGGTTATCGAACTCCGGGTAACGATGGAATCCTACACCGTAACGACAAGGACAGATACTACGGAAGGATCGAGGAGATCTGGGAGCTGAGCTACTGTTGGAGAGAAGGTCCCGATGTTCCGTGTCGATGGGCCAAAACGCTATAAAAGAAGACCGTATTTCACCACCATGGTTATACCCGGCCAAATCAAGACCGCGGCGCAAACGTCACCGCAAAAATGAGCCATGGGTACTGGCTTCCCAAGTGGACCAATGCTTCTTCATTACCGACCCGCCAAAGCCCGGTCGTGTTGTCGTGAGGAGAGGCAAAGGAAGATCATCGGAATGGATGGAGTAGCCAATGAGCAAGACTTGACAAATACGGTGACCAAGATCGAACATGACGACGACGATGAAGTAGCAGCACACACCATAAGAAGAAGCAGGACCACCCTACCTAAAGGACGTCCGCTCCATAGAAGAACTCCGCTTTGCGAAAAAGAAGGGCAAGAAGATTGTGAACAGATAGCTAGCTAAGACCGATTGTATTTAAATCGTAGTCTTCATTTCTCGATTGTATTTCATGGGCACTTTTGATATCATGAATATTTTTAAATTTCATGGGCACTTTTGAATTCATGAGGACACTTGATCTCGATTCCTCCATCTCGATCTCGATCTCCTCCATCTCGATCGCACCGCACCTCCCCGCTAGCTCCACCCATCGCAACCCTCCCCGCTCCACCGCCGAGCACTTTTTAAATTTTTTACTATTTTTACTGTTATAATTTAAACAAGTTTGAACATATTTAAACACAAATAAATATAAAAACAGCATTTAAAATGCATAAAAATATTAATGTTATGATTTAAACAAGTTTGAACATATTTAAACACAAATAAATATAAAAAACAGCATTTAAAATGCATAAAAATATTGGGGATCCTGGAATCAAACCCAGACCTCCCGTGTGTGTGCTGCATCTTGACCACGGGCTAGTGGGTGGGTTCGGTTGTAGAAAGGGTTGGGCTGTAGATATGGCTACCGTAGATAAAAACAACATTCTAATGGCGCACCGCGTGGTGGTGCGCCATTAGAACAGTGTTACTTATGGCGCACGGCGTATGGTGCGCCATTAGAAACCATCCTCACCTATTTCCTCGGCCTCTCTCCTCTCGGCCTCTCTCCTCTCCCTCGCCAGATCCCCCTCACAGCCTCTCGCGCCTCGCCCCAGCGCCGCCCAGCGCCGTCGCCCGCCCAGCACGCCGCGTCTGCCCGCCAAGGCCAGCCGTCCCTCCTCCGCTGCGCCAAGCGCCTTCGCCGCCCCCTCCGCCCGCGCCCAGCTCCACATCAAGCACTCAAGGCCGCGCTCCTCGGGGTAACTAACGCCGCTCGCCATCCTCCGTCCTCCGGATCTATCTCTTCTTCCCGCTTGCTTTCTTCCGTGAGAATTCAGATCTCGGGATCGTAGGATATGTATGTGTGTGATGCGCCATGGCTCCTGGTGAAGTTCTGTGATGTGATGCTCTGTTTTGGGGTCAGTCAGTAGTACTCTGAACAAGGGCATGAACATACTAGTATGATGCTCAGTTTTTGGGCAGTGTGATGCTCAGTTTAGTGCGTCCTCAGATTTTGCTCGGTGTGCCAATTGCATAGTGCCATAGAAATTGCACAATCTGATTTTGACATGTGCAGATACCCATGTTTAGTGTAATTTGGCATCACCGTTGATTTGTAGAGTTAACCGCTGATTCATGGAGGTAATGTGTTGGTCGATGCTGTTGAATGCTTCATAGAGCTTGTCATCGCATTTTGCTGTCCATGGCAGTGCCTACATGCCTTATTATTAGATTGCAACTGTAGTATCCCCGACAGTCTATGAATTGTTAACATGGATTAGAACTATTGATGTGTGCACGGCAAGTGTTTAGCAATTCCTCCTTGCATGTATGTCTGCTCTTCCTATTTGTTATCTCACTGAAATTAATAAACTGAAATTAATATGTAGATTTACCCTAATTTCTTACCATGGAACAAAACAACTTTATTTATCCTTGAACTCTTTGTGCAGATTTACATTGTTACTTTTATGTAGGTTGAATATTTCTTGCATCGCTGTTAAAGATGTTTCTTTACTTCATTGCATTGGAGGTTCATCTTGTCTTGAAGCAAACAAATTAGCATTGGAGGCTCATCTTTGAGGCTTATCTTTATTACATATCGAACTTGCAAACAAATCTGTGAAAGACTTGTAAAGTTGCTGGGTTTTGTCTCCGACCATTGTGTCGTGATGAATTTGCAGTACCCGAGAGGTTTTGAGTTTGCGGAATGTCGATTAACTTCCGTTCCGGCAATTTCGGGTACTCCATATGTCCTATTTTCAGCAAAGGTCATGCTGAAATTTTCCGTGAATTTTAGCATGACTTTGCTAAAAATAGGACATATGGGGTACTTATGACTAATGCATGGGCAGACTATCTTAGTACTTAGTTAAGTAGGATCAACTGCCCTGCCATTCTTGCTGCATTAAATCATAGGTGGCAATAGAGCCAAGTGATTAGGCCCAACTTAGAATTATCCTTAGCATCGATAAACCCTAGATGATAAACCCAACATAGGTGGCAATAGCTAGAGCCAAGTGATTAGGCCCAACCTAGGGTGCCTCGGCATCGATAAACCCTAAATGATGAAAACTTAACTTGGCTGCCTCGGATGCCTCGGTGTCGATGAGAACCTAAATGATGAAAGCTTAGGCTTTTAGGGTGCCTCGGTGTCGACAAACCCTAAATCATGAGACCATGATCTTGTTCCTTGACAATAACCATATTTTGACCAAACTTTTTCCTAATTAGAGAGAAACATGGCCCACAACGATGAGGCCGGTGGTTGAGCGGCAAGCAATTCAGGAGCTGTCCCAAGAGATGGAGGAACAACCTCACCGCTATGATGACGCCGCGGAAGACACCGATCCTGATTACACAACCCCTAGTGGCGTCGGGGATGACACCACTGATGGTGCCGCCGAGGATGCCACCACTGATGATGGTGGCGCACACACAGATGGCAGCCAACAGAAGAAGCAAAGGAAGGACCGGCGCCCGAATGCGCTCCGCACCGTCAAGGAGGAATTCACTCAAGTGGACTCCGACGGGAATCCAACGGAGCCCAAACATATAGTCAAGGGGTACGCGGTTCAGCTCGGGTGCATTCTCCGAACACCGCCTCGATCAACACCGAGAACCTTAGGCATAAGGACCGAGGGAATTTGCGCAGCCTCCTCTTCCGCGGCTGCACGAACGATACAAGTTCCCCGACGAATTTGAAAACACACGCCTCTCAGGGAATAGAGTGAACAATGCTGCCCTCACGAAGATGAGCACGGCCCTGTCTACTTGGAGAAGCACGGTGAAGAGAATGATTGATAAAGGTGATAGTTATGACAAGATCAAGGCGAAATATCATTTGATGAGCGAAGAAGAGTACAACGAGTTCAAGATCAAGTGCCAGAGCCCCGCAAGCTCCGAATCAAGTCAGTGGGGGAAAGAAATGCGGGAGTTGAACTTAGGGGAACACAAACTCGGTCCCGGCGGTTATAGAGTGGCGGAGCCTATATGGGACAAGGAGGACGCGGAGCGTGCCGAGCAAGGCCTACCGCCCCGCTTCGAGAAATACAGCGGTGACAAGCAGACCAGGAACTATGTCAGGGCCCGGTACAAGGAGGACCCGATAACAAAGGAGCTTACCACGGATCCGAAGACCAGGGCGCTTGAGCTTGTTCTGGTAAGGAATACACCCCGCGTAATTAGCTCCATATGGCTGCACTCTAATTAATCACCAATATTTCTAAATGGCTCATGTTCCTTTCGCAGACAATGAAAGCGAGCGCTGGGTCGTCTAAGAGCTCCCCTTCGACACCCCTTTAAATAGGGTGTTGAACGTAATGAAAAAGAAGGATAAGCTCGATAAGCCGACGTCACCGGTCGTGTGGCGGCAAAGGCTTGTCCACAAAATGGGGTCATACTATACCGCTGGTGTGCGGAAGGAGAAAAGGCCAGCTCGGAAAGCCGACGCGAGGTTGAAGCACTCAAGGCACAAGTGGCGCGGATTCCGGAGCTTGTCCAAGAGCAAGTGGAACAACAGCTGGAAACGGCTCGAAGCCATGGTGCCTACGCTGATTCATGGGTCGACGACGTGGATTGCGGGCGGCCAAAGGGTCCTCCCGGTTCCCAGCTTCATGGCCAGCAACTCGCACAGCGCGGCGGCGGCACCATTGGTGTCTTCGGCGGCGGCGACATTGGTGTCTCCGACGGCGGCGCCATTGGTGTCTCCGGCGGCGGCGCCATTGGTGTCTCCGGCGGGCGGTATTCGTGTCTCCGGCACCGCACGGTATTGAGCTTAATGCACCGGGTGTACGCCGGCGGCACCTCGCCAAAGAAGCGCCCCTCCGTCGATTACCGCCCGCCGTTGGCGGTGCCTCGACATTAGCCGAGCTTGACGGCATCACGGTAACTAAGCCTCTCGGCCGATGACTTCATCTCCTTGCCTTTGATCTGGCATCCCCGACGCCCTACACATGTTTTCGCAGGCACCGCCGACGCCCTTGCACTCTTCGCGCTTCGTGGGCGCCGAGTTGGTCGATGTCGCCAAGGGCAAAATCGTTCAACCGGCAACCCCATGTTCCACGGTAATCCGATGCCACCCACAATGTATAGGGTTGAAGTGGTCCGGTGCTGCCAGCTGCGACGAGTTGTTACCTCCGATTCGACCGGCTGGGCCGACGAAGAAGATGAGATGACCCTCCGCACTTGCATAAGCTGGCCCTGCTATGGCGAAGAGCCAGATTCGTTTGGGGCGGGGACACCACCCACGCATAAGACCGCCACCGTGCGGCGCCAAGCCATGGCAAGAACGCAGCAACGCTACCGGACCTGCCGGACATCCCTATGGCACAGGATCCGGACAGCCCTATGGCACAGGATCCGGACAGCGACGACAACGACGACGGTACATTTACCAAAGTTGACAAGTACTTTGCTAAACATGGGTACGCTGACGATTTCTGCGGGCCTCTTTCTCAAGAACCCAGCCAAGACCACCGCGATCTAGCTGGTACGGCGGAGAAATCCAATTGCAACAAGCGTCGTCTGGCGTTCAGTTCTCAGGACACGCCTCCAGCTCCCGTCTTCACCGAGCCTCAGATAGCTGAGGCGCGAAATATTATCAGCCCCAACACGCTGAAGAAGGCGGTCGTGAGCGTAACTCGGTCCCATTACGGAGATCAAGAAGAAGGGCCGAAACGAAAGACTAACAAGGGCGCGGTGCGAGCCAGCCGGCACCGAAGTTCGATCCGTGCTCGGGACGGGCCACCTTCACCTAAGGATATCTCGAGGAGGGTGCATGTGGCGGGTAGGGCGATGCTACCGCCAAATATGCTGAATGCTGCAACCGGTGCTATCGCGGAGTCTGCATGACGGTGTTCTGATTTTGGAGAAGCGGCGTCTCGAGAGAAGGATGTGGTATACCGGTTTTCGTGGCCAAGGTGCCGAGAGCAAGGGCTTTGTGGATGGCGACATCGGGGTATGATCGTCCTGCGGTTTGATGACATCTTTGCTATGTTTAACCTTCATCCGCTGCACTACACCTTCGCTCGGCTGTTTTCGCGAGCATGCAGATCGGATCATTAGAGACAATACCCGGACATCGTGATAGTCGACCCCTTCTACATGCGTGCCAAGCACTTGAGCAGCGCTGGGACCGCCAAGTTGCGAGTTCACACCTCAAGGCGCTCATTCGCAAACGCAGATAAGGATAACTTCCTTGTGCCTTACTTTCCGAGTAAGCCATCCCTTAACCGCCCGTAACATATGATTTCTTAGATTTCGATCGTTTTTTTTTTCTAACATTCCGTGTTACGTGCAAAGGACACACATTGCACACTCATCCTCTTAAGCCCGAAATATTCCATGGCCACGATTTCAACCCGAACCGTAACTCCATGATAGACTACACAAGTGTGAAGAAAGTTCTTGATGATGTTCTCCCGCCACGCCTAACTGGAGGCACCTTCACCAGGCGGTTAAATAAATACGGCAAGCACATCTTCTCACACAATGAAGTTCTGCTGCGTCAAGCAGCCGCTGGCGGTCGAAGGATGCCTACTACGCTCCATCACATGCGGGCGATCGTAAGGACCATCATCACCTTCGCTACCAGATAATCTCAAAGATTGGGCGCGAGCTTGTCGGCAGTCCAGACGCGGACCTCGCACAAGAATTCTTCGATCGATTGGAGTTTGCGGACATCATCCATCAAGATGTCCTTCATACGTCGGGCAGTTCTTCCTCGAAATCAACCGTCCAACAAAGTGAGATAGATGGAATGCTACAAATGCAGGGTGACAACGATCATGATTTCATGACCATCGCGACAGACGGCGGCTTCATCCACGCTCCTGTCCGATGAGTCGAGTCGAAAGTAGTGATGTGTAGTTCTGAAACATTGATTGGTTCATGTTGTAATTAAACTTTTTAATGAATTCGTATGTCTCTTTGGTTTGTACGGTTGTTCAACTTAGATGTAATCGATGCTATTTTATTAGTAGGACCATGAATCGTGCTATTAATGTCTTGCTTTTCTCTTCCGATCCTTTTGTTGCATACTTACACATTGCTTATGTATTGTTTGTTGTTTGGCTTGTGCATAGAGATGCCGTCGTATGTCGTGGTACAAGGGTAAGGTTCCCGAGTCTACGATGACGGGAGGAGTGTCGGAGACAGGTTCACCGTTCAGCGGTAATAGTTACAAAGGGTACACCACTAGGGCGGAGGCCGAATCTAGATACGCCCGCTATCTAGCGGAGAGAGGAGGGCGTTGGAGGAACCGGATGAAGACCAGTTTGATCGCGATGATGCTCATCGTGATGACTATAGCTCTCTTCTATGTGATGGTAGTTTAGATGATCGATATCGACTTGTAATGTGAAGGCAAACTCGATACTCGCAGTCTTGAGACTTGTAATGTTTTATCTTTGTCCGGTCTTTTGAATCCGGAGACTAATATGATGAATTGTATTCGGAGACTAATCTTCTATTGTATTTGATGAATTTGATGTTGCTGTGTGCTGCTGTCTATATTCTATGCAATAATATATTTTGTAATCTGTGCAAAAATCAGAAAAGCAAAAAAAAAAATAAAACCTAATATTCATACTAATGGCGCACTACGAAGACACTAATGGCGATCGTGATCATCACACTAATGGCGCATGTAGTTTTAATGCGCCATTAGAATGCCATAGCACATTTGTTCATATGGCCCCGGGAGGCATTCTAATGGCGCCTCAGGAGCGATACTAATGGCGCACCTCGGTCGCCATTAGAATACAAGATTCTAATGGCGCACATGTGGTGCGCCATTAGAAAGAAATTCTAATGGCGTGATGCCAGTGGCGCACCAGCCATGCGCCATTAGAAGGCAAAACAGGTGCGCCACTAGCATGCCTTTTCCTAGTAGTGTCTATTTTAAAATCGAGCTCTGGCACCTCTACAAATCCCTGCTTCCCTCTGTGAAGGGCCTATCTATTTACTTTTTATGTTGAGTCATCACCCTTCTTATTAAAAGCACCCGCTGGAGATCACATTGTCATTTGCATTCATTATTATTGGTCTATATTGGGTATGACTTGACTAGATCTCTTTTACCATGAATTACAATGTTTAGTCAGTCCTTGATCTTTAAAGGTGCTCTGCATTTATGTTTTGCGATCTCAGAAAGGCTAGCGAGATACCATTTTGTTATATCATGTTATGATTATTTTGAGAAAGTGTTGTCATCCGAGTTTTATTATTATGACTCGCTAGCTGATTATGCTATTGATATGAGTAATTGTGAGACCTATGTGTTATTGTGAGTATGGTTAGTTCATATATTTGCTGAAACTTGAATACCGGTTTTTCATGTTTACAACAACAAGAGCAAACAGAGTTTGTAAAAGTTTTTCTTTATCACTTTCATTTTGTCAACTGAATTCTTGAGGATAAGCAAAGGTTTAAGCTTGGGGGAGTTGATACGTCTCCAACGTATCTACTTTTCCAAACACTTTTGCCCTTGTTTTGGACTCTAACTTGCATGTAACCCGGACTGACGCTGTTTTCAGCAGAACTGCCATGATGTTGTTTTATGTGTAGAAAAGAAAAGTTCTCGGAATGTCCTGGAAATCCATGGAGGCAATTTTCAGATTTAATAAGAATTTTTGGCGAAAGAATCAAGGTCAGGGGGCCCACGGGCTGTCCACGAGATAGGCCCCCCTAGGGGCGCGCCCTCCTATCTCGTGGGCCCCCCGGACCTCCTCCGACCTCAACTCCAACTCCATATATATCGTCTCTGGGAGAAAAAAATTAGGGAGAAAGTTTCATCGCGTTTCACGACACGGAGCCGCCGCCAGGCCCTAATCTCTCTCGGGAGGGCTGATCTGGAGTCCGTTCAGGGCTCTGGAGAGGGGGATTCATCGCCGTCGTCATCATCAACCATCCTCCATCACCAATTTCATGATGCTCACCGCCGTGCGTGAGTAATTCCATCGCAGGCTTGCTGGACGGTGATGGGTTAGATGAGATTTACCATGTAATCAAGTTAGTTTTGTTAGGGTTTGATCCCTAGTATCCACTATGTTCCGAGATTGATGTTGCTATGACTTTGCTATGCTTAATGCTTGTCACTAGGGCCCGAGTGCCATGATTTCACATCTGAACCTATTACGTTTTCATGAATATATGTGTGTTCTTGATCCTATCTTGCAAGTCTATAGTCACCTAATATGTGTTATGATCAGACAACCCCGAAGTGACAATAATCGGGATACTTCTCGGTGATGACCGTAATTTGAGGAGTTCATGTATTCACTATGTGTTAATGCTTTGGTCCAGTTCTCTATTAAAAGGAGGCCTTAATATCCCTTAGTTTCCACTAGGACCCCGCTGCCACGGGAGGGTAGGACAAAAGATGTCATGCAAGTTCTTTTTCATAAGCACGTATGACTATTTACGGAATACATGCCTACATTACATTAATGAATTGGAGCTAGTTCTATATCACCCTATGTTATAACTATTGCATGAGGAATCGCACCCGACATAATTATCCATCACTGATCCATTGCCTACGAGCTTTTCACATATTGTTCTCCGCTTATTTACTTTCCCGTTACTACTGTTACAACTACTACAAAAACCCAAAAACATTTACCTTTACTGTTGCTACTGTTACCATTACTATCATACCACTTTTGCTACTAAACACTTTGCTACAGATACTAAGTTATCCAGGTGTGGTTGAATTGACAACTCAACTGCTACTACTCAAGAATATTCTTTGGCTCCCCTTGTGTCGAATCAATAAATTTGGGTTGTACTTCACCCTCGAAAGCTGTTGCGATCCCCTACACTTGTGGGTTATCATGCTCACAACCAAGCTCGACGAGATCCACCCCGTGGTTCTAGAGCTACTGGGTTGGAAGACGACAATTGAGCAGTCTGGAGGACTTGCGGGCGAAAGTGGGTGATTTGCGCTCGCATCAGGCGCAGCTGGCGCCGGGGGCGGTTCGCGGATCTCCAGCGGTGGACAAGGCGAAGGAGGTGGTGCAGCCGATCCGGCTAGTTGATCTGCCTCCCCTGCTTCCTGCGGTGGCCAACGCGCCGCGCACCACAATTGCCAAGGCAGCTTGGGCTCGCGGTGACGGAGGTCACGGGCATCCAGGCCACGGCATCAACATAATTAACCGGGGGACGTCTCCGGGTGATCATACCCAGGGGCCACCTCCGGTCACTGGTACGTTCGAGTCATGTCTGCCTGGGGAGCACATGTTCATGGGGGATCAAAAAATTTCTCGCTTGCCGGTTCAATTTCCCTTCATTCGATGGCAGTAACCATCGGCCCTGGTGGCTGAAGTGTGAGGCCTATTTTCACGTCTGCACTCCCCCCGGACACTTGGGTGAGTTGCGCCGCGATGTACTTCATGGATGGGGAGCTGTCTTGGTGCCAATCCACACAAGCACACCCGGTTTACACCAGTTGGGATGATTTTGCTTCCGCAGTTTGCGCATAGTTCGGAGGAATTTGAAAACCTCTTGCGCCATTTCAATGGTCTCAAACAGACTACATCGGTGGAGGACTATGCTGATAAATTCACCCAACTCATGCACAATCTGACTGCTGATCATATGTCGTGGGAGCTTGCATTTTTTATCACTCATTTCGTGGATGGTTTACTTGAGGAAATTCGAGCAGCGGTGCTGCTGCATCGGCCCCAAACTCTCGATACTACCATGGATTTGGCTTGTTTGCAGGAAGAAGTTTTGGAGACCATGAGGCGGGATGATCGGCGTGGGCCAAGTGGATCGAGCTTGTGCTCTATTCCGCGTACTGCTCTGCCCCTACCACCACCACCACCACGACCAGCGACGGGGGCGGGCACTGATGCTCATGTGGAGGACCGTCGCGCCACGGAAGCGACACGTGCACCAGCCAGTGATGACAGAATGGCCGCACTTCGAGTGTATCACAGGGCCAAGGGGCTCTGTTTTACCTGCGGGGAATGCTGGAGAAGAGATCATCGCTGTGGACCAACTGTCCGGTTGCATGTGGTGGAGGAGATACTCGAAACGATGCAATCTTCAGCATCCGACACAGGGGAAGATCTGGCTGATGAGCGTGCAGCGGATTGCTATGTGCTATCAAGAGAGGCTCTCGAAGGGGGCGAATCGCCTACCACTATGCATCTCCATGGCTGGGTGCAAGACAGGAGGTTCTTATGCTGGTAGATTTCGGGTCCTCGCATAGTTTTGTCAGCGCAGCCTTGGCTGAACAACAGCATGGTGCAGAGGCTTCTTGACACTCTCTCTCTCTGTCAAAGTTGCGAATGGAGGACAGGTGCACAGCGACCAAGAGATCCCTGACTGTTGGTGGCAGACTCAGGGGGTTGTGTTCCACACCAGTTTTAAAATCTTGCTGTTGGGCGGCTATGATGCAATTTTGGTCATTGACTGGTTGGCTGCTCGAAGCCCGGTGAAGGTGCATCGGCTCTAGAAGAAGATGGCTTTTGAGTACCGAGGTAAACAGGTGCAACTGCAGGGAGCTCAAGCAGACATGTCAACTTGCCAGATGATCTCCGGAGATGAGCTCAATTTTCTTCTCCAGCAGTCAGCAATGTCACGGGTTGTCCAATTATGTGCATTGGGTGCGGAGCCGTCGGCTCCTCCTATTCCAGAAGCCATTGCAGGGCTCGTGGTACAATATTCAGTGTTGTTTGAAGAACCCAAATGTTTGCCACCCAGGAGGTCCTTCGACCATACTATACCGCTTGTTCCCGGATCCAAACCGGTAAATCTGCGACCATACCGACACAACCCAGCACAGAAAGATGAGAAGTGGAGAAGCAGGTGGCAGAAATGTTGGCGCAAGGCATCATATAGCCAAGCACAAGTCCATTTGCCTCACCCATTCTCTTGGTGCAGAAGAAGGACTTGAGATGGAGGCTTTGTGTGGATTATCATCATCTAAACGCGATTACCGTCAAGAATCATTATCCCTTGCCGGTCATTGAGGAGCTTTTGGACGATTTGGCCGGCTCTCGCCTCTTCACTAGTTTGGATCTACGAGCCGGCTACCATCAGATACGCATGAGGCCAGAAGATGAGTATAAAACTGCATTTAAAATGCTTCATGGGCACTTTGAATTTGAGGTGATGCTGTATGGAGCCACCGGGGGCCCGAAAACGTTCGAGGGAGCAATGCACGTGGTGTTAGCTCCAGTGCTCCGCAAAGGTGTGCTAGTATTGATTGATGATATGTTGATTCATAGTGAAGATGAAGACTCCCACGTTTGCTTGCTGCGCCAAGTCTTCCAGCTTCTCAGGGAGCACAATCTCAAGGCCAATCGCAGCAAGTGTTCGTTTGCTCGGCCTAGCTTGTTGTACCTTGGACATGAGATCAGTGGAGAAGGGGTCCAAACCGATGCCAAGAACATTGCTGTTGTGCAAAACAGGCCCACACCCACCTCAGTCAAGGAGGTCCAAGGGTTCCTAGGCCTGGCCGGGTACTACAGGAAGTTTGTCCGTGGTTTTGCACTAATCTGCCGATATCTTACTAATCTGCTCAAGAAGGGGGTTGTTTTCCGCTGGACAGAGGAGGAGGAGGGATCCTTCCGAGCCTTGCAACATGCTTTGGTCACGACTCCAGTGCTGGCATTACCAAATTTAAAGAATCCCTTCGAGCTGGAAACCGATGCTTCAACCCATGGGATTGGTGCTGTTTTACCTCAAGACAAACATCCAGTTGGTTTTCTCAGCAAGATACTAGGGCCGCACAACAGTGCTCTGTCCACCTATGAGAAAGAAGGGCTCGCCATCCGCTTGGCGGTCGACCATTGGCGTACGTACTTATAGAGTGACAAAATAACCATACGCACCGACCAGCGGAGTCTGATTCATCTTGAGGACCAGCGATTGGCCACGCCCTGGCAGCAGAAGATCATGTCCAAGCTGCTAGTACTGCGCTACCGGATTGTTTACAAGAAGGGGGCTGGCAACGGGGCTGCAGATGCACTTTCTCTCCGTCCTGGGCCACCTCAAGGGGACCTAGCCACTATTACTACAGCAGTTCGGGCTTGGTTGGAGGATGTCCAGCATGGTTACCAAGAAGATGCAGAAGCTCATCGCCTACTCACCAAACTCAGAACTGCACTAGAGGGTTTTGATGGGTTCATGCTCCAGGACGGCATTATCAGCCATAGGGGGCGCAGCTGGCTGGGCGCGAATGTGGCATTACAAAGACAGGTTCTCGCAGCACTGCACACAGGCGCCATCGGCGGGCATTCTGGTTTCAATGCCACTTACCAGCACGTACGCCGCCTTTTCACTTGGCCGAGCCTGAAATATCATGTAAAGATGTTCGTCAAAGCGTGCCAGACTTGCAAGCAAGCCAAGCCAGATACATTACCTGTGACTTCTGGAGCCTCTCCCTGTGCCTCGTCAGGCTTGGTAAATGATCACTATGGACTTTGTCAAAGGGTTGCCGAATTCGTAGGGCTACAACTCCATCCTGGTTGTGGTGGACAAGTTCTCGCTATATGCATTCTTTATTCCGCTGCGGCACCCATTCACGGCTTTTCAAGCGGCACATGCATTCGTGGCAAATGTTTACAAGCTCCATGGCTTGCCTGAGTCCATTGTCTCCGACCGGGATCCCATCTTCACTAGCATTGTGTAGAAGGAACTGTTCCGGCTTACCCACACCAGACTCCGGATGAGCACAACGTGCCACCTTCAGACGGATGGGCAAACTGAGCGCGTCAATCAGTGCCTGGAGACATTTCTTCGCTGCTTCGTCAATTCCTGCCGAGCTAAATGGTATGTTTGGCTCCCTCTTGCAGAGTTTTGGTATAATACGCCTCCACCCTCAGCGCTGGGCTCTACTCCCTTTGAGGTGTTGTATGGTCACGCCCCACGTCATTTCGGCATCATCGACCCGGTGGCGTGCGCCTCGCCGGATTTGGCTGAATGGCTGCAGGAGCACACCCAGATGACGGCGCTCATTCGCCAGCACCTCCTGCGCGCTCGACGTAGATGAAGGAGTTAGCGGACAAGCGTCGCTCCGACCGTGTCTTCGAAGTGGGAGATTGGGTCTTCCTCAAGTTACAGCCGTACGTCCAGTGCTCGGTCGCCACCCGTGCCAACTAGAAGCTCACCTTCTACTACTTCGGGCCCTACAAGGTGCTGCGTCGTGTGGGCGCAGTCGCGTAAAAGCTACGGATGACGAAAGACAGCAGCGTTCACCCGGTGTTCCACGTCTCCCAACTGCGCCAAGCTCTACCCCCGACAGAGAAAGTGCTTCCTCGTCTACCTCCAGCGGCGTCAGCAACCCCATTTCAGGAGGCCATTCTGGAGTCTCGCGTCATACAACATGGTGGCGTGGACTTGTCGCAGGTGCGAGTCCAATAGACCGATCAGCCACCTGAACTCGCCACCTGGGAAGACCGCCAAGAACTACAACAACATTTCCCTCATGCAACAGTTTGGGGACAAGCTGTGACTCAAGGAGGGGAGAGTGTTACGACCCAAGTACCGTCCAAGCCTAGTATGGCAGCAGCTACCCCAGGCCCGGAGCAGGCCCAACGTCTGCGGAGGCCTAGCACTCTCCTACCAACCCACACCTGGGACACGAGCGGCTTCGTTAATTTGGCTAGGTTTCCCCCTGGTGAAGGTATCGAAGAACTTGTACCCTGGCGGCGGCTCTCACTCCCCGATCCCCTTTCTCTAGACTTCTTGTATCCCCAAATTCCTTGTAATCCGGACCTGTAACCTACCTTGCCACAAGATATTCGATCGGGAGCATAACACTCTGTACCGACCTGAACCGACCTACTACCTATGTACTTGTCCCGCTGCAGTACGACTCATATCGATCTACCGAAGGCCATCATTGTACACGCCGATCGCCGAGTTCCACACATACGCCGCTGCGTGATACGCTCCTACGACTGCATGATGTACGCGAGTTCGCCTCCACCGTATTGCTCCTTCTCGATCTCATCAGATCCCAGCGATCGGACGGCTTCCATGAAAGAATTCCCAATCGATTTGAATACTGATTTATTTTTATACCATCTTCGCGCGAATTGATGACGACAGCAATCTGGAAACCTAAGAACAATCTAGCTCATGATACCACTTGTTAGAATAAATCCGAGATATATCATTGATCATTTGAGGACCAAACAATTGCACGAGCACGAGACCGAGATTTATTAAGTAGGTTCACCAATACGGCTATATCACCGGGGCCTGACTATTGTCGCTTCTCCCCGTGACACCGTTACAATACCGCACCCGATCGCTCTAGACGCCGGCACATGCCACCAGCTTCCATTGCGTACCTGTGTTATTATGTTGGCATATATTACATCGTGTGTCTACCCTCGCTATATATGAGGTCCAGGATTTTTTTAGAGAAAAGGCATCGGCCCGACTTTATAAATAAAGCCACCAGGTACCGTTCACCACAAACAAACAACTAGAATAAGGGTAGCAACCACATAGAAAGTACTGGAATGCAAGGAGTACGTTGGCACCCAGGCCAACAAACGGCACGCAGGCCGAGCGATCAAGACAGAACACGACAAATGATGCGAACGTAAGTTCCTCTAGCCGAATCGGGTCTAATGATGCGAACGTAAGGTCATTTTCTACTAGTGTATAACTGCAAATGTTTAATCTTATGATGTGTACTGAAAACAACAATGATGTAAATACACAAAATTTCCGGTGTCTGTATTTATAAGGGTTACTATCCTCTTGGGTTTTTGATAGTTTTAATTCAACCAAAGTTGTACTCTGTAGGCCTCTGCTCCATGCTATTCTGGAGAGGTAACATGCATCATATACATTATTTATTGCTTATTGACGAAAAGACTTTAGGCCACCTTTTGCCGACTATACCAATTCTACAATGTTTTGATCGTGTATTGCCACAATAAAAAGGACATCATGTTTTGACTGTACTGCCGTAGTCCATGAAATTGGTTGTTGTAGCACTGCTACTCACATAAGAATAATAAGTATGCAGATTCTCCAACTTGATACTACATCGATCCTTTGTACCTATGTTGGTACATTTTTAATTGCAGCACAAAATCTTGCCTGACCAAAGTGCCTCTCCATTCTTATCACACTCACTAGCAGTTTGACACTCACAAAAACAACACGTATTTCTTGGTAAAGATATCAACTACATACATTTTGTTTTGGAGTTGAAGGCATCAGGATATCCTTAGGCATTCAAAATGGAATCCAACACGTGATATGATGGAAGCATGCTGAAAACAGTGAAATGTACACTTGGGTAAACTTGACCTAGACCGTTGAATGACGCTTGACTGTTGACAACATCCTGAGTGTAGATTACTATATAGTGTTTGATCAGTTATGCTTCCACCACATGTGTTAAGCAGTCTATCTCCAAAAATATTTGTGACAATTATTATGATTTTCATTTTTTGGGGCTTGTGTCTCTATGTTATTGTGATTACTATCCTGCATTGACTCAGTGAGGGTTGATAGTTAATTTTGATCAAATATTTGAATGCTTACTATTGACCTTCAGAAGCCCCCCGCGCACTTGACCATGCTTTTGTTTTCCACATCTGACCCTTGGTATATGATGCAGCTACACATATAAGGATTTCAAAAGTGAAAAATGACACATGAGGTTTTAATTGGGTTCCGCCAACAAACTAGGTGGCATAACACTATTACACATATAAGGATGATATATATGCAGATCCTATGATACTGATACTACACGATTAAGTGATCATTGCATCACACAATTACTTATTTCAATCATCCTTCCACCCTGGTACAATCAAAAGAGTAGATTTCATAGAAATCACCTAATATTTCCATGACCATTATCGGTTGTTGATATCTACGACATGTTGTATTAGAAAAACATGTACAGTGTAGAATGTCTCAGTGTCAAATCATAAGAGTTCCAGGCAATACAAAAATTTCAGTACCGCGAAATATATTTGTGTGAACCGCAAATAACCAAATGTAGATTTAACATTCATGTTCCATACATAGCCTGGTTAACCATCTCAAACATAAAACTATTTCATATTCTTTCCTCTTGCTGTCACAACTCACAACCAGCTCAAATAATGCTTCAAAGTGGGTTTACATAGCTATTTCGCGGTGTGATACTATGTACTCCCTCCGGCTTAGAAAATTCTGTTCTGGACATAGTTTCAATCAAACTTTGTAAAGTTTGACTACAAATTGTTTCAAATATCTAGACCGGAAATTTTAAATCATATGTAAGGAATATCTATTTTTGGGCTATTATGTACTCCCCTGTCCCAAAATAAGTGTCTTTGATGTATTACAACTTTGTACTAACTCAAAGACGCTTATTTTTGGGATGGTGGGAGTATAAACTAACTACAGAATAATCTAGAGGTCATACATCTTAAAGACCATATCAATAACAGAAGCATCACTTATTTGTGTAATTAAGCAATTCACAGGCTACTTAGGTTGCCATGAAATTTGCATTCACCAACAGGCAACTATAAATTTAGAAGCATGGTTGTAATCATTTGAGTGCTAAAAATTCAAACTTCCAAATTTAGTTCTCCATTGGTCAGTGCATCACTGCCCATACATCACTGAGCATAGCACATCCATATGACACTAGTACAGAAACATACTTTACAAGCAGTTACCGTATACACAAATGAAACCAACACATCCATATGAACAAAAATATAGAGCACCCTTGCTGCCAATGACAAGTGGACCCTCCCAGAAATCGTAAACCCACCTGGTCACATGGGTTAGGAATACTGACAAATCAACAGATAGGAAACCTCAAGGTCACTGGGAGATTGATGGTTCATGGCGAGGCAGCATGCAGCAAGAGCCCAGAGTAATTGTTGTCTCACACACAACGCTCACCACTCCCACCTTAAAAGTCGCCATGATCCCGAGCCTCTCCTAGTTCACGTCGTTCTCACAAAAAAAGCAAGCAAAAACCTCCACCCCAGTCTTATCTTACCAATTTACGAGGAATGTGTTTAGGTGGTCCGTTGGGCAGAACAGTCAAGCAAGGAAACATTTTAGGAGTAAGAGGCATCCGGCAAAATTTACGTGTTATGAAGGACTCCTCAAGAAGTGGGAGAATTTCCTGAAGTTTCGATGGGTGCCATTGCATCAAGGAGAAATGGGATTGAAGACTCAGAATACATAGTCATGGAAACAAAGGCCTGGTATGTTTCAACCTCGTGGCTACCTAGACTTGCTGCAATGGCCTGAACCGGATTGAACTGCATGATACTGGAGCTAGTCTGGAATAATCAGGAGCCAGAGGACAGTTTATTGGAACACATGTTTATGAGAGGGACAATTCCATTTCAATGTCCGTATTGATTGTTAGATAGAGCAGCATTAGTCGGCTTAATTTTTATAATAACACGAGTGTGAGATTTAGTTTCTCAACCTGCATCGTACATGCGCCCGTCCAGACACGCTGACCTCACGCTGGGAAATTCATGGAGCCTAGTCTAACATCTTCTTTGGAAGAATTTCGTAAAAATTCAAACTACTCAATAAGATAAGCAGATTGTTGCACAATATATGCTGAGTTAGAATAAGCTGTAACACAAATGTTCCGGGAACAAAAGCTGCTGACAAGTACTACTACTTGGCAAACTTGGTATACGTACAAGATAGTATACACCAAGAGTAATAAAAAAGCGGAAAATGGAACATGTGCTTAACCCATGTTAATCAGTTTCTTTAACAATAATTTTTCTAATATAATATTCCACTGATCTGCTATTACTTAATGCAAAACATCATATATTTTATTATGTATACATATATGTAATTTTTCCATTGCGAGGATTGATGTGTATCACGTCCCTGGCTGGGAAAAGTGATCAAGATTCAGCAAATGTCAAACTCCCTCCGTCCCAAAATATAAAGTTCAACTAAATCAGCGACACCTATTTTGGGACCTAGAGAGTACACTTTAAAGTACGCAATCTCTTGTATAAACTTATCCATGTTAATTCCAAGATATATGACCTAACGTTATTCAATAATACCCGATACCAGGTACATGAACGAGGCCTACAAAATTTGCTCTCACTCGTTCCTACCACGTGGACGCGGATTTTTAGAGCTCATGCCTCACAATGGTGAAGGGTCACTGGTGGAAAAACAGGCTTTCCGTCCAGCCCCATAAGTCGCGAAGCTGTAGGAACCGCGACCAATGGGACCTTTAGTCGCGGTTCTGGAGGTGAACCGCGACCAAAGGCCTGGGCCCAGGGCGCTCGGTGGCCAGCTGGTGCACGTGAGGGGCTTTAGTCGCGGTTGGCCAGGACAACCGCGACTAAAGGCTTTCGGCACCTTTAGTCACGGTTTGCTGTGCCAACCGCGACTAAAGCCCTCCCTATATATACCCATCCAGCAGCCAACACTTAGCCATTTGGAGCCATTCTCTTCACAAGTGGGTGTAGGTTTGCTTTTGGTTCCTCTTATGCACATAAGGTGTTTGATGAAATGCCCCAAGAGCATGAAACAAACATGACATGAAGTGTTGGAGCCACACTCTTCGATCGCGGTTAGCAACTTGATGAACCTTTGATGTGTCAATATGCATGTGTGTAGTTCATAACAAATGCATGATGGTTAATTATATATTTTATATTATAATAATGCAGATGAATCGGCAATGGATGTACGGTAACCGACTCTCCGGCGAGTTCACTACGGGTTTGAAAGATTTCCTCGTAGTGGCTAATGCGAACAAGCGGGGGGGTTTTGTTATCTGTCCATGTGTTATCTGTAAGAATGAGAAGGGTTACTCTTCCTCAAGAGTTGTTCACATGCATCTGCTTGAAGGGTTTCATGCCAAGCTATAATTGTTGGACCAAGCATGGAGAAAGAGGGGTTATAATGGAAGAAGATGAAGAAGGGATGATTTCATCGATGAAAGCTATCTTGCTCATTTCGTGATACTTTCATGGAGGATGCTGAAGGTGAAGGGAAGGTGAAGAAGAGGCACGTGATGATCCCGTTGATGATCTTGGTCGGACCATTGCCGATGCACGGAGACGCCGCTAAACTGAAAAGGAGAGGGAGAATTTGGATCGCATGTTAGAGGATCACGAAAGGCGCTGTACCCGGATGCGATGATGGTCTGAAAAAGCTGGGCTGCACAATCGGATTTGCTGAAATGGAAGGCGAGGCAGGTGTAGCTGACTCGCATTTGAAAACTTGCTGAAAATGTTGAAGAATATGTTTCCAAAGGATAACGAGTTGCCCGCCAAGACGCACGAAGCAAAGAAGGTTGTCCGCCTCTAGGTTTAGAGGTTCGAAGATACATGCATGCATCAACGATCGCATCCTCTACCGCGTGAATACGAGAATTTGAATGAATGCCCGGTATGCACCGCATTGCGTTATAAGATCGAGGCGATGACCCGGTGACGATGTTGAGGGCCGAAACCCGTGAAGAGGGTTCCCGCCAAGGTGATGTGGTATGCTCCTATAATACCACGGTTGAAACGTCTGCTCATGAACAAAGAGCATGCCAAGTTGTTGCGATGGCACAAAGAGGAACGTAAGTCGGACGGGAGTTGAGACACACCGCAGATGGAACGCAATGGAGAAAGATCGACAGATGGTTCAGATTTTGCAGTGACGCAAGGAACATAAGATTTGCTCTAAGCACGGATGGCATGAATCCTTTTGGCGAGCGAGCTCCAGCCATAGCACTGCCCGTGACTCTATGCATCTACAACCTTCCTCCTTGGTTGTGCATGAAGCGGAAGTTCATTATGATGCCGTGCTCATCCAAGGTCCGGCAACCCGGCAACGACATCGATGTGTACCTAAGGCCATTAGTTGATGAACTTTTACAGCTGTGGGGTGGTGTCCGTGTGGGATGAGCACAAACAAGAGGAATTTGACCTCGAGTGTTGCTTTTCGTAACCATCAACGATTGGCCTGCTCTTAGTAACCTTTCGGACTGTCAAATAAGGGATACAATGCATGCACGCACTGCTACATGAGACCGAAAGTGTACATTTGCCAAATTGTAAGAAGAACGGTACCTTGGGCATCGCCGATTTCTTCCAAAATTCATCCAAGAAGAAAGAAAGGCAAGCATTACAACGGCAAGGCAGATCACCGGCGAAGCTCGCGAACGACCGGTGCCGAGGTATTTGATATGGTCAAGGATTTGAAAGTCATCTTTGGAAAGGTCCTGGCGGACAATCAGTTCGAAGGGAGCCGACGGGCACGCAGCCATGTGGAAGAAGAAATCTATATTCTGGGAGCTAGAATATTGGAAAGTCCTAGAAGTCCGCTCTGCAATCGACGTGATGCACGTTACGAAGAATATTTGCGTGAACCTCCTAAGCTTCTTGGGCGTGTATGGGAAGACAAATGATACAAAGGAAGCACGGCAGACCAGAACGCTTGAAAGACCTCGATGACCGCATCCGGAATGGTTTCAAGGTCGTGCCAGCTACGCTCGACCAAAGAAGAGAAGGTCATCTTTTTGAATGCCCGAGCAGTATGAAGGTCCCGTCTGGATTCTCGCCCAATATAAAGGGAATAATAAACATGGCGGAGAAAAAGTTCCAAAACCTGAAGTCTCACGACCGCCACGTGATTATGACGCAATTGCTTCCGATTGCTTTGAGGGGCTCTGCGGAAAATGTTCGATTAGCCATTGTGAAGCTATGTGCATTCCTCAATGCAATCTCTCGAAGGTAATCAATCCAAGTTCTACCACGTTCTGAACGATGTGATCCAATGTCTTGTCGGTTTGAGTTGGTGTTCCCGCCATCCTTCTTCAATATTATGACGCACCTCCTGGTTCACCTAGTCGAAGAGATTTCCGTTCTCGGTCCTGTATTTCTACACAATATGTTCCCCTCGAGAGGTTCATGGGAGTATTAAAGAAATATGTTCAGAAACCGTGCTAGGCGAGAAGGAAGCATCGCCAAGGGCTATGGAAATGAGGAGGTAATTGAGTTTTGTGTTGACTTTGTTCCCGACCTTAAGCCGATTGGTCTTCCTCGATCGCGCACGAGGGGAGACTAAGTGGAAAAGGCACGATCGGAAGGAAATCAACGATATGTATGGACGGCCATTCTCTCGATCAAGCACACCACCTGTGTCTTGACCAATTCCAGCTTGGTGGCTCCGTACTTTGAGAAACACAAGAATATTTTACGCTCGGACAACCCGGGGAAGCCTGAATCCTGGATTAGGAAGGCCCACATGGAGACTTTCGGCAGTTGGTTGAGAAAACATTTAATGAATGACAATGATGTTGTAGATCAGCTGTACATGTTGGCCAAGACACCATCTTCGACTATAACGACTTTCCAAGGGTACGAGATAAATGGGAATACATTTTACACGATCGCCCAAGATAAAAAGAGCACCAACCAAAACAGTGGTGTCCGCTTTGATGCAGCAACCGAGAATGGGCAAAAGGTCACATATTATGGTTACATAGAGGAGATATGGGAACTTGACTATGGACCCTCCTTTAAGGTCCCTTTGTTCCGTGCAAATGGTTCAAGCTAACAGGAGGTGGGGTAAAGGTGGACCAGCAATACGGAATGACAATGGTGGATTTCAACAATCTTGGTTACCTTGACGAACCATTTGTCCTAGCGAAAGATGTCGCTCAGGTTTTCTATGTGAAGGACATGAGTAGCAAACCGAGGAAACGGAAAGATAAGAAAACGATCAAGACATCATGCGATGATCCAAAGCGCCACATTGTTCTTTCAGGAAAAGAAACATCGTGGGAGTGGAGGACAAGACAGACATGTCGAAGATTATAATATGTTTGCTGAAATTCCGCCTTCAAAGTGAACACCGACCCAAGCATTAAGTTAAATGATGAGGATGCTCCATGGATACAGACAATCGTAAGCAAGCAGGGACACAAGGGAAGAATTGATGTGTAATAATTTATTGTACCAAACTTTGTTGAATGGATCATGTGAATTATATTACCCGTGATGTGTTTGGTGTCCATTTTGAATGATACATGAAATTTGGAGTGATGTAGTCCATGACGCTCTGCAGAGTCCGCCATACCACCATAGCCGACAATCGGCCTCTGTATATTATTTTGAATTGAATTAGTTTTATTTTTCTTAATTTTTGATATATTATTTGTATTTTTAGAATTTTGAATTGAATTAGTTTTATTTTTCTGAAATTTTTGATATATTATTTGTATTTTTAGAATTTTGAATTGAATTAGTTTTATTTTTCTGAATTTTTGATATATTATTTGTATTTTTAACATTTTGAATTGAATTAGTTTTATTTTTCTTAATTTTTGATATATTATTTGTATTTTTAACATATTGAATTGAATTAGTTATATTTTTCTGAATTTTTGATATATTATTTGTATTTTTAACATATTGAATTGAATTAGTTTTATTTTTCTTAATTTTTGATATATTATTTGTATTATTAGAATTTTGAATTGAATTAGTTTTTTTTCCTGAATTTTTGATATAATATTTGTGTTTCTAACATATTGAATTGAATTAGTTATTTTTTCTGAATTTTTGATATATTATTTGTATTTTTAAGATTTTGAAAAAGAAAAGTATTTGGAAAATACCTTTAGTCGCGGTTGGCCTGCCCAACCGCGACTAAAGGTCGCTATGTGAGGAACGAAAAACCATAAAAATCCTTTAATCGCTGGTCGCCTTCCCAATCATGATTAAAGGTTACCCTTTAGTCGCTGGTCGCCTCCCAACCATGACTAAAGGGACCTTTAGTCATGGTCGCCTCCCAACCATGACTAAAGGGACCTTTAGTCGCTGGTCGCCTCCCAACCGCGACTAAAGGGTGGGGCTATAAGTACCACCGCTTGACCCGTCGCCTCCATTTCGATCTGCTCGTCTTCTCTGCCAAGCCCGAAGGCTGCCGCCCTCGCCCTCGGCGCCGCCGCCGTCGCCCTCGCCCTCGGCGCCGCCCCGCGCCGTCGCCCGCCGGCGGCGCCGCCGTCGCGCCGCCGCCCCCTCTCGCCCACGTCTGGCGCCGCCTTCCCTCTCGCCCTCGTCGCCGCCGCCGCCTCCCGCAACGCCTCGCCGCCTCAACCCGCCCTCAGCGCCGCCCGCCGCTTCGCTGCCCTCAACGCCGCCGGCCGGCCTCGCCGCCCTCAACGCCGCGCCGCCCCCCCCCTTCCATCCTCGGGCCGCCGGCCTCGCCGCCCTGCTCGAGATCGAGAGAGAGAGAGAGAGAGAGAGAGCAGAGAGAGAGAGAGAGAGAGCAGAGAGAGAGAGAGCTCACCCTGTGCGTTCGGTTTATTCGGTTTACATGGTTCGGTTTATACGGTTTTTCGGTTTGTATGGTACTAATACTTCGGTAAATACGGTATGAAAATGAAATACGGTTCGGTTTCGGTATATACCAAATTATTTCGGTATGGTTTCGGTATATACCATAAAAACCAAAGTTGACGCGAATTTGAAAATGACGTATAATAGTTTGCAAATTTATGACTCAAAACACATACTATTTTACAAAAATAGTATATGACTACATATATAAGTATATATGAATGCTTTGATTCATCTGTTGATGGTTATGGACATGCTTAGCATTTTAAAAGGAGAAAAATGACTATGTTACAAGAAAATTTATGTGCTTAGTTGTGAATTTAACTCATGTACAAGAAAAATGACAAGTTTTATGTTTGTTCATCTCAAGAAATATAAATTTATTTTTTTCTTCGGTTTATTCGGTTAACCGTTCGGTTTTTCGGTATATACCATAAAAACCAAAGTTCAAATCGGTATGAAAAGTTCATACCATACCGAAACCAGAAACCATAAAAACCATAAAATCGGTTCGGTTCGGTTTATTTTCGGTATGGTTTTTCGGTTCGGTTTTCAAATGCACAGAGTGAGAGAGAGCAGAGAGCAGAGAGAGAGAGAGAGAGAGAGAGAGGGGACGGCGAGGGTTATAAATGTGTTGTCCTCGCCTCCCTCTCCGTGACGCCGTCCTCTGCCGCCCCGTCTCGCGCTCTACCGCGACACCCTCTCCCACCCCTTCCTCGCCCCCTCTTTTGCCACCGCCCTTCGCCACCGCCACCGCCACCGCCCCTTCTTCACTTAATTAATTTGTTTTTACTACATGTTTTCAGGATGACATAATGGCGGACGATAGAGCTGACCGATTATGGACAACTATGATCCGGACGGTGAAGCACATATGTTCGGCATCATAAACGGCGATATTCAATATGTGCCGACCGGAGAAGAAGAAGATGATATCTCTTCTTATCTGAACCTTGACGGTGAAGATGAAGGGCGCCACAAGAAGATGATGTCAAGAAACGCCGATAAACGATTTATCTTCAAATGGAAGTAGCAACCACCTCCGCGCCGAGGTATATATATACATTGAGCCTCTAGTGATACAAACTAACTGATTTGAATAAATATGTGTGTACTAACGCCGACTCTCTTTCTTATTTTAGCCCTCGGCCGGATCGTCAAACAATCGAGTACGTCGTCAAAGCGTGGCGCAACCAAGACGATGAAACAAGGAGAAACATGCACCATCGCAGTTGTCGACAGTGCAACCGGCAGGCCGCTGGAGCCCCGCAAGAACGCCACCAAGTTTGTCAGCCAATGCGGAGCCATTGTTAGAGACAACGTCTCGATCACCGTCCAGAGTGGAATGAGCCAAAGAAGGCACGAATTGATGGTTTCACTTTTGTCGATAAGAGAACAAAAAAGATTGCTTCAAGAAGCTTATGGAACATTTCGTTCTACCTCCGAATACAACAAATTCGATGAGGAGGGTAACAAGATTGAGGAAAACAAGGAGAGGAGGAGGCTAGTCAAACAGTTCGCTCTTCATAAGATGGCCGACGCATTCCGGAAATTCAAGCAAAATCTAGCCCGTGACTTTGTCAAGCAGAACAAGACTCGGATTTCAAAGGACAATATGAGAAACGAAAGATGATTGGCCAGAATTTGTGAAGCAAAAGAAATCGGAGCAGTTCATTCAAATATCGAAACAAAATAAGGAAAATGCGGCTAAGAAGGAGTACAATCATGTTATGGGGCCAGGAGGGTATCGCATTTGGGTGCCTAGGTTCGAGAAGATGGAGAACGAGCTGAGGCGCGAGGAATCCGTCCAGTGCGGAGGATGGGACCCAAGGGCCAAAAGCTGGTGGTACGGGCATGGGGAACGCTGAACCCGAGACAGGGAGTGTGTTTACGGGGCAAATTAATTAAACCCACCCAAGCCCTTATTGACGCAATGAAGGATGCTCAACAGGGAAGATCAAGTTCAACAGAGAGAACGACGCTACGACAAAAGCCCTCGGGAATCCTGAACACGGAGGACGTGTACGAGGCATGGGGCACATTCCGTGGAAAATAGGGTTCCCCGAGCGATGACCCGTCTGATTCTGAAGCCGTAAGAGAAAGATGGATCGGGAAGCAGATGTTGTGGCGCGGTTGGCATCGGAAATGGAAGTGATGAAGAAAACCATGAGTGTACTAGTAGCGAAAGAGATTCAGCTTGGGTGCAGCATGAAGATCATCCAATGGATCTCGGAAGCCAGCAGCGGAGAAGCAGCGTGGCTTCCACGGAGGCCCCACCGGCTGGTGCAGATGCACCGACGATCGAATTATTGCACGGAGCCTCTGGTGGTCGAAATTACTGCACGGAGCCTCCTCGCTACCCGTGGATGATATAAAGGAGATGAAAGAATGTCATCTGTATTATCCTATCGGGAACATGTCCATGAAGGTAGCCATCGGCAGTGCTTTACCATGTTTACCTGGAGCACTCCACCACAACAACCCCATTAAAGATGGCTATGCTCGTGTCACGGTGGAGGACATAGTCCAAGGGTTTGAGGACTTGGAGATTGAAATTGCTACACCTGAAGGGGAGAAAAGACTTGGAGATGTCAAGCGCCATTACATTCTATGGCAAAAGAAGTTTATCAAGTTTCGAGCGAGGCGCCAAGGACAACAAGTCCACCCCCTACGGTGGTGGTGGTGGCGGTGGCGGTGGTGGTGGTGGTGGTGGTGGTGGCGGTTCACCTACACCTCCGTCACATCAGCCGACGCCGCCCCGATCCACAACGTCCGGCGGTGATCATCCGCCGCCCCGATCCTCGTCCGGCGGTGATCGACGCCGCCCCAATCCACCTACGGCAAAGAAGGTATAGCAGTCTGGATTATTAACCCGGACCCTTATGTACCTAAGACCACAAAGGTACGGAGCCATCATGAAGCCTCTCCCCACAAGGCCTTGGGAACGAGTGCCGAGGAAGTCGACGCGCCGCTGCTACTGATTTGGAGAAATGGAAGGCGGACTGCAAGAAGAAAAGAGAGCCCGAGCCCAAGCCAGATTTTCGATGAGCAAAAGAAGTGGGCTAAGTCATTTTTGAGCACACCGTCCCAAGCCGCCAAGAATCGCCTAACGACTATGCACGTGAACTTCGCAGCAGGCACTCATGTTCAAGGAGAACAAAGAGCGGAGAATGCCGAAAGTAAAAAAGCGGAAACAAGTTGCCCAGCTCGGGAACAAAGTAAACAATCGATTGCCCGCTTATAGTGGAAGCCTTCGTCCGGATGCCCCGAGATCATACAAGCTGCGGCAGCACAGGATTGATCAGAACGAGTGCGAGAACAAGCGCCAACTTAGGTATTACTCTTCGTGAACTATTAGACCTTGATGAGTTGCCAGCGAAGGAGGTAGTAATTACATATGTCAAGAATGGGCCTCTCGTCGAGCCTGCGCAGGAAAAGGATCTACCTGACCAAATGAAACGTCTGCTGAATTGGTACAAGGGTTACATAAAAAATAAAAACGCCAAAGAATATATTTATGCGGAAGTTAGACATGAGCATCACTTCAAACATTACTATGTACAAATTGCACTGAGTGAATTGTTCCAGCTTTTCAATCTGCTGCGAGCTCGACAAATCTATCATCAGTTGCTACGTTCGTAAGTGATTTATTAATTTCTACCCCATCTCGTTCATATTGCCTACACTATATATATGTCCTAACTATATTGTTGTGTCCTCTATTATACATGCAGAATGAAGATTAAGGAATGCGAGTAAGGAACATCCATGATGTTGGGTTCATTGACCCACACATCGTTAATGATATTGTGTTGAAGCATTACCCCGCCGACGTGGAGGCAGACTGTGGCAGTTTCTTACAAAGCAGGAACTCAAAAGTGATATTCTATTTCCTTACCATTTTGGGTGAGTGTTTCTGTCTTGAGCACATTCTCTTTTGTTTACTCCATGCATGGTATGTGGCGGCTAATCGATGAGTTATGCATGACGATTGTGCATGTATCGTGTCCGCAGTTCCACCGGATTCTGCTAGTAATTAAAGTTAACACCTCAGAATGTCTCGTCCACGACTCTCTGAATAAGGATCCAAAGCTTTGGGGCGACATGAGAAAAATGCTGCAGAAGTAATTATTTTCATTCATTTGCGCTCTATATCGATCGGCCTATTTGGTTCATTTCCTAATATCAAGTAACTAATAACTCTCTTGTTCATTTAATTTTCTTTGCCTCGTAGGGTTTGGAGACGGTTCATAGATACAAAGGTCGGTGAATTCAAAAAAGAGCTAGAATTCAAATTGTTAAAGCCTAAGAATGCTGGGGATATTCAGCCACCGTTGACCAATCTATGTGCATACTATGTCTGTGAGAGGATCCGGAGATACACCTCTGAGCGGGTTGATCCGAGTGATACCAATGCTCAGAGGAATAACCTCCGGTGGATGCTTAGTCCGAAGCTCGCTTCCGACCACTTCAAGAGGAACTAGCTGGATGGTTCGAAGGAAGTCCTCCATCCTAAAGGAGAACACTATTACGAGGACGTAGAAATTTATATGGATTAAATCATGTATGGAAACTTGTTCAAAATTGTATATGGTCATCCGATGATATTGAATATATATTGTATATTCCTCTTGAATTCTTTTGGTTCTAATTTCAAATTTATTTGAAATTGTACATTCATATGCATGTATGTAGTACCGTAGAATATATGAAACTCCTTCAAAATTAAAATAAAGCACAAAAGAAATAAAACAATACAAATTAAACAGAAAACAGGTTTAGGGGGGGGGGGGGGGCTAAAACCCTAAACCTGCGGCGGCCTTTAGTCGCGGTTGGCGAAAGAACCGCGACTAAAGGTCCTCCGCCTGACGGTCACTGGCGCCCACGTGGACGGGCCGTTAGTCGCGGTTCTAAAGCAGCCGCACTAAAGGTTGGGGGCTTTAGTCGCGCTTAGTTGGTCGCGGTTGCGCAGCCGCGACTAATGGCAGTTGCGAACCGCGACCGAAGGCCTTTTTTCCACCAGTGGGTCCCTGTTCGCCAATGCAATGCAACGGCCAGTGTGATGAAGATGCCAACTAAATGCATTTTGGCTGGGAGGCACTGGGAAAATCTTCAGCATAGGAGTGTCGACCACGTCCAACTTGTAAAAAAAGCTATAAGTCGCATAGGAAATACTGTAAAAGTCAGGTCAGGAGGACAGCAATGTGGGGAGTTGAGCAAGGCCAGTATAATGCTCGCACAATGCTGTAGGAAAACTAGGTCTGGTGTATACTGTTGTCTAATTCTACCCACTGGCCACTGATCACTGTCTAGGCGCTCTTGGGAGGAGAACTAGCGAGAGAATAGTGGCATCACAACCGAGTTATCGAGAGGGAGCTGCCATCTTGAAACACAATCCCGTTTCTATCCACCCACGTAGCCTACTTAGGAGCTGATCTGCTGGATTTGATTGCTCGCTTGCTCCAAGTCCATAGTTCATGCGTCTTAGCTACAATGAAGTTCGCTGGCTTGCCCTCATGCAGAAAGGAGACGCTCGGCCTCACCATGTGTGGTGGTGTTCAGCCCCCACAGATCGGAGATGCGGCAGTAGCGGTGCCCATTATCAGGGTCACGAACATTGTCGAACTGCTCGGAGTCATAGGGAGGCGGTGCCGCGAAGTCCACCCCCAGCTTGGTGTCTGGAGCTGCGGTATCACCCGCTGTCATTGCAGCTGACCCGGGAGGGTTGGGTGTAGGGGAGCATCTCTCCTCTGATAGCAGAGTGCGCCCGTGGCTTCAGTGCTGCGCATGAATCTCAATATCTCAAACAAGAAATGAATGAAGCCAGGTAACAATAATTTTATATCCATACCAATATGCTATTGTGTTCGAGTGAGCATGCATATCATATGAAGAGAAGACAAAAGAATGATGTTGTCATAGTTGAATAAGGTTCTAATTAAGCAAAGAGTCTTGTCGATGTGCAAAAGATGCTAAGACAATGCAAGAACAAAATGGGGATGATCAGAGGGAACTCTGACGACATGATGAGATTGAGCAAGAGATAAATGTTATAGTAACTTTTGGGGGACAATGAACCATGCGCGAATGCATCTAGAAACATGGTGATGCACTGCACACCAAAATTACATTGCCACGACCAACAATACTGATGATGAAGTAGAAAGTGAACATAAAAGCTTAGGTTCCATCAATATCTTTGATTTAACTTTTGGTAGAAAAGCTCAAGGGACATGTACAGAAATGTAATACAAGCTATATATTAGTTATAAAAGCTAACAGTACCATTTAGCATGGCGGGCCACAAACCGTACATTTTTTGCTGTCACACACCTGTAGTATATCGTTTTGACAAAATACAATTATATGGCATTAGATTATAATGAATAGCAGTTCAACCCAGGGATAAAATACATGATCGTTCCATATCATAAATAAACAAGACATATTTTAGACACTGACATGGCAACTCCATTGATAATGCGCTGCCGCCCATACATAACACAAGAAGGTATTGTTCAGAATACGGCATAGCCTCACCTCCCCTCCCCACCCCCCACCCACCCTGCGCCCACCTATCTAAACG
This sequence comes from Aegilops speltoides, assembly GCA_021437245.1. Lineage (NCBI taxonomy): Eukaryota > Viridiplantae > Streptophyta > Magnoliopsida > Poales > Poaceae > Aegilops > Aegilops speltoides. The sequence continues at coordinate 408,049,459 of CM038145.1, read as the reverse complement.
CACCCGCACTATGTACCATGACACATGGGTTCAGAATACGCCTGATGATAATTGCAGTACATCAGCCTTGACGCCACTGGGACTGAGAGATCCATTGATACCTGCCTTGCGCACATGCTCTCCAGCCCCTGCCTTTAAAATGACACACCGATCCTTGTTCTCTTTCAGTTTGCCCACACCACTCGCCTCGCACAAAACACAACTCAATCGTGCGATTGGGAATGATGGTCAGAAGACCTGATTGGGAACCAGTTAGTTTGTTGGCCGGAACTGGAAGCCGTGCACGCTTTAGGATTAGGAGGCATGCTGGAATATTTTCCTGTTGTTGGGTAGTATAGAAGAAGTGGGTGATTCGCTGGCCGTCCAACCCCAGAAAACTTTCCGAGGCCTCTTTACCCAGCTAGAGGATAATGAACGTACATTTGTAATGGCTTGCACTGCAAGGTTGCCTTGGTAATCTGTGTGTGTTTGAGTTGGAGGGCGAGATGATACTATTTCATGAAAAAATTGATGCACGACATAAATGTGCAGCAATGCATGCATCGGATGAGTTGCCCTGGCGTGTGCAGGACACGTAAATAATAGAGAAAAAAAGAAGAGTATATTTTATTCAAGCCCCTTCCGAACCCATCTACCTCTCCAGAAACCTATGTGCCACCGCTCCACGCCACCGAGGCCATGAGTCCCTTCCTCCTCCATTTGCCGCTTGGTAGGCCGCTCACGAGTGTGACTCAATTTCCCTGTGATGCTGAAGACTTGAAGTAAGAGTTCTCGATTTGTTTAGAAGCTCCTCGGTGATGGACGCATCCGTCGGCTTGCTCAAGAGCTTCCATAGCTGCAAAAAATTGTTATTTTGTACACGGTGTCAGCAGAATGCTTGATGAATTCCCCTTCAATTAATGCTTTGTTTCTAATATGCCAAAGGGCCCTGGTCATGGCCGCGAAGATCAACTACGTGATACGACGGGGATGTCCCGACAATCTAGAGGTTAAAGCGTGGAACGCGTCAAATGATGCAGGTGCCCAGCAGCACACGGTGACATCTCGGATACAACCCCACGAAAAAATTGTGCAAGGATGCACTTGAAGAATATGTGATCAGTATCCTCTACTGTTCCATTGCAAGGTTGCTTTCGCAATTGGTGTGCGGTTGAGTTGGAGGGCAGGACGAATTTTCAAGAAAATTGATGCACGACGTTAATATACAACATTGCATGCATCGGCTGAGTTGTCCTGGTGTATGCAAGACATGTAAATAATAAGAGAAAAGTATATTTTTGCTCCCTCAAGTTCCCCAAAAGTCCCTCAAAAATTTTTGGTAGATATTTGGTCCTTAAAGTCTTAAAATTGGATAAGTTCCATCCAAAACCATATTTTGACCGTCTTGACCTGGTTTGACCATGTTGACTTTGACCAATGAACGGTAAATTCTAAAAAATAGCAAAAAAAATAATATCAAAAAATCGTTTTTTTGCAATCAATACGCTTGGGTGCGCTAGGTGCGTGAAAATTTGTGTGCTGTTTCGATATTTGAGGAGCTCGTGGCAAAAAAACAAAAATTTGGCTTATAAGCCAAAAAAAATCACTTTGTATGAGCCAAAATTTGTTTTTTTTTTTTTGCTAAAGCTCCTCAGATGTTATTTGACCACATAAATTTAAAGCACCAAGCACACCAAAGCATCTTGGTTGTCGAAAAATGTCAGATATTTCTTTTTTGCTATTTTTTCAAGTTTACTGTTCTCGGTCAAACCTAGTCAACGTGGCCAAACCCGGTCAAAATCTGGTTTTGGACGGAACTTATCCGGTTTTGAGACTTGAAAGACCAAATGTCTATCAAAAAATCTTGAGGGGCCAAGAGTATCCTTTAGGAGTGCGGTTTTTTCGACTGAGCTTCATGGTACCCTCTATCTCAGCCGTGTATATGTGATTCTGTTCCTAGGGATATGTGTCAACTTTGACTTGGTTCAGTTGGTCAGGAAGATTAGTATGACTAAGTGGGTGAGATTCCTTACCGCTCTCTAACTCTGCACCGCATGTGGCTAGGTAGGACATAGGGGCACTGTTGCAAACATGTCCCTCTGCTACAGGTCCGAACATGTACCGGTTTGGAATTCCAACGCAGTTGCATCGTTTGGAAGTCACCACAATACTTGATTATTATTTTTTTAGAACGAAGACGCACGATGCATCCGGCTTTAAATTAATAAAGCCCACCGATAAGTAGCATCCAACAAGTTCAACACAGAACTACAACTGAAGATAAGAGGCCGAAGCCAAAAGTACGGAACATGCAACCGGCCTCAGCCTGATAGAAAAAGACAGCAACACTAGCACACAAGCAGCCAATCCAAAATAGCACCACGAGCAACATCTTAGTGACAGGCTTCAAACTGAGTCGTGCGGATCCGCTCCATGGCCTCCATCATCCGATCTGCATCACGCCGTTTCCCCAACGGAGTCCATGTCTGGAGAAACAAGTGGCATTTGAAAATAATATCAGCAGGATGGTTAGAGAACTTGTGTTCAATAGTCATCTTATTACGGGTGGTCCAAAGTGACCAGCACAGCGCCCCTAGGCATCGCCACAGCACGCGCCCGAAGCTACCCCTATGAGCGAGAAGGATCCCACGTAGGTCCGAAGCCGTATGGGGATTCCAGTTCTGCGCAAATGCCTCACGGACGGCACTCCAAGCAAAACGAGCTAGGTGGCATTTGAAGAAGATGTGGTTAGCATCTTCATGCGCTCCACATAACGTGCAAGACCCATCCGAAGGGCCGTGTCTAATGGCAATGTTGTTAGAAGAGGGAAGGCGGTCACGGAATAATTGCCAAAGAAAAACTTTGATCTTCAGAGGAATAGACGCTTTCCATAGCCCCCTAGCTATGTCAAGAGTCGGTCCCTCGGTCAGCTTATTGTAAAGCGACTAAACCGTGAACTTTCCGGAGCTCGAGAGGGACCACTATACCATGTCGGCCTTAGGGCAGAGAGATACATCCTGCAAGGCAGTTAGGAGCCCATCCCAACTTGCCCGTTCATGGGCGAGGAGTGGTCTTTTGAGAGATATGGATGGTGGGTTAGTTCTGACCGCGTCGGCCACCAAAATGTCGACGTTAGTGGCAAGTTGATAGATGACAAAGTGGCTACGCCAAAGAGGTTCCGGCCCAAGCCAACGGTCGAGCCAGAACCTCGTGGAGTTCCCGTTCTTAACGCAGAACTTGGCCCCTAACGTGAAGGCAGGCTTAACAGCCTGAATCCCATTCCAGAAAGGCGATCCCTTCGCCTTTGAGGTGACGAAATTCCCATCGGGGAAATACTTGGCGCGAAGGATATCGTCCCAAAGCCCTTGTTCGTTCTGGGAAGGTTTCCAGATCCACTTGACAAGGAGCGCTACATTCATGAGTTTGGAGTTAAGGATCCCAAGGCCACCGAATTTCTTGGGGCGGCAGAGCGCCGCCCACTTGATCAGGTGGTATTTCTTTTTTGTCCCAGTTCCTTCCCAAAAGAACTTAGACCTAGGGGTGTCGAGCTTGGCGTGGACTCCATCAGCCAGCAAGAACATGCCCATGGTAAACAGGGGCAGGGAGAACAAGCTAGAGTTTGTCAGAATCAACCTAGCCACAGAAGATAAAAACCTGTCGCGCCAGGGACTAACCCTGTTCGCCACCTTACCGTATAAGGGTTCCCATTCGAGAATCGAGATGTGATTGTCAGAGATGGGAAGGCCTAGGTACTTAATTGGAAAACTCCCTAGTTTGCAGTTAAGTAGGTTGGCAATGCGAGTGTCACGGGGATTGTCCGTCCCAATGGCGATCACCTCACTCTTCAAAAAGTTTATCTTCAGGCGGGAGATGATCTCGAAAGCGAGCAGAATGAGCTTGATCGAGGCTATACTATGGTCATCGGGCTAGAAGAGTAGCAAAGTGTTGTCCGCATACTGTAAATGGGTGATCCCTCCGGGGCAGAGGTGAGGCACCACACCACGAATGTGTCCGGCATTCTTGGCCTTGTTCACCATGGCCGAGAGGGCATCAACAACAAAGCTGAAAATCAAAGGCGAGGAGGGGTCTCCTTGTCTGAGACCTCGTTTGTTGCGGAAGAAGTTCCTCACTTCTCCGTTAATCGACACCGCGGTCTGTCCCCCCGAGACAAGTTGCATGATGCGATGAATGAAACCCGACTCGAATCCCTTCCGAGTTAGCACCTCGTGAATGAACTCCCAGTTCACTCGGTCGTAGGCTTTCTCGTAGTCAAGCTTAAAGAGCATGGCCGGCTGACGCGTGCGCTTAAGCTCGTGAACGATCTCTTGCAATACTACCGGACCTTCTAGGATGTTACGGCTTTGAGGAAACCCGACTGGCTACGGTCGATCACACGCTGAGCAACCGGGACAAGTCTCGTAGTGTATGCCTTTGAGCATAATTTGAAAGGCACGTTAATAAGGGTGATGGGGCGGTATTGCTTAATCGAGTCAGCCCCTTTAACTTTAGGGATGAGGCTGATGACGCCAAAGTTGAGGCGCGAGATGTCTACTGTGCCTAGCGCAAACCCGTTGATAATATCGTAGAAAATGTCCTTGAGCGTCGACCAAAACCGCCGGAAGAAAGACACCGGCCAGCCATCCGGCCCTGGAGCTGTATCGATCTTCATCAAGCCAAGCGCATCGTCGATCTACCCCGTGGAGAAGGACAATGCCATTCCATCATTTTCGACTTGCGACACCCGTGATTCCCCTCCCCCAAAAGTCCTCACGGAGGCGTAGAGGCTTCTCTTCCTGTTGGGGAACGTAGTAATTTCAAAAAATTTCCTACGCACACGCAAGATCATGGTGATGCATAGCAACGAGAGGGGAGAGTGTTGTCTACATACCCTTGTAGACCAAAGCGGAAGCGATCACAACGTAGAGGAAGTAGTCGACGCTTCTCCTCGCGATCCAACCGATCCCAGCGCCAAGCATCCGGCACCTCCGAGTTCTTGACACACGTACAGCTCGGGGACACTCCTCGGGCTCCGATCCAGCAAAGCTCCGGGAGAGAGTTCCGACAAGACGACGCGTGGTGACTATCTTGATGTTCTACCGACGCAGGGCTTCGCCTAAGCACTGCTACGATATGACCGAGGTGGATTATGGTGGAGGGGGGCACCGCACACGCCTAAGGAACGATCTCAAGGATCAACTTGTCTGTTCTAGGGTGCCCCCTGCCCCCGTATATAAAGGAGCAAGGGGGAGGGCCGGCCGGCCCTAGAGGGGCGCGCCAAGGGAGGGGGAGTCCTCCTCCTAGTGGGAGTAGGACTCCCTTTCCTAGTCCAACTAGGAGGGGAAGGGGAAGGAAGGAGAGGAGAGGAGAGGAAAGGCGCGCCCCCCCCCTCCTTGTCCAGTCGGACTCCTCATGGGGCGCCACCTCCTGGCGCAGCCCTCTCTCTCCCCTCGTGGCCCATTAAGGCCCATTACTTCCCCGGGGGGTTCCGGTAACCCCTCCGGCACTCCGGTATTATCCGAGACCACTCGGAACCATTCCGATGTCCGAACATAGCTGTCCAATATATCAATCTTTATGTCTCGACCATTCCGAGACTCCTCGTCGTGTCCGTGATCACATCCGGGACTCCGAACTCCTTGGGTACATCCAAATACACAAACTCATAATATAACCGTCATCGAAACCTTAAGCGTGCGGACCCTACGGTTCGAGAACAATGTAGACATGACCGAGACACGCCTCTCGATCAATAACCAATAGCGGGACCTGGATGCCCATATTGGCTCCTACATATTCTACGAAGATCTTTATCGGTCGGACCGCATAACAACATACGTTTGTTCCTTTGTTATCGGTATGTTACTTGCCCGAGATTCGATCGTCGGTATCCAATACCTAGTTCAATCTCGTTACGGCAAGTCTCTTTACTCGTTCCGTAATACATCATCTCACAACTAACTCATTAGTTGTAATGCTTGCAAGGCTTAAGTGATGTGCATTACCGAGAGGGCCCAGAGATACCTCTCCGACAATCGGAGTGACAAATCCTAATCTCGAAATCGCCAACCCAACATCTGCCTTTGGAGACACCTCAGTAGTACTCCTTGATAATCACCCGATTCGTTGTGGCGTTTGGTAGTACCCAAAGTGTTCCTCCGGCAAACGGGAGTTGCATAATCTCATATTTATAGGAACATGTATAAGTCATGGATAAAAGCAGTAGCAACATACTAAACGATCGGGTGCTAAGCTAATGAAATGGGTCATGTCAATCAGATCATTCAACTAATGATGTGACCTTGTTAATCAAATGACAACTCCTTTGTCTATGGTTAGGAAACTTAACCATCTTTGATTAACAAACTAGTCTGGTAGAGGCATACTAGTGACACTCTGTTTGTCTATATATTCACACATGTATTATGTTTCCGGTTAATACAATTCTAGCATGAATAATAAACATTTATCATGTAATAAGGAAATAAATAATAACTTTATTATTGCCTCTAGGGCATATTTCCTTCAGTCTCCCACTTGCACTAGAGTCAATAATCTAGATTACACAGTAATGATTCTAACACCCATGGAGTTTTGGTGCTGATCATGTTTTGCTCGTGGAAGAGGCTTAGTCAACGGGTCTGCTACATTCAGATCCGTATGTATCTTGCAAATCTCTATGTCTCCCACCTGGACCAAGTCCCGGATGGAATTGAAGCGTCTCTTGATGTGCTTGGTTCTCTTCTGAAATCTGGATTCCTTCGCTAAAGCAATTGCTCGATATTGTCACAAAGATTTTCATTAGACCCGATGCACTAGGTATGACACCTAGATCGGATATGAACTCCTTCATCCGCACTCCTTCATTAGCTGCTTCGAAGCTGCTATGTACTCCGCTTCACATGTAGATCCCGCTACGACGCTTTGTTTAGAACTGCACCAACTGACAGCTCCACCGTTTAGTGTAAATACGTATCCGGTTTTCGATTTAGAATCGTCCGGATCAGTGTCAAAGCTTGCATCAACGTAACCGTTTACGATGAGCTCTTTGTCACCTCCATATACGAGAAACATATCCTTAGTCCTTTTCAGGTACTTCAGGATGTTCTTGACCGCTGTCCAGTGATCCACTCCTGGATTACTTTGGTACCTCCCTTCTAAGCTAATAGTAAGGCACACATCAGGTCTGGTACACAGCATTGCATACATGATAGAGCCTATGGCTGAAGCATAGGGAACATCTTTCATTTTCTCTCTATCTTCTGCGGTGGTCGGGCATTGAGGTTTACTCAACTTCACACCTTGTAACACAGGCAAGAACCCTTTCTTTGCTTGATCCATTTTGAACTTCTTCAAAATTTTATCAAGGTATGTGCTTTGTGAAAGTCCAATTAAGCGTCTTGATCTATCTCTATAGATTTTGATGCCCAATATGTAAGCAGCTTCACCGAGGTCTTTCATTGAAACACTCTTATTCAAGTACCCCTTTATGCTATCCAGAAATTCTATATCATTTCCGATTAGTAATATGTCATCTACATATAATATCGAAATGCTACTGAGCTCCCACTCACTTTCTTGTAAATACAGGCTTCTCCAAAAGTGCAGATAAAACCAAATGCTTTGATCACACTATCAAAGCGTTTATTCCAACTCGAGATACTTGCACCAGTCCATAAATGGATCGCTGGAGCTTGCACACTTTGTTAGCTCCCTTTGGATCGATAAAACCTTCGGATGCATCATATACAACTCTTCTTCCGTAAATCCATTCAGAATGCAGTTTTACATCCATTTGCCAAATTTCATAATCATAAAATGCGGCAATTGCTAACATGATTCGGACAGACTTAAGCATCGCTACGGGTGAGAAGGTCTCATCGTAGTCAATCCCTTGAACTTGTCGAAACCCTTTGCGACAAGTCGAGCTTTGTAGATAACATTACCGTCGGCGTCAGTCTTCTTCTTGAAGATCCACTTGTTTTCTATTGCTTGCCGACCCTCGGGCAAATCAACCAAAGTCCATACTTTGTTTTCATACATGGATCCCATCTCAGATTTCATGGCCTCAAGCCATTTTGTGGAATCTGGGCTCACCATCGCTTCTTCATAGTTTGTAGGTTCATCATGATCTAGTAGCATGACTTCCAGAACAGGATTACCGTACCATTCTGGTGCGGATCTTACTCTGGTTGATCTACGAGGTTCTGTAGTAACTTGATTTGAAGTTTCATGATCAACATCATCAACTTCCTCTCTATTTGGTGTAGATGTCGCAGAAACCGGTTACTGTGATAAACTACTTTCCAATAAGGGAGAAGGTACAGTTACCTCATCAAGTTCTACTTTCCTCCCACTCACTTCTTTCGAGAGAAACTCCTTCTCTAGAAAGGATCCATTTTTAGCAACAAATGTCTTGCCTTCGGATCTGTGATAGAAGGTGTACCCAACTGTCTCCTTTGGGTATCCTATGAAGACACATTTCTCCGATTTGGGTTCGAGCTTATCAGGTTGAAGCTTTTTCACATAAGCATCGCATCCCCAAACTTTAAGAAACGACAACTTTGGTTTCTTGCTAAACCATAGTTCATAAGGTGTCGTCTCAGCGGATTTTGACGGTGTTCTATTCAGCGTGAATGCGGCCGTCTCAAGAGCATATCCCCAAAAGCGATAGCGGTAAATCTGTAAGAGACATCATAGATCACACCATATCTAGTAAAGTGCGATTCGACGTTCGGACACACCATTGCGCTTGTGGTGTTCGGGTGGCGTGAGTTGAAACTATTCCACATTGTTTCAAATGTAGACCAAACTCGTAACTCAAATATTCTCCTCCACGATCAGATCGTAGAAACTTTATTTTCTTATTACGATGATTTTCAACTTCACTCTGAAATTCTTTGAACTTTTCAAATGTTTCAGACTTGTGTTTCATTAAGTAGATATACCCATATCTGCTTAAATCATCTGTGAAGGTGAGAAAATAACGATATCCGCCACGAGCCTCAACATTCATCGGACCACATACATCTGTATGTATGATTTCCAACAAATCTGTTGCTCTCTCCATAGTACCGGAGAACGGGGTTTTAGTCATCTTGCCCATGAGGCACGGTTCGCAAGTGCCAAGTGATTCATAATCAAGTGACTCCAAAAGTCCATCGAGATGGAGTTTCTTCATGCGCTTTACACCAATATGACCTAAGCGGCGATGCCACAAATAAGTTGCACTATCATTATCAACTCTGCATCTTTTGGCTTCAACATTATGAATATGTGTATCACTACTATCGAGATTCATTAAAATAGACCACTCTTCAAGGGTGCATGACCATAAAAGATATTACTCATATAAATAGAACAACCATTATTCTCGATTTAAATGAATAACCGTCTCGCATCAAACAAGATCCAGATATAATGTTCATGCTCAACGCTGGCACCAAATAACAATTATTTAGGTCTAAAACTAATCCGAAGGTAGATGTAGAGGTAGCGTGCCGACCGCGATCACATCGACTTTGGAACCATTTCCCACGCCATCGTCACATCGTCCTTTGCCGTGTTAAGCAATCCGTAGTCCTGTTTGAGTTGCAAATATTAGCAATGAACCAGTATCAAATACCAGTGCTCTGCGAGCTCTAGTAAGGTACACATCAATAACATGTATATCACATATACCTTTGTTCACCTTGCCATCCTTCTTATCCGCCAAATACTTGGGGCAGTTCCGCTTCGGGACCATCCGCTTGCGATAGAAGGACTCGATTTCAGGTTTAGGTCCAGACTTGGGTTTCTTCTCTGAGCAACAACTTGCTTGCTGTTCTTCTTGAAGTTCCCTTCTTCTTCCCTTTGCCTTTCTTCTTGAAACTAGTGGTCTTATTGACCATCAACACTTGATACTCCTTCTTGATTTCTACCTCCGCAGCCTTTAGCATTGCGAAGAGCTCGGGCATAGTCTTTACTAACCCTTGCATATTATAGTTCATCACGAAGCCTTTGTAGCTTGGTGGCGGTGATTGAAGAATTACATCGATGACACAATCATCCGGAAGATTAACTCCCAGTTGAGTCAAGTGATTGTAATACCCGGACATTACGAGTATGTGCTCACCGGCAGACCCATTCTCTTCCATCTTGCAGCTATAGAACTTATTGGAGACTTCATATCTCTCAATCCGGGCATTCTTTGGAATATTAACTTCAACTCTGGAACATCTCATATGCTCCATGACGCTCAAAACGTCGTTGAAGACCCGGTTCTAAGCCGTAAAGCATGGCACACTGAACTATAGAGTAGTCATCAGCTTTGCTCGCGGACGTTCTTAACGTCGTCGGTTACATCATCAGCGAGGCTCGGCACCCAGCGGTGCTTCGGGACGTAACTCTTACAGGCAGCAATGAGGATAATCCTCGAGTTACGGACCCGATCCGTGTAATTGCTACCATCATCTTTCAACTTTGCTTTCTCAAGGAACGCATTAAAATTCAACGGAACAACAAAGACGAGCCATCTATCTACAAACAAACATAGATAAGCAAGATACTATCAGGTACTAAGTTCATGATAAATTTAAGTTCAATTAATCATATTACTTAAGAACTCCCACTTAGACAGACATCTCTCTAGTCATCTAAGTGATCACGTGATCCAAATCAACTAAACCATAACCGATCATCACGTGAGATGGAGTAGTTTTCAATGGTGAACATCACTATGTTGATCATATCTACTATATGATTCACGCTCGACCTTTCGGTCTCCGTGTTCCGAGGCCATATCTGCATATGCTAGGCTCGTCAAGTATAACCTGAGTATTCTGCATGTGCAAAACTGGCTTGCACCCGTTGTAGATGGACGTAGAGCTTATCACACCCGATCATCACGTGGTGTCTCGGCACGACGAACTTTGGCAACGGTGCATACTCAGGGAGAACACTACTTGATAATTTTAGTGAGAGATCATCTTAAAATGCTACCATCAATCAAAGCAAGATAAGATGCATAAAGGATAAACATCACATGCAATCAATATAAGTGATATGATATGGCCATCATCATCTTGTGCTTGTGATCTCCATCTCGAAGCACCGTCGTGATCACCATCGTCACCGCGCGATACCTTGATCTCCATCGTAGCATCGTTGTCGTTTATGCCATCTATTGCTTCTCGACTATCGCTACCACTTAGTGATAAAGTAAAGCAATTACAGTATGCGTTGCATTTCATACAATAAGCGACAACCATATGGCTCCTGCCATGCCGATAACTTAGGTTACAAAACATGATCATCTCATACAATAAAATATAGCATCACGTCTTGGCCATATCACATCACAACATGCCCTGCAAAAACAAGTTAGGCGTCCTCTACTTTGTTGTTGCAAATTTTACGTGGCTGCTACGGGCTTAGCAAGAACCGTTCTTACCTCGCATCAAAACCACAACAATAGTTTGTCAAATAGACTCGTTTTAACCTTCACAAGGACCGGGCGTAGCCACACTCGGTTCAACTAAAGTGAGAGAGACAGACACCCGCCAGCCACCTTTAAGCACGAGTGCTCGTAGCGGTGAAACCAGTCTCGCGTAAGCGTCTGCGTAATGTCGGTCCGGGCGCTTCATCTCACAATACCGCTGAACCAAAGTATGACATGCTGGTAGGCAGTATGACTTATATCGTCCACAACTCACTTGTGTTCTACTCGTGCAAAACATCAAACCATAAAAACCTAGGCTCGGATGCCACTGTTGGGGAACGTTGTAATTTCAAAAAAATTCCTACGCACACGCAAGATCATGGTGATGCATAGCAACGAGAGGGGAGAGTGTTGTCTACATACCCTTGTAGACCAAAGCGGAAGCGATCACAACGTAGAGGAAGTAGTCGTACGTTCTCCTCGCGATCCAACCGATCCCAGCGCCGTTACTCCGGCGCCTCCGAGTTCTTGACACACGTACAGCTCGGTGACACTCCTCGGGCTCCGATCCAGCTCCGGGAGAGAGTTCCGTCAGCACGACGGCGTGGTGACTATCTTGATGTTCTACCGACGCAGGGCTTCGCCTAAGCACTGCTACGATATGACCGAGGTGGATTATGGTGGAGGGGGGCACCGCACACGGCTAAGGAACGATCTCAAGGATCAACTTGTCTATTCTAGGGTGCCCCCTGCCCCCGTATATAAAGGAGCAAGGGGGAGGGCCGGCCGGCCCTAGAGGGGCGCGCCAAGGGAGGGGGAGTCCTCCTCCTAGTGGGAGTAGGACTCCCCTTTCCTAGTCCAAATAGGAGGGGGAAGGGGGAAGGAAGGAGAGGGAGAGGGAGAGGAAGGGGGCGCCCCCTCCTTGTCAATCGGACTCCTCATGGGGCGCCACCTCCTGGCGCAGCCCTCTCTCTCCCTCGTGGCCCATTAAGGCCCATTACTTCCCGGGGTTCCGTAACCCTCCGGCACTCGGTATTATCCAAACCACTCGGAACCATTCCGATGTCGAACATAGCTGTCCAATATATAAATCTTTATGTCTCGACCATTCCGAGACTCCTCGTCGTGTCCGTGATCACATCCGGACTCGAACTCCTTCGTACATCAAAATACACAAACTCATAATATAACCGTCCATCGAAACCTTAAGCGTGCGGACCCTACGGTTCGATAACAATGTAGACATGACCGAGACACGTCTCGATCAATAACCAATAGCGGGACCTGGATGCCCATATTGGCTCCTACATATTCTCGAAGATCTTTATCGGTCGGATCGCATAACAACATACGTTTGTTCCTTTGTCATCGGTATGTTACTTGCCCGAGATTCGATCGTCGGTATCCAATACCTAGTTCAATCTCGTTACCGGCAAGTCTCTTTACTCATTCCGTAATACATCATCTCACAACTAACTCATTAGTTGTAATGCTTGCAAGGCTGAAGTGATGTGCATTACCGAGAGGGCCAGAGATACCTCTCCGACAATCGGAGTGACAAATCCTAATCTCGAAATACGCCAACCCAACATCTGCCTTTGGAGACACCTGTAGTACTCCTTTATAATCACCCAGTTACGTTGTGACGTTTGGTAGTACCCAAAGTGTTCCTCCGGCAAACGGGAGTTGCATAATCTCATAGTTATAGGAACATGTATAAGTCATGGATAAAAGCAGTAGCAACATACTAAACGATCGGGTGCTAAGCTAATGAAATGGGTCATGTCAATCAGATCATTCAACTAATGATGTGACCTTGTTAATCAAATGACAACTCCTTTGTCTATGGTTAGGAAACTTAACCATCTTTGATTAACAAGCTAGTCTGGTAGAGGCATACTAGTGACACTCTGTTTGTCTATATATTCACACATGTATTATGTTTCCGGTTAATATAATTCTAGCATGAATAATAAACATTTATCATGTAATAAGGAAATAAATAATAACTTTATTATTGCCTCTAGGGCATATTTCCTTCACTTCCGCTGTACCCAACAGGTTAAGGAAGAAATCGTAAATATGCCTCGAGATTTTGGCTTGGCTGACCAGTAACCCGTGGTCCGATTGCAATCACAGAATCGAACATTTCCTTTTGCGGTCGTTGGCGAAGGCGAAATAGCCCGTATTTGCGTCCCCCTTGGTAATCCACTTGACGCCGCCCCTACGGCACCAATATTCGTCCTCTTCCCTGAGGATGGCCAGCACTTGATTTTCGAGGGCATAACGGTTAGCCCACCCCGCTTCCGAAAAGGATCTAGAGTCAACTTGAACGTCAAGGGCTTTAATTTCCTCGATAAGAGCTTCCGTAGCTCGTTTAGCTTCACTTCTATGGTTTGCACCCCACCCTCAAAGGGAACCACGCAGGGTCCCGGCCGCCGAAACCCAAGTGTCAAGAGGACCCCTGGAGCGACCAGCCGCAGCCCTAGCTTGCTCCCAACGCGTGAGGAGCATGGGTATGAAACCCTCTACCTCGAAACACCCTATTTCGAAGTAGAAACGTGGACTGCGCTTGATCCTATCCTCCCCAGAGGCCAGGATCAACGGAACATGGTCAGAACCAATGCGTGTTTTAGCAACCAGCGTACACATGGGAAAGATCACCTCCCAGTCAGCCGTAATGAACACACGGTCCAGGACGCTCCGAACCGGAGTGAGTTGCTTGTTAGTCCACGTGTATCTAGCCCCTGTCCTAGCAATTTCCCGCAATGCGCAAGCCGCAATGGCGTTGTTAAAAAGGGAGACACTAGGCCAGTCAATGTTGCAATTATTTTTGTCCGCGCCCGAACGAATAAGGTTAAAATCGCCCCCAACAACAATGGGAATGTTAGAGGCTTGCTTGGCCCCGACCAAGACTTGGATTTCACCCAGGAAATCAGCCGCGCGCGAGTGGTCGGCTGGGCCGTAAACACAAACGATCGCCTAGGAAGCGAGAGAGATTCTATGCTTAATCGTGACAGAAATGAAAAACGATCCCACATCCCAAGTTACAACATCACAAACATCAGAATTACATCCCAAGAGTAGACCGCCCGAATGGCCAACGGAAGGGACCCAACCCCACACGAAGCGGTGGAGAGGATCATAGGCCGCAAGATCATGGTACGAAAAGTCAGCTTTGATTGTTTCTTGGAGAGCCACAACGTCAATCCTTCCGCAAGCGATATACTCCCTAAGTTGCGTGCGTCGACCTGAGTGCCCGCAACCCCGAATGTTCCAAAAGATGTGTAACGCATCAGATAATATGGTTGCGAAGGCAAACCCCTCTGGAGGTCGCCGGTTTTGCCACTCGCTTCTTAGCCTGGGCTCGGCTCGTCGATGGCGCTGCGTCAACCTCCCTGGTTGCGGCTGCCCCTCCGACGGACTAGCGTGGTGGAATACCCGCAATCCTTTGGGTCAGCAGAGACCGCCAGCGCCGTGGTATCGGCCTCCCTGGCCTTGGCCGCAGCAGCGGCCTCTGCCAAAGCCGCTTGGGCCTCCTCGCGAGCACGGATACAGGACACAAGCTCACCACGATCCGCTCCTAATTCGAAACTACTGTCGTCTAAGATAGAAGCAAGCTGCAGATCTGAAAAGGCGTTTCGAATCTTAAAGGAGGTGAGTGGGTTACCTGAAATCTCCAGATTCTTGTCCGCCAGTCGAAGCTGCGCACTCTCCAAGGAAGACAGGTCGCCCAGCGCCACCTTGGCCCGAGCACTTGGAGCACGCTGAGGGCCCGGAGATGCCCAAGAGCGCCTCGCCTTGGTCGCCGTGCCCGCAGAGCCCAGCGCAGGTTGAAGATCCACACACGCCGGCGCCACAGGCGAAGGGAGCGCCACCGCAGCTTGCTTGACAGGAGGCTTCCGCCCGGCCGTCTTCTTAGGGGCACACCCGGATCCCCCCGAGCTGCGACGGCTAGGCAGCGGGGTGCGAATGGATGGCTCATTGAGCACCACACCCGAGTCTGAGACGAGCAAACTGGGGGAGGCTAGGGCGACAGCCGCAGCGCCGCGACCAGCAGCAGCGGTGCAACCAGCAGCAGGCAGCGACGCCGAGCCCACCAGATTGAAAGCCCCCACCAGAGCGCGGGACAGAGGCGGACTGCTCCCAGCCGTGAGCGAGATCGCCAGCGCCCCAGGCTCCGCGTTCTCCTTCCCCTCATCGAGCGCAGTACCCAATTGATTCCAAGTCTCTGTGTCAATTGACGTGTCTGGCATGCTATCCTCAGGATCGTCCTCACGGTCAACCATGTCCACATCCATAGCGCGGCCCTCGTTGCCAGTGTGTTGCCCGGGCCCCTGGGTCTTGCTGCTGCTGCCCAACGGTCCCTCCGGTCCCCGGACCAGGCGGTCCAGCGCTCTTGTCGCCCGGGTGAGAGGGTGTGATGTTAGGACCAGGCGCCGCCGGCCCGTCTCCAGGGCGCTTTGGGAGCCGCTCCACCTCAACCCGAATGTCGTATCCCTCATGATTGAAGCTGTTGGAAATATGCCCTAGAGGCAATAATAAAAGTATTATTATATTTCACTGTTCATGATAATTGTCTTTTATTCATGCTATAACTGTATTATCCGGAAATCGTAATACACGTGTGAATACATAGACCACAATATGTCCCTAGTGAGCCTCTAGTTGACTAGCTCGTTGATCAACAGATAGTCATGGTTTCCTGGCTATGGACATTGGATGTCGTTGATAACGGGATCACATCATTAGGAGAACGATGTGATGGACAAGACCCAATCCTAAGCATAGCACAAGATCGTGTAGTTCGTTTGCTAGAGCTTTTTCAATGTCAAGTATCTCTTCCTTAGACCATGAGATCGTGTAACTCCCGTATACCGTAGGAGTGCTTTGGGTGTATCAAACGTCACAACGTAACTGGGTGACTATAAAGGTGCACTACAGGTATCTCTGAAAGTGTCTGTTGGGTTGACACGGATCGAGACCAGGATTTGTCACTCCGTATGACGGAGAGGTATCTCTGGGCCCACTCGGTAATGCATCATCATAATGAGATCAAAGTGACCAAGTGGTTGGTCACGGGATCATGCATTACGGTACGAGTATAGTGACTTGCCGGTAACAGACTGAACAAGGTATTGGGATACCGACGATCGAGTCTCGGGCAAGTAACGTACCGATTGACAAAGGGAATTGTATACGGGGTTTGATCGAATCCTCTACATCGTGGTTCAACCGATGAAATCATCGTGGAACATGTGGGAGCCAACATGGGTATCCAGATCCGCTGTTGGTTATTGACCGAGAGTCGTCTCG
Organism: Aegilops speltoides; assembly: GCA_021437245.1. Lineage (NCBI taxonomy): Eukaryota > Viridiplantae > Streptophyta > Magnoliopsida > Poales > Poaceae > Aegilops > Aegilops speltoides. The sequence continues at coordinate 408,032,748 of CM038145.1, read as the reverse complement.
GTCATGTCGCATGTCTCCGAACCCGTAGGGTCTACACACTAAGGTTCGGTGGCGCTAGGGTTATTAGGAAGACTTGTATGTGATTACGAATGTTGTTGAGTCCCGGATGAAATCCGGACGTCACGAGGAGTTCCGGAATGGTCCGGAGGTGAAGTTTTATATGTGGGAAGTTGTCATGCGGACACCGGAAAGTTTCGGGGGCATATCGGTATTGTACCGGGGCCACCGGAGGGGTTCCGGGGGGCCACCCCTCTCGGAGGGCCACATGGGCCGCAAGGGGTAGGGAGCCAGCCCCTGGAGGGCTGGGCGCGCTCCCCACCTTCGGCCCATGCGCCTAGGGTTGGGGGGGAAACCCTAAAGGGGGCGCCCCCCCTTGCTTGTGGGGTAAGTTCCCCCTCCCTGGCCGCCGCCCCCCCTCTAGATCCCATCTAGAGGGGTCGGCCCCCCTTGCCCCTTCCCCTATAAATAGAGGGGTGAGGGGAGGGCTGCTGGACACATCCCAAGGTGCAGCCCCTCCCCTCCCCAACACCTCTCCTCCTCCGTTACGTGCTTGGCGAAGCCCTGTCGGAGTACTGTTGCACCAACACCACCACGCCGTCGTGCTGCCGTTGGAGCAATCTTCCTCAACCTCTCCTTCCTCCTTGCTGGATCAAGACGGAGGAGACGTCGTCCGTCCCGTACGTGTGTTGAACGCGGAGGTGCTGTCCGTTCAGCACTTGGTCATCGGTGATCTGAATCACGGCGAGTACGACTCCATCATCACCCTTCCTTGAGCGCTTCCTTTTCGATCTACAAGTGGTATGTAGATGCAAACTCACTCCCTTGACTCGTTGCTTAGATGAACTCATAGATGGATCTTGGTGAAACCGTAGGAAATTTTTAATTTTCTCGCAGCGTTCCCCAACAAAGTGGCATCATGAGCTAGGTCTATGTGTAGTTCTCTATTGCACGAGTAGAACACAATTTTGTTGTGGGCGTGGATCTTGTCAACTTGCTTGCCACTACTAGTCTTTTCTTGCTTCAGCGGTATTGTGGGATGAAGCGGCCGGACCAACCTTACGTGCGCTTCGTGAGACCGGTTCCACCAATGACATGCACTAGTTGCATAAGGTGGCTGGCGGGTGTCTGTCTCTCCCACTTTAGTTGGAGCGGATTCGATGAAAAGGGTCCTTATGAAGGGTAAATAGAAGTTGACAAAATCACATTGTGGTTATTCGTAGGTAAGAAAATGTTCTTGCTAGAACCCAATTGCAGCCACGTAAAAGATGCAACAACAATTAGAGGACGTCTAACTTGTTTTTGCAGCAATTGTCATGTGATGTGATATGGGCAGAAGTTGTGATGAATGATGAATGATATATTGTGATGTATGAGATCATGTTCTTGTAATAGGAATCACGACTTGCATGTCGATGAGTATGACAACCGGCAGGAGCCATAGGAGTTGTCTTTATTTTTGTATGACCTGCGTGTCATTGAAGAACGCCATGTAAATTACTTTACTTTATTGCTAAACGCGTTAGCCATAGAAGTAGAAGTAGTCGTTGGCGTGACAACTTCATGAAGACACGATGATGGAGATCATGGTGTCATGCCGGTGACGAGATGATCATGGAGCCCCGAACATGGAGATCAATGGAGCTATATGATATTGGCCATATCATGTCACTATTATATAATTGCATGTGATGTTTATTATGTTTATGCATCTTGTTTACTTAGAACGACGGTAGTAAATAAGATGATCCCTTACAACAATTTCAAGAAGTGTTCTCCCCTAACTGTGCACCGTTGCTAAAGTTCGTCGTTTCGAAGCACCACGTGATGATCGGGTGTGATAGATCCTTACGTTCACATACAACGGGTGTAAGACAGTTTTACACATGCAAAACATTTATGGTTAACTTGACGAGCCTAGCATGTACATACATGGCCTCGGAACACAGAGACCGAAAGGTCGAACACGAGTCATATAGAAGATACGATCAACATGAAGATGTTCACCGACGATGACTAGTCCGTCTCACGTGATGATCGGACACGGCCTAGTCGACTCGGATCGTGTAACACTTAGATGACTAGAGGGATGTCTAATCTGAGTGGGAGTTCATTGTAATAATTTGGTTAGATGAACTTAATTATCATGAACTTAGTCTAAAACCTTTGCAAATATGTCTTGTAGATCAAATGGCCAACGCTCATGTCAACATGAACTTCAACGTTCCTAGAAAACCAAGCTGAAAGATGATGGCAGCAACTATACGGATTGGGTCCGGAACACGTGGATCATCCTCATAGCTGCCAGAAACAATATGTCCTAGAAGGACCGCTAGGTGGCGCTCCGTCCCGAGAACCAAGGCGTTATGAGCGCTTGGCAGTCTCGTCTCGATGATTACTCCCTCGTTCGGTGCGGCATGCTTTACACTTAGAACCGGGCTCCAAAAGCGTTTTGAGCATCACGGAGCATATGAGATGTTCAAGAGCTGAAACTAGTTTTCCAAGCTCATGCCCGGTCGAGAGATATGACGTCTCCGACAAGTTCTATAGTTGTAAGATGGAGGAAAACAGTTACATCGGTGAGCACATACTCAAAATGTCAGGTTGCACAACCGCCGACTCAAATGAACATTAACCTCCACGATGAGGCGGTCATTGACAGAATCCTTGATCGCTCCCACCAAGCTACAAGAGCTTTGTGATGAACTACAATATGCGAGGGATGGTGAAGACCATTCTGAAGTATTTTCAATCTGAAGTCAGCAGAGGCTGAGATCAAGAAAGAACATCAAGTGTTGATGGTCAATAAGACCACTAAGTTCAAGAAGGGCAAGGGCAAGAAGAACTTCAAGAAGGACGGCAAGGATGTTGCGCGCCCGATAAGCCGATTCGGGAAGAAGTCAAAGAATGGACCCAAGCACGAGGTGAGTGCTTTTATTGCAAGGGAAGGGTCCTTTGAAGCGGAACTGCCCCAAATACTTAGCGGATAAGAAGGCCGGCAACACTAAAGGTATATTTGATATACATGTAATTGATGTGTACCTTACTAGTACTCGTAGTAACTCCTGGGTATTTGAGACCGGTGTCGTTGCTCATATTTGTAACTCACAGCAGGAGCTGCGGAATAAATGGAGACTGGCGAAGGATGAGGTGACGATGCGCGTCGGGAATGGTTCCAGGGTCGATGTGATCGCCGTCGGCACGCTACCTCTACATTTACCTATGGGGTTAGTTATAAACCTTAATAATTGTTATTTGGTGCCAAGTTTGAGCATGAACATTGTATCTGGATCTCGTTTAATACTAGATGGCTACTCATTTAAATCCGAGAATAATGGTTGTTCTATTTATATAAGAGATATGTTTTATGGTCATGCCCCGATGGTCAATGGTTTATTCTTAATGAATGTCGAGCGTAATATTACACATATTCATAGTGTGAAAAGATGTAAAGTTGATAACGATAGTCCCACATACTTGTGGCACTGCCGCCTTGGTCACATTGGTGTCAAGCGCATGAAGAAGCTCCATGTTGATGGACTTTTAGAGTCTCTCGATTATGAATCATTTGACACATGCGAACCATGCCTCATGGGCAAAATGACCAAGACTCCGTTCTCCGGAACAATGGAGCGAGCAACCAACTTGTTGGAAATCATACATACCGATGTGTGCGGTCCAATGAGCGTTGAGGCTCGCGGAGGATATCATTATGTTCTCACTCTCACTGATGACTTGAGTAGATATGGGTATGTCTACTTGATGAAACACAAGTCTGAGACCATTGAAAAGTTCAAGGAATTTCAGAATGAGGTAGTGAATCAACGCGACCGAAAGATAAAGTTCCTACGATTAGATCATGGAGGAGAATGCTTAAGTCACGAATTTAGTACACACTTAAGAAAATGTGGAATCGTTTCACAACTCACGCCGCCTGGAACACCTCAGCGTAATGGTGTGTCCGAACGTCGTAACAGCACTCTATTGGATATGGTGCGGTCTATGATGTCTCTTACCGATTTACCGCTATCATTTTGGGAATACGCTCTAGAGACAGCTACATTCACTTCAAATAGGGCACCGTCTAAATCAGTTGAGACGACACCGTATGAATTATGGTTTGGGAAGAAACCTAAGCTGTCGTTTCTAAAAGTTTGGGGATGCAATGCTTATGTCAAGAAACTTCAGCCTGAAAAGCTCGAACCCAAGTCGGAAAAATGCGTCTTCATAGGATACCCTAAGGAAACTGTTGGGTATACCTTCTACTTAAGATACGAGGGCAAGATCTTTGTTGCCAAGAACGGATGCTTTCTGGAAAAAGAGTTTCTCTCGAAAGAAGTAAGTGGGAGGAAAGTAGAACTTCGATGAAGTACTACCTCTCGAGCGGGAAAGTGGTGCAGCCTAGGAAAATGTTCTGTGATGCCTACACCAACCGAAGAGGAAAATAATGATGATGATCAAGGTACTTGGATCAAGTTGCTCTTGAACCGTGGGTCCACAAGGACACGTTCCGCACAGTGGTGCGGCAACCCTGTCACGGAAATCATGTTGTTAGACAACGGTGAACCTTGAACTATGAAGAAGCGATGGCGGGCCCAGATTCCAACAAATGGCTTGAAGCCATGAAATCCGAGATAGAATCCATGTATGAAAACAAAGTATGGACTTTGACAGACTTGCCCGATGATCGGCGAGCGATAGAAAGCAAATGGATTTTTAAGAAGAAGACAGACGCGGATGGAAATGTTACCATCTATAAAGCTCGACTTGTCGCTAAGGGTTATCGGCAAGTTCAAGGGATTGACTACGACGAGACATTCTCTCCCGTAGCGAAGCTGAAGTCCGTCCGAATCATGTTAGCAATTGCCGCATACTATGATTATGAGATATGGCAGATGGATGTCAAAACAGCATTCCTTAACGGACATCTTAAGGAAGAGTTGTATATGATGCAGCCGGAAGGTTTTGTCGATCCTAAGAATGCTAACAAAGTATGCAAGCTCCAGCGATCCATTTATGGACTGGTGCAAGCATCTTGGAGTTGGAACATTCGCTTTCATGAGATGATCAAAGCGTTTGGGTTTATGCAGACTTATTGAGAAGCCTGCGTTTACAAGAAAGTGAGTGGGAGCTCTGTAGCATTTCTCATATTATATGTAGATGACATACTCTTGATGGGAAATGATATAGAACTCTTGGACAGCATTAAGGCCTACTTGAATAAGTGTTTTTCAATGAAGGACCTTGGAGAAGCTGCTTACATATTAGGCATCAAGATCTATAGGGATAGATTGAGACGCCTCATAGGTCTTTCACAAAGTACATACCTTGATAAGATTTTGAAGAAGTTCAAAATGGATCAGTCCAAGAAGGGGTTCTTGCCTGTGTTGCAAGGTGTGAGATTGAGCTCGGCTCACCCCCGACCACGCAAAAGATAAAGAAGAGATGAGTGTCATCCCTATGCTTCAGCCATAGGATATATTATGTATGCCATGCTGTGTACGGACTGATGTAAACCTTGCCGTAAGTTTGGTAGGAAGGTACCAAAGTAATCCCGCAAGGAACACCGGACAGCGGTCAAGAATATCTGAAGTACCGAAAAGGACAAAGGACATGTTTCTCGTTTATGGAGGTGACGAAGAGCTCATCGTAAAGGGTTACGTCCACGCTAGCTTCGACACAGATCTGGATGACTCTAAGTCACAAACCGGATACGTGTATATGTTGAATGGTGGAGTAGTAAGCTGGTGCAGCTGCAAGCAGAGCGTCGTGGCGGGATCTACATGTGAAGCGGAGTACATGGCAGCCTCGGAGGCAGCACATGAAGCAATTTGGGTGAAGGAGTTCATCACCGACCTAGGAGTCATACCCAATGCGTCGGGGCCGATCAAACTCTTCTGTGACAACACCGAGCTATTGCCCTTGCCAAGGAGCCGGGTTTCACAAGAAGACCAGGCACATCAAGCGTCGCTTCAACTCCATCCGTGAAAATGTTCAAGATGGAGACATAGAAATTTGCAAAGTACATATGGATCTGAATGTCGTAGATCTGTTGACTAAACCTCTCTCGCGAGCAAAACATGATCAACACCAGAACTCTATGGGTGTTCGATTCATCACAATGTAACTAGATTATTGACTCTAGTGCAAGTGGGAGACTGTTGGAAATATGCCCTAGAGGCAATAATAAAAGTATTATTATATTTCATTGTTCATGATAATTGTCTTTATTCATGCTATAACTGTATTATCCAGAAATCGTAATACACGTGTGAATACATAGACCACAATATGTCCCTAGTGAGCCTCTAGTTTACTAGCTCGTTGATCAACAGATAGTCATGGTTTCCTGGCTATGGACATTGGATGTCGTTGATAACGGGATCACATCATTAGGAGAATGATGTGATGGACAAGACAATCCTAAGCATAGCACAAGATCGTGTAGTTAGTTTGCTAGAGCTTTTCAATGTCAAGTATCTCTTCCTTAGACCATGAGATCGTGTAACTCCGGATACCGTAGGAGTGCTTTGGGTGTATCAAACATCACAACGTAATCGGGTGACTATAAAGGTGCACTACGGTATCTCCGAAAGTGTCTGTTGGGTTGACACGGATCGAGACTGGGATTTGTCACTCCGTATGACGGAGAGGTATCTCTGGGCCCACTCGGTAATGCATCATCATAATGAGCTCAAAGTGACCAAGTGGTTGGTCACGGATCATGCATTCGGATGCAGTATAGTGACTTGCCGGTAACGAGACTGAACAAGGTATTGGGATACCGACGATCGAGTCTCGGGCAAGTAACGTACCGATTGACAAAGGGAATTGTATACGGGGTTTGATCGAATCCTCGACATCGTGGTTCAACCGATGAAATCATCATGGAACATGTGGGAGACAACATGGGTATCCAGATCCCGTTGTTGGTTATTGACCGGAGAGTCGTCTCGGTCATGTCTGCATGTGTCCCGAACCTGTAGGGTCTACACACTTAAGGTTCGGTGACGCTAGGGTTATTAGGAAGACTTGTATGTGATTACCGAATGTTGTTCGGAGTCCCGGATAAAATCCCGGACGTCACGAGGAGTTCCGGAATGGTCCGGAGGTGAAGTTTATATGTGGGAAGTTGTCATGCGGACACCGGAAAGTTTCGGGGGCATATCGGTATTGTACCGGGGCCACCGGAGGGGTTCCGGGGGTCCACCGGGAGGGGCCACCCCTCTCGGAGGGCCACATGGGCCGCAAGGGGCAGGGAGCCAGCCCCTGGAGGGCTGGGCGCACCCCCACCTTGGGTCCATGCGCCTAGGGTTGGGGGGAAACCCTAAAGGGGGCGCCCCCCTTGCTTGGGGGGCAAGTCCCCCCTCCCTGGCCGCCGCCCCCCTCTAGATCCCATCTAGAGGGGTCGGCCCCCCTTGCCCCTTCCCCTATAAATAGAGGGGTGAGGGGAGGGCTGCTGGACACATCCCAAGGTGCAGCCCCTCCCCTCCCCAACACCTCTCCTCCTCCGTTACGTGCTTGGCGAAGCCACAGCCGAGATCTTGCTGCACCAACACCACCACGCCGTCGTGCTGCCGTTGGAGTAATCTTCCTCAACCTCTCCTTCCTCCTTGCTGGATCAAGACGGAGGAGACGTCGTCCGTCCCGTACGTGTGTTGAACGCGGAGGTGCTGTCCGTTCAGCACTTGGTCATCGGTGATCTGAATCACGGCGAGTACGACTCCATCATCACCCTTCCCATGAATGCTTCCACACTCGATCTACAAGTGGTATGTAGATGCAAACTCACTCCCTTGACTCGTTGCTTAGATGAACTCATAGATGGATCTTGGTGAAACCGTAGGAAAAATTTTAATTTTCTGCAACGTTCCCCAACAGAACCAAACTTGCACAAAACCATTCATCTTGTCAGGGGCTCTGCAACCAAACTTCATCCTCACCGGTCCCACCCGGATGAGGGATAGATCATCCACCACGATAGGTCTACCCAACATCTTGAGCCCCTCCATCAGACGGTCGACATGTCGGTGCTTCTTGGGGATGCCATGAAGGCGGAGCCACACCTCCGGCATGGAGAGGGGCACAATCGTCTCATGGATTGAGACACGAACCAGCACCGTAATGTCGTGGATGCAGAGGAAAAGCTTGCCACTTGTCTTGGCCATATGCAACAGATCTGCAGAAGGGAACACCACCGCAAAGTCATTGTCGCCAACCTGCGCTATCTGCCGGTCCCAGTCTCCAGCCACCATGTGCTTCATCTCTTGCTTGAGCGTACCCAGCGAAAGCCTCCCCGGCTCCGCTGACAGAATGGCACCATTGGCAACTTCAGGGGCCTCGCCCTCCGCCATCTCTTCTTCTTCGAACTCCATGCAAAAAAATCCTCGCCCGGAATGGCACTGCCCATGATCTGGAGGTGCGGCTGCTTGCCCCGTGAAGGGCAATAAGCCGAGGCGTCGCCCTCCTGCTTGCAGATCACACAAAGGGGGGTGCATTTGGCCTGGAAATGCCCGGTACGGCCGCACTTGAAGCATTCCCCACCTCCTCCTCGACCGGGATGGGGCGCGCCCGAGCCTGCGGGCGCATTAGGCGCGACCACTGCTGCGGAGCAGCCGAAGCCGTGGCTTCTTTACCAGTGGTCCCCATGGCCTCCGCCGCAAAGGGGTGCTCCTGCGGCTTACGCTCCACCTCACGGCGCGCGTCCCATGCTTGCGCTTCTTCTTCTTATCTTGCTGGCCCCACCAGGGTGGAGGAGGACCCCGATCCCCCTCGCGCCCGTGGAAACCAGATCTGGAGTCATGACCCTGGAAGCCACCGTAGCCACGACCAGATCCGCCTCCTTGACAATGCTCAAAATCACCTCCGTCATCCGCACGCCCCGCCGCCTTGGCCCGCTAGCCACACTTCGCCTACTCCGTAGAGTCTTCACACCGCCATTCCTCCTCGGAGAGCGGAGGCTCCATCGGCGCTTGTCTGCACACTGCCGCCCATGGCCGTCGCCTCGGCAAAGGACAGGTTGAGAGGGGGAGGAGGGGGGATGGGAACGAGAGATCTGACAGAGATGGTGGCGCCGCACCTCACTGGGACGAGCCGGAAACCCTAGCAAGGGGTCGCGGAGGCCCCTGCGCATCCATATAAAGTGCTGGCAAGCGGGCTTCCTGGCCCCTCCGTAGCGGGCCGATCACGTGGGCTGTCGAGGCCAGCCCAGACATGAGCCCGAAGGCCCCCAGAGACTCAAGGGCCCCACACCAGAGTCCCGGCGTCTAGAGGACAGGCGGGGCGGCCCAGCAGAGGCCCCAGCAGACCCAAGGGAAGGGCAGATGGCGCCAACCCTAGCGCGCCCAGCCACCTCGGCCACCTACTCTGCTGCCGCCAACGCCAGCAGCGCCGTCAAGGGAAGGCAGGAAAGTAAACCACCTCGGGCCTCACGGAGCCACCGCGGGCACAGAACGCCCGTGGAGATAGCGGGCCCGAGTCCAATGCGCCTCGGCCTCCAAAGAGCGCACCGCCGTCGCCATGAACCGCCACCGCCCGGCGCAAAATGGCGGCGCCGGTCTCCCGACCAGCCCGCCTTGTGTCGCCAAAGACGAAATCACCAGCGTCGCCCCCATCGGAGGAGGAGCCAGCAGGTGAGGAAATCCCATCCTCCTCATCGCGACAGCACCACCGGGGGGAGCAGGGTCGCCGCCCGCGTCGCCCCGAGTCGCCTCCAACGGCTCGCTTGTTTCAAAATTCATCCCGCGTCGGCGCCACCCCAATACTTGATTAAGTGGATGTTTTACTCAATTTGCAGCTGCATCGTTTGGAATTCTGAGATTTGGTCTCGCTTTATTTTAATGGAAATTGTATAGCATAGCTACCACAGATAGACATATTCAGATGGAATTAACACAGAAACACAAATGGTATACAATAATTTTTGGAGTACTTCCTCAACTCTTCTTTGCACGAGGTAGATGAAGTAAACCATCAAGGAACTTATTTCTAGTACTAAATTACTTTACAATAGTTTCTGGTGGTTCTTTTCTCTCTTCTATCCATGGTTCTACAAATGCAATCTGGACACAGTTTGATGTTTCTACTCCATTTTCACTGTGGGCATAATCAAGTGACTCCAAAAGTCCATCAGTATGGAGTTTCTTCATGCGCTTTACACCGATATGACCTAAACGGTAGTGCCACAAATAAGTTGCACTATCATTATCAACTCTGCATATTTTGGCTTCAACATTATGAATATGTGTATCACTACTATCGAGATTCATTAAAAATAGACCACTCTTCAAGGGTGCATGACCATAAAAGATATTACTCATATAAATAGAACAACCATTATTCTCTGATTTAAATGAATAACCGTCTCGCATCAAACAAGATCCAGATATAATGTTCATGCTCAACGCTGGCACCAAATAACAATTATTTAGGTCTAAAACTAATCCCGAAGGTAGATGTAGAGGTAGCGTGCCGACCATGATCACATCGACTTTGGAACCATTTCCCACGCTCATCGTCACATCGTCCTTTGCGGTGTTAAGCAATCCGTAGTCCTGTTTGAGTTGCAAATATTAGCAATGAACCAGTATCAAATACCAGTGCTCTGCGAGCTCTAGTAAGGTACACATCAATAACATGTATATCACATATACCTTTGTTCACCTTGCCATCCTTCTTATCCGCCAAATACTTGGGGCAGTTCTGCTTCCGGTGACCGATCGCTTGCGGTAGAAGCACTCAGTTTCAGGTTTAGGTCCGGACTTGGGTTTCTTCTCCTGAGCAGCAACTTGCTTGCTGTTCTTCTTGAAGTTCCCCTTCTTCTTCCCTTTGCCTTTCTTCTTGAAACTAGTGGTCTTATTGACCATCAACACTTGATGCTCCTTCTTGATTTCTACCTCCGCAGCCTTTAGCATTGCGAAGAGCTCGGGCATAGTCTTTACTAACCCTTGCATATTATAGTTCATCACGAAGCCTTTGTAGCTTGGTGGCGGTGATTGAAGAATTACATCAATGACACAATCATCCGGAAGATTAACTCCCAGTTGACTCAAGTGATTGTAATACCCGGACATTACGAGTATGTGCTCCTTTGGCAGACCCATTCTCTTCCATCTTGCAGCTATAGAACTTATTGGAGACTTCATATCTCTCAATCCGGGCATTCTGTTGGAATATTAACTTCAACTCTGGAACATCTCATATGCTCCATGACGTTCAAAGCGTCGTTGAAGACCCGGTTCTAAGCCGTAAAGCATGGCACATGAACTATAGAGTAGTCATCAGCTTTGCTCGCCACACGTTCTTAACGTCGTCGGTTGCATCGGCAGCGGGCCTGGCACCCAGCGGTGCTTCGGGGCGTAACTCTTACAGGCAGCAATGAGGATAATCCTCAGCAACGATGATTTTCCACTTCACTCTGAAATTCTTTGAACTTTTCAAATGTTTCAGACTTGTGTTTCATTAAGTAGATATACCCATATCTGCTTAGATCATCTGTGAAGGTGAGAAAATAACGATATCCACCACGAGCCTCAACATTCATTAGACCGCATACATCTGTATGTATGATTTCCAACAAATCTGTTGCTCTCTCCATAGTACCGGAGAACGGTGTTTTAGTCATCTTGCCCATGAGGTACGGTTCGCAAGTACCAAGTGATTCATAAACAAGTGATTCCAAAAGCCCATCAATATGGAGTTTCTTCATGCGCTTTACACCGATATGACCTAAACGGCAGTGCCACAAATAAGTTGCACTATCATTATCAACTCTGCATCTTTTGGTTTCAACACTGTGAATATGTGTATCACTACTATCGAGATTCAATAAAAATAGACCACTCTTCAAGGGTGCATGACCATAAAAGATATTACTCATATAAATAGAACAACCATTATTCTCTGATTTAAATGAATAACCGTCTCGCATCAAACAAGACCCAGATATAATGTTCATGCTCAACGCTGGCACCAAATAACAATTATTTAGGTCTAATACTAATCGCGATGGTAGCTGTAGAGGTAGCGTGCCGACCGCGATCACATCGACTTTGGAACCATTTCCCACGCGCATCGTCACCTCGTCCTTAGCTAATCTTCGCTTAATCCGTAGTCCTGTTTGAGTTGCAAATATTAGCAATGTAACCAGATCAAATACCAGGTGCTCTGCGAGCATTAGTAAGGTACACATCAATAACATGTATATCACATATACCTTTGTTCACTTTGGCATCCTTCTTATCCGTCACATATTTGGGGCAGTTCCGCTTCGGTGGTCGATCGCTTGCGGTAGAAGCACTCGATTTCAGGCTTAGGTCCCGACTTGGGTTTCTTCTCTTGAGCAGCAACTTGCTTGCCGTTCTTTTTGAAGTTCCCCTTCTTCTTCCCTTTGCCCTTCTTCTTGAAACTAGTGGTCTTGTTGACCATCAACACTTGATGCTCCTTCTTGATTTCTACCTCCACGGCTTTCAGCATCGCGAAGAGCTCGGGATAGTCTTGTTCATCCCTTGCATATCATAGTTCATCACGAAGCTCTTGTAGCTTGGTGGCAGTGATTGGAGAATTCTGTCAATGACACTATCATCAGGAAGATTAACTCCTAGTTGAATCAAGTGATTATTATACCCGGACATTTTGAGTATGTGTTCACCGACGAACTATTCTCCTCCATCTTGCAGCTATAGAACTTATTGGAGACTTCATATCTCTCAATCCGAGCATTTGCTTGAAATATTAACTTCAACTCTGGAACATCTCATATGCTCCATGACGTTCAAAACGTCGTTGAAGGCCGGTTCTAAGCCGTAAAGCATGGCACCTGAACTATAGAGTAGTCCTCAGCTCTGCTCGCTAGACGTTCTTAATGTCGCCGGTTGCATCAGCAGCGGGCACGGCACCCAGCGGTGCTTCGAGATGTAACTTTTACGTGCAGCAATGAGGATAATCCTCGATTCGGACCCAGTCCGTGTAATTGCTACCATCATCTTTCAACTTTGCTTTCTCAAGGAACGCATTAAAATTCAACGGAACAACAAAGACGAGCCATCTATCTACAAACAAACATAGATAAGCAAGATACTATCAGGTACTAAGTTCATGATAAATTTAAGTTCAATTAATCATATTACTTAAGAACTCCCACTTAGACAGACATCTCTCTAGTCATCTAAGTGATCACGTGATCCAAATCAACTAAACCATAACCGATCATCACGTGAGATGGAGTAGTTTTCAATGGTGAACATCACTATGTTGATCATATCTACTATATGATTCACGCTCGACCTTTCGGTCTCCGTGTTCCGAGGCCATATCTGCATATGCTAGGCTCGTCAAGTATAACTGAGTATTCTGCATGTGCAAAACTGGCTTGCACCCGTTGTAGATGGACGTGAGCTTATCACACCCGATCATCACGTGGTGTCTCGACACGACGAACTTTGGCAGCGGTGCATACTCGGGAGAACACTACTTGATAATTTTAGTGAGAGATCATCTTAAAATGCTACCATCAATCAAAGCAAGATAAGATGCATAAAGGATAAACATCACATGCAATCAATATAAGTGATATGATATGGCCATCATCATCTTGTGCTTGTGATCTCCATCTCAAAGCACCGTCGTGATCACCATCGTCACCGGCGCGATACCTTGATCTCCATCGTAGCATCGTTGTCGTTTGCGCCATCTATTGCTTCTACGACTATCGCTACCACTTAGTGATAAAGTAAAGCAATTACAGATGCGTTGCATTTCATACAATAAGCGACAACCATATGGCTCCTGCCGATTGCCGATAACTTAGGTTACAAAACATGATCATCTCATACAATAAAATATAGCATCACGTCTTGGCCATATCACATCACAACATGCCCTGCAAAAACAAGTTAGGCGTCCTCTACTTTGTTGTTGCAAATTTTACGTGGCTGCTACGGGCTTAGCAAGAACCGTTCTTACCTCGCATCAAAAACCACAACAATAGTTTGTCAAATAGACTCCGTTTAACCTTCACAAGGACGGGCGTAGCCACACTCAGTTCAACTAAAGTGAGAGAGACAGACACCCGCCAGCCACCTTTAAGCACGAGTGCTCGTAACAGTGAAACCAGTCTCGCGTAAGCGTCTGGCGTAATGTCGGTCTGGCGCTTCATCTCACAATACCGCTGAACCAAGTATGACATGCTGGTAGGCAGTATGACTTATATCGTCCACAACTCACTTGTGTTCTACTCGTGCAAAACATCAAACCATAAAACCTAGGCTCGGATGCCACTTTGTTGGGGAACGTTGTAATTTCAAAAAATTCCTACGCACACGCAAGATCATGGTGATGCATAGCAACGAGAGGGGAGAGTGTTGTCTACATACCCTTGTAGACCAAAGCGGAAGCGATCACAACGTAGAGGAAGTAGTCGTACGTTCTCCTCGCGATCCAACCGATCCCAGCGCCGTTACTCCGGCGCCTCCGAGTTCTTGACACACGTACAGCTCGGTGACACTCCTCGGGCTCGATCCAGCTCCGGGAGAGAGTTCCGTCAAGACGACGGCGTGGTGACTATCTTGATGTTCTACCGACGCAGGGCTTCGCCTAAGCACTGCTACGATATGACCGAGGTGGATTATGGTGGAGGGGGGCACCGCACACGGCTAAGGAACGATCTCAAGGATCAACTTGTCTATTCTAGGGTGCCCCCTGCCTCGTATATAAAGGAGCAAGGGGAGGGCGGCCGGCCCTAGAGGCGCGCCAAGGGAGGGGAGTCCTCCTCCTAGTGGGAGTAGGACTCCCTTTCCTAGTCCAAATAGGAGGGAAGGGGAAGGAAGGAGAGGGAGAGGAGAGGGAAGGGGCCGCCCCCTCCTTGTCAATTCGGACTCCTCATGGGGCGCCACCTCCTGGCGCAGCCCTCTCTCTCCCTCGTGGCCCATTAAGGCCCATTACTTCCCGGGGTTCCGGTAACCCCTCGGCACTCGGTATTATCCAAACCACTCGGAACCATTCCGATGTCGAACATAGCTGTCCAATATATAAATCTTTATGTCTCGACCATTCCGAGACTCCTCGTCGTGTCTGTGATCACATCCGGACTCGAACTCCTTGGTACATCAAAATACACAAACTCATAATATAACCGTCATCGAAACCTTAAGCGTGCGGACCCTACGGTTCGATAACAATGTAGACATGACCGAGACACGTCTCCGATCAATAACCAATAGCAGGACCTGGATGCCCATATTGGCTCCTACATATTCTCTGAAGATCTTTATCGGTCGGACCGCATAACAACATCGTTTGTTCCTTTGTCATCGGTATGTTACTTGCCCGAGATTCGATCGTCGGTATCCAATACCTAGTTCAATCTCGTTACCGGCAAGTCTCTTTACTCGTTCCGTAATACATCATCTCACAACTAACTCATTAGTTGTAATGCTTGCAAGGCTTAAGTGATGTGCATTACCGAGAGGGCCCAGAGATACCTCTCCGACAATCGGAGTGACAAATCCTAATCTCGAAATACGCCAACCCAACATCTGCCTTTGGAGACACCTGTAGTACTCCTTTATAATCACCCAGTTACATTGTGACGTTTGGTAGTACCCAAAGTGTTCCTCCGGCAAACGGGAGTTGCATAATCTCATAGTTATAGGAACATGTATAAGTCATGGATAAAAGCAGTAGCAACATACTAAACGATCGGGTGCTAAGCTAATGAAATGGGTCATGTCAATCAGATCATTCAACTAATGATGTGACCTTGTTAATCAAATGACAACTCCTTTGTCTATGGTTAGGAAACTTAACCATCTTTGATTAACAAGCTAGTCTGGTAGAGGCATACTAGTGACACTCTGTTTGTCTATATATTCACACATGTATTATGTTTCCGGTTAATACAATTCTAGCATGAATAATAAACATTTATCATGTAATAAGGAAATAAATAATAACTTTATTATTGCCTCTAGGGCATATTTCCTTCACTTCCGCTGTACCCAACAGGTTAAGGAAGAAATCGTAAATATGCCTCGAGATTTTGGCTTGGTGACCAAGAACCCGTGGTCGATTGCAATCACAGAATCGAACATTTCCTTTTTCTTGATTAGTTGGCGAAAGCGAAATAGCCCGTATTCGTCCCCTTGGTAATCCACTTGACGCCGCCCCTACGGCACCAATATTCGTCCTCTTCCCTGAGGATGGCCAGCACTTGATTTTCGAGGGCATAACGGTTAGCCCACCCCGCTTCCGAAAAGGATCTAGAGTCAACTTGAACGTCAAGGGCTTTAATTTCCTCGATAAGAGCTTCCGTAGCTCGTTTAGCTTCACTTCTATGGTTTGCACCCCACCCTCAAAGGGAACCACGCAGGGTCCCGGCCGCCGAAACCCAAGTGTCAAGAGGACCCCTGGAGCGACCAGCCGCAGCCCTAGCTTGCTCCCAACGCGTGAGGAGCATGGGTATGAAACCCTCTACCTCGAAACACCCTATTTCGAAGTAGAAACGTGGACTGCGCTTGATCCTATCCTCCCCAGAGGCCAGGATCAACGGAACATGGTCAGAACCAATGCGTGTTTTAGCAACCAGCGTACACATGGGAAAGATCACCTCCCAGTCAGCCGTAACGAACACACGGTCCAGGACGCTCTGAACCGGAGTGAGTTTCTTGTTAGTCCACGTGTATGTAGCCCCTATCCTAGCAATTTCCCGCAATGCGCAAGCCGCAATGGCGTTGTTAAAAAGGGAGACACTAGGCCAGTCAATGTTGGAATTATTTTTGTCCGCGCCCGAATGAATAAGGTTAAAATCGCCCCCAACAACAATGGGAATGTTAGAGGCTTGCTTGGCCCCGACCAAGACTTGGATTTCACCCAGGAAATCAGCCGCGCGCGAGTGGTCGGCCGGGCCGTAAACACAAACGATCGCCTAGGAAGCGAGAGAGATTCTATGCTTAATCGTGACAGAAATGAAAAACGATCCCACGTCCCAAGTTACAACATCACAAACATCAGAATTACATCCCAAGAGTAGACCGCCCGAATGGCCAACGGAAGGGACCCAACCCCACACGAAGCGGTGGAGAGGATCATAGGCCGCAAGATCATGATACGAAAAGTCAGGTTTGATTGTTTCTTGGAGAGCCACAACGTCAATCCTTCCGCAAGCGATATACTCCCTAAGTTGCGTGCGTCGACCCGAGTGCCCGCAACCCCGAATGTTCCAAAAGATGTGTAACACATCAGATAATACGGTTGTGAAGGCAAACCCCTCTGGAGGTCGCCGGTTTTGCCACTCGCTTCTTAGCCTGGGCTCGGCTCGTCGATGGCGCTGCGTCAACCTCCCTAGTTGCGGCAGCCCCCTCCGACGGGACTAGCGTGGTGGGAATACCCGCAGTCACTGGGTCAGCAGAGACCGCCAGCGCCGTGGTATCGGCCTCCCTGGCCTTGGCCGCAGCAGCGGCCTCTGCCAAAGCCGCTTGGGCCTCCTCGCGAGCACGGATACAGGACACAAGCTCACCACGATCCGCTCCTAATTCGAAACTACTGTCGTCTAAGATAGAAGCAAGCTGCAGATCTGAAAAGGCGTTTCGAATCTTAAAGGAGGTGAGTGGGTTATCTGAAATCTCCAGATTCTTGTCCGCCAGTCGAAGCTGCGCACTCTCCAAGGAAGACAGGTCGCCCAGCGCCACCTTGGCCCGAGCACTTGGAGCACGCTGAGGGCCCGGAGATGCCCAAGAGCGCCTCGCCTTGGTCGCTGTGCCCGCAGAGCCCACAGCAGGTTGAAGATCCACACACGCCGGCGCCACAGGCGAAGGGAGCGCCACCGCAGCTTGCTTGACAGGAGGCTTCCGCCCGGCCATCTTCTTAGGGGCACACCCGGATCCCCCCGAGCTGCGACGGCTAGACAGCGGGGTGCGAATGGATGGCTCATTGAGCACCACACCCGAGTCCGAGCCGAGCAAACTGGGAGAGGCTAGGGCGACAGCCGCAGCGCCGCGACCAGCAGCAGCGGTGCAACCAGCAGCAGGCAGCGACGCCGAGCCCACCAGATTGAAAGCCCCCACCAGAGCGCGAGACAGAGGCGGACTGCTCCCAGCCGTGAGCGAGATCGCCAGCGCCCCAGGCTCCGCGTTCTCCTTCCCCTCGTCGAGCGCAGTACCCAATTGATTCCAAGTCTCTGTGTCAATTGACGTGTCTGGCATGCTATCCTCAGGATCGTCCTCACGGTCGGCCATGTCCACATCCATAGCGCGCCCTCGTTGCGGTGTGTTGCCGGGCCTCGGGTCTTGCTGCTGCTGCCCAACGGTCCCTCCGGTCCCCGGACCAGGCGGTCCAGCGCTCTTGTCGCCCGGGTGAGAGGGTGTGATGTTAGGACCAGGCGGCGCCGCCCGCTCTGAGGCGCTTTGGGAGCCGCTCCACCTCAACCCAATGTCGTATCCTCATGATTGAAGCTGTTGGAAATATGCCTAGAGGCAATAATAAAAGTATTATTATATTTCATTGTTCATGATAATTGTCTTTTATTCATGCTATAACAGTATTATCCAGAAATCGTAATACACGTGTGAATACATAGACCACAATATGTCCCTAGTGAGCCTCTAGTTGACTAGCTCGTTGATCAACAGATAGTCATGGTTTCCTGGCTATGGACATTGGATGTCGTTGATAACGGGATCACATCATTAGGAGAATGATGTGATGGACAAGACCTAATCCTAAGCATAGCACAAGATCGTGTAGTTCGGTTGCTAGAGCTTTTTCAATGTCAAGTATCTCTTCCTTAGACCATGAGATCGTCTAACTCCCGGATACCATAGGAGTGCTTTGGATGTATCAAACGTCACAACGTAACTGGGTGACTATAAAGGTGCACTACAGGTATCTCTGAAAGTGTCTGTTGGGTTGACACGGATCGAGACCAGGATTTGTCACTCCGTATGACGGAGAGGTATCTCTGGGCCCACTCGGTAATGCATCATCATAATGAGATCAAAGTGACCAAGTGGTTGGTCACGGGATCATGCATTACGGTACGAGTATAGTGACATGCCGGTAACGAGACTGAACAAGGTATTGGGATACCGACGGTCGAGTCTCGGGCAAGTAACGTACCGATTGACAAAGGGAATTGTATACGGGGTTTGATCGAATCCTCTACATCGTGGTTCAACCGATGAAATCATCGTGGAACATGTGGGAGCCAACATGGGTATCCAGATCCCGCTGTTGGTTATTGACCGGAGAGTCGTCTCGGTCATGTCTGCATGTCTCCCGAACCCGTGAGGGTCTACACACTAAGGTTCGGTGGCGCTAGGGTTATTAGGAAGACTTGTATGTGATTACCGAATGTTGTTGAGTCCGGATGAAATCCCGGACGTCACGAGGAGTTCGGAATGGTCCGGAGGTGAAGTTTTATATGTGGGAAGTTGTCATGCGGACACGGAAAGTTTCGGGGCATATCGGTATTGTACTGGGGCCACGGAGGGGTTCCGGGGCCACCCTCTCGAAGGGCCACATGGGCGCAAGGCAGGAGCCAGCCCCTGGAGGGCTGGGCGCGCCCCACCTTGGCCCATGCGCCTAGGGTTGGGGGGAAACCCTAAAGGGGGCGCCCCCCTTGCTTGTGGGGCAAGTCCCCCCTCCCTGGCCGCCGCCCCCCCTCTAGATCCCATCTAGAGGGGTCGGCCCCCCTTGCCCCTTCCCCTATAAATAGAGGGGTGAGGGGAGGGCTGCTGGACACATCCCAAGGTGCAGCCCCTCCCCTCCCCAACACCTCTCCTCCTCCGTTACGTGCTTGGCGAAGCCCTGTCGGAGTACTGCTGCACCAACACCAACACGACGTCGTGCTGCCGTTGGAGCAATCTTCCTCAACCTCTCCTTGCTCCTTGCTGGATCAAGACGGAGGAGACGTCGTCTGTCCCGTACGTGTGTTGAACGCGGAGGTGCTGTCCGTTCAGCACTTGGTCATCGGTGATCTGAATCACGGCGAGTACGACTCCATCATCACCCTTCCCTAGAATGCTTCCGCACTCGATCTACAAGTGGTATGTAGATGCAAACTCACTCCCTTGACTCGTTGCTTAGATGAACTCATAGATGGATCTTGGTGAAACCGTAGGAAAAATTTTAATTTTCTGCAACGTTCCCCAACAGAACCAAACTTGCACAAAACCATTCATCTTGTCAGGGGCTCTGCAACCAAACTTCATCCTCACCGGTCCCACCCGGATGAGGGATAGATCATCCACCACGATAGGTCTACCCAACATCTTGAGCCCCTCCATCAGACGGTCGACATGTCGGTGCTTCCTGGGGATGCCATGAAGGCGGAGCCACACCTCCGGCATGGAGAGGGGCACAATCGTCTCATGGATCGAGTCACGAACCAGCACCGTAATGTCGTGGATGGAGAGGAAAAGCTTGCCACTTGTCTTGGCCATATGCAACAGATCTGCAGAAGGGAACACCACCGCAAAGTCATTGTCGCCAACCTGCGCTATCTGCCGGTCCCAGTCTCCAGCCACCATGTGCTTCAGCTCTTGCTTGAGCGTACGCAGCGAAAGCCTCCCCGGCTCCGCTGACAGAATGGCACCATTGGCAACTTCAGGGGCCTCGCCCTCCGCCATCTCTTCTTCTTCGAACTCCATGCAAAAAAATCCTCGCCCGGAATGGCACTGCCCATGATCTGGAGGTGCGGCTGCTTGCCCCGTGAAGGGCAATAAGCCGAGGCGTCGCCCTCCTGCTTGCAGATCACACAAAGGGGGGGTGCATTTGGCCTGGAAATGCCCGGTACGGCCGCACTTGAAGCATTCCCCACCCTCCTCCTCGACCGGGATGGGGGCGTGCGCCGAGCCCTGCGGCGCATTGGGCTCGACCACTGCGAGCGGAGCAGCCGAAGCCCGTGGCTTCTTTACCAGCGGGTCCCCATGGCCTCCGCCGCAAAGGGGGTGCTCCTGCGGCTTACGCTCCAGCTCACGACGCCGCGTCCCATGCTTGCGCTTCTTCTTCTTATCTTGCTGGCCCCACCAGGGTGGAGGAGGACCCCGATCCCTCTCGCGCCCGTGGAAACCAGATCTGGAGTCATGACCCTGGAAGCCACCGTAGCCACGACCAGATCCGCCTCCTTGACAATGCTCAAAACCACCTCCGTCATCCGCACGCCCCGCCGCCTTGGCCCGCTAGCCACACTTCGCCTACTCCCGTAGGGCCTTCTCACACCGCCATTCCTCCTCGGAGAGCGGAGGCTCCATCAGCGCTTGTCTGCGCGCCTGTCGCCCATGGCCGTCGCCTCGGCAAAGGACAGGTTGAGAGGGGCAGGAGGAGGAATGGGAACGAGAGATCTGACAGAGATGGTGGCGCCGCACCTCACTGGGACGAGCCGGAAACCCTAGCGAGGGGTCGCGGAGGCCCCTGCGCATCCATATAAAGTGCTGGCAAGCGGGCTTCCGGGCCCCTCCCAGGGCAGGCCGACCGCGTGGGCTGTCGGGGCCAGGCCCAACACATGAGCCCGAAGGCCCCCCCGCAGACTCCAAGGGCCCCACACCAGGAGTCCCGACATCTAGAGGACAGAGCGGGGCCGGCCCAGGCGCAGAGGCCCCCAGCAGACCCAAGGGAAGGGCAGATGACGCCAACCCTAGCGCGCCAGCCACCTCAGCCACCGCTCTGCTGCCGCCGCCAACGACGCCGTCAAGGGGAAGGCAGGAAGAGTAGGCCACTCCTCGGGCCTCACCGGAGCCACCGCGGGCACAGAACGCCGTGGAGATAGCGGGACGCCAGGCGTGCCCCACGAGCGCCCGAGTCCAATTGCGCCTCTAGCCTCCAGCAGCGCACCGCCGTCGCCCGCGAACCGCCACCGCCCGGCGCAAAATGGCGGCGCCGGTCTCCCCGACCAGCCCCGCCTTGTGTCGCCGCCAGCACGAAATCACCCAGTGTCGCCCCCATCGGAGGAGGAGCCAGCCGCGGTGAGGAAATCCCATCCTCCTCATCGCGACAGCACCACCGGGGGGAGCAGGGTCGCCGCCCGCGTCGCCCCGAGTCGCCTCCAACGGCTCGCTTGTTTCAAAATTCATCCTGCGTCGGCGCCACCCCAATACTTGATTAAGTGGATGTTTTACTCAATTTGCAGCTGCATCGTTTGGAATTCTGAGATTTGGTCTCGCTTTATTTTAATGGAAATTGTATAGCATAGCTACGACAGATAGACATATTCAGATGGAATTAACACAGAAACACAAATGGTATACAATAATTTTTGGAGTACTTCCTCAACTCTTCTTTGCACGAGGTAGATGAAGTAAACCATCAAGGAACTTATTTCTAGTACTAAATTACTTTACAATAGTTTCTGGTGGTTCTTTTATCTCTTCTATCCATGGTTCTACAAATGCAATCTGGACACAGTTTGATGTTTCTACTCCATTTTCACTGTGGGCATGATGTAAAAGGCTGACGTGAGAAGACAAGACACAAGTAACTACCACTAAGCATGGGCCACGAGGCGAACAGTGTTCTGGTGCGAGAAAGAGGTAGACACCTGTAGCTAGCAGCGCAGGACCTAGACCTATTAGGCCAACTCCACCGCACAACCCCAAACGGACGTCCAGTTTGGCCGGATTTTGTCTCTTTGGGGCGGCAATGGGTTCGCCCATATCCGCGTTTGTCCGATGGGTCGTGGGTGCGCCCAGCGCGCGGCCGCACCCCAAATCTTGTCCGTGTTGGACGTGATTAAAAAAACATAAAAACTTAAATAATATGACTTCAAAAGTAAATAAACCTAGTTAAAAAACCTTAAAACTTAATTTATGGTCATGGCCACAAAACGGCTCAGTTTCACGTCCAACTTAACGTCCGAGTGACATAATAATTAAACATAAAAACGAAAATAAAAACGGCCGCCGCCGCACGCTCCTGCCCGTGCCCGTCGACGCCGTCGCCGTCGCCATGTTCAGTGGCCGCCGGTGTAGTCGTCGTCGCTGAGGAGGTCGATATAGTTCGGCGGCGTCCAGAGGTAGTCCGGCGGTGCGTGGTAGACGCAGGTGGGCTGGACGGCGGGAGGTGCCTGCACCACCTCCTCCCGTGGCGACACCTCCCGATCCGGTGATCGCGGCGGAGTGGTGCACCAGTTCACGCCCACGGCGGCGGCCATCTCCGGAGCAGTGCAGGACCAGCCCCACCCCTGGCCCCATCAGACCCGGGTGGAACGCGTTCATTGGCTCCTACTCCATCGCCTCCTCCGCGGCCACCATCTCCAGCTCGGGGATGGCTACCTTGTCGGCGGCGAAGCGGGCCAACATCTCCTCGAGGCCCTCCCATTGGCGCTCATCGTGCGTCTACATGGAGTCCTCCATGACACGCGCCATGAGACGGGCCTCCTCCTCCTATGTCATGCGAGGAGGAGGTGGTGGAGATGGTGACGGCGACGGCGACGGCGTGGGAGTGAGGCCGCGCACCCGTCTACGCCCGCACTCCTAGGGAGCAGGCACTGCGCGCTCCTGACGTGGCCGCCGCTGCCCAGACACCATGCTAGCGAAGAAGGAGGCACGCCGCACGTCGTGCTCGTCCCTGAGCCAGGTATCCCAGAGGGAGGAGTCCGGGGAGTATCTGTCATCGTAGTATAGGTCGTGGGGGTGGAGGCGGCGGTGCTCGATCTCTTCACGGCGCGCACGGCCGCTCGCCAGGACCGGCGGGATCGGCACACGGTCGGCGGACAAGTTCCAGTTGTTGGGGAGGTGGACGTCGCTCCAGGGGAGCGGCGTCCTCGTCTCCCAATAACGGCGGCACACCGATGTGCGGATGTAGTACCGGTCGCGCTCGCTGGCGGACGAGGGGGCGATGGAGAACATGGGCGGCGCGGGAGCCGGCGTCACGGTCGTGATTCCCCTTGCGGTTCCAGAAGCCCATGGCTTCGATGTGGCCGGCCGGCGAGCTCGAGGATGGGGGTCATCTAGGGTTTCACGCTATCGGGTTTCGAGGAGGCCGCGGGATGGTGTGGGGCAGTGTGGACGACGACCGGTCCACGGGTTCTCCATTTAAGAAGGACGGCGACCTTCCACCTGGCAGATGACAGGTGGGGCCACCCGCCCGTGCGCATTGATGTTGGCGGGTGGGAGGTAGGTGGCCACCCCGCCACGCGGCTAGACGCGGACGAGTGGCGCCTCCGTTCGGTGTCCGCGGCGACCCAAACCCGGCGCAAGTTTGCGCTCGAAATGGGTCGGCCCGGACACAAAACAGACAAGATGGGTCCGGGCCGTCGCGCGTTGGGCCACCCGGTTTGTCCATTTTACCCCAAATGGACGGGGCCGGACAGGATGGGGTCGTGCGGTGGAGTTGGCCTTATGCATTATTATTCGCATAGGCATGGCACCGCCTGCTAATCACGCTAGGTTGGATCGGATCTTCGCTCGTGACTCTCCTAGCTGCACACATCATGAAGCAAAACGGCAGACACGATAGAGGGTACCACGGAGCTCGACCTACAATGAAACTTTGTGTATCCTTTAGTCAAGTCTTTCCAAGCCGCCTTCCTCTCCAGAAACCTATGTGCCACCGCTCTCCGCCGGCGAGGCCATGAGTCCCTTCCTCCTCTGTCTGCGGCTAGTGTAATTAAATTTCCAAAGGACTGGTATGTAATTTCAAATTCTATAAGGATGTCAATGTAAGGTTTGGTCAACTTTATATACGACTTTTGGCCATTGCACCAAAAAAAGTTGTATGTGGTACGAAGGGCATATCCCTGCAAAGATGTGCAATTAGCAGCATTTAAAAAAAATGTAAAAATGTTAGCATTGTAGATAAGTAGATTTCTCATAGCCACACATATCGGGAGTCCCACCGGGGTCATTTGAGCTCGAGCTCAGGTACTTCGCGTCCAAGCTGGAGCCCTTGATCTGTTTCTTTGTTGAAACATAAAAAATAATTCTATTTACTTTGATGGGTCATTTTCTGTGTTGTTCAAATTGTTTAATTAGCTAGTCTCATAGGTTACCAGCTCAGGATCTGACTCGACTCTGAAACAATTTTCAGTTTATTTGAGTCAGTCTTGTTGTTGCCTACGAGTTGTCTTGACTCTTGATAGGCTCGGTCAGATTTAGTCTCGTGGGATGGAATTGGAAGGCTTTTGCCGACAAAAGAGTTTTAGTGAGATCATGAAAAACAACACAATTTTAAGTCAGAGGCATCCCCGGTAGCCCTTAGGCGTTCTATTTCTAACAGGATTCATGATTATATTGCTCTTTCCAAATCGTAAAATTCACTTGATGGAGTATTATTATTAGTCTGGGTAAAATGTAGGTGATCCGCATTTTGCATGGATAAGAGATTCCTTAGAATTAACATGCAATTTTCGGTGACAAAAAGTGTAATCAATACAGATATGTGTGAATAGTGTATGTACTAACATAATTGCCCTGGCGATTGTTGTTGTTGCCGCCGTCATTGTTGTTGCCATCTCCCCAGCGGCCTGTGCCGCGCTTGTTGCCGCCACGGCCTGTGCCGCGCTTCTTGCAGTTACCGCGACGCTCTGGGCGGCCCTCGGGAAGCAGCTTGAGCTCATGGCAGTCTTTGGTGCTGTGGGAGTACATGTTATGGTAGGCGAAGAAGGGGCGACCATCCTCCTTAGCCTTGCCGCTGTCGCGTGGCAGGGACATTGCACTTGGCGTCCTTGCCCTTGGGCTTGACGGCGCTAGGCTCAGCATCAGTGTCGTTGTGGATGAAGAGACGACCCTCCTCAGCCTTCGCGCAACGGTCAGCGAGGACGAACAGCTCAGCCACGGAGTCAAGCTGGTCGTGGATGGAGAGCTTCGGGCACATCTTCATGTCCATGACGCCGTTAGAGAAGGCGGAGATGATCGCGGCGTCGGAGGCCTTCGGGATCCTATTGCGCATTTGGCTGGAGTGTTGGATGTACTTGCGGAGAGTCTCGCCAGGGCCTTGGCGCACAGCTCGCAGGTCGTTGAGCGTGAGGGGAGGTCGTGTATGCCATTGAAGTGGCGACGAACTGCCTGCACAGCTCGCCCCACGAGGAGATAGACGCCTCGGGGAGGCTCATGAGCTACACACGTGCAACATCCTTGAGAGCCATGGGGAACCAGTTCGCCATGACCTTGTCATCTTCTTTCGCAGGCTGGACGCTTATGGTGTAGAGTGGCAGGAACTTCGAGGGGGGTTGGCGCTGCCGTCGTAGTGCGGAGGAAGATCGGTCTTGAATTTGTCGGGCCACACCACGTGGCACAGCTCGGGAGTGAGGGCTAGGCAGCCCCTAGTGGTGACGACGCCGCCGACGAGGGTGGCGCGGTTCTAGCGGCCGGCAGCGGTGACATCATTGAGGACGCGGTCCTGGCGGTATCGCTGCCTGTCAAGGATGGCACGCGTGTCTGGCGGCGCGCGGTGAATGATCTCGAAATTGTTGTCGACCCGCCATCCGACGTGGACTAGTCGTGGGACGACTCTGGTGCGCGTGCAGTAGGACTCCGCACCGCGGCATCGCGGGCCGGAGGCGGAGGAGGCGAGACGTTGTGTCCTGCCCGCCCGGCGTGCGACGGTGGAGCAGGCAGGGAACGAGAGGGCACCTGACCATCGCGGGCGACGTAGACGAGCTCGGTGATGCGTGTGAGCCACGCGTCATAGCCAGCCTCGGTGAGACGGTAGCGTAGCAGCTCCACTACTAGGAAAAGGCATGCTAGTGGCGCACCAGTTTTGCCTTCTAATGGCGCACTACTGGTGCGCCACTAGCATCACGCCATATTCTAATGGCGCACCACTGGTTTGCCATTAGTATCTGGTGTTCTAATGGCGCACCATGTAGTGCGCCATTAGTATGTAACTCAATGCGCCATTAGTATGCCACCTGGGGGGGCATATGTAACCATGTGCTTTGTCACACTAATGGCGCACTCTGCCTAGATGCGCCATTAGTATCCTTTGGCATACTAATGGCGCACTCTACCTTGATGCGCCATTAGTATGAATATTTGTTGTTTTTCTTTTCTGATATTTTCACAGGTTACAAAATATCTTATTGGACAGAATTTAGACAACACCACACAACAACAGCAGATTCATCGAATACAATAGAAGATTAGTCTCCGAATACAAATCATCATATTAGTCTTCGAATTCAAAAGACCGAACAAAGATAGAACATTACAAGTCTCGAGACCGCGAGTAGTGAGTTTGTCTTCACATTACAAGTCGATATCGACCATCTGAACTACCATCACATAGAAGAGAGTTGTGGTCATCACGATGAGCACCATTGCGATCAAACTGGTCTTCATCCGGTTCCTCCAACACTCCCTCTTCTCTCCCGCTAGATAGCGGGCGTATCTAGATTCGGCCTCCGCCCTAGTGGTGTACCCTTTGTAACTGTTACCGCTGAAACGGTGAACCTGTCTCCGACACTCCTCCCAGTCGTCGTAGTCTCCGGGAACCTTACCCTTGTACACGACATACGACGACATCTCTATGCACAAGCCAAACAACAGACAATACATAAGCAATATGTAAGTATGCAACAAAAGGATCGGAAGAGAAAAGCAAGACATTAATAGCACGATTCATGGTCCTACTAATAAATAGCATCGATTGCATCTAAGTTGAATGACTGTCCAAACCAAAGAGACATACGAATTCATTAAAGTTTAATTACAACATGAGCCAATCAATGTTTCAGAACTACACATCACTACTTTCGACTCGACTCATCGGACAGGAGCGTGGATGAAGCCGCCGTCTGTCGCGATGGTCATGAAATCGCGGTCATTGTCACCCTACATTTGTAGCATTCCATCTATCTCATTGTTGGACGGTTGATATCTGAGGAAGAACTGCCCCGACGTATGAACGACATCTTGATGGATGATGTCCGCAAAGTCCATTCGATCTGAAAGAATTCTTGTCCGAGGTCCGCGTCTGGATTGCCGACAAGTTCGCGCCCAATCTTTGAGATTATCTGCAATGGTTGATGATGGTCCCTTACGATCGCCTCGCATGTGATGGAGGGCGTAGTAGGCATCCTTCGACCACAGCGGCTGCTTGACGAGCAGAACTTCGTATTGTGTGAGAAGATGTGCTTGCCGTACTTACGAAAAGTCCTGGTGAAGGTGCCTCCAGATTTGGCGTAGCCGGGGAGAACATCATCAAGAACTTTCTTGACATTTGTGTAGTCTATCTTGGAGTTACGGTTCGGGTTGAAATACGTGGCCATGGAATATTTCGGGCTTAAGAGGATGAGTGTGCAATGTGTGTCATTGCACAGAACACGGAATGTTAGAAAAAAAAAAGAACGATCGAAATCTAAGAAATCATTTGTTACGGGGCGGTTAAGGGATGACTTACTCGGGAAAGTAAGCCACAAGAAAGTTATCCTTATCTAAGTTTGCCAGAATGACGCCTTCGAGGTGTGAACTCACAACTTGGCGGTCCCCAACGCTGCTCAAGTGTTTGGCACGCATGTAGAAGGGGTCGACTATCATGATGTCCGGGGTCTTGTCTCTAATGATCCGCATCTCCATACTCAGCGAAAACAGCCGAACGAAGGTGTAGTGCAGCGGATGAAGGTTAAACATAGCAAAGATGTCATCAAACCGCAGGACGATCGTACCCCCGATGTCGCCATCCACAAAGCCCTTGCCCTCTGGCACCTTGGCCACGAAAACCGGGTATGCCACATCCCTGTCTCTGAGATGCCGCTTCTCCAAAGAAAGAACACTGTCGTGCAGACTCCGCATAGCACCGGTTGCAGCATTCAGCATATTTGGCGGTAGCATCGCCCTACCCGCCACATGCACCGTCCTCGAGATATCCTTAGGTGAAGGTGGCCCGTCCTGAGCACAGATCGTACTCGGTGCCGGCTGGCTCGCACCGGCGCCCTTGTTAGTCTTTCGTTTCCATCCCTTCTTCTTGATCTCCTGTAATGGGACCGAGTTCTGCTCACAGACCGCCTTCTTGAGCGTGTTGTGGCTGATAATATTTCGCACCTCAGCTATCGAGAGCTCGGTGAAGGCGGGAGCTGGGCGTCTCGAGAACTGAACGCCGAGGCACGCCTATTGCAATTGGATTTCTCCGACGTACCAGCTAGATTGCGGTCGTCTTGGTTGGGTTCTTGAGAAAGAGGCCCGCAGAACTCGTCAGTGTACCCATGTTCGGCAAAGTACTTATCGACTTTGGTAAATGTACCGTCGTCGTTGTCATTGTCGTCCGGATCCTGTGCCATAGGGATGTCCGACATAGGGATGTCTAGCAGGTCCGGTAGCATTGCGGCGTTCTTGCCATGGCTTGGCGCCGGCACGAGTTACGCCGCACACCGGACATATGGTAGACTCCGCGTGCTCGTCCCGATAAATGGTACAATTGTTCATGCACACATGGTATTTCACGTGCGGTAAATCCATAGGACACACGATTTTCTTCGCCTCCTCGAAACTGGTCGGGCACTTGTTCCCCTTGGGAAGACGTTCGTGCCAGAATGACATGTTCTCGTCGAAGCATGCGTCTATCATTTTGTGTTTTACCTTCATCTCCAGAGCCATGAGCGTTACTTTCAGGCGGGTATCCTCGGGCCTGCATCATTCATATAATGGAGTAACGACGTCTATCTCCAGTTGATCAAGCTTGGCTTTCTCTCGGGCGGCAGCTCTTGCGTTATCCGTCTGCTTGAGAAGCAGCTTTTGAATATGAGGGTCCTGCACCCAGCCTTCATCGTCGTCTGCTCCGGCATCTTCATCTTCATGATCATGCCCTTCGTCTTGATCTTCCCCATCATCATTTACGACATCTTCTACATGATGACTGTGTACAGCATCACCGTCGTGATCATGTCCTGGAGATTCTTCGTCTTATCGCCCGCCCTCGCCGCGGTGGTACTTGTCTTGTTGCCCTTCCTCATTTCTTGCCCGGCCCCCATGGACGACTTCATAGTCATCTTCATCACCTTGCCACCGATAGCCATCCATGAAACCACGCAAGAGCAGGTGGTCCCGCACCTGCCCGGAATCTGGTTCCGCAATAAGGCTCTTCAGCTTGCATCTTCAACACAGACATCTTATCTCCGTCTCGTTATTTTGAAGCATCTTGGCCTTCACGGAGCTCAAAAACCTATTCACGATGCCTTCAGTCATCGTGCGGACCATGGTCGGCTGCGGGGTAGAGCAAAACTATATTTTAGAACCAAGAAAAAATTTGGCATGACCTTCCCTAAAAATAGGACCAAAAAGAATGCATAGTGCCAAAATTCTCGCCGAAACAGAAATGAATCAAAACATTCCGGCAAAATATTGGCAACTATCGCATTTCAAATACCGGTACCTTCAAACACAATCATATATGCAACACCACAAACATACATAGATCTAGTTAGGCCACAAAAAGTGCATGTGCACGTTGTTGGAGCGAGTTAGGGAGAAAAAAAGTAGATCTACATCATGAAGATAGCTTTCCCCTTACTTACCTATCAAAAAAAAAGGTAATTTCACCACTTAATTTTGATGAATTTATGGTGGAAATGAGGTGAGGAGGAGGAGGCAGCCGAGACAAGCTTGAGGAGGAGATGGAGAGAATGAAGTGGGGAAAGTGAGTGGGTAGGTGGGCTGTCCGAAATATCTTGTTGGTCCCAGGTTACTAATGGCGCACCACCACATAATACGCCATTAGTAACCCTCGTAACTAATGGCGCACTTGCAGTTGGTGCGCCATTAGTACTTTTTGCAGAAAAGTGAAAAAAACATATGTATACTAATGGTGCATTGTATCACAGTGCGCCATTAGTAGTTTAAACTACTAATGGCACACTGTGATACGGTGCGCCATTAGTAGGTTTCCAAAAAAGTAAAAAAAAATATACTAATGGCGCACTGTCTCGGACGTGACTAGTAATGGCGCACTTTGTCCTCATGCGCCATTAGTTTGTATGGAAAATGGGGAAAAAAATCAATAGTAGTGGCGCACCGTGAGGCTGGTGCGCCATTAGTGTCTGCCACACTAATGGCGTACCTGAAGACGGTGCGCCATTAGTATATAGTAGTGGCGCACTGTCTACCTGGTGCGCCATTAGAATTAGTCCTATCTATAGCCCTTTTCCTAGTAGTGCTCCTGCCCCATGAGCAGGGCGACGTGTAGAGCAGGAGGGTCGCGGTGCGCGAGTGAGGAGGCAATGGTTGTGCGGACCGAAGCCTAGGCTTGCTTGTTCATCGAAGGGTGACGGGAGGAGGCCGTCCGCTCCCCTACGGGCACGGTGGCAGCACCAAGGCGACGCTTGGGGCCACGACGGGCGCCAGGCACCATGTGGAACATAGCGTCCCAGCGCGCGTGTGGCGAGCGATGGCGTCGTCGTCCATGTCGATGTCGAGGTCAAAGGCGCAAAGGCAAAATTCCCCTACCTGGAGCGGATGTTTACCTAGAACATCTCCAACAGACGCCCAATATCAGCGTCGCGCCCAAAAAATCACAAGTTTAGCGCGTGCGAAGTTAGAAATAGTACTCCAGCGGATGCTGCATAATAGAGCATGCTGTAAAAAGTGTTCAGCGCACCGGAAGAAACTGGACCCGAAGCTCTATATTTGGGGCGTGAGCTCCAGCACGCTGAACTTAGCACGCACTCTGAAAAAGTGCCCCGTGCATCCTTGGCTGCCGTCGGCCTCCTTGCATCTGTGCCAGCCATTACCACCTCCTCACGCGCCACCCACAGCCGCCAAGGTCACGACGATGGCGTGGGGGGGAGGCCTTGCGCGCCACGGCGGGCGGCGGGCGCGAGCAGGGGGCGGCGGGTTGGGCGAGCAGGGCGGCGGGTGAGCAGGCCACGCCATGGCGGCGGCGGTGGGGCGAGCAGGGCGGCGGGGTCGGGCGAGCAGGGCGGCGGGTGAGCAGCCACGCCACGGCGCGGCGTGAGGCGAGCAGGGTGTTGGGGAACATTGCAGAAAATTAAAAAATTTCCTATGGTTTCACCAAGATCCATCTATGAGTTCATCTAAGCAACGAGTCATGGGAGAGAGTTTGCATCTACATACCACTTGTAGATCGCGTGCGGAAGCTTGCAAGGTGATGATGGAGTCGTACTCGACGTGATTCAGATCACCGATGTCCAAGTGCTGAGCGGACAGCACCTCCGCGTTCAACACACGTGACGGGACGGGAGGCGTCTCCTCCTTCTTGATCCAGCAAGGGGAAGGAGAGGTTGAGGAAGCTTCGCTCAATGGCAGCACGACAGCGTGGTGGTGTTGGTGCAGAAGATACTCAGGCTTCGCCAAGCGCTTCGGAGGAGGAGAGGTGTTGGGAGGGAGGGCTGCGCCTTGGAGATGGGTACAGCAGCCCTCCCCCCCCTCTATTTATAGGGAAGGGGCAGGGGCGGCCCCTCTAGATGGGATCTAGAGGGGGGCGGCCGGGGAGGGGAGGCTTGCCCCCCAAGCAAGGGAGGCGCCCCCCTCAGGGTTTCCCCCAACCCTAGGCGCATGGGCCCAAGGTGGGGGGCGCGCCCAGCCCTCCAGGGGCTGGCTCCCTCCCCTTTGCGGCCCATGTGGCCCTCCGGGAGGGGTGGCCCCTCCCGGTGGACCCCCGGAACCCCTCCGGTGGTCCCGGTACATTACCGATAGACCCCCCGAAACTTTACGGTGTCCATATGACAACTTCCCATATATAAAACTTCACCTCCGGACCATTCCGGAACTCCTCGTGACGTCCGGGATCTCATCCGGGACTCCGAACAACATTCGGTAGTCACATACTAGTCTTCCTAATAACCCTAGCGTCACCGAACCTTAAGTGTGTAGACCCTACGGGTTCGGGAGACATGCAGACATAACGAGACAACTCTCGGGCAATAACCAACAGCGGGATCTGGATACCCATGTTGGCTCCCACATGCTCCTCGATGATTTCATCGGTTGAACCACGATGTCGAGGATTCGATCAAACCCCGTATGCAATTCCCTTTGTCAATCGGTACGTTACTTGCCCGAGACTCGATCGTCGGTATCCCAATACCTTGTTCAGTCTCGTTACCGGCAAGTCACTTTACTCATCCGTAATGCATGATCCGTGGCCAACACCTTGGTCACCTTGAGCTCATTATGATGATGCATTACCGAGTGGGCGGAGATACCTCTCCGTCATACGGAGTGACAAATCGATCTCGATCCGTGTCAACCCAATGATATACTTTCTCGAGACACCGTAATGCACCTTTATAGTCACCCGATTCGTTGTGACATTTGATACACCAAAGGCACTCCTACGGTATCCGGGAGTTACACGATCTCATGGTCGAAGGAAGAGATACTTGACATTGGCAAAGCTCTAGCAAACAAACTACACAATCTTTGTGCTATGCTTAGGATTGGGTCTTGTCCATCACATCATTCTCCTAATGATGTGATCCCGTTATCAACGACATCCAATGTCCATAGTCAGAAACCATGACTACTGTTGATCTGTGAGCTAGTCAACTAGAGGCTCACTAGGGACATATTGTGGTCTACGTGTTCACACGTGTATTATGATTTCCGGATAATACAGTTATAGCATGAACAAAAGACAATTATCATGAACAATGAAATATCATAATACTTTTATTATTGCCTCTAGTGCATATTTCCAATAGTCTCCCACTTGCACTAGAGTCACCAACCTAGTTACATTGTGATGAATCGAACACCCATAGAGTTCTGGTGTTGATCATGTTTTGCACACGAGAGAGGTTTAGTCAACGGATCTGCGACATTCAGATCCGTGTGCACTTTGCAAATCTCTATGTCTCCATCTTGAACATTTTCACGGATGGAGTTGAAACGACGCTTGATGTGCATGGTCTTCTTGTGAAACCTGGGCTCCTTTGCAAGGGCAATAGCTCCAATGTTGTCACAGAAGAGTTTGATCGGCCCCGACGCATTGGGTATGACTCCTAGGTCGGTGATGAACTCCTTCACCCAAATCGCTTCATGCGCTGCCTCCGAGGCTGCCATGTACTCCGCTTCACACGTAGATCCCGCCATGACGCTCTACTTGCAGGTGCACCAGCTTACTGCTCCACCATTCAACATATACACGTATCCGGTTTGTGACTTAGAGTCATCGGATCTGAGTCGAAGCTAAGCGTCGGCGTAACCCTTCTGACGAGCTCTTCGTCTCCTCCATAAGCGAAACATGTCCTTCGTCCTTTTCGGTACTTCAGATATTCTTGACCGTTGTCAGGTGTTCCTTGCCGAGATTACTTTGGTATCTTGCTACCAAACTTACGGCAAGGTTTACATCAGTGCAGTACACAGCATGGCATACATAATAGATCCTATGGCTGAAGCATAGGGGATGACACTCATCTCTTCTTTATCTTTTGCCGTGGTCGGTGGATGAGCTGAGCTCAATCTCACACCTTGTAACATAGGCAAGAACCCCTTCTTGGACTGATCCATTTTGAACCTTTTCAAAATCTTATCAAGGTATGTGCTTTGTGAAAGACCTATGAGGCGTCTCGATCTATCTCTATAGATCTTGATGCCTAATATATAAGCAGCTTCTCCAAGGTCCTTCATTGAAAAACACTTATTCAAGTAGGCCTTAATGCTGTCCCTAAGTTCTATATTATTTCCCATCAAGAGTATGTCATCTACATATAATATGAGAAATGCTCTGAGCTCCCACTCACTTTCTTGTAAACGAGGCTTCTCCATAAGTCTGCATAAACTAAACGCTTTGATCATCTCATCAAAGCGAATGTTCCAACTCGAGATGCTTGCACCAGTCCATAAATGGATCGTTGGAGCTTGCATACTTTGTTAGCGTTCTTAGGATCGACAAAACCTTCCGGCTGCATCATATACAGCTCTTCCTTAAGATGTCCGTTAAGGAATGCCGTATTGACGTCCATCTGCCATATCTCATAATCATAGTATGCGGCAATTGCTAACATGATTCGGACGGACTTCAGCTTTGCTACGGGAGAGAAAGTCTCGTCGTAGTCAATCCCTTGAACTTGTCGATAACCCTTAGCGACAAGTCGAGCCTTATAAATGGTAACATTACCATCCGCGTCCGTCTTCTTCTTAAAAATCCATTTGTTTTCTATCACTCGCCGATCATCGGGCAAGTCTGTCAAAGTCCATACTTTATTTTCATACATGGATTCTATCTCGGATTTCATGGCTTCAAGCCATTTGTTGGAATCCGGGCCCGCCATCGCTTCTTCATAGTTCGAAGGTTCACCGTTGTCTAACAACATGATTTCCGGGACAGGGTTGCCGTACCACTGCAGTGCGGAACGTGTCCTTGTGGACCTCTGAGTTCATAGCAACTTGATCCGAAGTACCTTGATCATCATCATTGTTTTCCTCTTCAGCTGGTGTGGGTATCACATGAACGGTTTCCTGCGCTGCACCACTTTCCCGTTCGAGAGGTAGTACTTCATCGAGTTCTACTTTCCTCCCACTTACTTCTTTCGAGAGAAACTCTTTTTCTAGAAAGCATCCGTTCTTGGCAACGAAGATCTTGCCTTCGGATTTTAAGTAGAAGGTATACCCGACAGTTTCCTTAGGGTATCCTATGAATACGCATTTTTCCGACTTGGGTTCGAGCTTTTCAGGTTGAAGTTTCTTGACATAAGCATCGCATCCCCAAACTTTTAGAAACGACAGCTTAGGTTTCTTCCCAAACCATAATTCATACGGTGTCGTCTCAGCGGTTTAGACGGTGCCCTATTTAAAGTGAATGTAGCTGTCTCTAGGCGTATCCCCAAAATGATAGCGGTAAATCGGTAAGAGACATCATAGACCGCACCATATCCAATAGAGTGCGACTCGACGTTCGGACACACCGTTCATTGAGGTGTTCGGTAGGCGTGAGTTGTGAAACGATTCCACATTTTCTTAAGTGTGTACCAAATTCGTGACTTAAGTATTCTCCTCCATGATCTGATCGTAGGAACTTTATCTTTCGGTCACGTTGATTCTCCACCTCATTCTGAAATTCCTTGAACTTTTCAAAGGTCTCAGACTTGTGTTTCACTAAGTAGACATACCCGTATCTACTTAAGTCATCAGTGAGAGTGAGAACATAACGATATCCTCCGCGAGCCTCAACGCTCATTGGACCGCACACATCGGTATGTATGATTTCCAACAAGTTGGTTGCTCGCTCCATTGTTCCGGAGAACGGAGTTTTGGTCATTTTGCCCATGAGGCATGGTTCGCATGTGTCAAACGATTCATAATCAAGAGACTCTAAAAGTCCATCAGCATGGAGCTTCTTCATGTGCTTGACACCAATGTGACCAAGGCGGCAGTGCCACAAGTATGTGGGACTATCGTTATCAACTTTACATCTTTTGGCATCCACACTATTAACATGTGTAATATTACGCTCGAGATTCATCAAGAATAAACCATTGACCATCGGAGCATGACCATAAAACATATCTCTCATATAAATCGAACAACCATTATTCTCGGACTTAAATGAGTAGCCATCTCGTATTAAGCGAGATCCGGATACAATGTTCATGCTCAAACTTGGCACTAAATAACAATTATTAAGGTTCAAAACTAATCCGTAGGTAAATGTAGAGGCAGCGTGCCGACGGCGATCACATCGACTCTTGAACCATTCCCGAGCGCATCGTCACCTCGTCCTTCGCCAGCTCCGTTTATTCCGCAGCTCTGCCGTGAGTTACAAATATGAGCAACGGCACGGTATCAAATACCTAGGAGTTACTATGAGTAATCTTGGTAAGGTACACATCAATTACATGTATATCAAATATACCTTTGGTGTTGCCGGCCTTCTTATCCGCTAAGTATTTGGGGCAGTTCCGCTTCCAGTGACCCTTCCCCTTGCAATAAAAGCACTCAGTCTCAGGTTTGGGTCCATTCTTTGACTTCTTCGGCAAGCTGGCTTACCGGGCGCGACAACATCTTTGCCGTCCTTCTTGAAGTTTTTCTTACCCTTGCCCTTCTTGAACTTAGTGGTCTTATTGACCATCAACACTTGATGTTCTTTCTTGATTTCAGCCTCTGCTAACTTCAGCATCGAGAACACTTCAGGAATGGTCTTCACCATCCCCTGCATGTTGTAGTTCATCACAAAGCTCTTGTAGCTTTGTGGGAGCGACTGGAGGATTCTGTCAATGACCGCCTCATCTGGGAGGTTAATGTTCAGCTGGGTCATACGGTTATGCAACCCAGACATCTTCAGGATGTGCTCACTGACAGAACTGTTTTCCTCCATCTTACAACTGTAGAACTTGTCGGAGACATCATATCTCTCGACCCGGGCATGAGCTTGGAAAACTAGTTTCAGCTCTTTGAACATCTCATATGCTCCGTGATGCTCAAAACGCTTTTGGAGCCCCGGTTCTAAGCTGTAAAGCATGCCGCACTGAACGAGGGAGTAATCATCAGCACGAGTCTGCCAAACGTTCAGATCGTCTTGCAGTGCTGGGAGAGCAGGTGGGTCTCAGGTTCCGGACCCAATCCGTATAGTTGCTGCCATCATCTTTCAGCTTGGTTTTCTCTAGGAACACGTTGAAGTTCATGTTGACATTAGCGTTGGCCATTGATCTACAGGACATATTTACAAAGGTTTTTAGACTAATTTCATGATAATAAAGTTCTAATCAAAATTATGAACTCCCACTTAGATTAGACATCCCTCTAGTCATCTAAGTGTTACACGATCCGAGTCGACTAGCCCGTGTCCGATCATCACATGAGACGGACTAGTCATCGTCGGTGAACATCTTCATGTTGATCATATCTTCCATACGACTCGTGTTCGACCTTTCGGTCTCCGTGTTCCGAGGCCATGTCTGTACATGCTAGGCTCGTCAAGTTAACCCTAAGTGTTTTCGCTGTGTAAAACTGTCTTACACCCGTTGTATGTGAACGTAAGAATCCATCACACCCGATCATCACGTGGTGCTTAGAAGTGACGAACTGTAGCAACAGTGCACAGTTAGGGGAGAACACTTCTTGAAATTTTTGTAAGGGATCATTGTGGGGACCCCGACTCGTAAGTCGTGATCACCAAATGCTGCGTGTCTGATGATCCCGAGATCAATGCTCACCGAACACACGAAGCTGAATAACAAGAGTCTTACATCCATACATACCGTATTACACAAGTAGGACCATTATGGTCGAGTCTGGCGTATAACATCGCAGCGGAAATCTTAAATCGATAACTTGGACCCATGCCATCTGCCTTAACCCTACAGGCATTATTGACCGAAGCATCCTAGCTCGCATGTTAAATCATCAAGTGTTCTTCATCACATCCTGTTCTTCCATGCCTGGTCAATTAAATACCCAGTGGCAAGCCAATGAGTACTTTGAATGTACTCGCAAGCAACCCATGTTTGGTTCAAGATACATCAATGCATGATATAGGTAAATTTTGCAGAAAGCTAGTTTTGAGTGCAATGACATGTTCAACATCTTTGTACGGCATGCATCAAAAGAATTTCAAGTAACCATGAAGACGGTTACAGATATCAACATAAATAGAGTGGGCACCAACCCATCTAACATAAACGGAGTGGGCACCAACCCATCTCAATCATGTCAAGTCCATTGACTTGACCCAAGTCATTTTTATCATCACACACACTTGGTTTGTAAACAAGTGGACGTAGCCCAAGAGCGGTTACCCAACTGTCCTTGACCGTGGACACGGCTATTGAATAGTATTACACTCTGCGAGAGGTTGCACACTGTACCCACAAGATCCGGGAACTTCCGTGTCAGCCACGACCAGCGGTACCTCAAGTACCGGGGTAAGCACCGATCACTACCTTTCCTAGACGACACTAACATGGAGTCCACTCGATTAGCGATAACCCCGTGCCCAACTTTTCACATAACACTTTCTTGGAGCCTCGCTCCCATACTTATCACATACCACTGGCACGGGGTACCAACGGTGTGTCCGGTGCCCCATAAAAATGGTCATGGCCGCCCTACCTGGCACGACCCCATCCCAAGAGAGAGCACCAACTCTCCCCCGTCACTAGTGATGCGGGCCAAAAGCTAGTATCGGTCTAGGTACTCAATAATGCCCTTTCCCATATAAGGGTAGAGTGGTTGCGCATGTAAGGTTGGAATAACGGTCGCAACTCCGACCAATCCGTTTTGAAAACAACACACACTTTCCTCGGTACACCACTTCGTCATCAAGTGGTTACCCGTCTCATCATCTCCCTCGGGCATAAGTGGCACCCGATGAGGTTTTTGAAAAGTCTTTTGATAAAGCTTTGTCTCCTTCACCATGCATAACTCGTCCCTTTTGCGTAGCAACTACTTTAGCATTCTATCTACTCCCACCAGCATAGCCCTCGTAAGAAGGTAGGGCCATGCACAATGCAAGTATCAACGAGGAAGTAACCGAGGCAACCAACCCATGTGGTTCACCATCTCATCATGATTCCGATGCAACAATAATAAAGAGCTTTATGACATGCATAAAAGGTTTCATAGACATGGTCAAAGGGCTGCTTGCCTGGTTCATCAGAGTCTTGAAATCTTCTGGTCCTTCTCCAAGTACTCCGTCTACTTCGTCAACTATCGTCGAAAGCAACCATAATAAGCAACACAACAAGGAAGGAAATAAAAGCGCTCTAAAAATATGAGTTGGACTTTTCTGGGATACCTCTGGTCATATGAGGGATGACCAAAGTGGTTTCATTAGGATTTGATCAATGGAGATCTCTGAACATTTCAATATGATGGAATCAAGGGATTTATGGGTTTGCAAGAAGTGTACAGAAATATATTTTTGAAAAATGAGCAAAGGCACCCATTTAACAAAGGATGATTTTAGAAGCATCTAGGAATTGGTTTCACTGGATTTGGAGTTGAGATGATTTTCCTATGAGTTTGTAAAGTTGGCTAATATATAAAGAAATAGACCATTATTTGAGGTGATACAGAGAGTATTAGTAAAAATATTCAAAAACTAAGTTTTGAACTTAGATGCATCTAGGAATTTGAATCATGGCATTTGGATCAAAAATGGGCTATCTGTGATTTTCTAAAATTCATCACAGAAATAGGAAAAGCAAGATTTGATAAATGTTTGTGAGGAAAAAGTCTGTGGAAAAATGTGCACGTTGCACCAGCAGGTAGATCATCATTTATAGAGTCACCAGAAATTTGAATCATCAAATTTGGAGTTGATTTGATTTGTTCATGGATTTTTGAAGTCTACTGGGAAAAAGAAAAAAAAGAAATGGGGCTTTACCCTTATCATGCGCGCAAGGCGTGAGATAGGCAATGGGTCGGCCCAGCTACTCGGCCACGCGCGCGCTGTCGACGCAGGAGGCGTACTCACGGGAGTACGCCTTCCCCGATCGAGCGAAGGCGGTGACACGCAGAGCCCGTCTCCACTTAACGGAATGGGGCCCACCCGTCGGCGTCTCACTCTCGTTGGCCGGCCGACACGCGGGGCCCGCTGGCAGGCTCGTCCTCAACCTCCCGCGCGGGCACGACGGGAGACAGGGGAGGCGTTCGACGCTGGCTGCTGGCGCTACAGGGCGTCTCCGGCGATGATCCGCCCACCGGCGTGCTCAGGAGGATGAGCCGCATCCATCGGTGTACGGCTCGCTTGCCGAGGAGAGCCGTGGCGGCGACGGCCTGGGCGACCACGGAGGAGGCCATCCGCCATCTTCGGCTTCGAGCATGCGATGCTCCTGGGGATGAACGGCGGCAAGGGGAGGGCTTGTGGTGGTGACAAGAGGGTGCAGATCTATCCAGGGGGAAGAGAGAGGGGCCGAGGCCTGCGGATTTGAGCAGCGGACGGCAGCTCGGCTCCGGCCTAGGAGGGGGATGGAGAGCGCGAGGAGGGGAGTGGGTTGGTTCAGGGGGTTCACAGGAGGGAGAGAGTGGCAAAGGAGTAGAGAGGAGGCTCGGGGTGGCCTTAAATAGGAGGGGGCAAGGTGCACCATGGGACCGTCTTGGCCGGGAGAGGCCGTGGCCGTCGCTAGAGGCCACGGGGATCGTGTGGCGTGTCTGGGTGTTCGTGGGGTTGTTCTAGGGCAAGAGGAGGGAGAGAAGGGCGGGGAAGGGCCGGGGTGCAGCGTGTGAGCCGCACCATTAGCGCGCCTTCAGGCGGCCTCTGTTTGCTAAGCGAGGCGCGGGAGGAGGAGAGAGAGAGGGGGCCGACCAGCGTGGCGTGTTCTGCGGATCCGAGGCGCATCGGCAGGCGTCTTGGGAGGCCCGAGGTGGTCGGGGACGCAGCGTCAGCGGTCGAGCGCCTCGCCAGCGCTCGAGCATGCAAATGGCGGCACCATGACTTTTGCACGCACTCCACGCGTCCACTTGTGTCTGGCAGCTGAAAGGGGGAGTAAACAATGCGGAAATAGCATTGGATGCCCTGGGGATCCACTGGAGGGAAGAGGGAGTTGAGTGGGAGTGGAAATGCTGCTGTCCAGAGTAGAAAAATGGAGTTTTCACCCCATTCATCATGGCTTCTCGGGCAGGGAAAGATGCAGGAGGTAGAGGAGGACCATATGAGGCTGTGGGAAAAAGCTCAGCTCATGGAGATGTGTGGAAATGGCTAAAACAAGTATTTTATGCTTCTGTCAGAAGGTGTTTGATGTTGGTTTAGGCAATAAGATGACTTCCATTTGTCATGAGGCTCCACAGGGTGAAATGACACACATTACTAGGGCCTTCCACCAATTTGGAGTTCATTTGGAGCAAGTTGACAATGCAACTTTGGTAAACCCTAGAAATCAACAGAAATGGGCTTTCCAAGATTTAGCCATGCAAATCTATTCTCCTTGATGCACCACTTGGTGTAGTGGCCTCATTTGGTCATGTGATCATTCTCACAAAAGTTGGAATCAAGGAGAGAAAGTTGGTAATGTAGAGTTGTTCAAATTTGATTCTGGTCAGAGAGGGTTTTTGGGGCACTTTTATAAATATAACTTGTTCTCCAACTTGTGCCACTTGGTCTAGATGAATAATTAGACCATTTGAGAACGTTCACAAGGTTTGAGAATATTTGGAAATGTTTGGCAATGTAATGTTTCTCAAACTTCAAAATGGATAGAAATGGTTTTGAGGGTATTTGATGATGTTATCTTGTTCTCCAAGACCTAAGACTTGGGAAGATCACCAAATATGTCATATGTGATATGATAGAATTTTCTTGGAATTTTTGGAGAATATTTCCTTTGTATATATTTCAAAAGCTTGAAATATCCAGAAAGGGTTTTTGAGGGATTTGACCAATATTTTGAA
This sequence comes from Aegilops speltoides, assembly GCA_021437245.1. Classification (NCBI taxonomy): domain Eukaryota; kingdom Viridiplantae; phylum Streptophyta; class Magnoliopsida; order Poales; family Poaceae; genus Aegilops; species Aegilops speltoides. The sequence continues at coordinate 407,990,542 of CM038145.1, read as the reverse complement.
CATGACCATGTGTTGAAACTCTTATATATGGACAATATATGTCCTATTAGTTTCCCTAAATTTTCTCAAATATTTCTGAAGCAATAAAATAATTTTTCCCTATTAAAGACCATTTCTGGCCTTAAGAAAAAGCTTTTAAATAAAATAGGAAAATAACTTTCAAAATTATATTTTTGTGGTTTCTGGGTTTCCTATATCTAATAGGAGTCAAATATATTTTTAGAAAGATTTTTACTGCCCTTAATTAAGTACTTGCAGTGCAAACCTCAATTCAGGGGTTTTTGAAAAACTAATTTTTGAAAATGCTATTTGGCCAAATTATTTTTGCAAGAAATTATTTTTATGTCCTATACACATGGCATGATCATTGGGAAAGGTTTTTGGATAAAGGAGAAGGAGTATAAGAGTTGGAGAATTTATTTGATTTTTAGAGCACTTGCAAACAGCAAACAAACATTCAATCAAAGCAAAGACAAAACACTCAAAAGTTTTTGTCAAACCACATTTTGACATTATTTATTGACTTAAGTGTTGTGCCATGAAAATCAGGGTGTGACAGACCTACCCCCCTTACAAGAATCTCGTCCCCGAGATTCCCAGACTAGGCGCGGAAAGGGATACAGAAACTTGGATCTGGGGTAGTCTTCAAGTCTTCATGTTGCTTCTGCTTCCGTGTAGTGCTCCATTGAGCTTGAAGTACTTGATGGTGTGGCTTCGTGTATGACGCTCTTCTTGATCCATGTTGCTAATGGGTAGCTCGCGGTAGGTTAGATTGGGCTAGTTAGGAAGTTGGAAATGTTTCCGGGATTGTGATTCATGGCAAGCATTGTGCACATTAGGTAACTCAGGTGGCAACTCCAGCTGGTAACTGTCTTCTCTTTGTCTTGAAGTGATCTCGGAGGGGGTTGTTAAATCTTGGAGTGATCTTGAAGAAGGCCGATGAATCTTGGGGCGAGCTTTCCTTTGACATGGAAGCGCTGGGCTCCTCTGAGAGGGGTGACCCGGAGATAAACATGGTCTCCAACCTGGAAGGTCATGTCTCGACAACGTGAGTCAGCGTAGCTCCTTTGTCTTGACTTGGCAGTCTTCAAACGCTCTCTGACAAGATGGACTTGCTCTTCGGCTTCACGGATAATATCGGGCCCAAAGACAAGTCCTTCTCCGGTTTCTGACCAATTGAGGGTGTGCGGCATTTCGTCCGTATAACACCTCAAATGGTGTCATCTGAAAACTTGACTGATAACAGTTGTTGTAAGAGAACTTCGGCGAAAGGGAGGCAATCTTCCCACTTAGCTCCATATGCTAAGACACAGGCTCGGAGCATGTCTTCGAGTATCTGATTCCCTCGTTCTATCTGACCTCCGGTCTGTGGGTGGAAGCGATCTTTGAAGGACAACTTGGTCCCCATGGCCTCCTGGAACTTCTTCCAGAACCTTGAAGTGAATTGGGTTCCTCTATCCGACACAATTTCCTTGGGAACACCATGAATGCTCATGATTCGGTTGATGTAGAGACTGGCTAACTGGTTCCCCTTGTAGGTCGTTTTGACAGGAATGAAGTGGGCCACCTTGGTCAAATGGTCAACAATGACCCATAGGGAGTCATGTCCCTTGCTTGACCTGGGTAAACCGGTGATGAAGTCCATCCCGACTTTGTCCCATTTCCATTCAGGCACCCTGAGGGGTTGCAACAATCTAGCGGGTCGCTGATGCTCAGCTTTGACTCTCTGGCATACGTCACACTTTGCAACATAGGTGGCAATCTCCCTTTTCATCCCATGCCACGAAATCTTTCCTTGTGTCTTGATACATCTAGGTTCCTCCGGGATGGATGGAATACGATGTGTCGTGAGCTTCTTGCAAGGTCGATTCTTGAGCTCAATCTTGTTGGGGTGCGCAAATCGATCCCCAAACCACACGACTCCTTGCTTATCTTTTGTGAAACACAGGGGCTTTGCCGCCTTGATCTTCCTCTTGATGCCTTGAAGACTCTCATGTCCCTTCCGAGCTTCTTTAACATCATCCATCGAGGTCGGCTTGACTTCAAGGTTAGCTAAGAATCTGGTGCAACCAGTTCAACCGAAGCTTTCAAGTTCTTCATACAAGGCGGGTAGCTTGTCCTTAAGCATAGCATTCAAGGAACAAGCCTTCCTACTTAATGCATCTGCTACCACATTAGCCTTCCCAGGGTGGTATTGAACACTGAGGTCATAATCTTTGATCAATTCTAGCCATCTTCTTTGCCTCATGTTCAATTCCCTTTGAGTGAAAATATACTTCAGACTTTTGTGATCCGTGTATATCTCACATCGCTTCCCTAAGAGGTAATTTCGCCATGTCTTCAGGGCATGAACCACTGCTGCTAGCTCAAGGTCATGAGTAGCATAGTTCTCTTCATGAGGCTGTAGTTGCCTTGAAAGGTAGGCTACGACTCTGCCTTCTTGCATCAGAACACCTCCCAGTCCGGTTCTTGGCGCATCACAATATATCACAAACTCCTTGTGTATATCTGGTGTGGCAGGCTGGGCGATGGCCAACCTCTTCTTCAGCTCTGGAAGCTCCTTCGCGCCGGCGTCCATTCAACTTCTTGTCCTTCTTCAAGAGCTGAGTCATGGGTCGGGCAATGCTTGAGAATCCTTCAACGAACTTGCGGTAATATCCCACGAGTCCGAGGAAGCTTCTAACTTCCTTCACATTGCTTGGGGATTGCCATTCAGTCACTACTTCAATCTTAGCGGGATCGACTGACAATCCTTCTTCAGTTAAAACATGACCCAAGAATCCAACTTCACGCAGCCAAAATTCACACTTGCTGAACTTGGCATACAGTTGGTGCTCTCGAAGCTTGTCTAGGACCACCCTCAAGTGTCGCTCGTGCTCTTCTTCCGTCTACGGGTGGACAAGTTGGTCACCAAATGATGATGACAACTATCTTGTCTAAGCACTCCATGAAGTCTATGGGGTACGGATAGTGGGCTGAGGCATTGGGGATGGTTACGGTTGAGTCTTGGCCAAGGTCTTATCGATCTAGAGCCAAAGCCCAAGGTCGAGGATCGACCGTGTTGTTACTGGTAGGGCGTAAGGGTTTCAAGGATTCTAGTGTGCGAGTGAATGTTTATCATCCCATCCTTGAGCACAGTTCCTGAGATGCCGATAGTCTACCTAGTACTTTAAACAAATCACATCATATCACCGATAGTATCATTTTGCATAGGTCAACTCCAATCATCACTCATGTGATTCATATCCTCATGGCTCCCGAGAGGATGTCTAACAAAATCATACATGTCTACAATCCCCAAACTCATGTGTGTGGCTACCCCTAAAAATCCATGGGTAGAGCATACAAGCTTCCAAGCTGCAATAAAACAGGACAATCCAAGTGCTCATCCTATTATCCCAAGGTCCATGCTAGTGCATCTCTATCCTAAGGAAACATGTCGTATGCCACACCAAAATCTTGTTTCCTTCCTATGAATCAACTCCAACAACCCATTAACTACACCAATCATTACATGATCCAGTAGTTCTTCAAATCCAATCTCCTAGTTTATCGTCCACCGAGAAACATGGTATCATGATCGAGATCATCAGTCTAAATCCAATTTACTCTGAACCATGTAGATACACATTATCATCTATATCCAACTAGGATCACCTACTTAAATCCAAATCTCCTGTCCAACGAGTATTCCTACATGTTCCCCCCAAGTCATTTATGTAGTATCAACTCTCTCCTATCAATATCCCATGGCTAAGTTTAAATCCAAATACTTCCAAGAATTCCAGCTTGCGAACACAATTATCCTACTAAATCCAATTTACTCAGGGTTAATGAAAGCTATGCTAATCTATACTCATGATCCCACCAAGTTCATCTACCAACATCAAAGCCTCATAATCCATCAAGTAGTCTCATATAATTCCTCAAGTCATTGATATAAACTCATCAAGTCATTTGTTCTCTATTCCTATATCCTCAGATTGGTCCTCCCTATGGCATCGTCAGTTTTGGTGCTATCTTAGGAAGATAATGTGCTCATTCACTATGTCCACTAGTTCCATAATGAACCCAGTGACAAGCAAGGTTACGGAGGCTTAACCGGTTCTCTTGCAATTCCGTAGGTTAAGCTCAGGGTTAAGGTTTTGAGCTGGGGTATCTCGTGAAGTCTCGAAGGGTCTAGGAATGGGTTTCTAGTATTGAGGGTTAAACATAATTCTACGGGGTTGCATTTGGTAGAGGAGGTCGTAGTAAAAGTCATCAGCGCTTGTTGGTCGCCGGGGTGGAATCCTTGGTGCATATTGTCTTGCTTGTCTTCAGTTGAGGAGAGAGATGAGAGGGAAAAGTAGCATAGAGAAGGGGAATGCCTAAAGGGGGTTCTATAGTGCAAGTGCAAACAATCAGGTGCAAAAGGGGCCAAACACAATCAACAAAATAAGGCAGGTGATATAGTCGCGTACTTGTTGCCTAGGGCAAAAAGGGCGACTGATATCAAAACACAACAAATAAAAAAACAAGCAACACACAATCATGGTTCTACTCGAACCATCATACGTACTCGACTGCGCATAGGGGGTACACGACTCATCCTACCCTAGGGGTTCTCGGACTCCATAGTCGTGCCTTGTGCCTCGTCACGATCTCCGGGTTTTTCCTCAGGTGCTTCTACGTCTCTTGTAGTTGTTTGATGAAACGATCCCAGTTGAGCTTGAAGAGTCTTCAACAACTTCTTGCCTATTGAAGTGATGGGGTGAAGGTGGCTTCTCATAGCGAGCATTGACTCGGTCTTCATTGTCTTCTTAATCATGGCGATCCTTCTTGTCTTCTAAGGTGTCGAAGGTACTAAGTAGATAATCCTTTATGCAATGACATTAACAATGCATAATAGAGGTCCATCATGTCGGTTATGTTGATGAAAACTTCGACACCAAGAGCGGGGGATGAGGAGAACCGTTTTCCTGCTCACTATGGTGAGGCGGACCAAATGGCTAGGTTCTCATCCATCGGTGGTTGCCGATACAACAACGGTAGTGACATGGTTACTCTATTAGCGATGTATATCATGATCTTGCATATTCTATGCCCTAATCATCGTAGGCTAAGATTGCATCATCTTGGGGCAGTGTCAAGGGTGTCACCATCTCCTGGGTCTTCAGGTCCTCATTCCTCGAGGATGTATCTTCTGTTGGTATCGTCTTGTTGTGATGTCGCCAATCTTGTGTTCATGAGATGTAGGTGAATGTCTGGCAAGGCATCTTCCTTCTTGATTATCCACGAGGATTACAAGGAATCCAGTGGTCAGGGGCATAAGGGTTCTAGCGACCAAAGGTTTGAAGGGGAAGAGTTTAATAAGGAAAGTATACCTTAGTTTTCGAAAAATACTGAGAAGGGAAGAGAAGTGCGGATAGTTTTGAAAACTAGTAGTAGTTTTGGAAGCAGTTTTACCCTAACTAATGACCATGCTAACTAAGGCTTCCTACAGTCAGGATGGCTCTGATACCAGCTCTGTGGGGACCTCGACTCGTAAGTCGTGATCACCAAATGCACGTGTACAGTGATCCCAGAGATCAATGCTCACTGAACACACAGAAGCTGAACAACAAGAGTCTTACATCCATACATACCGTATTACACAAGTAGGACCATTATGGTCGAGTCTTGCGTATAACATCGCAGCAGAAATCTTCGTCGATAACTTGGACCCATGCCATCTGCCTTAACCCTACTGGGCATTACATTTGAGAGCGTCCTAGCTCGCATGTTAAATCACGAAGTGTTCTTCATCACATCCTGTTCTTCCATGCTGGTCAATTAAATAACCGTGGCAAGCCAATGATTACTTTGAATGTACTACAAGCAACCCATGTTTGGTTCAAGATACATCAATGCATGATATAGGTAAATTTTGCGAGAAAGCTAGTTTTGAGTGCAATGACATGTTCAACATCTTTGTGCGGCATGCATCAAAAAATTTCAAGTAACCATGAAGACGGTTCTGAGATATCAACATAAATAGAGTGGGCACCAACCCATCTAACATAAACGGAGTGGGCACCAACCCATCTCAATCATGTCAAGTCCCTTGACTTGACCCAAGTCATTTTTATCATCACACACACTTGGTTTGTAAACAAGTGGACGTAGCCCAAGAGCGGTTACCCAACTGTCCTTGACCGTGGACACAGCTATTCGAATAGTTTTACACTCTGCAGAGGTTGCACACTGTACCCACAAGATCCGGGGAACTTCCGTGTCCGCCACGACCCGCGGTACCTCAAGTACCCGGGGTAAGCACCCGATCACTACCTTTCCCTAGACGACACTAACATGGAGTCCACTCGATTAGCGATAACCCCGTGCCCAACTTTTCACATAACACTTTCTTGGAGCCTCGCTCCCATACTTATCACATACCAGCAGCACGGGTACCAGCGGTGTGTCCGGTGCCCCATAAAAATGGTCATGGCCGCCCTACAGCACGACCCGTCCCAAGAGAGAGCACCAACTCTCCCCGTCACTAATGTCACGGGCCCCAAGCTAGTGTCGGTCTAGGTACTCAATAATGCCCTTTCCCATATAAGGGTAGAGTGGTTGCGCATGTAAGGTTGGAATAGCAGTCGCAACTCCGACCAATCCGTTTTGAAAACAACACACACTTTCCTCGATACACCACTTCGTCATCAAGTGGTTACCCATCTCATCATCTCCCTCGGGCATAAGTGGCACCCGATGAGGTTTTCGAAAAGTCTTTTGATAAAGCTTTGTCTCCTTCACCATGCATAACCCGTCCCTTTTGCGTAGCAACTACTTTAGCATTCTATCTACTCCCACCGGCATAGCCCTCGTAAGAAGGTAGGGCCATGCACAATGCAAGTATCCACGAGGAAGTAACCGAGGCAACCAACCCACGTGGTTCACCATCTCATCATGATTCCGATGCAACAATAATAAAGAGCTTTATGACATGCATAAAAGGTTTCATAGACATGGTCAAAGGGCTGCTTGCCTGGTTCATCAGAGTCTTGAAATCTTCTGGTCCTTCTCCAAGTACTCCGTCTACTTCGTCAACTATCGTCAAAAGCAACCATAATAAGCAACACAACAAGGCAGGAAATAAAAGTGCTCTAAAAATATGAGTTGGACTTTTCTGGGATACCTCTGGTCATATGAGGGATGACCAAAGTGGTTTCATTAGGATTTGATCAATGGAGATCTCTGAACATTTCAATATGATGGAATCAAGGGATTTATGGGTTTGCAAGAAGTGTACAGAAATATATTTTTGAAAAATGAGCAAAGGCACCCATTTAACAAAGGATGATTTTAGAAGCATCTAGGAATTGGTTTCACTGGATTTGGAGTTGAGATGATTTTCCTATGAGTTTGTAAAGTTGGCTATATATAAAGAAATAGACCATTATTTGAGGTGATACAGAGAGTATTAGTAAAAATGTTCAAAAACAAAGTTTTGAACTTAGATGCATCTAGGAATTTGAATCATGGCATTTGGATCAAAAATGGGCTCTCTGTGATTTTCTAAAGTTCATCACAGGAATAGGAAAAACAAGATTTGATAAATGTTTGTGAGGAAAAAGTCTTTGGAAAAATGTGCATGTTGCACCAGCAGGTAGATCATGATTTATAGAGTCACCAGAAATTTGAATCATCAAATTTGGAGTTGATTTGATTTGTTTATGGATTTTTGAAGTCTACTGGGAAAAAGAAAAAAAATGGGGCTTTACCCTTATCATGCGCGCAAGGCGCGAGATAGGCAACGGGCCGGCCCAGCTACTCGGCCACGCGCGCGCTGTCGACGCAGGAGGCGTACTCACGGGAGTACGCCTTCCCCGACCGAAGGCGGTGACAGGCAGAGCCCGTCTCCACTTAACGGAATGTGGCCCACCCGTCAGCGTCACACTCTCGTTGGCCGGCCGACACGCGGGGCCTGCTGGCAGGCTCGTCCTCAAACTCCCGCGCGGGCGCGACGGGAGACAGGGGAGGCGTTCGATGCCGGCTGCTGGCGCTACAGGGCGTCTCCGGCGATGATCCGCCCACCGGCGTGCTCAGGAGGATGAGCCGCATCCATCGGTGTCTGATTAAGCAGCGAGGAGAGCCGTGGCGGCGGCACTGGCGACAGCGGAGGAGGCCATCGGCCATCTTGACCTCGAGCATGCGATGCTCCCGGGATGAGCGGCGGCAAGGGAGGGCTTGTGGTGCCGACAAGAGGTGCGGATCTATCCGGGGAAGAGAGAGGGCGAGGCTGCGGATTTTAGCGGCGGCGGCAGCTCGGCTCCGGCCTAGGAGGGATGGAGGCGCGAGGAGGGAGTGGGTTGGTTCGGGGGTTCACGGGAGGAGAGAGTGGCAAAGGAGTAGAGTGGAGGCTCGGGGTGGCCTTAAATAGGAGGCGAGGTGCACCGGGACCGTCTTGCGCCGGAGAGGCCGTGGCCGTCGCTAGAGGCCACGGGTATCGTGTGGCGTGTCAGGGGTGTTCGTGGGGTTGTTCTAGGGCGAGAGGAGGAGAGAAGGAGGGGGAGGGCCGGGGTGCAGCGTGTGAGCCGCACCATTGGCGCCTCAGGCGACCTTTGTTTGCTAAGCGGAGGCGGGGAGGAGGAGAGAGGAGGGGGACGACCGCGTAGCGTGTTGCGGACGCCGAGGCGCATCGGCAGGCGCGCGAGGGAGGCCCGAGGTGGTCGGGGGACGCGGCGTCAACGGTCGAACGCCCTGCCAGGCGCTCCAGAGCATGCAAATGGCGGCACCATGACATTTTGCGCACCACCAGCGTCCACTTGTGCCTGGCAGCTGAAAGGGGGACTAAACAATGCGGAAATAGCATTGGATGCCCTGGGGATCCACTGGAGGGAAGAGGGAGTTGAGGGGGAGTGGAAATGCTGCTGTCCAGAGTAGAAAAATGGAGTTTTCAACCCCTTCATCATGGCTTCTCGGGCAGGGAAAGATGCAGGAGGTAGAGGAGGACCATATGAGGCTGTGGGAAAAAGCTCAGCTCATGGAGATGTGTGGAAATGGCTAAAACAAGTATTTTATGCTTCTGTCAGAAGGTGTTTGAAGTTGGTTTAGGCAATAAGATGACTTCCATTTGTCATGAGGCTCCACAGGGTGAAATGACACACATTACTAGGGCCTTCCACCAATTTGGAGTTCATTTGGAGCAAGTTGACAATGCAACTTTGGTAAACCCTAGAAATCAACAGAAATGGGCTTTCCAAGATCTAGCCATGCAAATCTATTCTCCTTGATGCACCACTTGGTGTAGTGCCTCATTTGGTCATGTGATCATTCTCACAAAAGTTGGAATCAAGGAGAGAAAGTTGGTAATGTAGAGTTCTTCAAATTTGATTCTGGTCAGAGAGGGTTTTGGGGAACTTTGATAAATATAACTTGTTCTCCAACTTGTGCCACTTGGTCTAGATGAATAATTAGACCATTTGAGAATGTCCACAAGGTTTGAGAATATTTGGAAATGTTTAGCAATGTAAAGTTGCTCAAACTTCAAAATGGACAGAAATGGTTTTGAGGGTATTTGATGATGTTATCTTGTTCTCCAAGACCTGAGACTTGGCAATATCACCAAATATGTCATATGTGATATGATAGAATTTTCTTGGAATTTTTGGAGAATATTTCCTTTGTAAATATTTCAAAAGCTTGAAATATCCAGAAAGGGTTTTTGAGGGATTTGACCAATATTTTGAACATGACCATGTGTTGAAACTCTTATATATGGACAATATATGTCCTATGAGTTTCTCTAAATTTTGTCAAATATTTCTGAAGCAATAAAATAATTTTTCCCTATTAAAGACCATTTCTGGCCTTAAGAAAAAGCTTTTAAATAAAATAGGAAAATAACTTTCAAAATTATATTTTTGTGGTTCCTGGGTTTCCTATATCTAATAGGAGTCAAATATATTTTTAGAAAGATTTTTACTGCCCTTAATTAAGTACTTGCAGTGCAAATCTCAATTCAGGGGTTTTTGAAAAACTAATTTTTGAAAATGCTATTTGGCCAAATTATTTTTGCAAGAAATTATTTTATGTCCTATACACATGGCATGATCATTGGGAAAGGTTTTTGGATAAAGGAGAAGGAGTATAAGAGTTGGAGAATTTATTTGATTTTTAGAGCACTTGCAAACAGCAAACAAACATTCAATCAAAGCAAAGACAAAACACTCAAAAGTTTTTGTCAAACCACATTTTGACATTATTTATTGACTTAAGTGTTGTGCCATGAAAATCAGGGTGTGACAGACCTACCCCCCTTACAAGAATCTCGTCCCCGAGATTCCCAGACTAGGCGCGGAAAGGCATACAGAAACTTGGATCTGGGGTAGTCTTCAAGTCTTCACGTTGCTTCTGCTTCCGTGTAGTGCTCCATTGAGCTTGAAGTACTTGATGGTGTGGCTTCGTGTATGACGCTCTTCTTGATCCATGTTGCTAATGGGTAGCTCGCGGTAGGTTAGATTGGGCTAGTTAGGAAGTTGAAAATGTTTCCGGGATTGTGATTCATGGCAAGCATTGTGCACATTAGGTAACTCAGGTGGCAACTCCAGCTGGTAACTGTCTTCTCTTTGTCTTGAAGTGATCTCGGAGGGGGTTGTTAAATCTTGGAGTGATCTTGAAGAAGGCCGATGAATCTTGGGGCGAGCTTTCCTTTGACATGGAAGCGCTGGGCTCCTCTGAGAGGGGTGACCCGGAGATAAACATGGTCTCCAACCCGGAAGGTCATGTCTCGACAACGTGAGTCAGCGTAGCTCTTTTGTCTTGACTTGGCAGTCATCAAACGCTCTCTGACAAGATGGACTTGCTCTTCGGCTTCACGGATAATATCGGGCCCAAAGACAAGTCCTTCTCCGGTTTCTGACCAATTGAGGGGTGTGCGGCATTTCCGTCCGTATAACACCTCAAATGGTGTCATCTGAAGGCTTGACTGATAACAGTTGTTGTAAGAGAACTCGGCGAAAGGGAGGCAATCTTCCCACTTAGCTCCATATGCTAAGACACAGGCTCGGAGCATGTCTTCGAGTATCTGATTCCCTCGTTCTATCTGACCTCCGGTCTGTGGGTGGAAAGCAGTGCTGATGGACAACTTGGTCCCCATGGCCTCCTGGAACTTCTTCCAGAACCTTGAAGTGAATTGGGTACCTCCGCGTTCAACACACGTACGGGACGGGAGACGTCTCCTCCTTCTTGATCCAGCAAGGGGGAAGGAGAGGTTGAGGAAGCTCGCTCAGCAGCGGCCTGACGGCGTGGTGGTGTTGGTGCAGCATACTCGGCAGGGCTTCGCCAAGCGCTTCGGAGGAGGGAGGGCTGCGCCTTGGAGATGGGTACAGCAGCCTCCCCCACCCCTCTATTTATAGGGGAAGGGGCAGGGGCCGACCCCTCTAGATGGGATCTAGAGGCGGCGGCCGGAGGAGGCTTGCCCCCAAGCAAGGCGCCCCTCGGGTTCCCCCAACCCTAGGCGCATGGGCCCAAGGTGGGCGCGCCCAGCCCTCCAGGGCTGGCTCCTCCCCTTCGGCCCATGTGGCCCTCCGGAGGTGGCCTCGGTGGACCCGGAACCCCTCCGGTGGTCCCGGTACATCTTGATAGACCCCGAAACTTTCCGGTGTCCGTATGACAACTTCCCATATATAAAACTTCACCTCCGGACCATTCCGGAACTCCTCGTGACGTCCGGGATCTCATCCGGGACTCCGAACAACATTCGGTAGTCACATACTAGTCTTCCTAATAACCCTAGCGTCACCGAACCTTAAGTGTGTGGACCCTACGGGTTCGGGAGACATGCAAACATGACCGAGACAACTCTCGAGCAATAACCAACAGCGGGATCTGGATACCCATGTTGGCTCCCACATGCTCCTCGATGATTTCATCGGTTGAACCACGATGTCGAGGATTCGATCAAACCCTGTATGCAATTCCCTTTGTCAATCGGTACATTACTTGCCCAAGACTCGATCGTTGGTATCCCAATACCTTGTTCAGTCTCGTTACCGGCAAGTCACTTTACTCGTACCGTAATGCATGATCCCGTGGCCAACACCTTGGTCACCTTGAGCTCATTATGATGATGCATTACCGAGTGGGCCCAGAGATACCTCTCCGTCATACGGAGTGACAAATCCCAGTCTCGATCCGTGTCGACCCAACAGATACTTTCGGAGACACCTGTAATGCACCTTTATAGTCACCCAGTTACGTTGTGACAATTGATACACCCAAGGCACTCCTACGGTATCCGGGAGTTACACGATCTCATGGTCGAAGGAAGAGATACTTGACATTGGCAAAGCTCTAGCAAACGAACTACATAATCTTTGTGCTATGCTTAGGATTGGGTCTTGTCCATCACATCATTCTCCTAATGATGTGATCCCGTTATCAACGACATCCAATGTCCATAGTCAGAAACCATGACTATCTGTTGATCTGTGAGCTAGTCAACTAGAGGCTCACTAGGGACATATTGTGGTCTATGTGTTCACACGTGTATTATGATTTCCGGATAATATAGTTATAGCATGAACAAAAGACAATTATCATGAACAATGAAATATAATAATACTTTTATTATTGCCTCTAGGGCATATTTCCAACACAGGGGCGACGGGTCGGGCGGCGGGCGGCGGGGTGAGCAGGCCATAGCCATGGCGCGGGCGGGGCGAAGGGACGGTGGGGCGAGCACGGCGGCGGGTCGAGGCGAAAGCGAGGTCGGCGGGGCGATCCACGGCCACGGCGAGGCGGCGAGGCAAGCGAGCCACGGCCACGCGGGCGGCGGGGCAAGTAGGCAGCAGGACTCTGACCACGGGCGGCGGGCGAAGCGCGGGTGCGGCCACGACGGCGTGGCGAGCAGGCTGCGCCCGCGGGTGGCGGGCGCGGCGCTGCCACAGCCACGGCGGCACTGGGGCGAGCAGGCCACGAACGCACGGACGGCGGGCGAGGGCGCGCCACAGCCATGGCGGCGGCGGGCGAGCAGGCCACCTCCACAGCAAGGCTAGCGAGGCAGGAGCACGGCTACGACCATGGCGGCTGCGGGCCACGCCCACGGCGGCTGTGGGCACGCCCGGGCGGCGAAGCGGCCCGCGTCTTGGCGGCGTGGCCATGACCATGGCGGCGAGCATGCCACGGGCGGCGAGCTGGGTACGGGCGTGTAAGACTGATTTTGGGCGTGTGCTCGAGATGTAGTTGGGCAGTATATTTTTGGGCGTCTGCTGGTGATGTCCGGTCATGCGGCGTGCTAAAACGCTATTTTGGCGCTGCAAATTTTTTTTACCGCGCGGCTCCGTAGGGCGTCAGTTGAAAATGCACTTAAGGTTCACGGGGAGGTTTTCACCTGGCAATCTTCGATTGGATCATAAGGGGGAGACCGGGCCCTACCCCAGTGAAATTCACGGGGTTCAAAAGTATTAGGAAAGTCCTGTAACAGCCCCTTGTGTTTAGCATTTTTGCTCCAGAAAGCTATGTGCGAGGTCATGAGTCCCCTCCTCTGTCGGCCGCTCGTGTAACTCAATTTCCCGATAAGGATGACCATGTAAGAGCATCTCCAACAGGCGTTGACGACGCGCGCCTAAAACCATATAGCGCGCTTAGGCTGTTTTTCGCGCCCGGCAAGGCTGGCTCCAACAGCAGCGCAAAAATGCAGCAGCAGCAGCGCAGCTCAGCGGTGCGCAAAAAATGCAGCAGCAGCAAAAGCACATATATAGTTCAACAAATAGAAGAAAAGCGATTAAACAAACAAATAAATCAACAATAAATAGTTTACAACTGAAACAAATAGTTTTATCTCACAGTACAACAAATTAATGCACTAATAAATAAACACAACCAATAGTTCATGAACAATACAATACAATACATAAAATGCAATGAAATCATGCTCGTTGTTGTCCATGCCATGCCCACCACTCTTCAATCAGATCCTTCGAAGATCATTGTGCGTTGCGGGGCCGAATGGCATGATAGGAGGCAACAAAGCGGGCTACCCTTTCAGCCCTCCGTCGCTTTTCGCATGCGGGATGTCCCAAGAGCTCATCTGTGAGTAGTCTAAATCTTGGCCACGCTCATCCTCGATGATCATGTTGTGCATGATCACACAAGCGTGCATTATGTACCAAAGCATTTTTGATCCCAAAATCTAGCGGTCCTCTCACAATAGCAAATTGGGCTTGCAAAATCCCAAATGCTCTCTCGACATCTTTTCTAGCAGCTGCACGAGCATTGTGGAAATCAAGATTTTCTTACCTTACGGCTTTTCAGCGGCTTCACGAAGGTTTGCCACTTTGGATAGATGCCATCCGCTAGATAATAGCCATAGTTATGCGTATGGCCATTTGCTACAAACTGAACGGTGGCAACTCACCATTCGCAATCTTATTCATCGGTGGTGACGGTTGACAACATTGATGTCATTCAAAGATCCGGCATTCCAAAGAATGCATGCCATATCAAGTCTCTGATCGGCCACCGCTTCAAGGATTATAGTGGAACCCTTTTTTGGCCGTGGAATTGCCCATGCCATGCCTTTGGACAATTCTTCCAACTCAATGCATGCAATCTATTGAGCCAAGCATGCCGGAAAGCCGCGAGATTTGTTCATCGCCAATAGCCTTGCGGCGTCTTCAGCGATAGGAGATCTCAAATACTCCTCGCCAAACACTTGCACAATTCCCACTGCAAAGCGCTTGACACACATGATGGCTTGGCTCTCACCCATAGCCAAGTGATCATCAACTAGATCGGCGGGATACCGTATGCCAACATACGCATAAGCGGCTGTCACCTTGAAAAGGTGCTATGCCCGAGCTCTCCAGCAGCATTCCTCCTTTGCTGAAAAAGCGGTCATGAATCGCTAGTTTCTCGCAATGCGCTTGAACAAGTCTGTGCTCATCCTAAACTGGCGGCGAAAATATGACTCGGGTATGTGGGATTCTCCACGAAATAGTTCTTCATCAATCTGTTATGGGCATCAATCCTATCTCTCCAAATTTTTTCCCGACCCATAACCGAACCACCGTGCTTCGGTTTTTTATTGATATGCATTGCTATGATCATTGCAAGATCCTCCTCCTCTTCCATATCAAATTCATCTTCGGATGAATCATGCGACGAACTCATCTACAATGTTCAATACTATACTATCAAAACTACAATTCAAAATATGCACAAAATTCAGTTTGAAGCAATACATACCTTGTAGGTTTTTTGTCGAACACCTTGCGGGCGCGGCGCGGAAGCGAGCCGTCGGCGCTGTTCGGAGGACGTCGGAGGCGCGCGAGGTCCGGGTCGGACTAGGAGGGTGGGCGGAGCGCGCGCGCGGGAGGCAATGGCTGAGCAGTCGCCGTGGGCGCCAGTGAGGCAGACCAGAAGCTCGAGTCGCCGGGCGGGGGGGCGCCGCCGATAGGCTGGGAAGAGGTCGCTGGGCGCGAAGGGCGGCGGCGGCGGCGCGAAGCGGCGGCGTGGCGCGAAGCGCGGCGGCGGCGGCGGCGCGGCGGATGGGGAGAGAGCGGAGCAACGAGCGCGTAGAAAAATGAGAGTTGGCAGCAGAGTGTGTGCCAGCGAAGTGAACGCTCCAAATCAACAGCGCGGGATGGGGCATTCACCAGCGCGCCCAACTCGTTTTAGCGCGCGCGTGTTTTTTGGGCGCCCGCTGGAGCGGTGCGACGCGTTGCGCGCGCGCTAAAATGGCGTTTTTTCCGGCGCGGCGCTAGTATAGCGCGGCTGTTGGAGATGCTCTAAGGATGGGTTAACTTTTTACCCAAACGCTGTCTAACGAGTACGCGCGATCCAGCACTCTCGAGCGGCCGAACGCCAGCCGTCCGTCACGCGACACGATCCTGCCACGTGGTGGACAGATCCGACACTGGAGGGGGAGAGAGCGGTCGCGTTTTGTCGTGTTTTACGTTCCCAACCCGCCTGTCGTCTCGCACGCATTCGCCCCCCTCCTCTCCTCACACCCACCTCGTCAGCAGCAGGGGAGAGAAATCCCTAGGTCATCGGCGACCGTAGCCGGCGAGAGAACAGACCACATCGCTCCGCGCGGAGGCGAAGCACCACAAGTTTCGATTGAGAGGGCGACCGCGCGGCCAGTGAAGGGGAGGGAGAAGGTACAGGCGGACAAATCGGCGACGCGAAGACGACGAGGGCGCGGCGAGCTGCTTCGTCCCCGTGGGGAAGAGAGTACGTAAGTCACGCGCCCTAGTCCTCCATTTTCCCCCAATTTTCGCGAACTAGGGGGGAGGCAGGGGGAGGTGTTTCGCAGACACGGCGGCGTCATCTACATGGATGAGCGGCGGGAGGGGAAGGACGGGGACGGCGGGGATGCTGGCAGAGGAGTAAGGAGATGGGGAATCGATGCCCCGGCAAGCCCGTGCGCAGAATACCAACCAAAATCGATTTTTGACTTTGATATAAAACAGTAGCAAGCAGAGAGGAATTTTCTCGCGTGATTTTTTGTGTAGTGCATCGCAAGCAAGGAATCGATCCCATGACAGGTGCTTTGTACGCTGTAGGTTTGTTTCCACCAATAGGTAGGCAAATGTCAGGTTACAGTGGGCAATTGTTTGCAGATTTTGCGTGCAAATCTGTAGCAATTCACAGGCAAGTGTAGTTTTACAGGCAATGTTTCTCACTTCACTTTTTACAGCGTAGTGTTTCCAGGTTTTTCCTCCCCCATCCCTGATGACCCCAAGCACTTTTTCGTAGGCAATGTTAGCACCTACAGTGGGCACTTTTGTAGCATTTGGTTTACTCCAGAATTAGGCAATGCTACTACTTACAGTCGTCAATTCAGTGGTAAGGCGGGCAATGTGGCTCTGTTTTGCGGTTGATGTTCAGCAGGTTTACAGTGGGCATGTTTTTCTGTCACGGTGGATCCCTTTTTCGAGCTGATGCACCAGAGAATATTTACAGTGAGCAAGTTTCTTTATCGCGGTTGATGTTTAAGTAGGTTATCGCAAGCCGGGCACGGAGATATTAACGTGGCTCTCCCCGCACGGCACAAACGAGAGAAGGGAAGTGGTATCAGAGAGTGGATATATAACATTTGCCAGAAATATACATACCTGTTTTAGTGGATTCTTTTTCTTGAACTGAATTTTCTTTTGCGGATGCAGGTTTGCTATTTTTTGGTGTATCTATATGCAGGCTTTTTGAGTTAAGATTTTTGCTCTGAACGTACTGGTATTTCTTCAGAGTCTCGTTTACTGCTCCCTGAAATGTTAGCATTTTTTGGCACAATGCTTGAGCAGATAGCAAGCACTGCATAGTCTCTGGAGCCAAATTACTGCTCCATTTTTTAGCAGATAGCAGAGTTCATCTTTTATACATGTCGATTACTTCTGTATATTGCATGTGCTTTTGTTAGATTTTTCCCTGTGAAAATAAATGAGAAACTGGCTCAATGTAGAAGTCATGAAATAATCTAGTCTTTTTTGCTTCTCTGCAGGCAACAGAAATAGTGAAAACTAGGCAAGGACAACTTTCCCACCATCCCTGGCATTGCAGTTTTTAAGATGGAGGACTCCTCAGATCAATACGATGGCAAGGTACTGACTACACATTTTTTTGGTTTTCTTTATTCCACAACATTATTACATGCCTCAGGTAGGGAATCAGGCAAAAAAACCTGCAAACTCGATCAGCATGGAATTTATTTAGAACCTGTCCTACTCAGAATTAGGCAATCTCACACATTTTTTTATGCTAAACAAGAGCCTGGAACCTGTCCTGTTCAGAATCAGGCAATCCCAGCCATTCAATCCAAAGTCGCCTTAAACTATATACACTTTTGAAACCGCCTAACCCATCCAACCAACTCGCACCACAATCGGCGCTAGGTCGCCTAACCCAACAGCTTTTCTCGCCTATAACAGCACACACCCTGCAAAATCGCCTAAGCCGACCATCCAACTAGCGCACCCTCGGGTGCTACGGCGCCTAGCCATCGAACCTTATCGTCTACAACACCACACAACTTTTGCGCAAAACCGCCTAAGCCCGTCCAACCAACTCGCCCACCCCCGACACTATGTCGTATAGCTCATCGACCCTAATCGCCTACATACACGACACACCGTTTTTGCAAAACCGTCTAACCCCGTCCAACCAACTTGCCCGCCCCTTGGTGCTAGGTCGCCTAGCCCATCGACCCTAATCGCCTACAACACCGCACAACCATTTTGCAAAACTGCCTAAGCCCGTCCAACCAACTCGCCCACCCCCGGCGCTATGTCGCCTAGCCCATCGACCATAATCGCCTACAAACACCACACCCCTCTATTTTTTGCAGAAATCGCCTAAGCCCGTCCAACCAATTCGCCCACCCCCCGGTGCTACGTCGTCTAGCCCATCCACCGTAATCGCCTACAACACCACACCCCTCTATTTTTTGCAGAAATCGCCTAATCCCGTCCAACCAACTTGCCCACCCTCGATGCTATGTCGCTTAGCCCATCGACCCTACTCACCTACATACACCACACCCCTCTCTTTTGCATAAATCGCCTAAGCCCGGCCAACCAACTCGCCCATCCCCCGGTGCCAGGTCGCATAACCCATCGACCCTAATCACCTACAGACACCACACCCCTCTCTTTTGTAGAAATCGCCTACGCCCGGCCAATCAACTTGCCCACCCCCCGGTGCGAGGTCGTATAGCCCATCGTCCTTAATTGCCTACATACACCACACCCCTCTCTTTTGCATAAATCGCCTAAGCCCGGCCAACCAACTCGCCCACTTCCGGTGCTAGGTCGCATAGCCCATCGACCCTAATCGCTTACATACACCACACCCCTCTTTTTTGCAGAAATTGCCTAAGCCCGGCCAACCAACTTGCCCAACACTGGTGCCAGGCCACATAGCCCATCGACCCTAATCGCTTACATACACCACACCCCTCTCTTTTGCAGAAATCACCTAAGCCTAGCTAACCAACTTGCCCACACGCCTAGTGCTACGGCGCCTAGCCCATTGACCTTACTTGCCTACATACAACACACACCTCTATTTTTTTGCAAAACCATCTAACCCGACCAACCAAGTCGCCCACACACCTGGTGCTACGTCGCCTAACCCATCGACCCTAATCGCCTACAACACCACACCCCTCTATTTTTTTATTTTTTGCAGAAATCGCCTAAGCCTGTCCAACCAACTCGCCCACCCCCGGTAGCTATGTCGCATAGCCCATTGACCCTACTCATCCACACGTCGGGTGCTATGTCGCATAGCTCATTGAGAGCAATGCCAGCCATCTGCACATTTTAGAAGACCGAAATAGGGGGCAAGGAATTAATACGTAAGCGACATAATGTAAATGAAACACTTTTAGCATTTCCCCCCTTTCGATCATGCAAGCAAAACTGAATGAACAAGAGCAATTTTTTTAGAATTCACCAAAACACACCAAACTCAATGAGCAGCCTTTTATAGGGTTGTAAGAATCTTTTTCTACTACTGGTTTTTCAGGCTTTTTTCCTGGATACTTTGTGTTTTAGTAAGCAACTAGACTTTATTATTAGCTTTTTTTTGTAAGCAACTCAATAGTTTTGACTAGTTTTTCCTATACACTGATTACTGACATAAATATGCTTTTTTGTTTCTTTTTTGCTTGCAGAAGCAAGGTGCAATACAATAGACAAGATGCAATTCAAGAGGCAAGAGTCAGCAGCTTTTATTATCTAGCATCCAAGTTATACATGTGTAAAGGGGGAGACAAGAACAGGGGACAAGAATCAAGCCAAGTTCTGAAACACTTAGGTACAGGGGCAGTTTTCGCAAGTAGTATATCAGGGGGGTAAGCATAGAGGGAAATCCACTAGTTCTAGAATTAAAAGAAGTTCATAAACATTGGAACAACTTTGTTTACCTTTTGCTGTTCACTGGGAGAAATTTGCCCAGCTCTGGCAATTGAATTGCCCTCAATCTCCAGAATTTTTGCCTGATCAGCACGAAAGAGTTGCAGACACAATTGTGTTTTCCAGAATTTCCCCCAGGATTTTTCGCTTTGATTTTTGGCCCTTTTTACTCTGGTTTTCGCCGTGGGAGGGGAGCTCCCCAACGCTAGACCATGCCGTCCGGCGGCGGCTTGGTATGAAAACAAGAAGTTGCATATCAGCGCTTGTGGGACATAGGTTTTTTCTTTTTTTTTTCAACACACGTAGATTTTTTCTGGTGGTGGGTGAGTGGGGGAGGGGGAAGATCACGTGAGGCAGATCGCTCGCTGGTTGTTGAGACGTGGCAACGAGGGATTGACCCGCCTTTTTAGCACATGGGTGGGGACCGACAGGATTGACTTTCCTAATTTGGCGGCCGCGACATCCACCCGCATAGCGCGCGGGCGCTGCGTAGTAGCGTCCAACTTTTTATATATGGCTTTTGGCCTTCGTCCAAAAAAATATTGGTGGTAGGAAGGGCATATAGGTGGAAATATGTGCAATTACCTGCGTTAAAAAAATATAAATACTAAATATTCTAGTCGCTCTACATTTATAAGGATGGATATGTCTTTTCTTTCGTTTTGGAGATTGATAGTTTTGATACAACATCTGAATGTTAAGATGTGAGCTCTGTCATCTAGAATGACCGTACAATACATATATACGTACTGCGACAAAAAAATTGGGTTGCTAGAGTAAGTAGATTTCTCATGGCCGCGCAAATCCCGAGTCCCACCTGTAATATTCATGTGAAGTGGGCCAGTCCATGGTTGCAAGTTAACTCCAAGCATATCCGTGGAAAGAAGGGCATAGTTCCAAAGGCCGGAGCCCTTACTTGATCTGTTTCTTCGTTGAAACATACAAATTAATTCGATCTACTTTGATGGGTCATTTTCTGTGTTGTTCAAATTGTTTTGATTAGCTAGTCTCATAGGTTACCAGCTCAGGATCTGACTCGATCTCTGACACATTTTTCAGTTTATTTGAGTCAGTCTTGTTGTTGTCTATGAACGGTCTTGACTCTTGATAGGCTCAGTTAGATTTAGTCTCGTTGGAGGTAATTTGGAATCAGAAGCATCGGGTAGCCCTTAGGTGTTCTGTTTCCAACCGGATTCAGGATTATTGTTGCTCTTTTTTCGATAAAGGGCCGATTTTATTAGCTCAAAAAGGAGCATCAAGAGGATAATATTGCTCTTTTAGAACCGTAAAATTCACTCGATGGAGTAGTATTGGTAGAGTCAGGGTAAAAGTGATGCAGGTGACTGGCATTTTGCATGGATAAGAGATTCCATAGAATAGACATGCAATCTTCCGCGACAAAAATTGTGATCAGTGCAGATATGTGTGAAATAGTGTATGTACTAACACAAAAAGAAAAGAGGATGTGTTTTCAACTTCGATGTCTGGCCTACTTGACCATCTCAAATATAAACCTACCCCTATTCTATCCTACGATTCCAAGATGGTTACATTTTTGCCGGGTGGTGCTACATATAACCAGCATGCGTCTTCCATGCTTTCGCCATTCGTGGTGTAGTTTGAGCTGTTGTGGAGGAGTCATGAGGTTGATGAGGACGCGTGAAGCAGTGGCGAAGGTACACGGTAACTATGATGTCAAGTCAAGTGACATCACCAAAATTGGATGAGAAACTGTTTCTAATGTATATGTGTATGTACGTACATGTACATGTATAGTTTTAAACTATTGACATCACTGCCTCCATGTCCTAGCTAGCGCTCCCACTGGCATGAAGGCTGGTCATCTGCGATAGTCTTGGTATGTGCAAACCCTATATTTTTCTCCTTGGATGCTCAATCCAAGTCGGAGCTGCCTATCGTTGACGTGCCTGGTTGACAACCTCGACTGATATTCTCTGCTTGGCATTGTTTGCGGAGTCTACATGGATAGCCAAATCAGCCAGTTCCATATGCGTTATCATGTTCCATGACCTCCTGTGTGGACATTGGTACCGGGTTTCGCCCGTTTTTTCATTAGTTTGCTGCGCACCATTCTCAGTCAATGAGGCAGGGCAGCGATTTTACCCCATTTTTTTACAGAGAAAAGGTGGGCTCAAAGACTTCTAGAATACATTCATAGAAGGGCTCCTCAAATGTCAAAATTGTCCTTGTTCATCCAAAGGCCAACACACAAGGGCACCTTAGAAATTTTGGATATTACGAAACAAAACTCAAATCCAAGTAACGGCTCTACAGGCACACGTTCCCCTCGCGTTCGGACCACCGTGATCATTAAAACGACAGCTCGAAAGCTGGCTACAGAGAAATGAGACAATGTAAATCAATTATTTAAATGCAGTGTACCATACTGCCAATAAAATGCATTTTGTTTCGCCGACCCTCTGCACGCACCTTCACAACTTCACCCCATTACCTTGCTCGACCTCCTATGCAAATCCATAGAACTGAATTGTTATCAATTTGGATGAATTTAATTAGACATGACACTATTACTGTGCATGCGTGGACTAGAATTGGCCAAAGTTACGCGTGAGACAAAACGAATTAGGGGTTGTTAGAGGTAACTTAGAAGATTTATGAGCCAACTGGATTTTTTTCCAGAAGTTGCAAACTTGCAATGAGACGTCATATATAGATGATCCTGGAGATCATGCTGTGCTTGCTGCCATTGAACTATATCCAAAACCAATCAACAAAGAAGCCTCTTTTATATACCATCTCCTGGTTCATTCTTAGGATAAGCATAAAGTCGAAGAGTTTCACCATAGGGGGAAACGGTCCGAAAAGCTCATCCGGGTGCCTTTATTGATGTTATAACATGATTGTGATAATTAATTTAAATTTTGAAAAGGATTATGATACTTGCTTTACTGGAATTAACACCCAACATAATCTCATAATCGTGTTATTTAAGATTTTGCATCTATTGTTTCAAAAACAAACCATGCTCAACATTTTTTGTTAGTGTAGGAGCTAAAGGACAACGAATAAATAGACGTACAATAAAATTTGAATTTGAGTAAATATCAAGAGGGAGAAGGTAAATATAAAATACTGAACCACACATATCGTGTACAATTAATCATTGAGAATAAAATAAATATTGAAAATTTTCGCTCCTGAGCACATGTATTCCCTTGATTTTGGAAAACATGCATACTTTTAATTCTAGGTGAGATTAATTGATGCATATATTAGAAAATATACAAAAAATGGATAAAAATACTTTGAATTTAAAAGCAGTGATAATTAAGTATGGATCAGAGGAAATATTATTTTTCTGAAACTGTACTATGAAAAGTCACAACTAACTAAAGGAGGTTAAGTCAGAACGAACACCTCAGTTCGTGACGTCGCTGAAATATCAGGCCTTTCAGGCTCCCTTCTTTTTAGATGCACTCATCTCGTTATATATCTCTCTACTTCGCCATTCACAGCGGGGCAGCATGGCCATGGATGACCTGCTAGGTCACTGGCATTATTGAAAGCAAACAATATCCACCAGCCACTGCGATCAATATTGCTGAAAATGTTAGATAGCAAGTGGCTTGGATTGGAATGCTAGTTAGGTAGAGGCTTGCACAAGAGGAATTAGACGAGTGTATAGATATGTCTGCACCAATAGTACAAGTTTTGGCACAAAACGAGCCATGCATAGTTGTATAACAGCATTGGAGTGGAGTGACATTAGAGCATCTCCAGCCGTTGGGCCCCCAGGAGGGGCTAAAAATCGCCCCCTGGGGGCGCACCGGCACTAAACCGCCCGCTGGGGGCATGATGTCCACCAGTCGCGGCGCCCACGTTTTTTTAAAAAACTTAAATACGGCGCAAACACGGCGCAAATTCAATGCAAACTTTGGCGAGTTCGTTCAAATTTAAATATATTTTACAAAAAAAGAAAAAAAAACTACTAGCGGCTGCTCCTCGCCGTCTCCATCGCCGCTCGTTGCCGTCTCCCTCGCCGCTCCTCGCCGCCCGCGGCCCGCCCTTGCGGTTCTACATGCCAAGGAGGCTGTAGAACCGCGTGTAGAACCGTGGCCCTCAGAGTTGAGCCTGCTGGAGGGCTCGACGCCGTTCGTCGCCTCGAGCTGTTCGTCGTGGCGGTGGCGGAAGTAGGGCTCCCAGAGCGGGCTGTCGGGGGTGTACCGCGGGCCTTCCCTCGCCGCCCGCGGCAAGGACGCGCGGATACGTGCGATCTCCACACGCCGCGCCGCCCCGGTGGGCGGTGGTGGCACCGGCACGCCGCCGGCACTGATCCTCCACGCCCCGGGCACCCGCATGTCCGGCGGGACCGGGTACTCGACCTCGAAAAGGAGGCTAGCCTCATCCTCGTGAAGATGGCGGCGGCTGAAGCCGTTCGCCGCCGCGCCGTCGCCTGGGAAGCGCTCGGCCATTCTTCTAAACTGGAGACGGCGAGAGGAGGGGAGGGAGGAAGGGGGAGAAATGGGCGCGTCGGCGGTAAAGGCTTTGTGTGTGTCTCCAGAGCGCTGGGGTCGGCTTATATAGGCGGAGGCGCCGCATAGTACGCGTGGCCGCCGCGTTACGCGTGGCGGGCGAGGGGACGCGCGTCACCCGGCCTTCACTGCGCTGCCCGTGAGGCATCAATGGAGGCTGACCGGCGCGGCAGCGCGTGCAGCTTTGGCATTGATTCGCCGCGGGAAACGAGGCGATGAGGACGACGAAGCGGCGAGAAGAGAGGCGAGTCGCTAGCAAGGGGGGGGCGGCTCTTTGCGTGAAAAACGATTCACCCGGCGCCCCCGAGCGCCCCCCAGCGCGCCGGGTTCGGGTTGGGTCCGCCAGTGCCAATTTCGGCCCGAACCGGCGAAAACTGGGCCCTTGGGGGCGCGATGAGCGATTATTGGCGCGGCGACGAAAAATTACTGGGGGCCTTGTTGAAGCGCGCTGGAGATGCTCTTAGCTTGTTCTTTGCTGGCAGTGCTCTCAAATCTCAATGCACTATTAACAGCATTAGTAATTATTCGTCAATATTTTTTTATTAGAGAAAACCCAAGGCATCCATCAAGTACTGGCACACACATCATCTTTTTGCTTATGGTTGATTCGGTTCCTGTTTGTCACAATGTAGAAACAAGCAAAATAGCAATCAAGCAAGAGAGCAAGGTTCAAGCAACATAAAAATCATCAAGATTCTCACAACTAGCTTGGTTTACTACCGCCATTCTACTAATGGTAAGAAACCCAACCTTCCTGGCTCAAGATAGATAGTTTGACTGCCAAAATGATTTGCTACAATCTCCCTACCTTCGAGCAATACTAGCTAGAAACTCAGTAATTTTACTCCAAGTCATCTAGGGAAGAGAACTATAATTAATTTGTCAGCGAAGCTGGCCAGCGTGGCTGAGGAACCCGTAGTCTGCATACCCATCCCCAGCACCAATGAAGGAAGGCTCCCGCAGTGTATCAGCTAGCAGCTCCTGGAACGCTTTCTTCACCTTGGGTGCATACTCTTCCAGCACCGTCTTCTTAGCCTCGTGCGCCTTGAGGTTCATAGTCCAGAGTGCCCGTTGAGACTGCACCGCAGAGGCTCTCGCTTCTTCCTCCTGTGCTGCTGTAAACTCAACTTCACTAACACCAGCACTAAGATCGTATGGAGGATAGGGCCCAAACTGCAATTTTTTTTGTCAAAATCAATAAATGAGCAACATACCAATAACTGGAAAGGAAGAGCAGGATATTAAAAACAGTATGAAATAGAGAACTGACAACATTGGATTTGGGGTAAATGAAATACAATCAAATAAACCAAATGCCATTTTCAGTGGGTATTATGCTTTGGAACAATTTGTGCTGTGGTAATTGTGCTGTCACTTAGCCATTCTTATATTTATTCAGAGTTTCAGACACATGACTATGATTGGAGTACCATGCCAAGACAAAGAGATAAAATAATTAAGAACAGTGGAAGAAACACTCGCATCGCGATAGTGCTAGGTTCTTGGAGTGCTATTCTCAAGAAGCCAAGTTGTGTCAACAATGTAAGCAGCCACTAAGTACCAGATCACTAGAAGAGAAGAACTCAAGACAATTTAAACTGGTATGGGCGTATGGCTAAAAAATTGTTCTATTCTGCAAACTGGAATCGTATGCAAGTTTTTTTTTCTTCTAGATCCCCTTTTTTTCTCGGTAGAGGCCAGAAGACCCGGTTTCCGAAATATCTCAGAAATTTTGGGCTTTTTGTCTGAAATATTCAAACGAATTTGAATTCAAAATCGCAAACAGTTTTAAGATATGAACTTTTAAGAACTTTTGCACAACAACTAGCGCCAGTTGCAGTGGTAGTTAGCTGCACACCCAACAACTAGGTTGTGGTGCAAACTGCCTGTGTTCGATCTCGAGACTCCGTTGAATGTTCTGCCATGCACTACTAGGGAAAACCATAGCAGTAGCGCGTGTTTTGTGCCTACTAGTAGCGCGGTAAGCCGCGCTACTAATAAGGCGCTACAGCTAATGCTTAGCAGTAACGCGTGCCATCACGCGCTACTGCTAGTACAAATAGCTGCATCGCTTGTTTAGTACAGCGCTACTGCTAAGTTATCTACTTGCAGCGTGTTTTCCACCCATCGCTACTAGTATTTTTTTTATAATTTTTTTTTTGGTGTATTTATGCGCCATCATACAAATATTGGTACAATACCAGCTGTTATGAGGTTTACATCATTATGTCCATAACAGTGTATTAAATGAAGGTGGATTAGGTTCAAGTGGAGGCAATATGTGGTGCATGTCAAAAGTATACTACTAATCCAAACTTGATCTACTTTGGATTAGTAGTACTTTCGATGTGCACCACATGTTGCCTCCACTTGAATCTAATCCGCCAGCACAAGATATGTAATCATCATCATGGTCATTACCATCAACATTATTTATTTAATCACCACTAACACTAGCTAATAATAAACATCATAGTCATTACCACGAACACTAGCTATTTTATCATCATAGTAATAGTGTAGCACATCATCATCCTGAAACTCATTTCTAGCCAGCTACTCACTCCTGCTACTCACTCCTGCTGATCTCTCTTAGGTAAAAGAACATAAAACATGTATAGCTCTCCTCCTTGATCAAATTGAAGCATGCAGATGAACCTGTCTCCTAATCGTGGAAGGCGTCTCTGGTTGCTGCTCCTAGTACTTCTCTCGCTCCCCAACACATATTTGGTCCAGTCTTGCACTATTAAGCATCCGTCGCTAATCTTGAATGCACTAAAGTAAGTTGTAGGATATCTTGGCCGTAAGTTGACAATACTCATGACACCTTTAGTCTCGATCCCATAAGGCACAACATTCATCGGGACTCCCTGTTGAAGAACATCGTATGGTAACATACTTAGCAATGAAGTTTAGCTTCAAAAATAATGTATGGAAAAGATGCAATGAGGATAAAAAGTAAAAATCTTACCATCCTTCCTAAATGGATGTGACCGTAGTTCATTATGAACACTATGGGTCGCACATTTTCAGTACTAAGATTTCTAAATGCACGAAGAAAATTTGTCTTGACAGTATCAAGATCCTCAAGCCATGAAACATAATGACTGAGCTCCTCGCAGTTGAGTTCAGCCCCAGGATAGTATACGGTCCTGTCTACCAAGCGCTGGACATGTTTGCTTGCGGAAATAAGCTGACAATACAAAGTAGTTGTCAATTATTTTGAATAAACAATATCAAAGACATAAATATGGTTGAGAAACTTACATAATGGTATAATGGAGGCATTTGCACATTGACCCAGATGTCGGTATTACCTTCAATATCATCTTCGGACGAATATCAAAGGTGATAACCATACCAGGCTCAAATGCATAAGTCTTGCATAGTGCTCGCCATGTTTTGCATCCAAAATAGGTGTAGTCGTCTGAATTGTATAACTTCACATGGAAAATATAACCATGCTCGGTCTTCAAGTAAACTTTCTTTTCCTCCATACTATGACTGAAACCTATCTTATCCAATACAAAAACTCTTGCATGGCAGGGGATACGCTAGTAGAATAGTAAAAAAAATATAAGTTGAAGCAAATGAAAGCAGATGTCATGCTTAATTACGAAAAAAGACTTGTCGTTGTGACTTACTGTATCCACTTCGAAGTTCACGTCCAGCTTGATGCTGAAGCGCCTATCATCATCTAGGAAGATTCCGTCGCACAGGCCGCGCTCGTCTTCGCAGTATTTGCAAATACCGAAATCCTTCTCGTCGTCAGACATTTCCTATGTTCATAGTTAAAACATTAATTGAAAATCGATCGAAGACAACTACCAAGATACTGAACACACAAATACGGGGCACTCGATATTTCCTACATATATATTCTAGCACAAGTCATGCCAAAATTCACGGAAAAATCCGGCATGACCTTTGGTAAAATAGGACATATCGGCGCTGAAATTTGCCGAGCGAAATGAATCAACACTCCGGCAAAACATAGGCCACTCGGAGGTGTACCACTGCAAACATGACCGCCACTTGGATATTGAGCAACACAAGATATACATTTCAAAATATCTTATAGGACTCAAATTAGCATGCATTCAATAAGCAAAAGTAGATCATCTCATGCATTTCAAAATATTGTCACTAATACATCACGAATAGTGTCATACATATAACATCACTAATACAACTAAAACTCTAGCACACGACGGTATCGGCGGCGGGCGGTGAACACCCACAGAGAAGGCACCATCACGGGATCATAGCTCGGTGAGATCCCGAAGAACCTGCCAGTATTGGAGAACGGCTGTGCTCCAACGCAAACAAGTAGCGACAGACGTCGCGTCCTCCTCATGACACGGTGGCGCACCACCTCCGCGGAGTCCTCGAGCCTCTGGATCGCCATCAGCCTGCGACCGCCACCAAGCAAGGTTGGTCAGCGACAGGCTGGCTCCTCACCAACCTCGCCCCGGTGAGTAGCGCCTCCAGTACCACCCGGTGAGCCAGGTCCCAACATGGCCGATCTGGTCAAGCGGTGTAAATCCTCCGCCGACTCGGCAGCGAGGATGCGGGATAGGCATCGCCCACGTCGAGGCGGAAAAATTGCTTTTAACTAAAAAATAGAAACAAGTTCTTACTAACTAGTTCTATTAATTCAACTAGTTCTTACTAAAAATAATACTATAAATAAAAATCTTCTAGTACCTAATTAGTACCTAATTCTTACTAACTAATTAGTACCTAAGAACTACTGCCCTAATTACCATCTAAGTAATTAACTAACTAGCACTAAAAATAGCCTAGGGTTCATACTAACTAGCACTAAATACCTAGGGTTCATACTAAGCAGAGAAGAGGGATCAGAAGGGGAGAGAGGGATCGGAAGGGGAGAGAGATGGGGTCGGGGGAGACGGCGGCACCGAGGCGCGACGAGGCGGCCGGTAGGGGAGGCAATGGCGGGCGGCCGGGTCGGGGAGGCAGGCAGGCGGGCTCGGGGAGGCAGCGGCGAGGCGGGTCGGGAGACGGCGGCACCGAGGCGCCGGTCGGGTCGGTGGAGACGGCGGCGGGCGGGTCGGGGAGACGCGGTGGCGGGCGGGATCGGGGTGGGGAGGAAGCGAGAGAGGGAATCAGGCCGGGCGGGCCGGGGGGTAAGGTGAAGTAGCTTTAACTGTAGCGTGTGAAGCAAAAACGCGCTGCTGCTAAATACCATAGTAGTAGCGCTGTCCGCAGAAGGACGCTACTATTATGCCTACCACGCCGGGAACGGTGTGGCAATTGTAGTAGTAGCGCTTTCGCGAGGACAGCGCTCTCGCTATCTGATAATCTATGGCGGTTCTGCTGAGCAGCGCTATCAAAAAAGTAGCAGTAGCGCCTCATTTTGACAAGCGCTACTGGTAACATTCTGTGTATAAGGTTTTCCCTAGTAGTGGTGGGTTACCATTGGGATAAAAAATGCTATCTCTTAAGGGTATAGCATACGCACACTATATGATTGTTCGCGCAGTTCAACTTCAAAAAAAAGAAAAAAACGTTCAGGATAGAGTTTTCTTGGTGGGTAGCGGAAAAGCCGGTTTTCAAATGGTTCACGAAAATCTCGGGCGAGAAAAAAAAAACCTGATCATATGACAGTCGATTTGAAGGCAAACAACTTGCACACGAAACCATTACCAAGTAAGTTTGCGTGCCGTGCATTCTAGCTACAAGCTAATTAAGATATAAATAAATACGTTAAAATGAAAAGAGATAAAAATACAATGTTATACATCATGTCCCTCAAACAAGTCAGCCAGACTCACTTCCTAGAATAGCATTATGTCGATGGACCAAGAAGAAAAGGAACGGGTAAGATGATTTATGGACATCTCTACTTCGCAGAGCGTGGTCGTCAGTGTTACTTAACTATATGACAGTAAATTTAGGTCGACGTTTACACCGGTTTTCTCTATGGTTTTATATTCAGAAAAAGAGAATACTATTGAGAAAATCCTTTGCAGATAAGGCACTTATTTGGTAGATTAAGAAGAGCACGAACAGTAATTTTATACACATAACTGGACATTGTTAATCTTCGGTTTTTCATACGAGATGAGATCCATAAAAAAGCCAATCGATAAGAACCTTGCTTTCGGGGTAAATGCAGTGATCAATCGCTTTCCACTTGCCCTGCGGCGCCATCAGTACCAGAATTAACGTAGTTGCCGACGGCCTCATCTATGCTGACGGCCCCCGTAGGCATAGATTGATATATCCCGACGGTCTAGGGCAGGCTGTAGGCATAGAAAAGCCGTCGGCATATGTTGATCTACGCCGACGGGGGCCGTCGGCATACTAGTGCCGTCTGGACCTCTGGAGGTACGCCTAAGGGGGCCGTCGGCATAGATGATGCCGTCGGCTTAGATGAGGCCCGCCTACCCGGTCAGAGATGACCGTTTGACGGCGTAGGAACTATGCCGACGGGGCTAACAGCGGCCGTCGGCATTGAAATCAAACAGGAAAAAGGAAAAAAAATGAGACAAAAACTATGCCTACGTCTTAGCCATAGGCATCGGGCTACCACGAGCTACCACGTGGAGCATATACCTACGGCTAGGCCGTCGGCATAGCTGGCATAGATATATTGACATCCCCGATCCTGGACGCCTCCACGTCATCGATCCGCATGCATCGCCACGTCATCGATCCACGACCGTGTGCACAGCTATGGCTACGGCCATACCGTAGGCATACCTCATATCGGTGTGCGCAGATATGCCTACGGCCTTACCGTAGGCATACCTATAATTTTTTTTAGTTTACCGTGGCAGAGATATGCCGACGGCATAGCCGTCGGCGTAGGCCTGGCGCATGCCCTCTGCCACGTCCTCAATCCGCGTGTATCGCCACGTCATCGATCCATGACCGTGTGCACAACTATGCCTACGGCCTTACCGTAGGCATACCTCGAATCGGTGTCTTGCTATGCCTCTGACCTTAACGTAGGCATACCTATATTTTTTTAGTATTATTTATTATTTTCTTTTTTTACAATACAAATGTGCCTTGTCTAAACAAAAATCATACCCCAACGGTATATCGATTGCCCCCCACATGGACGTCGTTGCCGCCGTGTCACGGAGGGGGGAACTGGTCGACATCCGAGGGAATCTGGTTAGAGGGTGGCCTTCGGTGCGTAGCTATGCCACCGAAACATCGCATGGCTCCTGATACATGTGTGGAAGTTTTGTGGCATGCGTAGACACCCGTCTTGGGGCTCCCTGGGGTGGCCCCCCTTCCACGGACGACAGCGTCGTCGTCACTTGGAGTGGGAATCGTGCGGGTCCGGTAGAACCGAAGGGAATCTAATGGTGGGTTGTGTCCAGACCGTGTTCGGGGATGTTGCTATGGGCAGACGTGTCGCAACGAGGTGGAAGAGACCACTGGTCAAAGCCCGTCCGGCAAAAGTCAAAGGGCTAGATCTCCTGGTCAACTGGGATTCGGGGTGGCCTTCGGGGCGTGGCTATGCCACCGAAACATCGCACGGCTCCTGATGCATGTATGAAAGTGTTGTGGCATGCGTAGACACCCGTCTTGGGGCTCCGTGGTGTGGCCCCTCCACGGACGGCAGCGCCGCCGTCACTTGGAGGGGGGAATCGTGCGGGTGCGGTAGAACCGGAGGGAATCTAGTGGTGGGTTGTGTCCAGACCGTGTTCGGATGTTGCTGTGGGCAGACCTGTCGCAACCAGGTGGAAGAGACCACTGGTCAAAGCCCGTCCGGCAAAAGTCAAAGGGCTAGATCTCCTGGTCAGCTAGGATTCGGTGTGGCCTTCGGGGCATAGCTATGCCACCGAAACATCACACGGCTCCTGATGCATGTGTGAAAGTGTTGTGGCATGCGTAGACACCCGTCTTGGGGCTCCGTGGTGTGGCCCCCCTTCAACGGACGGCAGCATCGTCGGCACTTCGAGTGGGAATCGTGCGGGTCCGGTAGAACCGGAGGGAATCTAATGGTGGGTTGTGTCCAGACCATGTTCGGGGATGTTGCTATGGGCAGACCTGTCGCAACCAGGTGGAAGAGACCACTGGTCAAAGCCCGTCCGGCAAAAGTCAAAGGGCTAGATCTCCTGGTCAACTGGGATTCGGGGTGGCCTTCGGGGCGCGGCTATGCCACCGAAACATCGCACGACTCCTGATGCATGTGTGAAAGTGTTGTGGCATGCGTAGACAACCGTCTTGGGGCTCCGTGGTGTGGCCCCCCCCTCCACGGACGGCAGCGCCGCCGTCACTTGGAGGGGGCAATCGTGCGGGTGCGGTAGAACCGGAGGGAATCTAGTGGTGGGTTGTGTCCGGACCGTGTTCGGGGATGTTGCTGTGGCAGACCTGTCGCAACCAGGTGAAGAGACCACTGGTCAAAGCCCGTCTGGCAAAAGTCGAAGGGCTAGATCTCCTGGTCAACTAGGATTCGGGGTGGCCTTCGGGGCGTAGCTATGCCACCGAAACATCGCACGGCTCCGGATGCATGTTTGGAAGTGTTGTGGCATGCGTAGACGCCCATCTTGGGGCTCCGTGGTGTGGCCCCCCTCCACGGACGACAGCGCCGCCGTCACTTGGAAGGGGGAATCGTGCGGGTGCGGTAGAACCGGAGGGAATCTAGTGGTGGGTTGTGTCCAGACCGTGTTCGGGGATGTTGCTATGGGCAGACCTGTCGCAACCAGGTGGAAGAGACCACTGGTCAAAGCCCGTCTAGCAAAAGTCAAAGGGCTAGATCTCCTGGTCAACTAGGATTCGGTGTGGCCTTCGGGGCATAGCTATGCCACCGAAACATCACACGGGTCATGATGCATGAGTGAAAGTGTTGTGGCATGCGTAGACACCCGTCTTGGGGCTCCGTGGTGTGGCCCCCCTTCCACGGACGGCAGCGTCGTCGGCACTTGGAGTGGGAATCGTGCGGGTCCGGTAGAACCGGAGGGAATCTAATGGTGGGTTGTGTCCAGACCATGTTTGGGGATGTTGCTATGGGCAGACGTGTCGCAACGAGGTGGAAGAGACCACTGGTCAAAGCCCGTCCGGCAAAAGTCAAAGGGCTAGATCTCCTGGTCAACTGGGATTCGGGGTGGCCTTCGGGGCGTGGCTATGCCACCTAAACATCGCACGACTCCTGATGCATTTGTGAAAGTGTTGTGGCATGCGTAGACAACCGTCTTGGGGCTCCGTGGTGTGGCCCCCCTCCACGGACGGCAGCGCCGCCGTCACTTGGAGGGGGGAATCGTGCGGTCGGTAGAACCGAGGAATCTAGTGGTGGGTTGTGTCGGACCGTGTTCGGGATGTTCTTTGTGGCGGACACTGTCAAACCGGTGAAGAGACCACTAGTCAAAGCCCGTCTAGCAAAAGTCAAAGGGCTAGATCTCTGGTCAATCGATTGGGGTGGCCTTGAGCGTAGCTATGCCACCGAAACATCGCACGGCTCCGGATGCATGTGTGGAAGTGTTGTGGCATGCGTAGACGCCCGTCTTGGGGCTCCGTGGTGTGGCCCCCTCCACGAACGCACAGCGCCGCCGTCACTTGGAAGGGAATCGTCTTGGTGCGGTAGAACTGAGGAATCTAGTGGTGGGTTGGGTCGGACCGTGTTCAGGATGTTCTTGTGGGCGGACACATGCAACTAGGTGGAAGAGACCACTTGGTAAAAGCCCGTCTAGCAAAAGTCAAAGGGCTAGATCTCTGGTCAATCGGGATTCGGTGGCCTTCGTGGCGTAGCTATGCCACGAAACATCGCACGGCTCTGATGCATTTGTGGAAGTGTTGTGGCATGCGTGAGCGCCCGTCTTGGGGCTCGTGGTGCCCCCGCTACTGCAGACGGCAGCGCCATTGCCACTGGAGGGTGAATCATGCAGGTGCAGTAGAACCGGAGGGAATCTAGTGGTGGGTTGTGTCCAGACCGTGTTCGGGGATGTTGCTATGGGCAGACCTGTCGCAACCAGGTGGAAGAGACCACTAGTCAAAGCCCGTCCGGCAAAAGTCAAAGGGCTAGATCTCCTAGTCAACTGGGAATTGGGGTGGCCTTCGGGGCGTAGCTATGCCACCGAAACATCCCACGGCTCGTGATGCATGTGTGAAACTGTTGTGGCATACGTAGACGCCCGTCTTGGGCTCCGTGGTGTGGCCTCCCTCCACGGACGGCAGCGCCGCCGTCACTTGGAGGGGGGGAATCGTGCGGGTGCGGTAGAACCGGAGGGAATGTAGTGGTGGGTTGTGTCGGACCGTGTTGAGGGATGTTCTTTGTGGGCGGGCGATGTCGCAACCAGGTGGAAGAGACCACTGGTCATAGTCCGTCCGGCAAAAGTCAAAGGGCTAGATCTCCTGGTCAACTGGGATTCGGGGTGGCCTTCGGGGCGTGGCTATGCCACCGAAACATGCACGACTCCGGATGCATGTGTGGAGGTGTTGTGGCATGCGTAGACGCCCGTCTTGGGGCTCCGTGGTGTGGCCCCCTTCACGGACAGCAGCGCTGCCGTC
Organism: Aegilops speltoides; assembly: GCA_021437245.1. NCBI lineage: Eukaryota > Viridiplantae > Streptophyta > Magnoliopsida > Poales > Poaceae > Aegilops > Aegilops speltoides. The sequence continues at coordinate 407,955,660 of CM038145.1, read as the reverse complement.
CCTTGGAGGGGGGAATCGTGCGGGTGCTGTAGAACCGGAGGCAATCTAGTGGTGGGTTTTGTCCGGACCGTGTTCGGGGATGTTGCTGTGGCAGACCTGTCACAAACAGGTGAAGAGACCACTTGTCAAAGCCCGTCCGGCAAAAGTCAAAGGGCTAGATCTCCTGGTCAACTGGGATTCGGGGTGGCCTTCGAGGCGTCGCTATGCCACCGAAACATCGCACAGCTCCGGCTGCATGTGTGGAAGTGTTGTGGCATGCGTAGACGCCCGTCTTGGGGCTCCATGGTGTGGTCCCCCTCCACGGACGATAGCGCCGCCGTCACTTGGAAGGGGGAATCGTGCGGGTGCGGTAGAACCGGAGGGAATCTAGTGGTGGGTTGGGTCCAGACCGTGTTCGGGGATGTTGCTGTGGGCAGACCTGTCGCAACCAGGTGGAAGAGACCACTGGTCAAAGCCCGTCTAGCAAAAGTCAAAGGGCTAGATCTCCTGGTCAACTGGGATTCGGGGTGGCCTTCGTGGCGTAGCTATGCCACCGAAACATCGCACGTCTCCTGATGCATGTGTGGAAGTGTTGTGGCATGCGTAGACGCCCATCTTGGGGCTCCGTGGTGCGCCCCCCCCTCCCCCGTTTCACGGACGGCAGCGCCGCCGTCACTTGGAGGAGGAATCGTGCAGGTGCGGTAGAACCGGAGGGAATCTAGTGGTGGGTTGTGACCAGACCGTGTTCGGGGATGTTGCTATGGGCAGACCTGTCGCAACCAGGTGGAAGAGACCACTGGTCAAAGCCCGTCCGGCAAAAGTCAAAGGGCTAGATCTCCTGGTCAACTGGGAATTGGGGTGGCCTTCGGGGCGTAGCTATGCCACCGAAACATCACACGGCTCCTGATGCATGTGTGAAACTGTTGTGGCATACGTAGACGCCCGTCTTGGGCTCCGTGGTGTGGCCCCCCCTCCACGGATGGCAGCGCCCCCGTCACTTGGAGGGGGGAATCGTGCGGGTGCGGTAGAACCGGAGGGAATCTAGTGGTGGGTTGTGTCCAGGCCATGTTCGGGATGTTCTTTGTGGGCGGACACTGCCGCAACCAGTGGAAGAGACCACTGGTCAAAGTCCGTCCGGCAAAAGTCAAAGGGCTAGATCTCCTGGTCTACTAGGATTCGGGGTGGCCTTCGGGGCGTGGCTATGCCACCAAAACATCGCACGACTCCGGATGCATGTGTGGAAGTGTCGTGTCATGCGTAGACGCCCGTCTTGGGGCTCCGTGGTGTGGCCACCCTCCACGGACGGCAGCGCCCCGCCACTCACTGGGGGAATCGTGCTGGTCTTGGTAGAACCGGAGGGAATCTAGTGGTGAGTTGTGTCCGGACCGTGTTCGGGGATGTTGCTGTGGCAGACCTGTCGCAACCAGGTGAAGAGACCACTGGTCAAAGCCCGTCCGGCAAAAGTCAAAGGGCTAGATCTCCTGGTCAACTGGTATTCGGGGTGGCCTTCGGGGTGTAGCTATGCCACCGAAACATCGCACGGCTCCGGATGCATGTGTGGAAGTGTTGTGGCATGCGTAGACGCCCGTCTTGGGGCTCTGTGGTGTGGCCCCCCTCCACGGACGACAGCGCCACCGTCACTTTGAAGGGGGAATCGTGCGGGTGCGGTAGAACCGGAGGGAATCTAGTGGTGGGTTGGGTCCAGACCGTGTTAGGGATGTTCTTGTGGGCAGACTGTGCCGCAACCAGTGGAAGAGACCACTGGTAAAAGCCCGTCTAGCAAAAGTCAAAGGGCTAGATCTCCTGGTCAACTGGGATTCGTGGTGGCCTTCGTGGCGTAGCTATGCCACCGAAACATCGCACGGCTCCTGATGCATGTGTGGAAGTGTTGTGGCATGCGTTGACGCCCGTCTTGCGGCTCCGTGGTGCGCCCCGCTCCACGGACGGCAGCGCCGCCGTCACTTGGAGGGGTGAATCGTGCAGGTGCGGTAGAACCGGAGGGAATCTAGTGGTGGGTTGTGTCCAGACCGTGTTCGGGGATGTTGCTATGGGCAGACCTGTCGCAACTAGGTGGAAGAGACCACTGGTCAAAGCCCGTCCGGCAAAAGTCAAAGGGCTAGATCTCCTGGTCAACTGGGATTTGGGGTGGCCTTCGGGGCGTAGCTATGCCACCGAAACATCACATGGCTCCTAATGTTGGAAATATGCCCTAGAGGCAATAATAGAAGTATTATTATATTTCATTGTTCATGATAATTGTGTTTTATTCATGCTATAACTGTAATATCCGGAAATCGTAATACACGTGTGAATACATAGACCACAATATGTCCCTAGTGAGCCTCTAGTTGACTAGCTCGTTGTGATCAACAGATAGTCATGGTTTCCTGACTATGGACATTGGATGTCGTTGATAACAGGATGACATCATTAGGAGAATGATGTGATGGACAAGACCCAATCCTAAGCATAGCACAAAGATCGTGTAGTTCGTTTGCTAGAGCTTTGCCAATGTCATGTATCTCTTCCTTCGACCATGAGATCGTGTAACTCCCGGATACCGTGGGAGTGCCTTGGGTGTATCAAACGTCACAACGTAATCGGGTGACTATAAAGGTGCATTACGGTATCTCCGAAAGTATCGTGGGGTTGACACGGATCGAGGCTGGATTTGTCACTCCGTATGATGGAGAGGTATCTCTGGGCCCACTCGGTAATGCATCATCATATTGAGCTCAAGGTGACCAAGGTGTTGTACGGGATCATGCATTCTGATGCGAGTAAAGTGACTTGCGATGAACGAGAGGCGAACAAGGTATTGGGATACCGACGATCGAGTCTCGGGCAAGTAATGTACCGACTGACAAAGGGAATTGCATACAGGGTTTGATCGAATCCTCGACATCGTGGTTCAACCAATGAAATCATCGAGGAGCATGTGGGAGCCAACATGGGTATCCAGATCCCGCTGTTGGTTATTGCCCGAGAGTCGTCTCGGACATGTCTGTGTGTCTCCCGAACCCGTAGGGTCTACACACTTAAGGTTCGATGACGCTAGGGTTGTATGAATATGAGTATGCAGCATACCGAATGTTGTTGGGAGTCCCGGATGAGATCCCGGATGTCACGAGGAGTTTCGGAATGGTCCGGAGGTAAAGAATAATATATAGGAAGTGGTATTTCGGTCATCGGGAAAGTTTGAGGTCTCCGGTAATGTCTGGGACCACCGGAAGGGTCCCGGGGTCCACCGGTGGGGCCACCCATCCGGAGGGCCCCATGGGCTGAAGTGGGAGGAACCAGCCCATAGTGGGCTGGTGCGCCCCTAGGCCCACCCCTGCGCCTAGGGTTGAAACCCTAGGGGTGGGGCGCCCACTGGCTTGGGGGCACTCCACCCCTTGGCCGCCCCCCTTGGAGATTGGATCTCGAGGGCGGCGCCCCAGAGGCCTATATAAAGGGGGGGGGGGCAGCCGCACCCTTGTGCTTGGCGCCTCCTCCCCTGCTACACCTCGCCCTCCTCCGTAGTTGCTTGGCGAAGCCTGCCGAGTTCTGCACAGCATCCACCAAAGCCGCCGTCGTCTTTGCTGGATCATCATCAACCTCTCCTTCCCCCTTGCTGGATCAAGAAGGAGGAGACGTCTCCCGTCCCGTACGTGTGTTGAACACGGAGGTGTTGTCATTTCAGCACTTGGACATCGGTGATCTGAATCACGTCGAGTACGACTCCATCATCACCTTGCAAGCTTCCGCACGCGATCTACAAGTGGTATGTAGATGCAAACTCTCTCCTATGACTCGTTGCTTAGATGAACTCATAGATGGATCTTGGTGAAACCGTAGGAAATTTTTTAATTTTCTGCAACGTTCCCCATCAGTGGCATCATGAGCTAGGTCTATGTGTAGTTCTCTAATGCATGAGTAGAACACAATTTTGTTGTGGGCGTGGATCTTGTCAACTTACTTGCCTCTACTAGTCTTTTCTTGCTTCAACGGTATTGTGGGATGAAGCGGCCCGACCAACCTTACGTGCGCTTCGTGAGACCGGTTCCACCGATTGACATGCACTAGTTGCATAAGGTGGCGGCGGGTGTCTGCTCTCTCCACTTTAGTTGGAGCGGATTCGATGAAAAGGGCCCTTATGAATGGTAAATAGAAGTTGACAAAATCACGTTGTGGTTATTCGTAGGTAAGAAAACGTTCTTGCTAGAACCCAATCGCAGCCACGTAAAAGATGCAACAACAATTAGAGGACGTCTAACTTGTTTTTGCAGCGATTGATCATGTGATGTGCTATGGCCAGAAGTTGTGATGAATGATGAATTGTGATGTATGAGATCATGTTCTTGTAATAGGATTCACGACTTGCATGTCGATGAGTATGACAATCGGCAGGAGCCATAGGAGTTGTCTTTATTTTTTGTATGACCTGCGTGTCATTGAAGAACGGCATGTAAACTACTTTACTTTATTGCTAAACGCGTTAGTCATAGAAGTAGAAGTAGTCGTTGGCGTGACAACTTCATGAAGACACGATGATGGAGATCATGGTGTCAAGCCGGTGACAAGATGATCATGGAGCCCCGAAGATGGAGATCAATGGAGCTTTATGATATTGGCCATATCATGTCACAACTATATATAATTGCATGTGATGTTTATTATGTTTATGCATCTTGTTTACTTAGGACGACGGTAGTAAATAAGATGATCCCTTACAAAATTTCAAGAAGTGTTCTCCCCTAACTGTGCACCGTTGCTACAGTTTGTCGCTTCTAAGCACCACGTGATGATCGGGTGTGATGGATTCTTACGTTCACATACAACGGGTGTAAGACAGTTTTACACAAATAAAACACTTAGGGTTAACTTGACGAGCCTAGCATGTACGACATGGCCTCGAACACGGAGACCGAAAGGTCGAACACGAGTCGTATGGAAGATACGATCAACATGAAGATGTTCACCGACGATGACTAGTCCTCTCACGTGATGATCAGACACGGGCTAGTCGACTCGGATCGTGTAACACTTAGATGACTAGAGGGATGTCTGATCTAAGTGGGAGTTCATAATTTGATTAGAACTTTATTATCATGAACTTAGTCTAAAACCTTTGCAAATATGTCTTGTAGATCAATGGCCAACGCTAATGTCAACATGAACTTCAACGCTGTTCCTAGAAAACCAAGCTGAAAGATGATGGCAGCAACTATACGGACTGGGTCCGGAACCTGAGGATCATCCTCATAGCTGCCAAGAAACAATATGTCCTAGAAGCACCGTTAGGTGACCCACCTGTTCTCCCAGCACTGCAAGACGATTTGAATGTTTGGCAGACTCGTGCTGATGATTACTCCCTCGTTTAGTGCGGCATGCTTTACAGCTTAGAACCGGGGCTCCAAAAGCGTTTTGAGCATCACGGAGCATATGAGATGTTCGAAGAGCTGAAACTAGTTTTCCAATCTCATGCCCGGGTCGAGAGATATGATGTCTCCGACAAGTTCTACAGTTGTAAGATGGAGGAAAATAGTTCTGTCAGTGAGCACATCCTGAAGATGTCTGGGTTGCACAACCGTGTGACCCAACTGAACATTAACCTCCCAGATGAGGCGGTCATTGACAGAATCCTCCAGTCGCTCCCACCAAGCTACAAGAGCTTTGTGATGAACTACAACATGCGGGGATGGTGAAGACCATTCTGAAGTGTACTCGATCTTGAAGTCAGCAGAGGCTGAAATCAAGAAAGAACATCAAGTGTTGATGGTCAATAAGACCACTAAGTTCAAGAAGGGCAAGGGTAAGAAAAACTTCAAGAAGGACGACAAAGATGTTGTCGCGCCCGGTAAGCCAATTGCCGGGAAGAAGTCAAAGAATGGACCCAAGCCCGAGACCGAGTGCTTTTATTGCAAGGGAAGGGTCCTTTGAAGCGGAACTGCCCCAAATACTTAGCGGATAAGAAGGCCGCAACACCAAAGGTATATTTGATATACATGTAATTGATGTGTACCTTACCATTACTCGTAGTAACTCCCGGGTATTTGATACCGTGCCGTTGCTCATATTTGTAACTCACAGCAGAGCTGCGGAATAAACGGAGACTGGCGAAGGGCGAGGTGACGATCTTGGCGTCGGGAATGGTTCCGTAGTCGATGTGATCGCCGTCGACACGCTGCCTCTACATTTACCCACGGGATTAGTTTTGAACCTTAATAATTGTTATTTAGTGCCAAGTTTGAGCATGAACATTGTATCTGGATCTCGTTTGATCGAGATGGCTACTCATTTAAGTCCGAGAATAATGGTTGTTCGATTTATATGAGAGATATGTTTTATGGTCATGCTCCGATGGTCAATGGTTTATTCTTAATGAATCTCGGCGTAATATTACACATGTTCATAGTGTGGATGCCAAAAGATGTAAAGTTGATAACGATAGTCCCACATACTTGTGGCACTTTGCCTTGGTCACATTGGTGTCAAGCGCATGAAGAAGCTCCATGCTGATGGACTTTTAGAGTCTCTTGATTATGAATCGTTTGACACATGCGAACCATGCCTCATGGGCAAAATGACCAAGACTCCGTTCTCCGGAACAATGGAGCGAGCAACCAACTTGTTGGAAATCATACATACCGATGTGTGCGGTCCAATGAGCGTTGAGGCTCGCGGAGGATATCGTTATGTTCTCACTCTCACTGATGACTTGAGTAGATATGGGTATGTCTACATGATGAAACACAAGTCTGAGACCTTTGAAAAGTTCAAGGAATTTCAGAATGAGGTGGAGAATCAACGTGACCGAAAGATAAAGTTCCTACGATCAGATCGTGGAGGAGAATACTTAAGTCACGAATTTGGTACAGACTTAAGGAAATGTGGAATCGTTTCACAACTTACGCCGCCTGGAACACCTCAGCGTAACAGTGTGTCCGAATGTCGTAATCGCACTCTATTGGATATGGTGCGGTCTATGATGTCTCTTACCGATTTACCGCTATCATTTTGGGGATACGCTCTAGAGACAGCTACATTCACTTTAAATAGTGCACCGTCTAAATCCGTTGAGACGACACCGTATGAATTATGGTTTGGGAAGAAACCTAAGCTGTCGTTTCTAAAAGTTTGGGGATGTGATGCTTATGTCAAGAAACTTCAACCTAAAAAGCTCGAATCCAAGTCGGAAAAATGCGTATTCATAGGATACCCTAAGGAAACTGTCGGGTATACCTTCTACTTAAGATCCGTGGGCAAAATCTTTGTTGCCAAGAACGGATGCTTTCTGGAAAAAGAGTTTCTCTCGAAAGAAGTAAGTGGGAGGAAAGTAGAACTTGATGAAGTACTACCTCTCGAACGGGAAAGTGGTGCAGCTCGGAAAAAGTTCTGTGATGCCCACACCAACCAAGAGGAAACCAATGATGATGATCAAGGTACTTGGATCAAGTTGCTACTGAACTTCAGGGTCCACAAGGACACGTTCCGCACTGAGTGGTACGGCAACCCTGTCCCGGAAATCATGTTGTTAGACAACGGTGAACCTTGAACTATGAAGAAGCGATGGCGGGCCCAGATTCCAACAAATGGCTTGAAGCCATGAAATCCGAGATAGAATCCATGTATGAAAACAAAGTATGGACTTTGACATACTTGCCCGATGATCGGCGAGCGATAGAAAATAAATGGATTTTTAAGAAGAAGACGAACACGGATGGTAATGTTACCATTTATAAGGCTCAACTTGTCGCTAAGGGTTATCGACAAGTTCAAGGGATTGACTACGACGAGACGTTCTCTCCCGTAGCGAAGCTGAAGTCCGTCCGAATCATGTTAGCAATTGCCGCATACTATGATTATGAGATATGGCAGATGGACGTCAAAACAGCATTCCTTAACGGACATCCTAAGGAAGAGCTGTATATGATGCAGCCGGAAGGTTTTGTCGATCCTAAGAACGCTAACAAAGTATGCAAGCTCCAGCGATCCATTTATGGACTGGTGCAAGTGTCTCGGAGTTGGAACATTCGCTTTGATGAGATGATCAAAGCGTTTGGGTTTATGCAGACTTATGGAGAAGCTTGCGTTTACAAGAAAGTGAGTGGGAGCTCTGTAACATTTCTCCTATTATATGTAGATGACATACTCTTGATGGGAAATGATACAAAACTTCTGGAAAGCACTAAGGCCTACTTGAATAAGTGTTTTTCAATGAAGGACCTTGGAGAAGCTGCTTATATATTAGGCATCAAGATCTATAGAGATAGATCGAGACGCCTCATAGGTCTTTCACAAAGCACATACCTTGATAAGATTTTGAAGAGGTTCAAAATGGATCAGTCCAAGAAAGGGTTCTTGCCTATGTTACAAGGTGTGAGATTGAGCTCGGCTCGACCACCGACCACGGCAAAAGATAAAGAAGAGATGAGTGTCATCCCTATGCTTCAGCCATAGGATCTATTATGTATGCCATGCTGTGTACGGACCGATGTAAACCTTGCCGTAAGTTTGGTAGCAAGATACCAAAGTAATCCCGCAAGGAACACCGGACAGCGGTCAAGAATATCTGAAGTACCGAAAAGGACAAAGGACATGTTTCTCGTTTATGGAGGAGACGAAGAGCTCGTCGTAAAGGGTTACGTCGGCGCTAAGCTTCGACTCAGATCTGGATGACTCTAAGTCGCAAACCGGATACGTGTATATGTTGAATGGTGGAGCGATGGCTGGTGCAATGCAAGCGAGAGTCGTGGCGGGATCTACGTGTGAAGCGGAGTACATGGCAGCCTCGGAGGCAGCGCATGAAGCGATTTGGGTGAAGGAGTTCATCACCGACCTAGAGTCATACCCAATGCGTCGGGGCCGATCAAACTCTTTTGTGACAACACTGGAGCTATTGCCTCGCCAAGGAGCCCAGGTTTCACAAGAAGACCAGGCACATCAAGCGTCATTTCAACTCCATCCGTGAAAATGTTCAAGATGGAGACATAGAGATTTGCAAAGTGCACACGGATCTGAATGTCGCAGATCCGTTGACTAAACCTCTCTCGCGTGCAAAACATGATCAACACCAGAACTCTATGGGTGTTCGATTCATCACAATGTAACTAGATTAGTGACTCTAGTGCAAGTGGGAGACTGTTGGAAATATGCCCTAGAGGCAATAATAAAAGTATTATTATATTTCATTGTTCATGATAATTGTCTTTTATTCATGCTATAACTGTATTATCCGGAAATCGTAATACACGTGTGAATACATAGACCACAATATGTCCCTAGTGAGCCTCTAGTTGACTAGCTCGTTGTGATCAACAGATAGTCATGGTTTCCTGACTATGGACATTGGATGTCGTTGATAACGGGATCACATCATTAGGAGAATGATGTGATGGACAAGACCCAATCCTAAGCATAGCACAAAGATCGTGTAGTTCCTTTGCTAGAGCTTTGCCAATGTCATGTATCTCTTCCTTCGACCATGAGATCGTGTAACTCCCGGATACCGTAGGAGTGCCTTGGGTGTATAAACGTCACAACGTAACTGGGTGACTATAAAGGTGCATTACAGGTATCTTCGAAAGTATCTGTGGGTTGACACGGATCGAGACTGGGATTTGTCACTCCGTATGACGGAGAGGTATGTTTGGGCCCACTCGGTAATGCATCATCATATTGAGCTCAAGGTGACCAAGGTGTTGGCCACAGGATCATGCATTACGGTACGAGTAAAGTGACTTGCCGGTAACGAGACTGAACAAGGTATTGGGATACCGACGATCGAGTCTCGGGCAAATAACGCACCGATTGACAAAGGAATTGCATACGGGTTTGATCGAATCCTCGACATCGTGGTTCAACCGATGAAATCATCGAGGAGCATGTAGGAGCCAACATGGGTATCCAGATCCCGCTGTTGGTTATTGCCCGAGAGTCGTCTCGGACATGTCTGCGTGTCTCCCGAACCCGTAGGGTCTACACACTTAAGGTTCAGTGACGCTAGGGTTGTATGAATGTAAGTATGCAGCGTACCGTATGTTGTTCGGAGTCTCGGATGAGATCCTGGACGTCACGAGGAGTTTCGCAATGGTCCGGAGGTAAAGAATAATATATAGGAAGTGGTATTTTGGCCATGGGAAAGTTTCGGGGTCTCCCGGTAATGTACCGGGACCACCGGAAGGGTCCCGGGGGGTCCACCGGGTGGGGCCACCCATCTCGGAGGGCCCCATGGGATGAAGTGGGAGGGGAACCAGCCCATAGTGGGCTGGTGCGACCCCCCTAGGCCCACCCCTGCGCCTAGGGTTGAAACCCTAGGGGTGGGGGGGCGCCCCACTTGGCTTGGGGGGCACTCCACCCCCTTGGCCGCCGCCCCTTGGAGATTGGATCTCCGGGGCGGCGCCCCAGAGGCCTATATAAAGGGGGAGGAGGGGCAGCCGCACCCTTGTGCTTGGCGCCTCCCTCCCCTACTACACTCGTCCTCCTCCCGTAGTTGCTTGGCGAAGCCTGCCGGGGTTCTGCGGCATCCACCACCACGCCGTCGTCTTTTGGATCATCATCAACCTCTCCTTCCCCTTGCTGGATCAAGAAGGAGGAGACGTCTCCGTCCGTCGTGTGTTGAACACGGAGGTGCTGTCCGTTCAGCACTTGGACATCGGTGATCTGAATCACGTCGAGTACGACTCCATCATCACCTTGCAAGCTTCCGCACGCGATCTACAAGTGGTATGTAGATGCAAACTCTCTCCTATGACTCGTTGCTTAGATGAACTCATAGATGGATCTTGGTGAAACCGTAGGAAAAATCTTAATTTTCTGCAACGTTCCCCAACACCTGATGCATGTGTGAAACTGTTGTGGCATACGTAGACGCCCGTCTTGGGCTCCGTGGTGCGGCCCCCCTCCACGGACGGCAGCGCCGCCGTCACTTGGAGGGGGGAATTGTGCGGGTGCGGTAGAACCAGAGGGAATCTAGTGGTGGGTTGTGTCCAGACCGTGTTCGAGGATGTTGCTGTGGGCAGACCTGTCGCAACCAGGTGGAAAAGACCACTGGTCAAAGTCCGTTCGGCAAAAGTCAAAGGGCTAGATCTCCTGGTCAACTGGGATTCGGGGTGGCCTTCGGGGCGTGGCTATGCCACCGAAACATGCACGACTCCGGATGCATGTCTGGAAGTGTTGTGGCATGCATAGACGCCCATCTTGGGGCTCCGTGGTGTTGCCCCCTCCATGGACGGCAGCGCCGCCGTCACTTGGAGGGGGGAATCGTGCGGGTGCTGTACAACCGGAGGCAATCTAGTGGTGGGTTGTGTCCGGACCGTGTTCGGGGATGTTGCTGTGGCAGACCTGTTGCAACTAGGTGAAGAGACCACTGGTCAAAGCCCGTCCGGCAAAAGTCAAAGGGCTAGATCTCCTGGTCAACTGGGATTCGGGGTGGCCTTCGGGGCGTCGCTATGCCACCGAAACATCGCACGGCTCCGGATGCATGTGTGGAAGTGTTGTGGCATGTGTAGACGCCCGTCATGGGGCTCTGTGGTGTGGTCCCCCTCCACGGACGACAGCGCCGCCGTCACTTGGTAGGGGGAATCGTGTGGGTGCGGTAGAACCGGAGGGAATCTAGTGGTGGGTTGGGTCCAGACCGTGTTCGGGGATGTTGCTGTGGGCAGACCTGTCGCAACCAGGTGGAAGAGACCACTGGTCAAAGCCCGTCTAGAAAAAGTCAAAGGGCTAGATCTCCTGGTCAACTTGGATTCGGGGTGGCCTTCGTGGCGTAGGTATGCCACCGAAACATCGCACGGCTCCTCATGCATGTGTGGAATTGTTGTGGCATGCGTAGACGCCCGTCTTGGGGCTCCGTGGTGCGCCCCCCCCCCCCGCTCCACGAACGGCAGCGCCGCCATCAATTGGAGGGGGGAATCGTGCAGGTGCAGTAGAACCGGAGGGAATCTAGTGGTGGGTTGTGTCCAGACCGTGTTCGGGGATGTTGTTGTGGGCAGACCTGTCGCAACCAGGTGGAAGAGACCACTGGTCAAAGCCCGTCCGGCAATAGTCAAAGGGCTAGATCTCCTGGTCAACTAGGATTTGGGGTGGCCTTCGGGGCGAAGCTATGCCCCCGAAACATCACACGGCTCCTGATGCATGTGTGAAACTGTTGTGGCATACGTAGACGCCCGTCTTGGGCTCCGTGGTGTGGCCCCCCCTCCACGGACGGCAGCGCCGCCGTCACTTGGAGGGGGGAATCATGCGGGTGCGGTAGAACCGGAGGGAATCTAGTGGTGGGTTGTGTCCAGACCGTGTTCGGGGATGTTGCTGTGGGCAGACCTGTCGCAACCAGGTGGAAGGGACCATAGGTCAAAGTCCGTCTGGCAAAAGTCAAAGGGCTAGATCTCCTGGTCAACTGGGATTCGGGGTGGCCTTCGGGGCGTGGCTATGCCACCGAAACATCGCACGACTCCGGATGCATGTGTGGAAGTATTGTGGCATGCGTAGACGCACGTCTTGGGGCTTCGTGGTGTGGCCCCCCTCCACGGACGGCAGCGCCGCCGTCACTTGGAAGGGGGAATCGTGCGGGTGCGGTAGAACCGGAGGGAATCTAGTGGTGGGTTGGGTCCAGACCGTGTTCGGGATGTTCTTTGTGGGCAGACACTGCCGCAACCAGTGGAAGAGACCACCGAAAAGCCCGTCTAGCAAAAGTCAAAGGGCTAGATCTCCTGGTCAACTGGGATTTGGGGTGGCCTTCGTGGCGTAGCTATGCCACCGAAACATCGCACGGCTCCGGATGCATGTGTGGATGTGTTGTGGCATGCGTAGACGCCCGTCTTGGGGCTCCGTGGTGTGCCCCCCCCCCCCGCTCCGCGGACGGCAGCGCCGCCGTCACTTGGAGGGGGGAATCGTGCAGGTGCGGTAGAACCAGCGGGAATCTAGTGGTGGGTTGTGTCCAGACCGTGTTCGGGGATCTTGCTATGGGCAGACCTGTCGCAACCAGGTGGAACAGACCACTGGTCAAAGCCCGTCCAGCAAAAGTCAAAGGGCTAGATCTCCTGGTCAACTGGGATTTGGGGTGGCCTTCGGGGCGTAGCTATGCCACCGAAACATCACACGGCTCCTGATGCATGTGTGAAACTGTTGTGGCATACGTAGACGCCCGTCTTGGGCTCCGTGGTGTGGCCCCCCCTCCACGGACGGCAGCGCCGGCGTCCCTTGGAGGGGGGGAATCGGGCGGTGTCTTGGTAGAGCCGAGGAATCTAGTGGTGGGTTGTGTATGAGACCGTGTTCGGGATGTTCTTTGTGGGCAGACTGTCGCAACCAGGTGGAAGAGACCACTGGTCAAAGTCCGTCCGGCAAAAGTCAAAGGGCTAGATCTCCTGGTCAACTGGGATTCGGGGTGGCCTTCGGGGCGTGGCTATGCCACCGAAACATCGCACGGCTCCGGATGCATGTGTGGAAGTGTTGTGGCATGCGTAGATGCCCGTCTTGGGGCTCCGTGGTGTGGCCCCCTCCACGGACGGCAGCACCGCCGTCACTTCGAGGGGGGAATCGTGCGGGTGCGGTAGAACCAGAGGGAATCTAGTGTTGGGTTTGGTCCAGACTGTGTTTGTGGATGTTGCTGTGGGCAGACCTGTCGCAACCAGGCGAAAGAGACCACTGGTCAAAGCACGTTCGGCAAAAGTCAAAGGGCTAGATCTCCTTGTCAACTAGGATTCGGAGTGGCCTTCGGGGCGTAGCTATGCCACTGAAACATCACACGGCTCCTGATGCATGTGTGAAAGTGTTGTGGCATGCGTAGACGCCCGTCTTGGGGCTCCGTGGTGTGGCCCCCTCCACGGACGGCAGCGTCGCCGTCACTATGGGCCGTGTTCTGAGTTCCTTTGGCACCTCCCTAACAACATAACAACATCCGCTTCGTATCAGGTTGTTCCCAATTCCTCATTGGCTCTATTTCAAATCATCCACTGATATATTCCTACTATATTATGAGTTTGTCCCAAATCATCCACTGATATATTCCTACTATATTATGAGTTTGTTCCAAATCATCCGTCCATTGTTTTATGCCATACTTTTGTATATACATAGATGAATGAATGTTTGTATTATGTATGCACAAAAACAGAATGTATTATTTTCCATCCCAATGATCCATTTCATTGGTTGTTCTTTTGGATCGTTCCCAACTTGTGATATCTATTTTTTTTACATCAAAAGAACTAAGCATAGATGGTTATGGTAGACATTTAAATTTTTTTAAGAAAATAACATCAGATTGTCAAACGATTGTCGCAAAAAAAATTTAACTTTTCTTTTCTCCAGATTTTCTCTTATTTTTATCTTTCCGCCCTCGCGTACAGATTTTTCTACTTATGAAATTAATGTCTATTATGTCCATAGTTTACCGTTATATCTACACTTTATTTTTCATGTGTTCCAAGACTTGGCTACATGAATTTGAGCATTTGTGTACACAAGAACAAAGCTGGCATTATTACCACAATTTTCTTCAAATATACTTGTATGGTATAGTCCTTTCATGCAAAGCTGGCATTATTACCACAATTTTTGTCAAAAAAAAGGTCATCGCAAAAAAAAAGTCCTCCCAAAAGAAAACCCGCTCGTGCCTTATCCACCCTCTCGATCCACTCCAGCCGCTCGACCGCTCGTGCCTCCACCCTCGATCCACCCCCGCCGCCGCCGTGATCTTCGCCGCCGCCGCCCCTTCTCCGGGCGCCGCCGCCCGGCCCGAGACCGCGCGCGCGCCGTCGTCCCGCCCGCCCGCATCGCCCAAGACCGGCGCCCGTCCCGCCCCCCCGCGCCAGATCGCCGCTGCCGTCCCGCCCTGCCCGCCCCTCAAGCGGCGCGCCGTCCCGCCCGCCCGCCCGCATCACGCGATGGCGCGGCCGCTGATGTATCGGGCGTGCAAGGAGCCAGCGCACCTCGACTAGCCGGCGACAACGGCGTGGAGCTGCAGCCGGTGAAGATCGCGCCAGGTCATCACTCTTGCCTAGTCCATGAGTCCCCGCCCACCGGAGCAGAGCAGCGAAGACTACTACCTATTAAGAGACAATTATAAATCTCTCTTTCTCTAATGGCCATTTGTCCAGCTAGGGAGTACTCCTCTGTTCAAAGATTTGGGAGAGAATTAGAAGTACTCCTCTGTTCAAAGATTCGGGGAGTACTACCTAACCTATGTTCTTAGATTTGAGGCAATTAGTAAGTGCTGCAGCTACCTATGGAGCATGTTTAGTTCGTGTATGTGTGAGATCGCTGTGAGCTTGTATAATTGTTGAGCTTATTTCTTTTGGTGTTAACTAGTCGTACTACATGCATTTGCCTATCTATCATGGCGTTTTGTCCTTCATCGGTCCCTCCTCGCCGATGCCAACTCGATCTAGGCTGCGAAGCAAAACCAACCACTCGGCACAACCGCCGCGAAGGCCACTGAATTGACGCATAAATTTGCCCAAAGCCACAAGGGTTCCAGTCACACAGTGAACAAGTTCACGAGCACACAGCCTGGCACGCTTTTTTTTTTCGGGTGAATATGATACTTTATTACTCAATCAAAGGGCACCTGACCGAATCCACACAGCAGTGCGATTCTCACATCTACCATAATTTGCCAGGAAATGGCTAAGTATATTACTTGCTTGGAGTTTTCATTATGGCTGTCTCCCAATATACAAATGTACCGAGTTTGATTACCATGTTAAGAATACTTATATAATATATAATGTGAAAGTGCAACTAATCCCCGGGTGGTTTTGGTAATTAATAGCAACATATATATCATTGAACTAATAGTTTCTTGAGAATCATTTCAGAAAGTTCAGTGATAAGGGTATGGCAAGGACTGAAGAAGTGGACCCCTCAAAATGCTACGGCAAGCATTGGCAAAAGCTCAAGACTCCATTTTTGGTTTAGTGATCCAAGATCACATTGAGTCCATAGGAAAGCCAATACTATTAAAAGGGGATGAGGTTATGATAATGATCTGGTTGCTCAAAGTGCTTAGTGATACATCTCCTAAACTATCAGCAACTCTCACTGCATTATACACTCATAAGTAATCTCGGTCCCACCGATTTTCCAAACCCAGTCACACCAAGATGAACCACCTCAGCCACAAAGCCAAACCCTAGAAATTTCGGATTTTCCGATTCTGAACTCGGTCTCACCGAAACTTGAGCTGTCAAGCTTCTGTAACCTTCTGTCATCAAATCGGTGTCACCGAGATGATGAAGTCGGTCCCACCGAGATTTGCAAGCTCTTTTCTTTGGACGAATCGGACTAACCGAGATTATATTTTCGGTCCCACCGAAAATCCCAACGTTCACATGATTTGAACTTTCGGTCTCACCGAGTTGTCAACTTCGGTCTGACCGAGATTGGTCAAATGTGTGTAACGGTTGGATTTTGTGTGGAGGCTATAAATACCCTCCACCCCTCTTCACTCGTGGAGAGAGCCATCGAAAGTACTACCACTCCTACCTTACATTTAGAGAAGAGAACTACCTACCCTTGTGTTGAGATCAAGTTGCTCCACTCCCACCATATGAAGCTTGATCTCTAGCCTTCCCAAGTTGCTTTCCACTCAATCCTTTCTTCCACCACAGCCAAATCAGTGAGGAGAGTTGAGTGTTGGGGAGATTATCATTTGAAGCACAAGAGCAAGGAGTTCATCATCATCAACACCATCTATTACCTTTTGGAGGTGGTGCCTCCTAGATTGGTTAGGTGTCGCTTGGGAGCCTCCGTCGAGATGTGGAGTTGAACCAAGAAGTTTGTAAGGGCAAGGAGATCGCCTACTTCGTGAAGATCTACCCCGAGTAAGGCTAGCCCTCCGTGGGCGTAGGCCATGATGGCATAGACAAGGTTGCTTCTTCGTGGACCCTTCGTGGGTGGAGCCCTCCGTGGACTCTCGCAGCCGTTACCCTCCGTGGGTTGAAGTCTCCATCAACGTGGAATGACGATAGCACCACCTATCGGAACCACGAGAAAAATCTCCGTGTCTTCAAATTGCGTTTGATCTTCTCCACTTCTCTTTACTACATGTGCAATTTACTTTCCGCTGCCAATACTCTAGAATTGCATGTGTAGGGTGATTCTTGACTTGATCATAATTGTGAACTTGCCAAAAACTTGTCTTTGTCAAAAGGCTGAATTTTTATATTGTCAAGTAGTCTAATCACCCCCCCTCTAGACATACTTTCGATCCTACAAGTGGTATCAGAGCTTTGGTCTCCATTGTATTGGTTTCCATTGCATTGGACTCCATAAGCTTGGTTTCACAACCTAGGAGAGTATGGCGTCTAGTGAGGGTAATTTTCGTAGAGGTCCTTACTTTGATGGTACAAACTTTGCTAGTTGGAAGCATAAAATGAAAATGCATATTCTTGGCCATAACCCAGCCGCATGGGGCATTATTTGTGTTGGTTTGCAAGGTGAATTCTTCGAGGAAGGAAAAGTTCGGATCGCGGCTTCTAGCGGATGAATTGCGGATGTTGCAAAACAATGCTCAAGCTTGTGACATTCTCTTCAATGCTTTGTGTCCCGAGGAGTTCAACAAAATCAGCCGTCTTGAGAATGCAAAAGAGATTTGGGATACTTTGGTTGAAATGCACGAAGGTACCGAGTCCGTGAAGGAATCAAAGCTAGATGTTCTTCAAGGTCAACTTGACAAGTTCAAGATGAAGGAAGGTGAAGGAGTCGCTGAAATGTACTCTAGGCTTGCTCTCATCACCAATGAGATTGCCGGCTTAGGAAGCGAAGAAATGACCGACCGATTCATCATCAAGAAGGTTCTCAGAGCTTTGGATGGAAAGTATGACACCGTGTGCACTTTGATCCAAATGATGCCAAACTACAAGAATCTCAAGCCAACCGAAGTCATTGGAAGAATTGTTGCTCATGAGATGACACTTAAGGATAAGGAAGAGCTTCACAACAAGTCAAGTGGTGCTTACAAAGCTACATGTGACGCTCCCACAACCTCAAGTGACAAGCTAGTTTCCAATGAAGAGATAAGCCTAATGGTGAAGAACTTCAACAAATTCTACAAGAGTAGAAGCAAAGAGAGAAGCTCAAAGTCTAGATCATATGATGAAAAGAGATCTTCTAGTCGTGATCGAAACTGCTACAATTGTGGAAGACCCGGACACTACTCAAATGAGTGTTCGACTCCCCACAAGAGAAGAGAAGAATCTCCAAGAAGAAGAATCTCAAGAGATGAGTCACCTCGGAAAGAGAGAAGGAGTAGAGATGATCGTTATGAACGAAGACCCTCTCGGAGAAGCAAGGATTCGGAGAGGAAAGACAAGTCATCAAGGAGCTACACAAGAAGAAAACATCAAGCTCATGTAGGTGAATGGGTCTCCGTCTCCGACTCCGACAATCAATCCGAAAGAAGCTATCACTCCAACTCCGACTACAGTCAAGATGAAGGTGTTGCCGGTCTTGCTCTCGTATCCTCCAACTCCAACTCCTACGACTTATTTGATTCACCAAATGAGGGAATTGGAAGATGCTTCATGGCTAAAGGCCCCAAGGTATCACACCCTGAATTCATTGACTTTGATAGTGATGAGGATGACTTGCTTGGTGAAGATGAGCTTTTACATGATAAATCCAATGAACATAGTAATGATGAACATGCTAGTAGTCTTTATAGTCGAAAAGAGTCGAATGACAATGCTATGAAGGAGATTGAGCGTCTAACTAAAGAACTAAACACTCTTAAGTTGGCTCATGAAACTACTCAAGAAGATCATAGAGAGCTCCTAAGATCTCATGAGAAGCTACGCTTCGAGAAGCTCACTCTAGAGCACGAACATGAGTTTCTAAAAGCAATCAATGACAATCTTCGAAAGAAGAGTTCTTCATATCTTGCCAAACGACTTCTCTTGTCTAATTTCTTGCCACCTATTAAAACTAAGCATGACAAGCATAAGAAAAATTCTTCATCTAGTAGTAACAATAACCATGCTAAATCCAATATTGTTGCTTCTAGTAGTTCTCTTGATTCCACTAACAATGTTTCAAGCCAAGTTACACTTGAGCAAGAAAATAGTTTATTGAAAGGGATTATAGAAAAGGTGTCTACAAGAGCCTTGCGGAAGCAAGAACTTAGAGGAAATTGTTCGCAAGCAAGGAAGGCACCGGAAGAATCAAGGAATTGGTTTTGAGCGAAAGTTCAACGCCGAGGGTGTTGAATGGGAAGAAGGTCAATATCCCAATCCACAGTTTATTCCTCAAAAGGAGAAGTACAACCCTACTTCTTCCAATGTGGAACAAGCTCAAGATGATCTTCCACCACAAGACCACAAGCTAAAAGGAAAGGACAAGCTTCAAGAGGATATTGATGCATTTATTGAAGCACCTAAAGCCATGGTCAAGTGGGTTCCCAAGGAAACGTCAAGTTCTACTTCGTCAAGCTCAACTACAACCCCAAGGATTCCCATCAAGATGATGTGGATCCCGAAGAAGAAGAACTAGAGAGTTCTTGAGGGTGACTCCGCCAACATACTTCACTCACATTCTTTTTGGCAAAAACTTGTGCAACCAACTTCCACATTATGCACTAGTTCATGGAGTCACAAACCCTCTTGTTGGTAAGTCAAGGGACAAGGTAATCATTGCTTTCATGGACATCATCTATTGTGTACTTCAATCTATGTCCATGGATATCCTTGTTTGTTCCTTGTGGGACTAACCCATGTAGGTATTGAAAGTGCCCGAATCCAAAGGATTGCTCCCAACTCTTGATGATCTACATCAACATTGAGCATCCACATCTTCAACATCTACATGAAGTCTTCTACGACAACCCAAGGTTAGTTTGACCCTTTAAAAGGGGTTCTCACATCTAGGGGGAGCTTTGCTCTAAAGAATTGAGCTAAAGCATCTTCAAATGATGTGAACACACTAATGCTTTATGTAAAAGTGGTAACCCCACTTGTGCTTAAACGATGAGTATGACCTATTTTCAAATGTTCTCATTTGGCTCCTAAGTCAATATACTCATATAAAGATGACCTAGTCATCGACAAATTGTGTGTTAATTGCTAGAGTTTTGATTGTGCATGTTTGACACATATTTCAATTGCTATCTTATTGTGTGAGCATGTTGGATGCATGATTTTATCCATTCAAGGACATCCATTTGTTGTTTTGGTCGTTTTGATTTTTCTGACCAAATGGATGAACAAGAATGCCTAAGTACCTCCCCTAGCTATCTATGCTTTCTTGTATCAAATTCTATTCATGCTTACATCACAAACTTTGAACAAGTCAATTTCGGACCCTCCGAGTGAGGAGCACTCGGAGCCACCGATCCGTCAAAGGCTAACTTCCAAAACCTTCTAAGTGATTTCGGTCAGACCAACCCACTCAAACTCGGTCAAACCGAAAACATTTAGACTGATCTAGGTTTTCACCTCGGTGAAACCGAGTTGTGATTTTCGGCGTGACCGAAGTGCATACTTGCCTAGCAGTTGTCCATCTCGGTGCCACCGAGTTTTACAACTCGGTCCCACCGACAGCAAAGGGGTATATATACTCCGAGGGCCGCGCGCGTTGATTTCTACTTCAAACGCCGCCCCCACCCCTTCTTTGCCGTCGCCGTGGTCTCCGGATCGTCTCCGTAAATCGCTTTGTCGCCCTCGCCGCAGGTCTCCGTCGCCGTCAACGGACATCTTCTCCGCGCCGTTGCCGCCGTAGAGAAACTCCACCAAGTTAGGGTGAGTTTCGATCTCACTCGTGCTCCCATCTCCGATTCAATGCACGTTTGGTTTGCCTACCATCTTGCCACGATTGAAATCTTCCTAAACACCAGATTAGTTCTTTTGAACGAGATTCGAGTAAAAGTTTTAGGGTTAGGTTTCCGCCGAACACATCTCGGTGAGACTGATTTTACATTCTCGGTATGACCGATTTGGCCTATGGCCATTGCACTGCACCCCTCGGTCCAACCGAGTTGTGCAAATCGGTGTGACCGAAATGAGGATTTAGTGAAACCCTAGCGTTTTCGGCAGGACCGAAACCACTTCGGTCCAACCGAAAGTGGTGTGAAGGCTTCTGTTTGAACACTTCGGATTCACCGAATTTTAAACTCGGTCTGACCGAAATGTCTTCTGTGAAAACCTAATACTAAAATTTGAACTCATTTGTTTGCAAAAACTTCTGCAGTTTGTGATAACTCTTCTACTCGCCTACACCTTATCTATTCACGGGTTGTCGGCCATGTCGGATGCCGGTGACAGCGAGCAGGTTAGAGTCCCCTATAGCAGATATTCCAGAGGCAGGCACTAGTCCTGATCCCAGCAGCTCATCAGATGATGGTGAGAGGAGTACACCAAGTGGTTTGCCTCCTGCAGCCACCAGGGCCAGAAAGAAGAGAAACTCAGATGAGGAAGACTCAGATTTTGTTGTTGAGGAAGAGATCACATCTAAGCCCAAAAGGAAAGTTGTTGCCAAAGAGCCTCAAGGTCAGCAAACAAAGAAGGGCACCAGGAAAGTCAAGCAGTCCACTGTTACAAAGAAGCTGAGTTTGGAAGAGGAAACTACGAGCAAAGTGAAGAAAACTTCCAAGAGGAAGAGGATTGTGCATGATGATGCAACAGAGGAAGATGATGATGAGGAAGCACCCCAGCCTCCTCAGAAGTCTAAGTTCATGGGTGATGCCATCAGGGCAGGAGCCACTTCAAAGCCTAAGCAATCTGCTCCAGTCAAGGCAGCTCCAGCAAAGCCTGCTGTCAAGCCCAAGAAAACAGTCAGGAACATTCCAGCATCAGAGAAGAACAAAGATGATGTGCCACCAGCTGTGCCAGATGATGAAGGACCAGTTTTGCTGAAACTTCGTCCAAAACTGCCACTTCACAATGATGCTCATCCTCAAGCTGAGAACATGAAGGAAAGGAAGGATAGAGGTCTCAGGCTATGGAGACAATCTGACCCATATGCCGTGAGGAGAAGAACTGCTGTTGATCCAAGATTCCACACCATAGAACATCAGGACTTCTATGAGACAGTGCTGATGGACAAGAAGCCCATAGTTGCAGACACACGATATGTTGACTGGAAGTACATTGACAGTGAAGAGCACAGAGACTTCTTTCCACATGTGCATGAAAGCTTCACTGCATGTGGTGTTGCAGACTTTGTAGGTCAGAAGTTGACCAGTTGGAATGATGAAATGATTATGCAATTCTATGCCACAGCTCATTTCTATCCAGATGGAAAGATCACATGGATGACTGAAGGCCAAAGATTCTCTTCAACTGTTGAAGAATGGGTAGAACTTCTGAATGCTCCATACAAAGAGAGGATGATGTTGATGTATATGGTATTCCCAAGAAGAACCATGAATCCATGAAGAATATGTACAAAGAGGTTCCAGCTAAGGATTTGGGAATATGGAAGCTCGGCTCAGTGTACTATCTCCAGGCAGGTCTACCTACCACAAACACTATTCTGAGGCATACCTTGATGCCCAAGTCTGGAGATCATCGCATGATCAGAGGATACTATATCAACATGCTGCATATACTTGATGAGAAGGCACCTTTCAAGGTGATGGACTTGATAGTTGAGACTATTAAGAGGACTGCAGCTGACCAGAAAAGGTCATGTGGATTTGCCCCGCATATTCAGATGCTTATCAATGCCAGTTTGGCACGGGCACATTCTTGTTGGATAGAGAGCACTTCCCACTGCAGCCTGAGCATGAGGACAATGATGTTGTGATGGATGAGGAGGACCCAACGTCAGTTGAAGGTCAAGCAAAGATTGAAGCTGCCAAGAAAGCTAAAGCTGAGAAGGAAGCAGCAGCAGCAGCAGCTAAACCAAAGAGTGTTGGAGAGCAGCTCCTTGAAGCTACCCAAAGGATTGAACAATGCCTGGCCAGCATTGTGCAGTCTCAGGAGAGCCTAGAGAGGATTGTTGAAGACAAGATCCATGCTCTGGATGTAAAGCTGACTGAAGTGCAAGTAACTGTCAACAAGCTTGAGGCAGATATTGAGGAAGCAAAGAGGGAGAAGGAAGAGCTTATGCGTGAGATGCAGGATGACTTAGTCCAGGATGATTATCAACAGCCTGCTCCGGTTCCCACAAGACCCCGATCAGCTGCTATTCCAGTGACAGACACCAGGACTACAGCCTCAGCACCTCCCACAGCTCCATCAGTTGCTCCAGCTCCAGCTCCAGTGACCACTCCTCCAGCTCCACAGACATCAGCTGAAGTCTTCGCCGATGCTGCCATCTCAACTCCATCAACCCAGACAGGAGCCGCCAGCAGAGTCCCCAGTGACGCTTAGCTCTATGCCTTTTCGAACTATTTGGTAACATGTTGCCAAAGGGGGAGAAATTGTATAGATCATAGGACTTCGAGAGAGAGAGTGCTCGCTTTTGCTCTTTCGTTCTTTTGCGGTTTCTTTGAGATACTTTTGGTTTTCGAGACATTCCGTGTGTTTGATACTACGTTTGATGAGTGCTTGGTCGTACTATGCTTTAATGTGTGCTTAATGCTTATCATATGCTATTCCTATCTTGTATGACCACTTACTCATGTCTTGGTGATTGGGTGCATGCTATTCATTCTTATCATTTTGTGCGCTCCACCAAGATGTATGTAACATGGAAGAGTGACCCATGATCCTAATCGATTGTGCATTTGCATTCAAACGCAAATTTTGAATAATGCACAAATTTAGGGGGAGCTCTTGCTTATCACATACTTCTCAAAGCGACGATATTATTCATTGATTATATCCTTTGTCGAAGCTTTGATCTATATGTTGTCATCAATTACCAAAAAGGGGGAGATTGAAAGTGCAACTAATCCCCGGGTGGTTTTGGTAATTAATAACAACATATATATCATTGAACTAATAGTTTCTTGAGAATCATTTCAGAAAGTTCAGTGATAAGGGTATGGTAAGGACTGAAGAAGTGGACCCCTCAAAATGCTAAGGCAAGCATTGGCAAAAGCTCAAGACTCCATTTTTGGTTTAGTAATCCAAGATCACATTGAGTCCATAGGAAAGCCAATACTATTAAAAGGGGATGAGGTTATGATAATGATCTGGTTGCTCAAAGTGCTTAGTGATACATCTCCTAAACTATCAGCAACTCTCACTGCATTATACACTCATAAGTAATCTCGGTCCCACCGATTTTCCAAACCCAGTCACACCGAGATGAACCACCTCAGCCACAAAGCCAAACACTAGAAATTTCAGATTTTCCGATTCTGAACTCGGTCTCACCGAAACTTGAGCTGCCAAGCTTCTGTAACCTTCTGTCATCAAATCGGTGTCACCGAGATGATGAAGTCGGTCCCACCGAGATTGGCAAGCTCTTGTCTTTGGACGAATCGGACTAACCGAGATTGTATTTTCGGTCCCACCGAAAATCCCAACGTTCACATGATTTGAACTTTCGGTCTCACCGAGTTGTCATCTTCGGTCTGACCGAGATTGGTCAAATGTGTGTAACGGTTGGATTTTGTGTGGAGGCTATAAATACCCCTCCACACCCTCTTCACTCGTGGAGAGAGCCATCAGAAAGTACTACCACTCCTACCTTACATTTCTGAGAAGAGAACTACCTACCCTTGTGTTGAGATCAAGTTGCTCCACTCCCACCATATGAAGCTTGATCTCTAGCCTTCCCAAGTTGCTTTCCACTCAATCCTTTCTTCCACCACAGCCAAATCAGTGAGGAGAGTTGAGTGTTGGGGAGATTATCATTTGAAGCACAAGAGCAAGGAGTTCATCATCATCAACACCATCTATTACCTTTTGGAGGTGGTGCCTCCTAGATTGGTTAGGTGTCGCTTGGGAGCCTCCGTCGAGATGTGGAGTTGAACCAAGAAGTTTGTAAGGGCAAGGAGATCGCCTACTTCGTGAAGATCTACCCCGAGTAAGGCTAGCCCTCCGTGGGCGTAGGCCATGATGGCATAGACAAGGTTGCTTCTTCGTGGACCCTTCGTGGGTGGAGCCCTCCGTGGACTCTCGCAGCCGTTACCCTCCGTGGGTTGAAGTCTCCATCAACGTGGAATGACGATAGCACCACCTATCGGAACCACGAGAAAAATCTCCGTGTCTCCAAATTGCGTTTGATCTTCTCCACTTCTCTTTACTACATGTGCAATTTACTTTCCGCTGCCTATACTCTAGAATTGCATGTGTAGGGTGATTCTTGACTTGATCATAATTGTGAACTTGCCAAAAACTTGTCTTTGTCAAAAGGCTGAATTTTTATATTGTCAAGTAGTCTAATCACCCCCCTCTAGACATACTTTCGATCCTACATAATGATATGTATACTTCCACGACGATGAGATGATATATATACTTTTGGCACGGTGGATTAGCATTCTTTGTTGTGTCGCATCTTCGTGATGAGTGGTTTCTTGTTCATGATGGTCTTGCTACAAAATAATGATGAAATATTTGGTCTTGCTAAAAAAATCTATGAAGGCATCTAGTATAAATCTATGAAGGCATTGGTCCGTGATCTAAGCTTTCGACACTTGATGATCTAAGTTTTTTTGTTGGTAAAATTTACAGGCATTGGTCATCGTCATCGTCACTCCGTGATCTTTGGAGTCATCGTCATCGAAGGCATTGGTCTGTGATTTCGTCGCTGTTTGACTACTTCGTCTACAGTCGAGGGTGAGCTACGAATCCATCTTAATAATCATGTCACTAGATTTTCTTTTCTCGTCAAGTCGCGTAACCTAGGCGTCTCCCGTCCGAAATGGTTGCATCGATAAATATGCATTCAATTGCATATTTATCACCGCAGCTCTTTCGGATTGTCCAGCGTTTTCCACGGACAGCTCGAGGATGTGTAGATTGGGTACGTTGTCCATGCTCTACCCTGTTCCGAGACAGGATTTCGGTGGCGCCTCCTCGTTGTTCTCCGGAGCACATCCTCTTGGCTATTAGCCGCGACGTGTATCTGGAGAACAGCGGGGAGGTGCTGCCAAAATTTTGTCTCGGAACAGGGTAGAGCATAGACAACATACCCATCTACACATCGTCAGGTGGGATTAGGACCCATCTTTACCTATTAGAGATGTAGGTGGATTCATTGCCGTCCACGCCGTAGAAAATAAAAATTTGATGTGATTAATTTAAATGAATCCTTAATTTTTGTGATTAAATTTGATGTTGTGCATTAAATTCGTGTTGGCAGCTCCAGAGAGGCGGCGGGGGTGTCCGGTAACCGTGGTGGCACAGGCTGGTGGGCGGCTGTTGTGGTGGTGCATCTCGAAGTGCCTCGGGTGATGGTGGTGGTTGTGGATCGGGAGAAATCCTTGTCGGCTTGTCCGGCACCGACGCGGTGACGCTTGCGGGCCCCATTGGACCCTCCCGAGGGGCGTCGGATATATCTCTTCCCCACCATCCCTCGCGTACCGGGGGAAACCCTAGAATTTGTTCGGGCAACAGCGGCGTCGTCGTCGCATTCCTTCTTGAAGGTGTTGCTTGGTGCGAGGCGCTTCGAGATGCTGGGAGCGCGGTGGCACTTCGTCGGAGGGTGCAGCGGTTGCCGGTCTTCCTTTCGTCGTTGATCTGCCGGTGTTGGCATTCATTTCTCTTTCATTTTCTTTTGTTTTCTTTTGGGTTTATCTGTGCTGCGGCCCCAGCGTGCTGGATATATCGGAGATTTGCTTTATAATATAAGCGGGGAAAACCCTTTTTCTCATCCAAGAGTGGATGTTATTTTTTGTTTTACATAAATGTTTTTACCAAGAATGTGCAGCTAATATCACAAGCTACTGCCTGAATAGCACATGCTATTGAAGATTTGAGACGATGTTCATAATAACCGAGTGCATAACATGGACCACAATGTAAAGATATGCAACATAACATAGAGTCCTATATCTATTAGTAAATAGGATAGATTCCTATTTATCTATATGGCAGATATGGTGTGGCTTAGTCAAGATAATTGGGTTGGTCTGAGCTATGGAGAAATCTGAAATCGATGTATCCAGAGCCAACATCAGTAGGACTTTCCATGGCATCCTTCATGAGATCTCTTAGGTTCCTGTTAATTAAATAAGCATGCTCAGACAGCAATCCCTCCCTCAATTTTTGTGCCTTCATATTAAGATTCCACAGTGCTCTCCGTGGGTCATCGGTGGTTGCCTTGTCGTGATTTGTGCGCTGGAGGTCATATACTCATATTCTGTAAGGTGATTTTAGAAAAAGAAAAAAAAAGGGACCTTACCGATGGGAGCAGATATTATAGGATCGAATCAACACATTATTCGAGGAAGCATGGGCGAAAATTAAAAGGGGAGCGGATGCTCACCGCCGGCCGCAGTGGCGACCCGAGGTGACGAGCTCGCTTTCCACCAATTGAAGGGTCGGTGCCTCGCGTTAGCATGTCGGTGTTGGCGCTGCGCAGGAGTCTGTTGAGCTCGTTGATACATATTCTGGCATCATCGATCTGAGCGACGGAGCCCCGGACCGAGCCTTCGATCAGTTGCTGAAAACCATCCTCGACCGCACCCCTGGCCCTGCGTTTGCAGTAAAGAAGCTGTCGATTGTGGACGGGGAAACCAGAGTTGCCAGGTTGGACTAGGATCATGAGTTGGTCGCTGCATTTGAGAGGCAAGGACGTGCGAAAGCGGAAGGAGATCTGATTGGGTTCGTGATTCGCGCAGTGCGTCTCCAGCTCTTGGACGCTGGAGACATACTTCATCTCCATGGGGAGTGGATCAGGCGCGGGATCCATCTGGGAACACGGGTCTCTTTGGGACGATGAGTAACAAGGCGATGCGGTCTCCCAACTTGTGTTCTCAATCTAATGGCGAGCGGGCAGGAAGGAGGGGCTCGTCGCCGATCGGCAGCCCTAATCGCAGTACGGCGCTAATCACGAGATAACCACGTCAGTCGTCACGTCCACGAACGGGGACAAACGGGCTTTCTCCCTGGCCTTTTATTTTTCTCCTCTTGAGATTTTAAGTTTGAGTCTGAGGAGGGAAGAAAATTTCGTGGATACCGGCTGCAAAGCCCATCCTGTGCGTACCCCTGCCCAGATTCGTCCACGTGTCCTCTCCTTACATCGGACCGCTGCCGTTCGTTCAGATCGGTTCGCTCCTTCCGTCGGCTCGGGAGCGCTCGCTCGGCTCCAACTACGTGCGATCCCGGCTCCCTCACGAGCCAAGGCCGGCTGAGGCGGAGGCCCACATAGTCGGTCCTTTTGTCTCGCAGTCGCCCCGTTCCAAGCCTCCGTGTCTTTCGTCCGCCGCCGCCGCCGCCGCCGCCGTTGATGGAGGGCACGGTGTGCCCAATCCAAGGTGATCCCGTCTCCGGCGCCGGCCTCTCACTCCCCCACGCGCACCTCCATCTCGCCCAGTTCAGAACTGGTGACCCCCTCCCTTGCAAGTCTGAAAGTTTGTGTTTCCTTTAGGCTGTTAGCATGCAATTAGCTCCTTCAGGTAAGAGGTTTGATTTGCTAGTCGTACACGACCACATGTTAATCACATATTTTGATTAAACTGGGACGAACGAAGTGCAACCTAGCAAGCTCGTACTTGATCGGATCGTTTGAGTCGCTCAGTCGAGCTACAAAATCAATTGCATCACTACTTTCAGAGTAAAGAAAGTGTAGTTTCAGACTGAAGGGTGTTTATCTTACAGGAGGACGAACTGTACATTATTTTGCTATACGTCTGACAACTATCTGACCAAACTCACATGCTAATAATTCAATGCGATTTGTGCATGTCTTTGCAGTCGTGAAAGAGAAGTTTTCAAATTGGCAAGGATTCCCCCTGGTCCAACTAGCTAAGATGGTAGAAAAGGGAACAAAGAGCAAACAGGAGGTCACCTACTCATGCAGCAGTCATGCTTCGCCATCATTCTACTGGACGAAGACCCCGAAGTACACCGCTGGAACAAGACAACTGACGCCACGGAAACAACATCAATAATTCCTGATGAGTAGACTTGAAAGTAGGATTTTGAGATATTACAAATCTAGAGTAGACTTCGTGACAAATCGTGTACTAGTATATAGCTGATTGCTCTCTTTGACAATTTCCAACTATAATGTACAGTTGTACACTGTATCTTTTTTCATCTAAGATATATATGAATGAGGTGCTTGGCCTCGAAGATTTAAATCAGAGGTCTGAAAATCTGAAACTATCGCAGGTGCTCGGCCTTGATCAAAATTTAACACTTAACACATTCTGTCGCATAATCAATGCAATCTCACAGAAATCCAGAAATGATGAAAAACCATACTCAGTGTAGTACAAAGTTATACCAAAACATTCAAAATGAAGACAAAATTCAGTCTACTACAGTGCATCAATTATAATTCATAGATACACCAAATGACATCAAAAAAGTTGTACTCCTTATAGGGTGCCCGTAATACTAATCATCAAAAGGTAACTTTCTAGCAGCCGAGGACAATGTGGCATCCTGCTCAACCCCAAGTAAAAGACTTGTAAATCCGCCTTGGATAGATGGAGCAGACATGGTTGAAGGTTGCCCATACACATCATTTGCAAAGGTTAGCATTGTGGCATTAGCGTATCTGCCTTGGATCAACGGTGCAGCCATGATCGAAGATCGCCCATAGACATCATTTGAAAATTTTGGCATGGTATTAGTAATGTCAATACTACCAGCATTCACATCCTGTATCATAGAATATGAAATTGTTCATAAAACATGCAAGTCAAATATGAAAGGGGATACTGACTCTGAGTGAAATGGCTTACCATCATTTCCTTCGGATCAATGCCGTCATCCCTATTCTGTACTACATTGTTTCGATCTTCTCCTAAAGTTAGACATATGAATTGAAAGAAAACTAAAAGGATTAACAATAGAAGTATAGAATGGAAAAAGGCTTGCTAGAATGGGTAGGATCGGTACCTTTCTTTTTAGCACTTTTATTTTTCTTCCCTTTCTTTTTTTCGAGGGAGATGGTTGCCCGTTTACGCTTTGCGCCTTTCACCACCTGAGGAACTCTGAATGATATTGTACCATTTATTGTGTTTGTAGTACACTCAGCCGAAACTAGCGGAACCTCGCTGGATTTTTCCTCCATCTTGCTAAGAGTGTTATCTGCTTCCAAGTCTAACTTATCTATAGCTTTCTCGAAATCATCAAGAAGTTGTTTTGACCGAGTACACTTCAATGCAACTGATGTAGCCTTCCTTGAGATACGTGCAGCTTGTGTTTTCAAACTTTCCTCCTCGGATCCTTGTTTTTCAACATAAAATCCTCTTTTCGCATATTTTGTCCATCTTCGTAGTATATATTGTGGTGGCAAAATGAAAACATCATTCATATTGAAGACTTTGAATGCATGCTTGCACAATATACCTGCAAGATATGGATGTCATATTTCATCAAGTTGTATTACAGAGTACATTGCATCATAAATTGTGTATATATACCTATGGATTCGAACTTTCTGCAACAACATGTAATAGTTGTGTCCGTGGTATTGAATATAACTTTTGCTCCATGCTCGCTGTTCATATGTGTGACCATATATGTCAACACCGGACCGTCGGTTTGTAATAGTTTACAAGAGAATGAAAATTGGCTTTTGAACTCTGTTTCAAATTCTGAATACATCCGCCTTGTATATGATTCAGATGCGGTCTTTAGCAAAGGAAAATTTGGACTGTAAGCAACAGGTTTCTTTCGACGCGAACTAAAATCTGCATCCAACTCATTTTCACGAAGACTTCCAGAAACCTTCTCACATTCTACAAGGAGTTCTGAAATACCAAGTCTCCTACGAAATCTTTGCTTGAAGACATTATTCATACCTTCACTCCTTTGTGTCGAGTTCATATCAGCTGTAAAAGAGTCACGATAGACAGCAGCCCACTTTTCCCTCAACTCATACAGCTTTTTCATCCATTCATTGTCCTCAAGGTTGTATTGATCCAACAATTCAAACCATTTTTTATTGAAGTAAAATTCTGACCTATCTTCATAGACACATTTCTTAAAATCAGGTAAAAACTTCTCAGGATGCTCATGAATTACATGCCCAAGATGTTTTGCAGCATTAAGATAAATGTGCCACAAACAAAGCCGATGACTTGTATTTGGGAACACATATGCAATTGCTCCGTCCATGGCCTTGTCCTGATCAGTGAAAATAGTGCTCGGATGCTTGCCTGACATCGCTGTTAAAAATGTTTCAAAGAGCCAAACAAATGAATCGACACTCTCATTAAATATCAGCGCGGCCCCAAAAATTACTGTCTGCTTGTGATGGTTGGTACCAACGAATGGAGCAAAAGGCATTTCAAACTTGTTAGTCTGAAAAGTGGTATCAAATGATACAGCATCCCCAAAACATGCGTAATCCATGATAGACTGACCATCTGCCCAAAAGAAATTAGCTATCTGGCCATCAACTTGATCTATCTGAATGGCATAAAAAAATGTAGGATCCTCTCTTTGCTTATTTTTCAAGTATTCCAACAGTGTCTATGCATCATTTGATTCTAAATACTTCTTGCGCTCGCGACCAATGTCATTATTGCAGTCCATCTTTGAGAATGGTACTTTGTCGGGTCCTCCGTAAAATGCTACCATAAAGTCATATACCTGGGATGGCTTCATCCCGGCTTCCCGTATCTGGCCAATTAGATGCCTATCCGCTTCTATAACACGTCTTTGGGACCTCAGCTTGTGCACCTTATTAGGACTAGCAAGATAGTGATTGTGCTCTGTTATAAGCTTTTGCACTGTCCAAATACCATCCTTGTTGACACTAAACTGAATACGAGCCTTACAACCTGTCCTTGTAGTGTCCTTAGATGATTGGGTTTCTCGATGGCCTTCGTTACTGCAAACTATATATTTTTGAGATATACTTTTATCACCTCGTCACTTTGTGTGACTTTTTCTGACACTGAACCCAACCTTGGCGGCATATGCGTTGTACATATCATAAGCGCTGTCCTCTGAATCGAAAGCCAATCCAACTTTTGGAACAATCAACGTTTGTCCAACTTTATCAATAGCCTGCCACACAATGAGTCCAGAGTTAAATTTATATTACCATAATGTGATGTGGGAAAATAATTTTCCCCAAGGTAAAAAAAATGTTTTTCTCATGCACATTGTGAATTTATTTTCCTAAGCTTACTGAAGAACACATATTAATTTTGAGCAGTCATTTGCCAAGTAATCAGTGCATAGTACAGTACTAGAGTACGATGATCTTATGCCGACTGTCTGAATAGGATATCGCTTTTCAACCCGTACCTGCATTCTTTGCTCTACACCGGCGACCCCGTCGTCCTGCTGACCTCCTTCTCCTATCATGGCGGTGGTCGTATCCTCCGGAATCCTCCTCGACATGACGTGTGGGGCCTGCAAGTTCATGGCGTCGCACAACCATTCTCATCCGCGAGGTTTATGCGGGACAAGTCGTCGGCAGTGCCATCGTGGTCCGTCATGGCGCTCCGTCCTTCTCGGCGGTACTGCAGCTTCAAACTGCGGCGGCCATGAATATCCTTCTAGGCTGATGCGGCCATGCAAAGGAGAGGATGACGATGCGTTTGAGCATGAGGCAAACATGGTTGTGCTCTCCCCGGCAGATTGAGTGCGGACCAGGGTTCCTCGGCCGCCACCGGTCTCATCTGCCATGATCAGATTCGCCACTATTCTCGGGAGCAGATGCTATCAATCACAAGTATGCGTATCTGATTAAAAAGGCATAACGACGGGAGCTGATTGCCTGCAGTTTTTGCAGCCGAGCGGACCCGAGGAGCCGGGATCGCACGTAGTTGGAGCCGGCGGCGCCCGAGCCGACGGAAGGAGTGAACCGATCTGAACGAACGGCGGCGGTCGGATGTAAGGAGAGGACACGTGGACGAATCTGGGCAGGGGTACGCAGAGGATGGGCTTTGCAGCCGGTGTCCACGAAATTTTCTTCCCTGAGGAGGCCCAAGTAAATGTAATGACATGGTAACGTTGATACAATCTTGTGGTTTGACTGTTTGAGGACATTTGCTCAAAAAAAAGACTGTTTAGGACTTTCTCAAAAAAGACTGTCCGGTCTGTGTGGCATTTTGGCTCCGAGTCATCCTTACTACCTCCGCCTGGGTTTAAAAGGCCTCCAGACCAAAACGTAGGTACCAAGATGCCTCAGTGCATAACATTCTGTGAGTCTAACCAACTATAGTGTGTAAAATACCTCTGCCCCTATGTCCCATAAGAGCAAGTACAATAGAGCTGAGTCAGCAGGCTATAAGGAATAAATTAGTATATTTGTGCTTAGTTGGAGGAAAGAGAAGAGGAGAGAGAAGTTAAGCGGGCTCTTCGTGAAGAGGCAGCTCTAGCACGTGCTCCTAGGCACTTTGTGGGAATGAAAGGTGGGCCACATAATAAAAAAGTAGTACTCCCTCCGTCCCGGTGTATAAGTCATTCGCGTAGTTCTAGGTCGACAATTTAACTATCTAAATATGTATTATATGTGACAAAAAATATATATTTAGAAACTACATCCGTGTAGAAATCTAGTGATATACTTTTTGTGACATATAGCACATATTTAATTCCTCAAATCGATGACCTAGAACTACGCGAATGACTTATACACCGGGATGGAAGTAGTACACTTTTTTGATCTACTATTATACATGTTGGCTATAAGATGGGCTGTAGATGACATGGCACTGGCTAATAGCCAGCAGCCGGCTATACTATTAACCATGCTCTAACTTCTCGGTTGGCTCCTCCTGTTAATGCGCTGTGGCCGCTCGCTAAACAAAACGCATGCATTGGCTGCATGCACATGAGTATCTGCACACCTAGCTGCCGTTGGCAAAAACTAGCGAGAGCACCAACCGAAAGAAGGGGGGTTTTGCATGCGGCCTTTAAATCAGGACGCTCCTAACCTGCTCATGGGACTAAAAATTCCGGATAGAGGTAGTAATAGTAAGTCCCACTTGTAGGAACAACAGATCTGGTAAACCCTCATGTTGCTTATAGAAAATTCTTTTGATGTATTGAATAATTGCTAAGGAGACCATTGATCAAATGTTGTGTATCTTTTTCTTGCATCATTGTTGGTGAACTTTCAGCGGGTTATCGGAGCTGCGCTGCAGTCGTGAATACAATCTTGCCAATACCATGTGCACCTAGCAAAGAGATTCTTTGGCTTCTCTCCTATAGGGGAAGTCACCTACCCGTTCTGAGATGTGACATTTCTTTTGTGATAGCATTATACAAGGACGAAGAAACTAAGAAAAAGTAGAGTAAAATT
Organism: Aegilops speltoides; assembly: GCA_021437245.1. Taxonomy (NCBI): domain Eukaryota; kingdom Viridiplantae; phylum Streptophyta; class Magnoliopsida; order Poales; family Poaceae; genus Aegilops; species Aegilops speltoides. The sequence goes on along the minus strand of CM038145.1, from coordinate 407,921,430 downwards.
TTATGCATATATGGGTAAAGATGTGTACTGAAACCAATGTTTTATTATTATTGCTTTTGCCTCTTAATGGTTGTGTATAGAAAGTCCGCTGAGTAAGAGCAAGGTGAAGAATATAACCACCACATCAACAAAAAGAAGTTGTCATGTCACCTATTGCCAACCACCAAAATGCATTGTGGCGTAAGAGCGTCTGTTGCCTGACATCAAACTGGCTGATGGAGCTGAGCGTGAACAAAGCTGAACTGAATATTGTACTCCCTCTGTAAACTAATATAAGAGTGTTTAGATAACTAAAGTAGTGATCTAAACACTCTTATATTAGTTTACGGAGGGAGTAGCATTGTTAGTGCTGCTGTGACGAACTTGACATGTGCAGAATGAGTTGAAGCGTAGTTAGATAACAGAACGATTTGACTCAACTACCAGTCATTGCTTGGACGGGTAGCACTGAAGACTGAAGTTGCTCGTTTGGCCAAATAACTGGGATGCAATCGTTCCAAGTACATATTGCTGGTGAATGAAATTTAAATGACGCTCCAACATGCGAGACATTATGTTATACTAACATTTTTTGAAACCATCTTATCGCTCATATTAGAGGACTGGTATTCAAGGCTAGCCATGCTAATTAGCCTTTTGGTGCACTACGGCTCACGCAAAATAATCTGGCTTCGCTCAGATCAGAAGAGATTTTATTTTTTTTGAAACGGAGGCAAAAGTTTTGCCTCATCGATTAAATAAGCAGAAGAGAGTTGCTCGGTTAATTAGGGAAAACCGAGCGAAAACCAGATTGCACGGTTAATTATGGAGAACCGAGCGAAAACCCTCACAACCGCTGAGCGGCACACATAAGATACCCCACCCACACCACTCCAAAGAGGGTCTCGTCGAGACAGCACGCAGGCGTCATCGTCATCACTCCTCCCCTAGAGGCGTCATCGCCATCCCTACACTCTGAGCAAACGACTCCGACTTCGCCGCAGGCGATCGTCGCCTCAACCCACACCAAAGCAGACGCGTGAAGCTACATAAAGATCTGCGCCAAATCTCAGCCACCTGCGGCCAGACAGCGCAGCTCCGACTCTGACGGAGAACTCTGAAGAACAAAACCAGGCACGGCTGGCGCCACGGGAGATCGCCGAACGGGCCACCTGCAGCCGGTCATCGTATACCACAGGGCCCCGCCACCGCAGCTTCGACTCCACAGCAACAAACAACCCGAGGCAAAACCGTGGACACGCCGGAGAAGAGCCGACTACCGCAACCATTGCCGCATCGTCTACATCGCTCCCACCGTCATCGTAGCCACAGAAGCCTGGTCGCCACAACCGCCGCCATCCACGGGTCTCGCCCACCGATGCCGGGCTCCCAAGACAAAGCCCCCAAGAGGAAAAACGACGCCAGGGCGCCGCCATCGTCCGATCACAGATCAAGGGTTTCCCCCGGAGAGGCCGAGATGGCCGGATCCGTGCAGGAGGGGAGCGGCAACAAAACAGCGATGCCTTCAGGAAGGTCAACGACGGCCACAGCCGCCGCCATCACTGGTCACGACACAACGGGACAGGGTCTTCACCCAAGCTCCCACACCACCTCAGCCGCACATCATCCCGCACCGGCACCAGCAAGCCCACCAACCACCACCACCATCGGAGCTGCCCAACGACGAAACAGCTCTTCGCCGACAACCCGGGCCCCCGACCCGCGCATCACCAGGGCGTCCTCGCGACGTCCTGCCGGGCCCCTCCCGGCCGAAGCCGCCGCCCGAGCCCGCCCCCTCACCACAGGGCTGGCAGGCTCGTCCACGCATCGCCACACAGCCTCCCTCGAGGAAGTGCCGCCACGCCTTCATCGGCCGCAGAAGAGAAGCTGCGCGCCACCCGTCCCGTGCGACGCCGCCGCGTCGCCGTCCTCACTCGTGGCACACCGCCGCCGCCACGAGCCTGCAGACGCCGGCCGGAACAGCCGCGTCCCGATCAGCCTGCCCCCACGGTGGCCCGCCGCAAGGCCTGCCTGTGCCGGCGAGCCGCCGCGCCCCACGCGCCCCCACCGCCATCCGTGCGGACCACGAGAGCCGCTTCGTCGCGCGCGCCAGATCGCGCCGCCCACAAACACGCGGCGCCAGGAAGCAGCAGCACCTGCGAGACGCCACCTCTGCGCCGACCGGCTGGCCACCATCTCCGCGCCGACGGGCCAAACGCCGCCGCCCGACCCGAGCTCGGCCCCCAGATCCACCGCGAGTCAACGCCCCCCTCGAGCGCGCGCGAGAACCAGCAGAAACGCCCGGCCGCCACCTTCCCCGGTGCGCGCGCGGCCTTCGCCGGCGGCCTCCTCGGGTGGCGGCGAGGCAGGGGGAGGGGGGGGAGGGGGACTCGGCGGCGCGGCGGGGGGTTCCCCCGTGTCGCAAGAGGAGGGGCGACGCGGGGGCAGGCTGACTCAGTGGACTTCAAGAGATCTTTAAGCTGTGTATGGATACTTGTAACCATGAGCGATGGAAATCCTCTTTTCCGATCAAAAAACAACACATAAGTAAAAAGTGAAGCAGTCAGTAGACAGTTGAAGAAGTATGTTGTACTTGTGTATACATTGCTTCACGTGGCCCTAGGGAAGGATGCATGCCAGTTTGATTTATACACTTTTGTAGGTGGGATGTAGAAGTTATCAAGTACTACACCAATTGATATTTATATGAGCAATATAAATAATAATATATCACAAAAATTTGACATTTAATTAGGTGTTGCTGCGGAGACTATTTAACAAACAATTTAAATAAAAACCGACATTGTTCAATCTTTTACTCCAAGTATCTTCTTGTTCTTTCTGGTTGGGTTGATGAACCGAGAAGGCAATCAAAGCAATTTGTTGATGTCAGTGCGTGGCTGCGTGCTACAAATGATTTTCTCTCTCCATCTCCAACCCATGGAGAATAATATAATTTTCTTCACGAAGTATCATTTGTGCGTTTCCATATGAATTCTATGATATATGGTCGTATATTATTAGACATAAGTTACCTCGATACATCTTTGAGGCCTACATATTGAATGTGCCCACACTCCCACCATGCCCCTCCCCGCAGACATCACACACACACAACCACAGTTGAAAGCACTCACGACTCACAAGTGTAGATTTTCTATCAATATTTCTCCAAAGAAGAAGAATGTGAGCGAACTCACAATTTAGGTATTGTCAGTATTATCTTTTTCGTAATTCATGATGGCGAGGCTCTCTTCACAGCAATAGAATGCGGTTGTGCAATCACGTGTGATTAAGATACGAGTGAATGCCGTTGGAGTAGGAGACACCAGGAAATTATCCGACGCACTGAAGCGGTGTCCTTCTAGCCTGTTTCACACTGTCCGTAGAGGAGAAATTGTAAGATTTAGGGCATGGAAAAGGCAATGAAGAGAGATGAAGAACGAAAGTCCTATTCTGTAGTTGAGCACAGATGTGATCGGTATCTCCCTCGTCAGTTAAATACGCGATCTGCATGCCTGAGCGTATTACAAGCGATATAAGAAGTTTTTTTTGGACAACGCTAACGCCCACACGTGTGGTGGAAGCCAAACACGCCCACACGCCCTATAACATACAGACTACGCCATGTCACCGCATGCATGCATGTGAAAATCTTTTTGGATTTTCAGTTTACAAAATGTTTTATCTCTCAAATAAAAAAACCGATTGAAGATCTGTTTTCACCATTAAATCCCTCGTAACGAGATCTTCGAAACTAGATCCCATATCAATATATTTCGTCAAGAAAAAAATTTGGTTAAAAGTTGTCATTTCTATTGCACATGAATTGCCATGATGTTTACACTGAAGTTGCCATGATATGCTTCAACTATTTTCTTCTACATTTAAAAGTAAATTTTGACATATTATAAAACGGAGAATTAAGAAACCTGACTTGCCATGCACCAAAAACTAAAATTGCCATGATACATGCACTTAAAATTGCCATGGTTCATACAAAAAATATATTTTTATGGTCAAGTGCTGGAATTGCCATCATCAAAAATCTAAAATTGCCAACTAAAATTGCCACATGGCAACTTTAGTTTAAGTACTATGGCAACTACAGTGTCAACATCATGGCAACTTTTGGGCAAAAAAAGTCGAAACATATCAATATGGGGTCTAGTTTTGAAGATCTTGTCGACACGAATTTAATGGTGAAAACAGATTTTTAATTTAATTTTTTAATTAGGAGATAAAACATTTTTAAGCCGAAAACCAAAAAGATTTCTGCTAATGTCATCTATTCATACGTGGCAAAATGAGTGGTGATGGAGGCGTGTGGGCGATGTGCAAACGCCCACACGTGTGGGCGTTAGTTTTTCCTCTTTTTTTCGAGAGAGAAGCCATATTGGAAGTGGTATTGCAACCTTTTCCTGGTTCGTGGGCCACATATAATGTGACGTCTGCCATCTGCTTAAAGAGAAGGCGTCGGACAAGCCTGAGAAGAGCTTGAACCTAACCCGACTTTGAAATTACAAAGCCATCAACCGGCAAGGATTACAAAGGCACCATGATACAAATGAAATGCAAAGCAAAGTGGAAAGGTAGACACAAGGCACTAGGTAGAACACCATAATGGCAACAGCAGACACACTGATGCCGACGACCAGCACTACGCCTACACCAACTAGCCAAGAACACGGAAGGAGGGCCACACCGAGCAACCATCGAGCGCTGGCTGCATCCACATGCCAAACTTGGGCAACACTTGAACTGTCTCCATCGTCGCAAAGGGTCACTACCCTTTCACCCAGGCTCGATCTGTGCCGCACCAGTGAACGGGAGAGTGGCTACCACAAAGCCCAACTCAAGGTGTCCAGCTGCCATAGGAGAAGCAAATGGAGCTGACATGCAGACCACAGAGGACCGACCCGACAAGAACCAAGCCGGCAGTGACAGCACAAAGCACGGGACGCGAGCTGTCGAACGAAGGTGCACACCCATGGAGAAGACTGAAGAAGGCATCACTATGCACCGGGCGAAGCCGAGCAAGAAGTAGCAGGAAGACCAGGCCGTCTTGCTTCGGAGCCAAAGACACCAGCCGCCTCCCCAAGAGCAAATCCCGGTCGCCACCTTCAAGAAAGAGCACGCCGTCGAAGTGTCGTCGACGCCCAGATTAGGGGAGTGCTGACTTTGGCCGCAGTTTAGGGGGTAGGCGAAAGGGAGAGGAACCACCCCAAAGCCTCCAAGAAGGGGATTGCGCCAAAGGCGTCGACTTTGGGGGGCTGCCGCGCCGGCCAGGGGTTTCCCCCGGATCCTCGTCCAAACGCCAGATCCGGCCAGCAATCACCAAGATACGACGACCACAGCCGCCGGGGACCGGCGCTTGCACAGAACATAGCAGATCGGGTGGCACCGAAGCTTATCCAAGGTGGTCCATCGGCCAGCAAGGCGCCACCGCAGCACCAACGTCTACGCCACCGCAGCATCGACCAGCACCCTCCGGCGCCGCCCGCCACCCAGGCCACGCCGCGCAACACCTGTGGGGGCCACCGCCCCGGGAGCCACAGCCCTCCACCAGGGAGGAGGCGCCAAATCCCCTGCCATGCGCGAGTGGCGAGAGCCCCTATGGCAGTGACGGAGGGGAGGGGGAGAGGGGAGGAGAGCGCGGTGGTGGCGCTAGGGTTACTGATGTCTGCTAGAACTACGTCGGTATTTCCCCAAAGAGGAAGGGATGAGGTAGTATAACGACGGTAGGTTTTTCCCTCAGTGATGAGACCAAGGTTATAGAACCACTACGAGAACCTCCTCATACAACGTAAACATCACATGCACACAAATAACAAATACTCGCAAGCCCATGTGTTAAAGGGGTTGTCAATCCCTTTCGGGTACGTCGCCTCAGGATAGGCAAATAACGTGAGGTAAAAGTGGTAGATAGGATAAATATATCGTAGAACAAATAAATTGCAGCAAGGTATTTTTGTATTTTTGGTTTAATAGATCTGAAAATAAATGCAAAGGAAAATAGATCGGCAAACGCAAATATGATGAAAAGAGACCCCGGGGCCGTAGGTTTCACTAGTGGTTTGTCTCAAGAAAAATAGCAAACGGTGGGAAACAATTACTGTTGGGCAATTGATAGAACTTCAAATAATCATGACGATATCCGGGCAATGATCATTATATAGGCATCACGTCCAAGATTAGTAGACCGACGCCTGCCTGCATCTCCTACTATTACTCCACACATCGACTGTTGGAACTAATCTTGTTATTAGTATTAAGCATTTAAGATTAGGGTCATATTTAATTTGTTGCATTGTGTAATAGGCACGTAGAGATGCATTAGTCAGCCAAGTACAAAGAAAATTGCATGCTCGGCAACATGGCGTAGCGGCCGGATCAGCAGCACAGAGATAGAGCGAGTGCACGCGAGCAGATCGGCAAGCCAGGAGATGAGTGGCCGTAGTCATGTACGTGTGTATTAGGTGACCAAGTGATCAGTGCATGTAGAGAGATGTGGTCTGCGTGCACATGTATTAGTGCGGTCAGATGTGTCATATGAGGCTACATGCATGGTAAAATGGCCAAGTCGTGTGGCCGTTGCGGGAACCTTGCGTGTAGCCAGAGTATTTAGTTAAGATAAGCATGGATGCATCATGCATTAGCCGAGTTGTGTGGGCAGCTAGCTACGCGTGTGGATCAAGCTGTTAGTGGCTTGACCGGCGTGTGTGCATGCTAGTGGTTAGTGGGTGCGTGATAGTCGTGTGAGTCCGGCTATTAAAGCCAAGTATCTGCATCATGTATGTGTGAGAAGGGAAATACAAGAGAAAAGGCACTATGTGCGTGTGCCAAAGTGTGTGTATCTTCTTCTTCCTCGAGCTTGTGTGCGTGAGTCTTCTTCATCCTCCTGGGCAAGGTCAACACTTGTTATTCAGAGCCATGGCCGGAGAAGGGTCGCGCACTCCGTCACGCTCGCCGGGTCGCCGGAGGGGCTCACCCTCGCCCATACGGCGTGGGCGGTATTCTATGCGGCGTGGCTGCCGCGAGGCCTTTGTGTGTGCAGGTTCGGTTCTCCGTCGAGGTCAAGCTGCGCCACGATCAAAGGAGGACATGCTGCCCGGTAAGTTGCGCCACCGGCGGCAAGGAGTCCGCCATCCATGCGGGAGTCGTCGACAAGGTGTGTCGCCGGCGACCATGATGTGGTGAAGGCGTTGGAGGTGTGCCTCTCATTGAAGCCAGCGGCTACGCTGGCAATCGGCGTGACAAGATGGCATCGGTGGCCGTCTACGTGTTGTGTCGACGACATCAACGACCATGGGCTTCAAGAGAGGAATAAACCATAACAAGATTAGGGAGGTGATTGTTGGAACTAATCTTGTTATTAGTATTAAGCATTTATGATTAGGGTCATATTTAATTTTTTGCATTGTGTAATAGCCACGTAGAGATGCATTAGTCAGCCAAGTACAAAGAAAATTGCATGCTCGGCAACATGGCGTAGCGGCCGGATCAGCAGCAAAGAGATAGAGCGAGTGCACGCGAGCAGATCGGCAAGCCAGGAGATGACGGGCCGTAGTCATGTACGTGTGTATTAGGTGACCAAGTGATCAGTGCATGTAGAGAGATGTGGTCTGCGTGCACATGTATTAGTGCAGTCAGATGTGTCGTATGAGGCTACATGCATGGTAAAGTGGCCAAGTCGTGTGGCCGTTGCGGGAACCTTGCGTGTAGCCAGAGTATTTAGTTAAGATAAGCATGGATGCATCATGCATTAGCCGAGTTGCGTGGGCAGCTAGCTACGCGTGTGGATCAAGCTGTTAGTGGCTTGACCGGCGTGTGTGCATGCTAGTGGTTAGTGGGTGCGTGATAGTCGTGTGAGTCCGGCTATTAAAGCCAAGTATCTGCATCATGGATGTGTGAGAAGGGAAATACAAGAGAAAAGGCACTATGTGCGTGTGCCAAAGTGTGTGTATCTTCTTCTTCCTCGAGCTTGTGTGCGTGAGTCTTCTTCATCCTTCTGGGCAAGGTCAACACTTGGTATTCAGAGCCATGGCCGGAGAAGGGTCGCGCACTCCGTCACGCTCGCCGGGTCGCCGGAGGGGCTCACCCTCGCCCATACGGCGTTGGCGGTATTCTATGCAGCATGGCTGCCGTGAGGCCTTTGTGTGTGGAGGTCCGGTTCTCCGTTGAGGTCAAGCTGCGCCACGATCAAAGGAGGACATGCTGCCCGGTAAGTTGCGCCAACGGCGGCAAGGAGTTTGCCATCCATGCGGGAGTCGTCGACAAGGTGTGTCGCCGGCGACCATGATGTGGTGAAGGCGTTGGAGGTGTGCCTCTCATTGAAGCCAACGGCTACGGTGGCAATCGGCGTGACAAGATGGCATCAGTGGCCGTCTACGTGTTGCGCCGACGACATCAACGACCATGGGCTTCAAGAGAGGAATAAACCATAACAAGATTAGGGAGGTGATTGTTGGAACCAATCTTGTTATTAGTATTAAGCATTTAAGATTAGGGTCATATTTAATTTGTTGCATTGTGTAATAGCCACGTAGAGATGCATTAGTCAGCCAAGTACAAAGAAAATTGCATGCTCGGCAACATGGCGTAGCGGCCGGATCAGCGGCACAGAGATAGAGCGAGTGCATGCGAGCAGATCGGCAAGCCAGGAGATGACTGGCCGTAGTCATGTACGTGTGTATTAGGTGACCAAGTGATCAGTACATGTAGAGAGATGTGGTCTGCGTGCACATGTATTAGTGCGGTCAGATGTGTCGTATGAGGCTACATGCATGGTAAAATGGCCAAGTCGTGTGGCCGTTGCGGGAACCTTGCGTGTAGCCAGAGTATTTAGTTAAGATAAGCATGGATGCATCATGCATTAGCCGAGTTATGTGGGCAGCTAGCTACGCGTGTGGATCAAGCTGTTAGTGGCTTGACCCGCGTGTGTGCATGCTAGTGGTTAGTGGGCGCGTGATAGTCGTGTGAGTGCGGCTATTAAAGCCATGTATCTGCATCATATATGTGTGAGAAGGGAAATACAAGAGAAAAGGCACTATGTGCGTGTGCCAAAGTGTGTGTATCTTCTTCTTCCTCGAGCTTGTGTGTGTGAGTCTTCTTCATCCTCCTGGGCAAGGTCAACATCGACCACTATCCAGCATGCATCTAGTGTATTAAGTTCATTGAGAAACGGAGTAATGCAATAAGAATGATGACATGATGTAGACAAGATCTATTAATGTAGAAATAGACCACATCTTGTTATCCTTAATAGCAACGATACACACGTGTCGTTTCCCTTCTGTCACTGCGTCAAGCACCACTAGTAGAAAAACACCTATTAGTCCCGGTTCATAAGGGCCTTTAGTCCCGGTTCATGAACCGGGACTAATAGGTCGTTACTAATACCTCCCCCCTTTAGTCCCGGTTCTAACACGAACCGGGACAGATCAATCCTCCACGTGGCGGTCGCGCCGAGCCCAGGCAGGGGGGCCTTTGGTCCCGGTTGGTGGCACCAACCGGGACCAAAAGGCATCCATGCGTCAGCATTCCAGAGGTTGAGGTTTTTGTTTTTTTTAAAGGGGGGGGGGTTTGGGGGTTAATTTAGGTGTTTCATATATTTTGTTAGCTAGCTAATTAATAGAGAGAAGTGTCCTCTCTTATGTCCATGCTTGGTCGACGCTATGTACTATATACGTATAGCCCTCGACACGCTAGCTAGTAAGAAAATGAAGGGAACCATCGAGTACAGAAATTCGTCATGCATACCGAGAGAAATGATCGATCGACCTCTCCTTCTCCGGGAGATTGGTCGAACAACAAGTTTTCGTATCATGTACGTCCGACGCTACTGGCTACATATATGTACAATATATAAGATCTCTCAATTACAGTCCCCTAGCATTTGAAATCAAGTTCCACATGGTATTCTCCGGCTTTATTGATGACGTGGTCAAGAAAGAATCCCGCCAATTCCTCTTGAATTGCTTTCATGCGATCTGGTTCTAGGAGTTCATTCCGCATCTGCCACGTCTAATTTGAAGAAGGGGGTTAATTAATACATATATATGAATGAAACTCAACAGAAATAATGGTGTAATAAAATGAAATTGTGAATATTATTAATTGCTTACGCACTTCATATTGTCTTTGAGAGTAGCCCCGCTTGTTTTTCAAAGTCGCGGTATGGATGAACTCGCACACGTAGTATACACAGAAATCATTCCCTTGTTCCTGCCACAAGCACTTTACGAGAAATAGAGGTCAATCAAACTGATAATGAAGCATTATAAATGGCATTGATGAAAGTACTTCCCGACCGCTGTACTTACTTTCGGGTATGTATATCGCAGCTCCTTCGGCAGTCCCGGAGCTTGTGCGGTGAACTGTTTCCAAACCCTGCAAGACAAAGAAAATAATAATTATTACTTGAGATATCAGGAAATGAACAAAAAGTTGCCGATATGGTGCGATAATGATCGATTGAACTTACTTGCTGAGTATTTCAGTCATGTCCGCATAGGTGCTGGGAACTTTCCGTCTCGAGTCTAAGACGGTTACTATTCCACGCTCAAGCTTAATCTCTAGAAGAATATAGTGGTACCTGCGCACGCATGCATAACTCATCAATTACATTACTATAACCTCGCTCGAGTAATAAGGGAAACCGAATATGCAAACGATCAGTAACACTCACTTGCCGTTGTAAGGAAAGAGTATGGTATCTTTGTTTTGATTTTTTATCAACGATTGTAGCAAGTTGTCCTCGGTCTCTTTGACGTCCTTTTCAACCAGAAATACATCTATGATATTTGTGTTAATGAACCCAATATCATAGATTTCATTTATTTTGCACTCGACGATCTTCAATCTGCATAATATATTGAGGATAATTAATTATAAATACATGCAATGAAAGAGCCGAGCTATATATAGAGACTTAATGACAGAAATAGTACTTACAGGCAGTAGCAAAAAACCGTTAATTTATCAAGGGCCTTTTGATTGAAGAACGCGAAGAACTCCTCAAATGGAACAGGCAACATATCATTTCCAACGAGGTCGTGCTCCTCTTTAATGTGCAGATACAAAGTATTCGTCCCCCCAGACTCTCTGCAGGTTTTCATGTACCAAGTATGGAATCTTCGCATCATCGTTGTAAGAGATTTTTCATCTTTGACGAGAGGCTTCCCGTACTCGTATCTGTGTTCTTCCACCTTCATGAAATCAGGAAGTGCATCGTCAGGCAGGAAATCTTGTAGATTGCCATAATCGGCCACCATCCCCGGAACATTAGCGACGATGTTGCCGCTAGACACATTGAGCGGGGGGCACGATTGGTTTGCTTGTTCGCCGAGCTGGTCAATTTTTTCACAGCTGCTCGTTCTTTTGCTCTTTGATGTCTGACAGTACTTCCCGACTGCTCCGCTTGGAGATATGTCTGTTAAGTAATGCGCTCATAGTTGGTTCTCGGCGGAGACTTTGCCGGTTTCCTCAGGGCATCAAGAGTGTGCTTTGCTTTCATCGGATCTACCTTCTCCTCCGGAGGTGGATGTCTCTTTTCTTTCACCCCTTCAAAGAACTCCTTCACGTGGGTCTGCACGATCGTATTGTTTTCCTCCTCGGTCCTCTTGTATGGTAACTTCTCTAGAGGCTTTAGAGGTGGATCAGATCTATTGCCTCTCTCCTCTTCTTGTCTGCTAGGCGCGGAGCAGGCGAGGCGGCTGCGGCGTCTGTCTTCTTTCGTGCTTGCTTACGAGGCGGAGGAGGACTACGACACGCCGGAGCAACCGGGGCGGCGGCGGGTCTCTTCCGCCCTTGCTGGCGAGGCGGAGAAGGAGGAGGCTGCTGCCTGCTCGGGAGCGCCGGCGCAGGCGGAGAAGGAGGCGGAGTGCCGCCACGCACCGGAGAACAAGGCGGAGTGTCGCCACACGCCGGAGAAGGAGGCGGAGTGCCGCCACGCATGCCCTGATCGTCACTCGCCGGAGGAGGAGGCGGTGGAGGAGGCGGAGTTCCCTGACTCGCCGGAGGAGGAGGAGGAGGCGGAGGCGTCCAGTTTGGAAGGTTGATGAGCTCCTTCCGCCATAGGCATGGAGTCTTCAGAGCAGAACCCAGCCTAGTCTACCCTTCACCGGTAGGGTGGTCAAGCACGAGGTCCTCAAATCCCTCCGTTATTTCATCCACCATCACCTTAGCATATCATACGGAATCGGTGGCAGTGATAAGTTGTGCCGGGTCCACTAGGATAAACTTCGCCAACAGCCGCCTTGACCTTCAAATTCATCCATCGCGCCATAATGTGGCAATTTTGAGACTCCGTGATACCATCCACGGGATAGCTGGCAGGATCCGTCAAGACATGCTCCGGCTGAAGTAGCTCGGTGGATGCCACACTGCTTCTCTGCTGAGATGGCGGGGTAGCTTCGGGGGAAGCTTCAGCAGGTCGTTTGCTGCGATCTGCTGCTTCTCGTTCCTCTTCTCGTTCTTCTAGCCCCATTACCCTTTTGTGCAGCGCCTGCAGTTGGTCCCTCTCTAGTTTCTTCCCCCTCTCATGGGTTTTGTAACCCCCTGCGTCCGAAAAACCAACCTTCCACGGAATGGAGCCTGGCGTGCTTCGTGTCCGTCTAGGGTGCTCAGGATTCCCAAGGGCCATTGTGAGCTCGTCCTTCTCCCTGTTTGGAAGGAACGTCCCTCGCTGCGCTGCATCGATAGTGTCGAAGGTTCTTGACTGGTATTTTTAGTTGCTCGTCCGTCCACTGGTACTTCCCTGTTACAGGGTCCAAGGTTCCGCCAGCCCCGAAGAACCAAGTCCGACAATGGTCTGGCCAGTACATTGTCTCTGGTTCGATCCCTTTTTCAAGCAGATCATGCTCAGCCTTGGACCACTTAGGTCGGGCTTTGAGGTAGCCACCTGACCCCATGCGATGGTGAAGCTTCTTCTTCGCAGCATTTTGCTTGTTTGTGACCGACATCTTCTTACTCTTTTCCGATGTCTTGTAGGCCACAAATGCGGGCCAGTGATCTTTGATCTTCTCATATTTGCCGATGAATTCTGGTGTCTTTTCTTTCTGGACAAACTGGTTCAGCTCTTTCCTCCACCTCCTCATTCGGATTGCCATCTTCTTAAGAGCACAAGACTTGATTAATTGCTCTCTAACTGGCTTCTCCAGATCCTCCTCTGGCGGTAGGGTGAAATTTGCCTTCAGCTGAGTCCAAAGATCTTCTTTCTGCTTATCATTGACATAAGACACCTCAGGGTCTTCCTCATTTGGCTTATACCATTGATGGATGCTGATCGGGATCTTGTCCCTAACAAGAACCCCGCACTGAGCAGAAAATGCCTTCCTTGTCCGGATGGGTTCAATCGGTTCGCCGTCGGGCGCAATTTCTATGATCTCAAACTTTTCATCTGAGTTCAACTTTTTCTTCGGGCCTCGTCTCCTTACCAAAGTTGTGCTCGATCCGGAGGGCTAGAAATTATAAGGAAGAAAGACGAGAGTAATTAATATGTGTACATATACCAAAACAATGGATGCATCAATTAACTAGTCATCACGGGCTTAACTAATATATATATACCTGGCCGGACTCGGTTCGGTCACCGGAGCAGTCAGCACGGTCTCCTTCTTGTACCTCCATTGTGTCACCGGAGCCATCATGAACATAGTCCTCTTCTTCTACCGGCATTAATGGGCCGAAGCCATCATGAACATAGCCCTCTTCTTCACCCAGTCCTTCGACCATCGATTATCGTTGAGAAATGGCGCAACTTCATCACTTCCTTGTGCGATTATGTCCCCCAACATCGCTTCTGTTTCTTCGTCTCGAGAGTGCTCCATAGTTTCTGCAAATATTTACAACATGTCAATTATTATTCAAACGTGGTACATGTTGGGGAACGTAGTAATTTCAAAAAATTTCCTACGCACACGCAAGATCATGGTGATGTATAGCAACGAGAGGGGAGAGTGTTGTCTCGTACCCTCGTGAGACCGGCGCGAAGCGATCACAACATAGAGGAAGTAGTCGTCGTTCTCCTCGCGATCAACCGATCCAGCGCCGTTACTCCGGCGCCCCGAGTTCTTGACACACGTACAGCTCGGTGGCGCTCCTCGGGCTCCAATCCAGCGAGCTTGGGGAGGGAGAGTTCCGTCGGCCTGACGGCGTGGTGGCGATCTTGATGTTCTACCGGCGCAGGCTTCGCCTAAGCACCGCTTCGATATGACCGAGGTGGATTATGGTGGAGGGGGCACCGCACACGGCTAAGGCGATCTCAAGGATCAACTTGTGTGTTCTAGGGTGCCCCCTGCCCCGTATATAAAGGAGCAAGGGGAGGGCGGCCGGCCCTAGGAGGCGCGCCAGGGAGGAGGAGTCCTCCTCCTAGTGGGAGTAGGACTCCCTTTCCTAGTCCAACTAGGAAGGAGGAAGGGGAAGGAAGGAGAGGAGAGGAGAGGGAAGGGGCGCGCCCCCTCCTTGTCCTATTCGGACTCCCACAGGCGCGCCACCTCTGGTGCGGCCCTCTCTCTCCCTCTTGGCCCACTAAGGCCCATAACTTCCCGGGGGTTCCGTAACCACTCCGGCACTCCGGTTTCTCCGAAACTTCCGGAACCTTTCCGGTGTCCGAATATAGCCGTCCAATATATCAATCTTTATGTCTCGACCATTTCGAGACTCCTCGTCATGTCCGTGATCACATCCGGGACTCCAAACTTCTTCGGTACATCAAAATACACAAACTCATAATATAACCGTCATCGAAACCTTAAGCGTGCGGACCCTACGGTTCGAGAACAATGTAGACATGACCGAGACACGTCTCCGGTCAATAACCAATAGCGGGACCTGGATGCCCATATTGGCTCCTACATATTCTCGAAGATCTTTATCGGTCGGACCGCATAACAACATCGTTGTTCCTTTGTCATCGGTATGTTACTTGCCCGAGATTCGATCGTCGGTATCCAATACCTAGTTCAATCTCGTTACCGGCAAGTCTCTTTACTCGTTCCGTAATACATCATCTCACAGCTAACTCATTAGTTGTAATGCTTGCAAGGCTTAAGTGATGTGTATTACCGAGAGGGCCCAGAGATACCTCTCCGACTATCGGAGTGACAAAACCTAATCTCGAAATCGCCAACCCAACATCGCCTTTGGAGACACCTGTAGTACTCCTTTATAATCACCCAATTACGTTGTGACGTTTGGTAGCACCCAAAGTGTTCTTCCGGTAAACGGGAGTTGCATAATCTCATAGTTATAGGAACATGTACAAGTCATGGATAAAAGCAGTAGCAACATACTAAACGATCGTGTGCTAAGCTAATGGAATGGGTCATGTCAATCAGATCATTCAACTAATGATGTGACCTTGTTAATCAAATAACAACCCTTTGTTCATGGTTAGGAAACATAACCATCTTTGATTAACAAGCTAGTCTAGTAGAGGCATACTAGTGACACTCTGTTTGTCTATGCATTCACACATATATTATGTTTCCGGTTAATATAATTCTAGCATCACTACTAGGGAAAAGCCTAGCAGCAGCGCGGGTTTTGGGCCTATCAGTAGCGCGGGCACAAGCGCTACTGATAAGGCGCTTAGTTAATGCTTAGCAATAGCGCTGCTTGACGCACGCCATCTGCTAACTTGACTTACTAGCAGCGGTTCTTTAGAACATCGCTGCTGTTAATTAATAGTAGCGCTTCTCTAACCCGCTACTACTACTATTTAGTATTTTATTTCTTTTCTATTTCATGTTGTATTCATACACCTTTACACAAGTTTTCATACAACAGGAATTTAGAGATTGTTTTACATCATAATGAGTTATTACATCATGGGGTGAAAGAACCGTGGACTAGTTTCAAGTGGATGTCCATCCACTTGAAACTAATCATGATTCTTTCACCCAATGATATAATAATATCATCATCATTATCATCATATCATTAACAACTTAGCATCATAATACATCATTGTCATATAACACCTCCTCAATATCATCGTTTTCATCATTGACATCACATAACACCTCCTCAAGATCATCATTATCAACTCTAACACATTACCACATAATAAACATATTGTACCTCATAGGACCTATTACATTCGATTAAGACCTACTACATTTTCTAAGGTAAAATAACAAAAAACAAGATAGCCTGACTCTCCATTATGGAGAATGGAGATTAGCTTGTCTCCCATTCTTGCCTTTAAGCTGAATGTTACTTCCAAGAACCTCCTTGCGAATGTCCATACATTTCTTCCATTCTCGATGATCATGTGTTCACGGTTTTAGAAATCCGATATGCACAGTGAGCTCCTAGATTTACAGGCGGTATGTTCGAATCGAGAGGCGACCATGCAGACACATCGGATGAGGCACACAATCCATCGGGAGTTTCATTTGAAAAACATAATAATAACTTTGTAGTTAGCAATGATGTACTAGTTTTAGAAGTATGAAAAAAATGCACGAATGTCGTAATAGTAAAAAATCTTACGAGGTATCTCCGGAGAAGTTATCGTTGTTCAACACATGCACTAGTGGCACGTATTCACCATAATTTGGAGGAGTTCGATAATAGGCATTGTAATTCTCAAGAAGAGTACAAAATGCGATCGATGATTTTTCTCCTTATATGTTAATTGGGTGCCTTGATTGTAGTGGGTTTTATCTACCATCTTCCGCACGAGTCTTTGAAGAATCAAAATAAGCTGTCAATGGAAATAAGCTATCAACTATTTTGAAATAAAGAATATAAATTAGTTAATAACTATGTTTGATAAACTCACATAGCGGTACAATCGGCAGCGTATCAACAAGGACCCAAATGTCCATATTGTCTTCCTCATTGTCGGGATCACCAAGATCCATGGTGATAATCATACCCTCATCAAAACCATACATTTTGCAAAGTGCTTCCCAATTTTGGCAACCAAAATGGGTTACGCTCTGAGCATTATACAGATTACTTCAAAATCCATATCATGATGGGTCCTTAGGTGTATTTTCTTTGTTTCAAAATTTTCATGGTCTTCAAAACCCATCCTCTCCAAGACATAGCGTCTTGCATGGCATGGGATAAGCTAGTCGAATTGTAAAATATGAAAATTAGGCGTTGAAATAGTTGAAGTCATGCTTAATGGAGAAAAAACTATTGTCGCTGCGTTGCGTGCCGTATGAACATCGCAGGTCTCCTCGAGCTTAATGCTGAAGCGGCGATCGTCGTCCACCGAACGAACCTGTCGCACATACCTCGATCGTCGTGGCACCAGCTACACTCCCGGGAGACCGTCGTCGTCCGAAAGTACGACATTTCCTACAATCATAATTCAAAGATTAAACTTGTACATATTCTAGCACAAGTCATGTGAGAATTCACGACAAAATCCGGCATTACCTTTGCTAAAAAGGACATATCGGCGCCTGAAATTTGCGGAGCGGAAATTAATCAACACTCCGACAAAACATAGGCCACTCGAAGATGTAAACTGAACATGAGCGGCCACTTGGGCAACCACATATCCTATTTGAGCAACAACACAAAATATACAAGGATATTTGGCTGGTCTCACCTCGATGTCGGAGAATGCGTCGGTGGCTGGGATGACGGCGGGTTGTCGGAGGGTCGGTGGCGGGACGACGGAGGTCACCTGAAACCATATAAGTTATCACTGCAACAAAACATGTTCAACTAGTTTTATTAATTCAACTAGTTCTTACTAAATATAAACTTACTATAAATAGAAGAAAAACTAGTTCTTTCTAAACATAAAGTAGTTCAACTAGTTATATTAATTATCTTACTAAAAATAGATTAGTTCAGTTAATTCAACTAGTTCAACTAGTTTATTAACTTACTAAACTAGTTCAACTACAACTAAAGTAGTTCAACTACCACTACTACTACTAAAAATCTAGTACTAACTAAGCTAAATTAACATCTACTACTACTAAATTAACATCTAGTACTAGCTAACCTAAATTAACATCTACTACTAAATCTAGTACTAACTAGTGGCAGGGGTGGGGGCGACGGAGAGGTAGCTAGGGGCGGCGAGGTCGAGGCGGTGGGAGGCGGGCTGCCATGGCGGAGGAGGAGGAGGGTCGGCCGGTGGATGGAGGAGGCGGCGGAGGAGGAGGGGCGGCAGCAGCGGAGGGGAGGATGTGCGAGGAGGATGGAGGAGGGACGGAAGGAGGGAGTACCTCGGCGGACGAGCAGGCGGCGGCGGCGACGACGACGCCACGCCGGTTATGTGAGGCGAGTGAGAGTGGTGAGGGCGGTCCTCTCCGTGGGGATAAGGTAGGGATAGTTGTAGCGCGTTAAAAAGCGCTACAGCTAACGCATAAATGCGATGGCGCTCTCTGATTATAACAGCGCTACTGCTATAGCTAGCGGGGCCAAGGTCATGGCAACTATAGCGATGCGCTGTATTCCTCAAGCGCTCTTGCTACTTCCAAGTCGATGGCGATTGGCGGAACCTGCTGCTGCTAAATAGCGATAGCGTGGTATTTTGAAGCCTTATGCGAGATAAGATTCTGTGTATAGGCTTTTCCCTAGTAGTGCATGAATGATAAACATTTATCATGAAATAAGGAAATAAATAATAACTTTATTATTGCCTCTAGGGCATATTTCCTTGATCTCCCACTTGCACTAGAGTCAATAATCTAAATTACATAGTAATGATTCTAACACCCATGGAGTCTTGGTGTTGATCATGTTTTGCTCGTGGAAGAGGCTTAGTCAGCGGTCTGCTACATTCAGATCCGTATGTATCTTGCAAATCTCTATGTCTCCCACGGACTAAATCCGGATGGAATTGAGGCGTCTCTTGATGTGCTTGGTCCTCTTGTGAAATCTGGATTCCTTCGCTAAGGCAATTGCTCGATATTGTCACGAAGATTTTCATTGGACCCCATGCACTAGGTATGACACCTAGATGGGATATGAACTCCTTCATCCGCACTCCTTCATTAGCTGCTTCGAAGCTGCTATGTACTCTGCTTCACATGTAGATCCTGCTTTCTGACGCTTTGTTTAGAACTGCGCACGAACCGACAGCTCCTCCGTTTAGTGTAAATCGTATCCGGTATGCGATTTAGAATCGTCCGGATCGAGTGTCAAAGCTTGCATCAACGTAACCATTTACAATGAGCTCTTTGTCACCTCCATATCTGAAAACATATCCTTAGTCCTTTTCGGTATTTCAGATGTTCTTGACCGCTGTCGATGATCCACTCTGGATTACTTTGGTACCTCCTGCTAAGCTTATAGCAAGGCACACATCAGGTCTGGTACACAGCATTGCATACATGATAGAGCCTATGGCTGAAGCATAGGGAACATCTTTCATTTTCTCTCTATCTTCTGCGGTGGTCGGGCATTGAGTCTTACTCAACTTCGCACCTTGCAACACAGAAAGAACCCTTTCTTTGCTTGTTCCATTTGAACTTCTTCAAAATTTTGTCAAGGTATGTGCTTTGTGAAAGTCAATTAAGCGTCTTGATCTATCTCTATAGATTTTGATGCCCAATATGTATGCAGCTTCACGAGGTCTTTCATTGAAAAACTCTTATTCAAGTATCCCTTTATGCTATCCAGAATTCTATATCATTTCCGATTAGTAATATGTCATCTACATATAATATCGAAATGCTCTGAGCTCCCACTCACTTTCTTGTAAATACAGGCTTCTCGAAAGTCTCAGATGAACCCAAATGCTTTGATCACACTATCAAAGCGTTTATTCCAACTCGAGATGCTTGCACCAGTCCATAAATGGATCGCTGGAGCTTGCACACTTTGTTAGCTCCTTTGGATCGATAAAACCTTCGGTTGCATCATATACAACTCTTCTTCCGAAATCCATTCAGAATGCAGTCTTCACATCCATTTGCCAAATTTCATAATCATAAAATCGGCAATTGCTAACATGATTCGGACAGACTTAAGCATCGCTACGGGTGAGAAGGTCTCATCGTAGTCAATCCCTTGAACTTGTCGGAAACCCTTTGCGACAAGTCGAGTTTTGTAAACAGTTACATTACCGTCGTCGGTCTTCTTCTTGAAGATCCACTTGTTTTCTATTGCTTGCCGACCCTCGGGCAAGTCAACCAAAGTCCATACTTTGTTTTCATACATGGATCCCATCTCAGATTTCATGGCCTCAAGCCATTTTGTGGAATCTGGGCTCACCATCGCTTCTTCATAGTTCGTAGGTTCATCATGATCTAGTAGCATGACTTCGAAACAGCATTACCGTACCACTCACAGTGCGGATCTTACTCTGGTTGATCTCGAGGTTACGTAGTAACTTGATCTGAAGTTTCATGATCAACATCATCAACTTCCTCACTATTTGGTGTAGATGTCTCAGAAACCGGTTCCTGCGATAAACTACTTTCAAATAAGGGAGAAGGTATAATTACCTCATCAAGTTCTACTTTCCTCCCACTCACTTCTTTCGAGAGAAACTCCTTCTCTAGAAAGGATCCATTTTAACAACAAATGTCTTGCCTTCGGATCTGTGATAGAAGGTGTACCCAACTGTCTCCTTTGGGTATCCTATGAAGACACATTTCTCGATTTGGGTTCGAGCTTATCGGGTTGAAGTTTTTCACATAAGCATCGCATCCCCAAACTTTGAGAAACGACAACTTTGGTTTCTTGCTAAACCATAGTTCATAAGGTGTCGTCTCAACGGATTTTGACGGTGTTCTATTCAGTGTGAATGCGGCCGTCTCAAGAGCATAACCCCAAAACGATAGCGGTAAATCTGTAAGAGACATCATAGATCGCACCATATCTAGTAAAGTGCGATTACGACGTTCGGACAGACCATTACGTTGTGGTGTTCCGGGTGGCGTGAGTTGCGAAACTATTCCGCATTGTTTCAAATGTAGACCAAACTCGTAACTCAAATATTCGCCTCCACGACCAGATCGTAGAAACTTAATTTTCTTGTTACGATGATTTTCAACTTCACTCTGAAATTCTTTGAACTTTTCAAATGTTTCAGACTTATGTTTCATTAAATAGATATACCCATATCTGCTTAAATCATCTGTGAAGGTGAGAAAATAACGATATCCGCCATGAGCCTCAACATTCATCGGACCACATACATCTGTATGTATGATTTCCAACAAATCTGTTGCTCTCTCCATAGTGCCGGAGAACGGGGTTTTAGTCATCTTGCCCATGAGGCATGGTTCGCAAGTGCCAAGTGATTCATAATCAAGTGACTCCAAAAGTCCATCAGTATGGAGTTTCTTCATGTGCTTTATACCGATATGACCTAAACGGCAGTGCCACAAATAAGTTGCACTATCATTATCAACTTTGCATCTTTTGGCTTCAACATTATGAATATGTGTATCACTACTATCGAGATTCATCAAAAATAGACCACTCTTCAAGGATGCATGACCATAAAAGATATTACTCATATAAATAGAACAACCATTATTCTCTGATTTAAATGAATAACCGTCTCGCATCAAACAAGATCCAGATATAATGTTCATGCTCAACGCAGGCACCAAATAACAATTTTTAGGTCTAAAACTAATCCGAAGGTAGATGTAGAGGTAGCGTGCCGACCGCGATCACATCGACTTTGGAACCATTTCCCACGCGCATCGTCACCTCGTCCTTTGCCGGTGTTAAGCAATCCGTAGTCCTGTTTGAGTTGCAAATATTAGCAACAGAACCGATATCAAATACCAGTGCTCTGCGAGCTCTAGTAAGGTATACATCAATAACATGTATATCACATATACCTTTGTTCACCTTTCCATCCTTCTTATCCGCCAATACTTGGGGCAGTTCCGCTTCCGAGGACCAGTCGCTTGCGGTAGAAGCACTCGATTTCAGGTTTAGGTCCAGACTTGGGTTTCTTCTCTGAGCAGCAACTTGCTTGCTGTTCTTCTTGAAGTTCCTTCTTCTTCCCTTTGCCTTTCTTCTTGAAACTAGTGGTCTTATTGACCATCAACACTTGATGCTCCTTCTTGATTTCTACCTCCATGACCTTTAGCATTGCGAAGAGCTCGAGCATAGTCTTTACTAACCCTTGCATATTATAGTTCATCACGAAGCCTTTGTAGCTTGGTGGCGTAATTGAAGAATTCATCAATGACACAATCATCCGGAAGATTAACTCCCGGTTGAGTCAAGTGATTGTAATACCCGGACATTACGAGTATGTGCTCACCGACGAACTATTCTCCTCCATCTTGCAGCTATAGAACTTATTGGAGACTTCATATCTCTCAATCCGGGCATTACATTGGAATATCAACTTCAACTCTGGAACATCTCATATGCTTCATGACGTTCAAAACGTCGTTGAAGACCAGTTCTAAGCCGTAAAGCATGGCACACGAACTATAGAGTAGTCATCAGCTTTGCTCGCGGACGTTCTTAACGTCGTCGGTTACATCGGCAGCGAGCGGCACCCAGCGGTGCATCCAGGGCGTAACTCTTACGTGCATCAATGAGGATAATCCTCAGGTTACGGACCCAGTCCGTGTAATTGCTACCATCATCTTACAACTTTGCTTTCTCAAGGAACGCATTAAAATTCAACGGAACAACAGCACGAGCCATCTATCTACAAACAAACATAGACAACAAAGATACTATCATGTACTAAGTTCATGATAAATTTAAGTTCAATTAATCATATTACTTAAGAACTCCCACTTAGACAGACATCCCTCTAGTCATCTAAGTGATCACGTGATCCAAATCAACTAAACCATAACCGATCATCACGTGAGATGGAGTAGTTTTCAATGGTGAACATCTTATGTTGATCATATCTGCTATATGATTCACGCTCGACCTTTCGGTCTCCGTGTTCCGAGGCCATATCTGCATATGCTAGGCTCGTCAAGTATAACCTGAGTATTCTGCGTGTGCAAAACTGACTTGCACCCGTTGTAGATGGACGTAGAGCTTATCACACCCGATCATCACGTGGTGTCTCGACACGACGAACTTTGGCAATGGTGCATACTCGGGAGAACACTACTTGATAATTTTAGTGAGAGATCATCTTAAAATGCTACCGTCAATCAAAGCAAGATAAGATGCATAAAGGATAAACATCAGATGCAATCAATATAAGTGATATGATATGGCCATCATCATCTTGTGCTTGTGATCTCCATCTCCGAAGCACCATCGTGATCAGCATCGTCACCGGCGCGACACCTTGATCTCCATCGTAGCATCGTTGTCGTTTACGCCATCTAATGCTTCTATGACTATCGCTACCGCTTAGTGATAAAGTAAAGCAATTACAAGGCGTTTGCATTTCATACAATAAAGCGACAACCATATGGCTCCAGCCAGTTGCCGATAACTTCGGTTACAAAACATGATCATCTCATACAATAAAATATAGCATCACGTCTTGACCATATCACATCACAACATGCCCTGCAAAAACAAGTTAGGCGTCCTCTACTTTGTTGTTGCAAATTTTACGTGGCTGCTACGGGCTTAAGCAAGAACCAATCTCACCTCGCATCAAAACCACAGCGATACTTCGTCAAATAGACTCCGTTTAACCTTCTCAAGCACCGGGCGTAGCCATACTCGATTCAACTAAAGTGAGAGAGCAGACACCCGCCATCACCTTTAAGCACAAGTGCTCGTAGCGGTGAAACCAGTCTCGCGTAAGCGTCTGGCGTAATGTCGGTCCGGGCGCTTCATCTCACAATACCGCTGAACCAAAATATGACATCTGGTAGGTAGTATGACTTGTATCGCCCACAACTCACTTGTGTTCTACTCGTGCAAAACATCAAACCATAAAAACCTAGGCTCGATACCCTTTGTTGGGGAGCGTAGTAATTTCAAAAATTTCCTCGCACACGCAAGATCATGGTGATGTATAGCAACGAGAGGGGAGAGTGTTGTCTCGTACCCTCGTGAACCCGAGCGAAGCGATCTGGCGTAGAGGAAGTAGTCGTCGTTCTCCTCGCGATCAACCGATCCCAGCACCATTACTCCGGCGCCCCGAGTTCTTGACACACGTACAGCTCGGTGGCGCTCCTCGGGCTCAATCCAGCAGAGCTTGGGAGGGAGAGTTCCGTCAAGCCGACGGTGTGGTGGCGATCTTGATGTTCTACCGGCGCAGGCTTCGCCTAAGCACCGCTACGATATGACCGAGGTGGATTATGGTGGAGGGGCACCGCACACGGCTAAGGAACGATCTCAAGGATCAACTTGTGTGTTCTAGGGTGCCCCCCCCCCCGTATATAAAGGAGCAAGGGGAGGGCGGCCAGCCCTAGGAGGCGCGCCAGGGAGGGGGAGTCCTCCTCCTAGTGGGAGTAGGACTCCCTTTCCTAATCCAACTAGGAAGGAGGAAGGGGAAGGAAGGAGAGGGAGAGGGAGAGGGAAAGGGGGGCCGCGCCCCCCCTCCTTGTCCTATTCAGACTCCCCTGGGGGGGGGGTGGGGGCACGCGCCACCTCCTGGTGCGGCCCTCTCTCTCCCCTCTTGGCCCACTAAGGCCCATAACTTCCCCGGGGGGTTCCGGTAACCCCTCCGGCACTCCGGTTTTCTCCGGAAACTTCCGGAACCTTTCCGGTGTCCGAATATAGCCGTCCAATATATCAATCTTTATGTCTCGACCATTTCGAGACTCCTCATCATGTCCGTGATCACATCCGGGACTCGAACTTCTTGGTACATCAAAATACACAAACTCATAATATAACCGTCATCGAAACCTTAAGCGTGCGGACCCTACGGTTCGAGAACAATGTAGATATGGCCGAGACCGTCTCCGGTCAATAACCAATAAGCGGGACCTGGATGCCCATATTGGCTCCTACATATTCTACAAAGATCTTTATCGGTCGGACCGCATAACAACATCGTTGTTCCCTTTGTCATCGGTATGTTACTTGCCCGAGATTCGATCATCGGTATCCAATACCTAGTTCAATCTCTTTACTCGTTCCGTAATACATCATCTCACAGCTAACTCATTAGTTGTAATGCTTGCAAGGCTTAAGTGATGTGTATTACCGAGAGGGCCCAGAGATACCTCTCCGACTATCGGAGTGACAAAACCTAATCTCAAATCGCCAACCCAACATCGCCTTTGGATACACCCGTAGTACTCCTTTATAATCACCCGATTCGTTGTGGCGTTTGGTAGCACCAAAGTGTTCCTCCGTAAACAGGAGTTGCATAATCTCATAGTTATAGGAACATGTATAAGTCATGGATAAAAGCAGTAGCAACATACTAAGCGATAAATACGCTAAGCTAATGGAATGGGTCATGTCAATCAGATCATTCAACTAATGATGTGACCTTGTTAATCAAATAACAACCCTTTGTTCATGGTTAGGAAACATAACCATCTTTGATTAACAAGCTAGTCTAGTAGAGGCATACTAGTGACACTCTGTTTGTCTATGCATTCACACATATATTATGTTTCCGGTTAATGTAATACTAGCATGAATGATAAACATTTATCATGAAATAAGGAAATAAATAATAACTTTATTATTGCCTCTAGGGCATATTTCCTTGATCTGAGATGGATATATATATATATATATATATATATATATATATATATATATATATATATATATATATATATATAGTGGCAAACATAGAACTAGCTAGCTAATCACAATAAGGAATCATGTTAGTGGCCTCGATGCTGCTTCTCTAGGGTTTGTGGTCACCTCGACACAACGCTTCAAGGGTTTGGGGTGGCCTCGACGGCAACGCTCTTTTAACTTGGTAAATTTGGGTGGCCTCGAGAGAGTTAATTTGTCGGGTATGGGCGCGGCGGGAGGGGGTAGGAGACCAACATCGTTTCTCTCTAGGCTTTGGGTGTCCTCGAGAGTTTTGGTCGAGCGAGAGGGCCGAGGGGGTGCTGCCATTGGATAAGTTATCGCGGTCGAGAGGGGGTATATATATCGACCGCCCCTCATGTCGAAGTTATCTCGAGCGGGTTATATCGACAATGACGCGACATACATATACATGGGAAAATAATGTTATCGGGGAGGGGGTATCGGTACCCCCCCTCGTGTTGAAGTTTCTTTTTCTCTTCTATTCCTTTCTTCTTCTACTACTCTTCTTTTTCTTCTTCTCCCTCGAGAAAGGAAAATAAGGAAAAGGAAGAAAAGAGGAAGAAGGAAGAAGAAAAAAAACAATAAAAAAAGGAGAAGAAGAAAGGAATAGAGGAGAAGAAGAAAAACAGAAAATTTCTATTTTCTTCTTCTCCTCTATTCCTTTCTTCTCCTCTTCTTCTTTTTTTCCTCTTCTTATTTATTTCTCCTCTTCTTCCTCTCCTCTTCTTCTCCTTTCTTCCTCTTCTTATTTTCCTTTTCCTCTCATTCTTTTAGTATTGCTTGTTTTAAAAAAATGTTCAAATAGAAAATTTCCACAAAAACAAAGGTTTTGCCTAATGCATTGTTCATATGAATATACAAACATTTGCATATTCTACAATAATTAATATCACCAAAAAAATCTATGAACAGAAAAAACTAACTTTTCTAAAATCTATCTTTTGCATATATGAAAATATTAATACACATATGAACAAAAATACATATATGAACAAAAACATGCTCGAACAATTTTTGAACATCTACATACACATAGCAACATACATACACATATACATTATATATATATATATATATATATATATATATGAACAAAAAAACTAAACTAATAAAAGCGAAAAACAGAGCTGCATATATATATATATATATATAGCCACATACATACACATATACATTGAACAAAAATTAAACTAATAAAATGAAAAAAAAGCAGAGCCGTGCTTGTGCGGCTCTCTGGCAATGGGCGGCTAGATGGCGATGGCGGCGGTGGGGGCGGCGAGGCGCCCGCCGGGCGAGCAGGGCTTTGGGCGGCGGCGGCGGCGACGACGACAGGGCAGCCTAGCGGCGGCGACAGCGAGCGCTGGCGCGGGAGGACAGCGCAGGCTCGGGAGGCAGCGACAACGAGGCGGCGCGGCGACGGCGGCGGCGGCGGCGGCGGGCGCGGCGTCGGGGCAACTGGCGGCGACGATGTGCTCGTCGTCGTCTGGGGCAACTGTGGTGATGAATTCGCAAAATTGCGAAGTGCTATTTATATACCGGAGCATTGGTCGGTTCGTGGCACCAACGGGACCAATACTACTAGTCGATGCATGCCACCAACCGACCAAAGGCCTCTTTTGGCAGCCCAAAGGGCGAGAAGCGGCGACCTTTGGTACGGTTGGTGCCACCAACCGGGACCAATGCCCCTTTAGTCGGTTGGTGCCACCAACCGGGACCAAACCCTGTCTTGCCGCGCCGAGGCCAAAGTTTAGTCCCACCTCGCTAGTTGAGAGGGGCGCGCACTCGTTTATAAACCCCACTGCCGCACCCCTCTCGAGCTCCTCTCCACCGCAGGCTTTCGGGCCTACTTGCTATTGCTTTGCCTGATGGGCCTTCTGGGCCTACTGCGGGCCTGAATCCTGGCCCATAGTAGGGTTTCATGTCGTATTCAGGCCGTGGGGGCCTAGTAGGAGGCATTTTTTTGTTTTTTTGTTTTCTTTACTTATTGTTGCTATTTTTATTTTTTTCCAGTTTTTTGTTTTGTTTTCTGCATTATTTATTTTCTTTTGTTTTTTGCTTTATTTTTTTAATACTTTTTGCTTTTAGTTTTAGGAAAATTATAAACTTTCTGTTAGTGCCATTACTTTTCAAATTTCAAAACACTTTTTTTGTTTTTTTGTTTTCTTTCTTGCTTTATTTATTTTATTTTGTTTCTACTTACAACAAAATACTTATTGTTCCTTTTTGTTTTGTTTTCTGCATTATTTATTTTCTTTTGTTTTTTGCTTTATTTTTCAATTCTTTTTGCTTTTAGTTTTAGGAAAATTATAAACTTTCTGTTAGTGCCATTAGTTTTCAAATTTCAAAACACTTTTTTGTTTTTTTGTTTTCTTTCTTGCTTTGTTTATTTTATTTTCTTTCTACTTACAACTAATTGTTTATTTTCAAAATACTTATTGTTGCTATTTTCAATTATTACGAGGGCCGAACCATAAGACATTAAAGCATTTCAAATGAACTCTGAAAAAGTTGAAAGTTGGCATCGTATCATAAATTGACCCACATAGCATGTGCATGTACAAAACGGACAATGGTATCATACTCGTCAGTTACAAAGTTGGCATGGTATCATCATAATAGTTGCGGAAGAAAGTCTTCACTTTTTCTCCGCTTGAGTCATTTGCTTATTGCGCCGTAACCATGGATAATCTTCATCGTTTATCAGGATGCTGGGGTCAGCCTTGACTTTGAAGGGAGGAATTTCATGAAACTTTTCATAATCTTCAGACATGTCTGTCTTGTCCTCCACTCCCACTATGTCCCTTTTTCCTGAAAGAACTATGTGGTGCTTTGGCTCATCGTATGATGTATTCGCTTCCTTATCTTTTCTCTTTCTCTCTCTGGTAGACATGTCCTTCACATAGATAACCTGTGCCACATCATTGGCTAGGACGAGCAGTTCGCCAATGTACCCAAGATTTTTCAGATCCTTGTTGTCATTCCGTCTTGTGGGTCTACACACACCCGCCTCTGACAGATTGACCCATTTGCACTTAAACAAAGGGACCTTAAAATCATGTCCGTAGTCAAGTTCCCATATGTCCACTATGTAACCATAATATGTGTCCTTTCCCTCTCGGTTGTTGCTTCAAAGCGGACACGCTGTTTTGGTTGGTGCTCTTTTGATCTTGGTCAATCGTGTAAAATGTATTCCCATTTATCCGTATCCTTTCCAAATCAATACAGTCAAAGATGGTCCCTGGACAACAAGTACAGCTCGCCATAAACAGTGTTGTCACCTCGTCGTGCTTCCAACCAAGCTGCTGAAAGTCTGATGTGTTCACATGTAATCCGATCGTCGCCTTTGCTCCGGGTGTTTGGGCGCAGATCGTTCTTGTGTTCATCGACATACGAGGTCACGAAGGTAGAGTTACAGTAGAAGCGTATCTTGTGCTTGAGACCAAGAATACCCGTCCTGCATATTATTGAGTCCCTTCCAAGCGTGCCTTTTCAATCAGTCTACCCTCATCTGCGATTTAGGGAGACCTATCTTCTTAAGGCCGGAATGAAGCCAACACAAAACCCGATGACATCCTCTGTTTGATGGCCCATGGAGATGCTTCCTTCGGCCTAGCGCGATTCTGGATATTTCTTTAGGACTCCATGAACCTCTCAAAGGGGTACATATTGTGTAGAAATCGGGGCCCAGAATGACAATCTCGTCAACTAGATGAACTAGGACGTGCGTCATGATATTGAAGAAGGATGGTGGGAACACCAGCTCGAAACTGACAAGACATTGCACCACATCAGTCCTTAGCCTTGGTATGATTTCTGGATCGATCACCTTCTGAGAGATTGCACTGAGGAATGCACATAGCTTCACAATGGCTAATCGGACGTTTTCCGGTAGTAGCCCCCTCAATGCAACCGGAAGCAGTTGCACCATAATCACGTGGCAGTCATGAGACTTTAGGGTCTGAAACTTTTTCTCTGCCATATTTATTATTCCATTTATATTCGACGAGAAGCCAGTAGGGACCTTCATACTAAGCAGGCATTCAAAGAAGATTTCCTTCTCTTCTTTGGTAAGAGCATAGCTGGCAGGATCTTCATACTGCTTTGGAGGCATGCCGTCTTTTTCGTGCAAACATTGCAGGTCCTCCCGTGCCTCAGCTGTATCTTTTGTCTTCCCATACACGCCCAAGAAGCCTAGAAGGTTCACGCAAAGGTTCTTCGTCACGTGCATCACGTCGATCGAAGAGCGGACCTCTAGGTCTTTCCAGTAGGGTAGGTCCCAAAATATAGATTTCTTCTTCCACATGGGTGCGTGTCCCCCAGCGTCACTCGGAACAGCTAGTCCGCCGGGACCCTTTCCAAAGATTATGTGTAAATCATTGACCATAGCAAGTACGTGATCACCGGTACGCATGGCGGGCTTCTTCCGGTGACCTGCCTCGCCTTTGAAATGCTTGCTTTTCTTTCGATATTGATGGTTGGTCGGAAGAAATCGACGATGGCCCAGGTACACATTCTTCCTGCAGCTTGCCAGGTATATACTATCGGTGTCAAGTAAACAATGCGTGCATGCGTGGTATGTTGGGAAACGTAGTAATTTCAAAACAATTCCTACGCACACGCAAGATCATGGTGATGGCATAGCAACGAGAGGGGAGAGTATTGTCCACGTACCCTCATAGACCATAAGCGGAAGCGTTATGACAACGCGGTTGATGTAGTCGTACGTCTTCACGATCCGACCGATCCAAGTACCGAACGTACGGCACCTCCGAGTACAGCACACGTTCAGCTCGATGACGATCCCCGGGCTCCGATCCAGCAAAGCGTTGGGGATGAGTTCCGTCAGCACGACGGCGTGGTGACTATGATGATGTTCTACGGCGCGGGCTTCGCCTAAACTCATGACGATATGACCGAGCTGGAATATGGTGGAGGGGCACCGCACACGGCTAAGGAACGATCCGTAGATCAACTTGTGTGTTCTAGGGTGCCCCCTGCCCCGTATATAAAGGAGCAAGGGGTGCGGCGGCCCTAGGAGGAGGCGCGGGAGGAGTCCTACTCCCACCGAGAGTAGGACTCCCCTTCCTAGTTGGATTAGGACTTGGGGGGAGGGAAAGAGGAAAGGGGGGCGCCGCCCCCCTTCCTTGTCCTATTCGGAACAGGGGGGAGGGGGCGTGCGGCCTCCCCTGGCCGGCCCTCCTCTTCTCCCTCATGGCCCACTAAGGCCCATTAACCCCCGGGAGGGTTCCGGTAACCCCCCGGTGTTCCGGTAAAATTCCGATTTCACCCGGAACTATTCCGATGTCCAAACATAGGCTTCCAATATATCAATCTTTATGTCTCGACCATTTCGAGACTCCTCGTCATGTCCGTGATCACATCCGGGATTCAGAACTCCTTCGGTATATCAAAACTCATAAACTCATAATATAACTGTCATCGTAACGTTAAGCGTGCGGACCCTACGGGTTCGAGAACTATGTAGACATGACCTAGAACTATTCTCGGTCAATAACCAATAGAGGAACCTGGATGCTCATATTGGCTCCTACATATTCTACGAACATCTTTATCGGTCAAAACCGCATAACAACACATGTTGTTCCCTTTGCCATCGGTATGTTACTTGCCCGAGATTCAATCGTCGGTATCCAATACCTAGTTCAATCTCGTTACCGACAAGTCTCTTTACTCGTTATGTAATGCATCATTCCGTAACTAACTTATTAGCTATATTGCTTGCAAGGCTTATAGTGATGTGCATTACCGAGAGGGCCCAGAGATACCTCTCCGACAATCGGAGTGACAAAACCTAATCTCGAAATATGCCAACCCAACATGTACCTTTGGAGACACCTGTAGTACTCCTTTATAATCACCCAGTTACGTTGTGAAGTTTGGTAGCACCCAAAGTGTTCCTCCGGTAAACGGGAGTTGCATAATCTCATAGTTATAGGAACATGTATAAGTCATGAAGAAAGCAATAGTAATATACTAAACGATCAAGTGCTAGGCTAACGGAATGGGTCATGTCAATCACATCATTCTCCTAATGATGTGATCCCGTTAATCAAATGACAACTCTTTTGTCCATGGCTAGGAAACATAACCATCTTTGATAAACGAGCTAGTCAAGTAGAGGCATACTAGTGACACTATATTTGTCTATGTATTCACACATGTATTATGTTTCCGGTTAATACAATTCTAGCATGAATAGTAAACATTTATCATGATATAAGGAAATAAATAATAACTTTATTATTGCCTCTAGGGCATATTTCCTTCAGTCTCCCACTAGCACTAGAGTCAATAATCTAGTTCACATCGCCTTGTGATTTAACACCAATATTCACATCTGTATGCGATTAATACCCATAGTTCACATCGTCATGTGACCAACACCCAAAGAGTTTACTAGAGTCAATAATCTATTTCACATCGCTATGTGATTAACACCCAAAGAGTACAAAGGTGTGATCATGTTTTGCTCGTGAGAGAAGCTTAGTCAACGGGTCTGTCACATTCAGATCCGTATGTATTTTGCAAATATTCTATGTCCACAATGCTCTGCACGGAGCTACTCTAGCTAATTGCTCCCACTTTCAATATGTATCCAGATTGAGACTTAGAGTCATCTGGATCGGTGTAAAAGCTTGCACCGATGTAACTCTTTACAACGGGCTCTTTTATCACCTCCATAATCGAGAAATATTTCCTTAGTACTCACTAAGGATATTCTTGACCAATGTCCAGTGATCTATTCCTAGATCACTATTGTACTCCCTTGCCAAACCAGGGTAGAGTATACAATAGGCCTGGTCCATAGCATGGCATACTTTTATGAAACCTATGACTGATGCATAGAGAATGACTTTTCATTCTCTTTCTATTTTCTGCCATGGTCGGGTCTTGAGTCTTACTCAACTTCACACCTTTGCATCCCAGGCAAGAACTCCTTCTTTGACTGTTCCAGTTTGAACTATTCAAAAAATTATCAAGGTATGTACTCATTGAAAAATCTTATCAAGCGTCTTGATCTATCTATATAGATCTTGATGCTCATTGTGTAAGCAGCTTCACCGAGGTCTTGCATTGAAAAACTATTTTTCAAGTATCCCTTCATGCTATCCAGAATTTCTATATCATTTCCAATCAACAATATGTCATCCACATATAATATTAGAAATGCTACAGAGCTCCCACTCACTTTCTTGTAAATGCAGGCTTCTCAAAAAGTCTGTATAAAACCATATGCTTTGATCAACTCATCAAAGTGTATATTCCAACTCCGAGAGGCTTGCACCAGTCCATAAATGGATCACTGGAGCTTGCACACTTTGTTAGCACCTTTAGGATTGACAAAACCTTCTGGTTGCATCATATACAACTCTTCTTTAATAAATTCATTAAGGAATGCAGTTTTGACATCCTTTTGCCAAATTTAAAAAAATGTGGCAATTGCTAACATGATTTGGACAGACTTTTAAGCATCGATACGAGTGAGAAAATCTCATTGTATTCAACACCTTGAACTTGTCGAAAAACCTTTCACAACAAGTCGAACTTTGTAGATAGTAACACTACTATCAGTGTCCGTCTTCCTCTTGAAGATCCATTTATTTTCTATGGCTTGCCGATCATCGGGCAAGTCAATCAAAGTCCATACTTTGTTTTCATACATAGATCCCATCTAAGATTTCATGGCCTCCAGCCATTTTGCGGAATCTGGGCTCATCATCGCTTCCTCATAGTTCATAGGTTCATCATGGTCTAGTTACATGACTTCCAGAACAGGATTACCGTAACACTCTGGTGCGGATCTTACTCTGGTTGACCTACGAGGTTTGGTAGTAACTTGATCTGAAGTTTCATGATCAATATCATTAGCTTCCTCACTAATTGGTGTAGTGATCACTGGAACTGATTTCTGTGATGAACTACTTTCCAATTCGGGAGAAGGTACAAATTACCTTATCAAGCTCTACTTTCCTCCCACTCACTTCTTTCGGGAGAAACTCCTTCTCTAGAAAGGATCCATTCTTAGCAATGAATGTTCTGCCTTCAGATCTGTGATAGAAGGTGTACCCAACAGTTTCCTTTGGGTATTCTATGAAGAAGCACTTCTCCGATATGGGTTCAAGCTTATCAGCTTGAAAACCTTTTTCATATAAGCATCGCAACTCCAAACTTTAAGAAACGACAACTTGGGTTTCTTGCTAAACCACAGTTCATATGGTGTCGTCTCCACGGATTTAGATGGTGCCCTTTTTAACGTGAATGCAGTTGTCTCTAATGCATAACCCCAAAGCAATAATGGTAAATCAGTAAGAGACATCATAGATCGCACCATATCCAATAATGTGTGGTTACGACGTTCGGACACACCATAACGTTGTGGTGTTCCAGGTGGCGTGAGCTGTGAAACTTATTCCACATTGTTTTAATTGAAGACCAAACTCGTAACTCAAATATTCGTCTCCGCGATCAAATCGTAGAAACCTTATTTTCTTGTTACGACGATTTTTCCACTTCACTCTAAAATTCCTTGAACCTTTCAACTATTTCAAACTTATGTTTCATCAAGTAGATATACCCATATCTGCTCAAATCATCTTGTGAAGGTCAGAAAATAATAATACTTGCCACGAGCATCAACACTCATTGGATCGCATACATCGGTATGTATTATTTCCAATAAGTCAGTAGCTTGTTCCATTGTTCCGGAGAACGGAGTTTTAGTCATCTTGCCCAAAAGGCACGGTTCGCAAGCATCAAATGATTCATAACCAAGTGATTCCGAAAATCCATCTTTATGGAGTTTCTTCATCGCTTTACACGATATGACCCAAGCGGCGATTGCCACAAATAAGTTGCACTATCATTATTAACTTTGCATCTTTTGGCATCAATATTATGAATATGTGTATCACTATGATCGAGATCCAATAAACTATTTTCATTGGGTGTATGACCATTGAAGGTTTTATTCATGTAAGCAGAACAACAATTATTCTCGACTTTAATGAATAACCGTATTGCAATAAACATGATCAAATCATATTCATGCTCAGCGCAAAAGCTAAATAACATTTATTTAGGTTTAACACTAATCCCGAAAGTATAGGGAGTGTGTGATGATGATCATATCAATCTTGGAACTACTTCCAACACTCATCGTCACTTCCGCTTCAACTAGTCT
The DNA here is from genome assembly GCA_021437245.1 of Aegilops speltoides. Classification (NCBI taxonomy): domain Eukaryota; kingdom Viridiplantae; phylum Streptophyta; class Magnoliopsida; order Poales; family Poaceae; genus Aegilops; species Aegilops speltoides. The sequence goes on along the minus strand of CM038145.1, from coordinate 407,886,632 downwards.
CTGTTTATTCTGTAACTCCTGTTTCGAGTTACTAAATTTTTAGCAATCGAACAAGTATCAAATACTCAGGGGCTACTATAAACACTAGTAAGGTACACATCAATAACCTGTACATCAAAATATACCCTTGTTCACTTTGCCATCCTTCTTATCCACCAAATATTTGGAGTAGTTCCACTTCCAGTGACCATTTCCTTTGTAGTAGAAGCACTCCGTTTCAGGCTTAGGTCTAGCTTTGGGCTTCTTCACGGGAGTGACAACTTGTTTGCCATTCTACTTGATGTTTCCTTTTCTTTCCCTTTGCCCTTTTCTTGAAACTAGTGGTCTTGTCAATCATCAACACTTGATGTTCTTTCTTGATTTCTACCTTCGTCGATTTCAACATCACGAAGAGCTCGGAAACCGTTTACGTCATCCCTTGCATACTATAGTTCATCATGAAGTTCTAGTAAATTAGTGATGGTGACTAGAGAATTCTGTCAATCACTATCTTATTAGGAAGATTAACTCCCACTTGATTCAAGCGATTGAAGTACCCAGACAATCTGAGCACATGCTCAGTAGTTGAGCGATTGTCCTCCATCTTTTAGCTATAGAACTTATGGGAGACTTCATATCTCTCAACTCGGGTATTTGCTGGAAATATTAACTTCAACTCCTGGAACATATCATATGGTCCATGACGTTCAAAACGTCTTTGAAGTCCCGATTCTAAGCCGTTAAGCATGGTGCACTAAACTATTAAGTAGTCATCATACTGAGCTAGCCAAACGTTCATAACATCTGCATCTGCTCCTGCAATAGGTCATCACCTAGCGGTGCATTAAGGACATAATTCTTACAGGCAGCAATGAGGATAAACCTCAGATCACGGATCCAATCCGCATCATTGCTACTAACATCTGTCAACACAATTTTCTCTAGGAACATATTAAAATAAACATATGAAAGCAACAACGCGAGCTATTGATCTACAACATAATTTGCAAAATACTACCAGGACTAAGTTCATGATAAATTTAAGTTCAATTAATCATATTACTTAAGAACTCCCACTTATATAGACATCCCTCTAATCCTCTAAGTGATTACGTGATCCATATCAACTACACCATGTCCGATTGTCACGTGAGATGGAGTAGTTTCAACGGTGAACATCAATATGTTGATCATATCTACTATATGATTCACGTCCGTTTTCCGAGGCCATATCTGTATATGCTAGGCTCGTCAAGTTTAACCTGAGTATTCCGTGTGTGCAACTGTTTTGCACCCGTTGTATTTGAGCGTAGAGCCTATCACACCGATCATCACGTGGTGTCTCAAAGACGAAGAACTTTCATAGCGGTGCATACTCGGGGAGAACACTTCTTGATAATTTAGTGAGGAGATCATCTTAAAATGCTACTGATCAATCAAAGCAAGATAAGATGCATAAAGGATAAACATCACATGCAATCAATATAAGTGATATGATATGGCCATCATCATTTTGTGCTTGTGATCTCCATCTCCGAAGCACCGTCGTGATCACCATCGTCACTGGCGCGACACCTTGATCTCCTTCGTAGCATTGTTGCCGTTATGCCATCTATTGCTTCTACGACTATCGCTACCGCTTAGTGATAAAGTAAAGCAATTACACGGCGTTTGCATTTCATACAATAAGCGACAACCATATGGCTCCTGCCGATTGCCGATAACCGGTTACAAAACATGATCATCTCATACAATAAAATATAGCATCACGTCTTGACCATATCACATCACAACATGCCTGCAAAAACAAGTTAGGCGTCCTCTACTTTGTTGTTGCAAATTTTATGTGGCTGCTACGGGCTGAGCAAGAACCGTTCTTACCTACGCATCAAAACCACAACGATAGTTCGTCAAGTTAGTGCTGTTTTAACCTTCGCAAGGACCGGCGTAGCCACACTCGATTCAGCTAAAGTGAGAGAGCAGACACCCGCCAATCACCTTTAAGCACGAGTGCTCGTAGCAGTGAAACCAGTCTCGCGTAAGCGTCTGGCGTAATGTCGGTCCGGCCGCTTCATCTCACAATACCGCCAACCCAAGGTAGGCATTCCGGTAAGCAGTATGACTTGTATCGCCCACAACTCACTTGTGTTCTACTCGTGCATATGACATCTACGCATAAAACCTGGCTCGGATGCCACTGTTGGGAAACGTAGTAATTTCAAAAAAATTCCTACGCACACGCAAGATCATGGTGATGGCATAGCAACGAGAGGGGAGAGTATTGTCCACGGACCCTCGTAGACCATAAGAGGAAGCGTTATGACAACGCGGTTGATGTAGTCGTACGTCTTCGCGATCCGACCGATCCAAGTACCGAACGTACGGCACCTCCGAGTTCTGCACACGTTCAGCTCGATGACGATCCCCGGGCTCCGATGCAGCAAAGCGTCGGGGATGAGTTCCGTCAGCACGACGTCGTGGTGACGATGATGATGTTCTACCGGCGCAGGGCTTCGCCTAAACTCCGCGACGATATGACCGAGGTGGAATATGGTGGAGGGGGGCACCGCACACGGCTAAGGAATGATCCGTAGATCAAATTGTGTGTTCTAGGGTGCCCCCCTGCCCCCGTATATAAAGGAGCAAGGGGGGGTGCGGCCGGCCCTAGGAGGAGGCGCGCCGGGAGTAGGGCTCCCCCCCTTTCCTAGTTGTATTAGGACTTGGGGAGGGGGAAAGAGGAAAGGGGGGCGCCGTCCCCCTTCCTTGTCCTATTCGGACTAGGGGGGAGGGGGCGCGCGGCCTGCCCTGGCCGGCCCTCCTCTTCTCCCTCATGGCCCACTAATGCCCATTAACCCCCGCGGGGGTTCCGGTAACCCCCCGGTGTTCCGGTAAAATCCCGATTTCACCCGGAACTATTCCGATGTCCAAACATAGGCTTCCAATATATCAATCTTTATGTCTCGACCATTTCGAGACTCCTCTTCATGTCCGTGATCACATCCGGGACTCCGAACTCCTTCGGTACATCAAAACTCATAAACTCATAATATAACTATCATTGTAACATTAAGCGTGCGGACCCTACGGGTTCGAGAACTATGTAGACATGACCTAGAACTATTCTCGGTCAATAACTAATAGCGGAAACTGGATGCTCATATTGGCTCCTACATATTCTACAAAGATCTTTATCGGTCAAACCGCATCACAACATACGTTGTTCCCTTTGCCATCGGTATGTTACTTGCCCGAGATTCGATCGTCGGTATCCAATACCTAGTTCAATCTCGTTACCAGCAAGTCTCTTTACTCTTTATGTAATGCATCATTCCGTAACTAACTTATTAGCTATATTGCTTGCAAGGCTTATAGTGATGTGCATTACCGAGAGGGCCCAGAGATACCTCTCCGACAATCAGAAAGACAAAACCTAATCTCGAAATACGCCAACCCAACATGTACCTTTGGAGACACCTGTAGTACTCCGTTATAATCACCCGATTCGTTGTGACGTTTGGTAGCACCAAAGTGTTCCTCCGTAAACGGAGTTGCATAATCTCATAGTTACAGGAACATGTATAAGTCATGAAGAAAGCAATAGCAATATACTAAATGATCAAGTGTTAGGCTAACGGAATGGGTCATGTCAATCACATCATTCTCCTAATGATGTGATCCCATTAATCAAATGACAACTCTTTTGTCCATGGCTAGGAAACATAACCATCTTTGATAAACGAGCTAGTCAAGTAGAGGCATACTAGTGACACTAGTTTGTCTATGTATTCACACATGTTTTATGTTTCCGATTAATACAATTCTAGCATGAATAATAAACATTTATCATGATATAAGGAAATAAATAATAACTTTATTATTGCCTCTAGGGCATATTTCCTTCATGGTATCCCTTGTTTGTCTGTCCTGAAAGGTTACTGAGAGCGGGCCAATCATTGATGTTCACGAACAGCAACGCCTTTAGGTTAAATTCCCCTGTTTGTGCTCATCCCACGTACGTAAACCGTTTCCATTCCACAGCCGTAAAAGTTCTTCAACTAATGGCCTTAGGTACACATCAATGTCGTTGCCGGGTTGCTTAGGGCCTTGGACGAGAACTGGCATCATAATGAACTTCCGCTTCATGCACATCCAAGGAGGAAGGTTATACATACATAGAGTCACGGGCCAGGTGCTGTGGTTGCTGCTCTGCTCCCCGAAAGGATTAATGCCATCCGCGCTTAAAGCAAACCATACGTCCTTGCCTCACTTGCAAACTCATCCCAAGACTTTCTCTCGATTTTTCTCCATCTGCGACCCGTCGTGGGTGCTCTCAACTTCCGTCTTTCTTACGGTCCTCACTGTGCCATCGCATCAACTTGGCATGCTCTTCGTTTACGAGCAGACGTTTCAACCGTGGTATTATAGGAGCATACCACATCATCTTCGCAGGAACCCTCTTCCTGGGGGCTCGCCGTCAACATCACCAGGGTCATCTCGTATGATCTTATACCGTAATGCACTGCATACCGGACATGCGTTCAGATCCTTGTATGCACCGCGATAGAGGATGCAGTCATTAGGGCATGCATGTATCTTCTGCACCTCCAATCCTAGAGGGCATATGACCTTCTTTGCTGCGTATGTACTGTCGGGCAATTCGTTATCCTTTGGAAGCTTCTTCTTCAATATTTTCAGTAGCTTCTCAAATCCTTTGTCAGGCACAGCATTCTCTGCCTTCCACTGCAGCAATTCCAGTATGGTACCGAGCTTTGTGTTGCCATCTTCGCAATTGGGGTACAACCCTTTTTTGTGGTCCTCTAACATGCAATCGAACTTCAGCTTCTCCTTTAGACTTTCGCATTGCGTCCTTGCATCGACAATGACCCGGCGGAGATCATCATCATCGGGCACATCGTCTGGTTCCTCTTGATCTTCAGCAGCTTCGCCCGTTGCAGCATCATCGTGCACATCGTCTGGTTCCTCTTGATGTTCAGTAGCATCACCGTATTCAGGGGGCACATAGTTGTCATCGTACTCTTCTTCTTCGACGTCTTCCATCTTAACCCCTATTTCTCCGTGCCTCGTCCAAACATTATAGTGTGGCATGAAACCCTTGTAAAGCAGGTGGGTGTGGAGGATTTTCCGGTCAGAGTAACACTTCGTATTCCCACATATAGGGCATGGACAACACATAAAACCATTCTGCTTGTTTTCCTTAGCCACTTCGAGAAAATCATGCACGCCCTTAATGTACTCGGAGGTGTGTCTTGAACCGTACATCCATTGCTGGTTCATCTGCGTGCATTATATATAATTAAGTGTGTTAAAAAATCATTAGAGAACATCATGAATAGATAATTAAGTGACCAAATTAATAGAAGTTCATCATCACATTAAAACCAAAGTACATACATAGTTCTCATCTAACAACATAAAGCTCTGCAGAGCATCTAAATTAATTAAACCATACACTGAAACTATGTAAAACATTTCAATGCGAAAACAAATGCGATCATAATCGCAACCAATGTAACAACTGATCCAACGGCATAATGATACCAAGCCTCGGTATGAATGGCATATTTTCTAATCTTTCTAATCTTCAAGCGCATTGCATCCATCTTGATCTTGTGATCATCGACGACATCCGCAACATGCAACTCCAATATCATCTTCTCCTCCTCAATTTTTCTAATTTTTCCTTCAACAAATTGTTTTCTTCTTCAACTAAATTTAACCTCTCGACAATAGGGTCGGTTGGAATTTCCGGTTCAACAACCTCCTAGATAAATAAAATCTATGTCACGTTGGTCGGCATAATTGTCATAAACAATAAATGAACCAATAGTTATGAAAAGATAATATATACCACATCCGAATCATAGACAGGGCGAGGGCCGACGGGGGCAGATACCAAAACCATCGCACTATATAAGATGCAATAATAAAAGTAATAAAATTATACAAGTATCTATATAAACATACAAGTAAGAATTTATTTCCTTTCGGAAAGAAGATAAGAACAAGAGGCTCACCACGGTGGTGCCGGCGACGAGATCGGCGCGTGCGATCGATGGCGGTGAAGACAGGGACGGGACGTGACGGACTGCTAAACCTAGACAAATATTGAGGAAAATGGAGCTTGGAGGTCGAGCTTGGAGAGGAGAAAGCTTAAGTAGTGTGGCTCAGGCATTCCATCGAACACCTCGTGTGCATAGGAGGTGAGCTAGAGCACCACAAAGCTCTCCCCTCACCAGCCACGAAAAACAGAGCACTGGGAGTGCTCTGCTCGCGGGCGAGGGGTATATATAGGCAACTAATTGGTCCCGGTTGGTGGCTTGAACCGGTACTAAAGGGCAGCCTTTGGTCCCGGTTCATTCCACCAACCGAGGCCAATGGTGGTGGGCCAGGAGCAAGGCCCATTGGTCCCGGTTCGTCCCACCAACCAGGACCAAAAGGTCCAAACAAACCGGGACCAATAGCCCACGTGGACCGGCCGGCCCCCGGAGCTCACGAACCGGGTCCAATGCCCCCATTGGTCCCGGTTCTGGATTGAACCGGGACTAATGGGCTGGCCGGGCCTGGACCATTGCCCCCTTTTCTACTAGTGACCGTAAGAGCGAACCCATCACAAAGCACATCTTCCCATTGCAAGATAAATAAATCAAGTTGACCAAACAAAACCCAAATATCGGAGAAGAAATACGAGGCTATAAGCAATCATGCATATAAGAGATCAAAGAAGACTCAAGTAACTTTCATGGATAAAAACATAGATCTGATCATAAAGTCAAAGTTCATCGGATCCCAACAAACACACCGCAAAAAGGCTTACATCATATGGATCTCCAAGAGACCATTGTATTGATAATCAAGAGAGAGAGAGAGAGAGAGAGAGAGAGAGAGAGCCATCTAGATACTAACTACGGACTCGGAGAGGCACCAATGGAAATGGTGAACCCCTCCATAATGGTGTCTAGATTGGGTGTGGTGGTTCTGGACTCTACGGTGGCTGGAATTGATTTTCGTCGACTCCCCTAGGGTTTCTGGGATATTGGGGTATTTATAGAGAAAAGAGGCGGTTCATGGGGCACCCGAGGTGGGCACAACCCACGTGGGCGCGCCTGGGCCCCCAGGCGCGCCCTTGTGGGTGCTGCCCCCCTTGGGGCACCCCTAGGTGCTTTCCTGGCCCATTGGATGTCTTCTTGCCCAAAAAAATCCCCAAGAAGTTTCGCTACGTTTGGACTCCGTTTGATATTGATTTCCTGCGATGTAAAAAACATGCAGAAAACAGCAACTGGCACTGGGCACTATGTCAATAGGTTAGTACCAAAAAATGATATAAAATGACTATAAAATGATTGTAAAACATCCAAGAATGATAATATAAAATGATTGTAAAACATCCAACAAGCAACCATGTCTTTCAAAATATCAGCACTAAAGCAGGTTATCCCGAGCCCATTATGCTCAATCATTGATCCATTCATGAAACACACTTGAATATTAGTTACACCCAATGCTCAAATACGATCATAGTGCCCCTTAGTTGGTGCTTTTTAAGAGAAGATGGAGACTCAAATTCAAAATAAAAAATTGCATAAGTAAAAGAAAGGCCCTTCGCGGAGGGAAGTAGGGATTTGTACAGGTGCGAGAGCTCAAAGCTTAAATTGAGATATAAAAATATTTTTGAATGGCATACTTTTCCCACCAACGAAAACGACTTAGAGATCCCTACACTTTCCATGCTAGGTACATCATCGACGGTTCCCAAACAGAAAATAAAGTTTATTCTTTTTTCCACCATTACTTTCACTTTCCATGGCTAGCTGAATCTACGGTTGCCCTCCATACAAACTCTTTTCAAGGAATTTATTATTTGACAACATAAAGTAAATTCATTTTTCATTTCGAGACTGGGCATCCCTAATACCTTTGTTGTACTCTCATGCAATGACAATTGAATAAACACTCATCGTGAGAATAACGCATCCAACATGGAAAAAATTGGCCACCCTTCGCCGCCCCGTGAGCGGTAGAGCACACAAAAGAGAAATTTATTTTGAAAATTAAAGATGACACATGCAAATTTGCTTAGAACGGCATGGAAATGCCGCATATAGATAGGTATAGTGGACTCATAAGGAAAAACTAGTTTAAAGGGTTTTGGATTCAAAAGTAGTGATCATACTTAGTGCAAAATGAAGGCTAGCAAAAAGATTGAGAAGCGACCAACGAAAAAGTGAAAAATCTCGTACCCAAGCATTAAGCATAAGTAACACCGAATAATGCACCACAAGTAGGGTATAAAGTTCATTGCATAATTATTGACTTTCGTGCTTGCATAGGAAATCACAAACCTTAACATCAATATTCTTACTAAAACACAATTACTCATCAACATGACTCACATATCATATTGTCATATCTCAAAACCAATACTAAGAATCAAGTTTATTTTGTCCAATGATCTTCATGAAAGTTTTTATTATATCCTCCTTGGATATCTATCACTTTGGTACCATTTTTATATGTTTCTTTTGATAAGCTCAAACAAATATAAGTGAAGATCATGCGCATAATTTTTCTTCTCTCAAAATAATCTAAGTGAAGCAACAAAGAATTTCTGAAAATTTTACTAGCTCCCAAATAAATCTAAGTGAAGCATGAGAGCATTTCTTCAAAAATAACTAAGCACACCGTGCTCAAAAAGATATAAGTGAAGCACTAGAGCAAATACATGGGTCTAAAAAATTGAAGTGAAGCATAGGAGCAAGCATAGCATAATTTTTGGCTCTCTCAAAAGGGTGTGTTCAGCAAGGATTCAACACTTAAAACACAAAGCAAAACAAGAAAAGACTCATGTCATACAAGACGCTTCAAGCAAAACTCATAATATGTGATGAATAAAAATATAGTTTCAAGTAAAATACCGATGGTTGTTATAAGAAAGCGGGGATGCCACTCGCGGGCATCCCCAAGCTTAGTTGCTTGCTACTGCTTTGAATATTATCTTGGGGTGCCTCGGGCATCCCCAATCTCAGACTTTTGCTAATCCTTATTCCTTCATCCATCATAAGATCACCTAAAACTTGAAAAAAAGTCAATCTGTGAGAGTCTAACCAAACATAGCATGTAAAATACCTCTGCCTCTTTTGCCCTTTAATTCTCGGTTGGCTCCTCCTGTGAATGTGCCGTGGCCAAGGTAGTCAGAATCCCGACTCGACTGCTAGAATCCTACGACTTCACGACCCTACAGAAGCATGTCGATCCAAGTCCCACTATGAATCCGGATCAGGTAGAGTCCATGTTGAGTCGCCATGCAAATGATAGAATCCAGTACAAAACTGTGGAGTCCCGACTATGCTATGGACTATGCCCGATTCTACTAGCCATTTGTTTAGTTGTAGCAGAATACTATGCCATCATTCAGACCGTTTTTCACATGCTCATGGCCCTTTATTCTCCTCCCAAGCCCAAACGCTCAGTCGCCGACATCTTTTATTTGACCATTAGAAACCCTAGATCAAACTAAGGATCAGGCTTGTCGACAGATGGAATTAGCATAAGAAGGAGGATGCATCAAGATCAATCAGAGAAGGAGAGAAACATCCGTCAAGGTTCAACACTGCGGATTAGATATACAAGTGATCGACTATTCAGGGACTCTTAAAAAACCTCCTAAGTAAATTTCATGCACAGAAGATTTAAAGGTTCTATATATTTCCCTCTCATATGCATTCCATACATGCAAGCTAGATTGTAGGATAGCCATGAAAAGAAGTTGAATACAACTAGCATTGACGTATACATTTTTTCTCTATATGTAGTGTTAGAACTCTATTGAACCCATATAAATTTCTGGCGTGGATACAAAATATCTTATTTGAGGAAATCTAGTAGAATCCTCGATTCCACGACTCGATACTACGACTCGATTCTGTCTAAGGAAAATCGATCCGACTCCGAATCCCGACTCTGACTACCTTGGCCGTGGCCGCTCCCTAAATAAAACTCATGCATTGGCTGCATGCACATGAGTATCTGCTCACCTAGCAGGATGTCTCCATTGGCAAAAACTACCGAGAGTACCAACCAATAGGAAAGAAGGGGGGTTTTCCATGCGGCCTTTAAATTACAGTTTTGCTAGAACTCATCTAGATGAGATATAACTTAGTCTCATTCACCTTTTATAGCCATTGGATGTGATGCTATAAGATGCGTGTGTGCTGATGTGGGTTGTATCTGTTCTTGTTTTCAAAGTGAATAAGACTAAACTATGTCTCATCTAGAAGAGTTCTAGGTACTCCCTTTAAATTAGGATGCACCTAACCTGCTCATGGGACTAAAATCCCGGACAGAGGTAGTAATAGTAATTCCCACTTGTAAGAACAACGGATCTGGTCAACCCTCATGTTGCTTACAGAAAATTCCTTTGATGTATTGAGAACTTGCGAAGGAGACCATTGATCAAATGTTGTGTATCTTTGTCTTGCATCATTGTTGTTGAACTTTCAGCGGGTTTTCGGAGCTGCTATGTAGTCGGGACTACAAACTTGCCAATACCATTTGTATCTAGCAAAGAGATTCTTTGCCTTCACTACTAGAAAAAGGGCTATAGATGGGATGGACACTAATGGCGCACCTGTCATGACTGTGGTGCGCCATTAGTATATACTAATGGCGCACCATGTTTTGGTGCGCCATTAGTGTGGAAGCCACTAATGGCGCACCAGGAACATGGTGCGCCACTACTGTTGTTTATTTTTTTTTTCTTTTTTTGCAAAACTACTAATGGCGCACAGTGACACGGTGCGCCATTACTAGTTTAAACTAGTAATGGCGCACTGTGCCACGGTGCGCCATTAGGATATATACTTTTTTTTATTTTATTTCTTTGCAAAACTTCTAATGGCACACCAGAAGCAGGTGCGCCATTAGTACAAGGGTTACTAATTTTTTTCTTAGTACCTGGTTTCTCCACTCGATCGACCCCAATCAGCCGCCGCCGCCCGCCCGCCGCCCCCCCCGCCGCCTCCGTCCGCCTTGCCGCCCACGCGCCGCGCCGCCTCCTCTCCCTTCCTCCCCTCGGCGCCGCCTCCCCCGAACCCGCCTCCCCTCGGCGTCGCCTCCTCGCCTCCCTCCCTAACCCTCGGGCAGCTGGAGACTTGGAGCCTCGGCCGATGGCGCGTCGAGTCTGCCCCTCTCCTCTCCTCGCCCCTTCCCTTGGGGCTGCTCGCCCCTCTCTCTCGGGCGTCCCCATGGGTGGTGGCGCAGGCGTTGGATGCCCTCTCTCCCTGCTCTGGTTCCCCTCCCCCTCTCTCCACCCTGATCTGATTTTTCCTCTCGGAGCTGCAGTGCGAAGGAGGTCAGGGACGAGCGGCAGGCCGGCGACCAACAGCACCCCTCTCTTCTCCGTTGCTGATTCCTCCCAGGTACTGTAACCCTAGCTGTTCGATCTGTGTCACATGTGCTTATTTCCATGTTTCTACCCTACCTAGGAATGGAAGGTCCAAACTTACAAAACTTGTCCCCAACCCAATCCAATACTAGAAATCGAAATCAAAATCAATGGGGCAAGCAAAGCAAAGGCCCCAAGGCTGGGACACTCTGATGAAGCAGTAATCTTTGGTTTCGTCATCAGTCCTTGCTCATGATAGCTACGTTTTTGGTTTCCATACTCCTGTTTTATAGTGACCAACACAATAATAGAGTTTCTGAGGTGTTCAGGGTACAATTATCACAACAAAATTGATATAATAGTTATCACCCTAATACTTATGTTTTTGGAAAACTTGTTAGGTTCACAGTATTCATATACTTGAAGAGTAGTTGAAGTAGATGCACTGAATTTCATGGCCATCCTATCTAGTTGCTGGGTGGAAATTTACTGAATTTTATTTGCACTAGATGCACTGAATTTCACAGAAGAGTAGTTGCACTTCTGAACTGCTATGAGTACAAGTACTCTTCTCATTGGAGTATGAAAGTTGTCGTGATTGCTTATGCTAGAGAAGTACTCCTGAACATTTAGCTGTACTCCAGTGAGTACACCATGGAGTTACTTACTCCAGTAGCTTAATTAAATGCAGTTGTTTCACTTACTCCAGTAGCTTAATTAAGTTGCAGTAGTGCTTGTAAGTTTGCAATTTTTGTGTACTGCACTACTTGCATCAGTACTTTTGTGTAATCTGACTGTAGTGCTTGTATAGTTTCAGTAGTTTTTCTTCAATTAATTTGTTTGGTTGTATTATTTTAGTGTAGGACAACAATAGTGTAGCACTTGCTGCTGCTGTTAAGTTTCAGTTAATTTGTTTGGTTGAATTTTGGAGTATAGCACAAAGAAACCTTTTCAATAGTTTGTCTTGTGCCCTCCATATTGTCTCATCTTCTTGTCTTGTTGTACTCCTGCTACAGCTTGCAAGTTCTAGGGTTTGCATCAGTATTCCTGCTTGCAGTAGTATGAAGGAGGATTCCAGTAGTGCAATAGTGCAGGAGTATGAACAATAGTGCAGTAGTGCACTGCTTACAATAGCCCTAAAATCCAATAGCAAATGCTCTCCTTTAACTGATACTTTAATTGAAATTTTAATTTAACTTTAAAATCAACTAAAACTTTAACTGAAACTTTAATTTAAACTTTAACTGAAACTTTAATTAAAGTTAACTTAAGTCTTTTCCTTTAATAAAAATTGTATGGTGGATGTCTTGTTGTAAAATTGTATGCATAGTCAGGCCCTTTCATGTTTTCAAGGATACACCAGACTTTCCAGTTGGTGCTTTCTCAAACTTCTGCAATTTGCACTTCTTGAACTACTGCTTGGAACTAAACAGAATTATACAATGAACTTCTGCAGGCTGATCTGAGTTGGACCATCCTCTGCAGCCAACTTTTCTTCGGCAAGAGGAAGAAAGGAGAATCAGGGTAGGGTTTCATGGCTAGAAGATATATTGTTGTACAATAATTTGTTACAAATTGCATTTATTGGTATATGTATGCTAGTTTCATCTATGGAAGTATGACTTGTCACTTCTACAAATCGAACCCATCATTTAGTTATGGACCAGTATAATATAATTTGCAGTACTTGGCGTTGAGCAGCTAGCACTGCTGAATCTTAGCAGCAAAAGAGGCCCATTTGCAAATGTAAATTCTTAAGCATATGTTTTGGCATACAAGTATCTCTTTCTTCAAGACCGGTAAATCAAGTGGGTAAATAGATTTTACTGCTGGACTATATGTTTTGGACTATATGTTCATTGGTACTATATGTTCAGAATGAGTTAACTTGCTGTCATTTATCGAAATTCAGAATGTGCTGGACTATATGTTCATTGGTACTACTTGTGATGTTGCTGCTGTACTATTTGAGAATTTTGTCAACTTGTGATGCTGCTGCTGTACTCCGAGAGGCCCTTGAGTTTGCCGGAATGTCGATTAACTTCCGTTCGGCAAATTCGGGTACTCCATATGTCCTATTTTCAGCAAAGGTCATGCTAAAATTTTCCGTGAATTTTAGCATGACATTGCTAAAAATAGGACATATGGGGTACTTGCAACTAATGCATGTTTTATGATCTGTTGTAAGGGTACTAATTGGTCTCTTCTGCTGCTTATCAGAGATGGGGGGAAGCAGCCACCGCCGCTCTGCCACACCGCAGGACAAGTTGGATGCTTCCGAGTTCTTCAGTATCGTACTTGGGACTTCAGTATCATCCATGACGCAGGTATATAAAACGAGAGATCTCCCCTTCTCCCATCTCATTATGATATTTGTTGTTTGCTACATCACTCATTGTCCCAAACTGCAGAGGCTGCCTGACAGTTTTATGAACATGCTTTGGGTGAAGATCCGCCAAATAATGTGAAGCTGCGATAGGCCGGCAGCGGGTTTCGCAGGCAGTGGGATATGGAGTTGGTGATCAAGGAGGGCCACATGTACTTGTATCGTGGGTGGGAGGAGTTCTACCGTGCCTACGACCTGCGGCTGGGGTACTTCCTTCTCTTCAGGTACGATGACGACGCCACCATGCTCATCGTGAAGGTGTTCAACGCGACTATGTGTCGCATGCGCTACACTGACGATGATGATGCCAGTACGTTCTGCCTCTTCTTATTCCTCTACATTTGGCTTTGTCTCACATCGATTGTTAACGGTCATTGTTGCATTTGGACAGGTAATGGGAGCAGCAGCAGCGACACTGGCTACAGCCAAAGCAGCAGCGACTATGGCTATAGCAAAAGCAACACCGATTCTGGCTGTAGCGAAAGCAGCAGCGATTCTGGCAGCAGCGTAGACAACAAGAAGGATGATCTGGACTAGAGTGCGGGAGAAGAGGAGCAGAGTGGGGATGAGGAGCTACAGGATGACGATGGGCATCAGGCTGAGGATGACCTAGCGCTGGTGGTGGCTGACCAAGGGCAAGAGATGGTGGTGGCTGACCATGGGCAAGAGATGGTGCTGACCATGGGCAAGAGATGGAGGTCGCTGAGGATGACCTAGCGATGGTCGTGCCCGTCCTGCCTGAAGGTGGCCTCGCGATGGTGATGGTGCCTGACAATGACCACGCACCGGTGGTGGCGCCGGCGATCCCACAGCTGGGCGACATGACCACGCCAATTGTGGTAGAAGACTACATCCCACTGCCTCCACCGCCTCGCCGCTCTTGGCGCATCAGGCTGAGGAAGGAGAAGGATAAGAACAATGAGAACTGAACTATGTCAGGTATGTCAGATCTCCAAAATGATATATATATACTTAGTTACCTATGTTATCTCTAATATGCTTAGTTTCCTATAGGTTAGCTTTATTTTACCTAAGTTGGCTCTAATATGCTAACTTAGAGCTTATATGCTTAGTTTCCTATAGGTTAGCTCCAAAATAACTTATGTTAGCACAAAATGATCAAGTTTACATAATAAGCTTTCTTCTTCTTATTCTTCTTATTCTTCTTTTTTTCCAAAATGACATAGGTTAGCTTCATTTTAGCTAAGTTGGCTCTAATATGCTAACTTAGAGAGCTTATATGCTTAGTTTCCTATAGGTTAGCTTCAAAATTACTTATGTTAGCACAAAATGATCAAGTTTACATAATAAGCTTATAGTCTTCTTCTTATTCTTCTTCTTTTCAAAAATGACATAGGTTAGCTTTATTTTACCTAAGTTGGCTCTAATATGCTAACTTAGAGCTTATATGCTTAGTTTCCCATAGGTTAGCTCCAAAATAACTTACGTTAGCACTAAATGATCAAGTTTACATAATAAGCTTATAGTCTTCTTCTTATTCTTCTTTTCCAAAATGACATACGTTAGCTTCATTTTACCTAAGTTGGCTCTAATATGCTAACTTAGAGCTTATATGCTTAGTTTCCTATAGGTTAGCTCCAAAATTACTTATGTTAGCACAAAATGATCAAGTTTACATAATAAGCTTATAGTCTTCTTCTTATTCTTCTTATTCTTCTTCTTTTCGAAAATGACATAGGTTAGCTTCATTTTAGCTAAGTTGGCTCTAATATGCTAACTTAGAGAGCTTATATGCTTAGTTTCCTATAGGTTAGCTTCAAAATCTCTTATGTTAGCACAAAATGATCAAGTTTACATAATAAGCTTATAGTCTTCTTCTTATTCTTCTTATTCTTCTTCTTATTCTTCTTCTAGTGTTCTTCTTCTTCTAGTATTCTTCTAGTCTTCTTCTTCTTCTTCTTCTAACTTCTTGTTTATCATTTTGCAGATTTGATTTAATTCACGGAAGCTTGCATGGATGGACTGCTTCTTGTCCATTTGTGTTTTTATTTTTTATCAATGTGAAACTTTTGTGAATTGATGGATAACGGTGTTGGATGAACAATATGTGAAACTTTTGTAGTATGTAACGATGGAACTATCTGTTGGCTATGTATGTATATATGATGAAACTTGTGTGTTGGATATGATTGTTATATGGATGCTTGTTGTATATATATGTTTTGGATATCTCATATGTGAAATAGTGACCCGAGATTAAGAAAAAAAATTAAAAAAATTGTTACTAATGGCGCACTACCATGTGGTGCGCCATTAGTATAGCAGACACTAGTGGCGCACTGTGGGCAATACTAATGGCGCACTGCGTGGTGCGCCATTAGTAAAAAATACTAGTGGTGTGATACTAATGGCACACCAGTAGTGCGCCCTTAGTAGGCAAAATTGGTGCGCCATTAGTAGGCCTTTTCCTAGTAGTGCTTCTCTCCGATAGAGGAAGTCACCTACCCGATCTGAGATGTGACATTTCTTTTATGAGCTTATTATACAAGGAAGAAGAAACTAAGAAAAAAGTGTAGTAGAATTATATGCATATATGGGTAAAGATGTGTACTGAAAGCAATGTTTTATTACCATTGCTTTCGCCTCTGTCTCTTAATGGTTGTGTATAGAAAGTCCGCCGAGTAAGAGCAAGGTGAAGAATACAACCACCAAATCAGCTATAAGTAGTTGTCATGTGACCTATTGCCAACCAAACATGTATATTAGTAAGTCATAAGTATTGACCACTCTATTAATAATTGGCCCACCTTACAAACTCATGATGTGTCTTGAAGCCCATGTCTACATCCCGCTTTCCTTCTGTCTCCTCCAGCCAAACAAAGATATAATATTTAAACTCTTATACCGAAAAAGGCTTTCGCCCCGCTTTATATTATAAAGCACCCGCCCAAATCAAGCATCCAACAAGGTTCCAAACATGCCCACACACACGCACACAGAGGTCCACGAGTACACAAATAAGTCACGAGGGCCAGAGCTGAGGGCACAGTACAACAAGCCCTAAACACACACAACATGGCGCACAACGCGAAGCGCAAAGCTACCAGACGGCCTAGTCAGGCTCTGGCGGAGGGGGCGGAAGCGGGGGGGCCATGTGGAGCGCCATTGAGCGAAGATCAGAGAGGAGGTTGGTGATGACGTCCCGGTCCTGGGGGCGGCTGAGCGGGCGCCATAGCTGCAAGTACCCACACAATTTGAAGATAGCGTCAGTCACACGTCAAAGAGGGACCTTCTGAATGACAAGCTTGTTGCGAATGTTCCAAAGCGTACACGCGAGGATCCCAACGCACAACCATCTAATATGGCGGTAGCGAGGAGGGGAGGCGTTTAGTTCCGCAAGTAAGTCGAGGAAATTAGTATTGCACCACTGTCCACCAACCGTTTCGTGGAAGCAGGCCCACATGAACTGGGCAGTAGAGCACGAGAAGAAGATGTGGTTAGCATCCTCGATCGTGCCACAGATGGGACACCTCCCATCTCCCGTGCCATTACGCTTGAGGATTTCAACCCTAGTGGGGAGGCGTCCGTGGATCCATTGCCACAGGAAGAACCTGATCTTCAGAGGGAGGCAGATGTCCCATATCAGGCTAAAGGGTTCCGAGGTCGTCGAAGGCGCGATGGCGGCATACAAGGACTTCGTAGAGAAGTGGCCAAACTGATCAAGGTGCCAAGAAATGGCATCCTGGTCCTCCTCGACATTCATCGGCATAAGGGCCACGTCTTGGAGGAGGGAGTCCCAAGCAGCCACCTCGAGGGGGCCGAAGGGGCGACGGAAAGCGAGACGCCCTAAGTCAATAAGGGTCGTCTCGACAGAGACCCGAGGGTCAGCCGCAATGGCAAAGAGTTCTGGAAATCGCACAGCCAAGGGGGAGTCCCCAAGTGAACGGTCTAACCAGAACAGGGTCGAGGACCCGGATACAACAAAGATGAACGTACTAATGCGGAGGACAGACAGAAGCTGGATCACGGACTGCCAGAACTGGGATCCACCCGTACGCTAGCAAAAGGCCAGAGGTTGGCCCCTCAGGTATTTATTACGGATGATAGTCAGCCAGAGGCCTCCCTCCCCATTGGCGATACGCCAGAGCCAGCGAGTTAGGAGAGCAATGTTCATGCGTCGAGATGACAGGATCCCAAGGCCACGATTGTCTTTGGGTTTGCAAATGTCGGGCCAGCTCACCATATGATACTTCTGCTTGTCTCCCTCGCCCGCTGATTAGAACCTCGACTGGTATTTAGCGACCTCCTGATGGAGGGTCTCATGGAGGCTATAGAAGCTCATGAGGAACCAGAGAAGGCTAGCAAGCAGAGTTGATTAGAATCACCCTGGCCGCTTTCGACAGCCAACGTCCCTGCCAGGGTTCAACCCGGTGCTGCATCCGAGTCACCACCGGGCGGAGGTCAGCCACATTGAGTCTGGAATCACTAATGGGTATCCCCAGGTAGGTCGTTGGAAGGAACCCAGGCGGCAGTTTAGCCGATCTCCAATGGACATCACCTCCTTCGAAGGATAGCCCAGGACCATCACTTCGCTCTTATCGAAGTTAATGTTAAGCCCAAACATCTGTTGGAAACACATGAGGAGGAACTTTAGGTTGGTGATGTCGGACGCGGAGCCCTCCACCATAACTATGGTGTCATCCGCATATTGGAGGAGGGAGACCCCTCCCCCCCCCACCAGGTGGGGGACAACGCCGTGGACGTGGCACAAGCTTTGGCCTTATCAAGAATGATCGCGGGGTCATCAACCACCATGTTGAATAGAAATAGGGAAAACGGATCGCCCTGGCGGACCCCACATAAGGTGGGGAAGTAGGGTCCGATCTCGCCGTTTATGTTGACCGCTGTCCGACCACAGGTGACCAGTTGCATAACGCGGGTCACCCAATGGTCGTCGAAGCCCTTACGGAGCAGAACTTCCCGAAGGAAGGGCCAGTGGACAGTGTCGTATGCTTTGTGGAAGTCTAACTTTAGGAAGACAGCACGGTGGTGTTTGGAGCGGACTTCGTGGAGGACCTCGTGAAAGACCAGCACCCCATCCAAAATGAAAAGGCGGATTGGCTGGGGTGTGTGACAAAGTCCGCAAGAAGGGTCACCCTATTGGCATACCCTTTATCCTGGATCTTGAAGATCACGTTGATCACCGTGATCAGGCGGAATTGGCGAATGTCGGAGGCACCCGGAACCTTGGGGATGATGGTAATGATCCCATAGTTTAGTCGCCCAAGATCCATGGCCCATAGAAGAATTCGTCTAAGAGGGCCACGACCTCAGGTTTGATGGTTTGCCAGAACGTTTTAAAAAACAAGACTGGCAATCCATCCGGGCCCAGAGCCGAGGAGGGGTTCATGCCCTTGATCGCCGCTAGGACCTCATCCTCCGAGAACGGGGCGACCAAGGCCATGTTGGCCTTGACGGAAACTAGTTGGGCATCCGACTAGGTGTCGGGAGCCAGCGCAGCCCCACCCCGAGGGGTGGGGGTGAACTCGGATGTTCGAGGGGCGAGTGAGCTGAGTATCGCCGTCCCACAGAGAGTGGATGGAATTCCGATGATGCCATCCATTGGTGATCGCCTGGAAGCAAGCCGTGTTAGCATCACCACGGAGCACCCACCGTTGAGTGTCGCGCAGCCGCCAGTAAGCCTCTTCGTCAGAGTAGATGACCGAGAGCTGGTCCTCGAGATCATATCTCAGCATCCACTCGTCTGGAGAGATCCCACACGAGTCAGCGCGAGCGTCCAAGGCCTGAATGGCACACATGAGGGCCTTCTTGCGCTCACGCAGATCTCGTCCAAGGTTCGCGCCCCAACCCTTCATGGCGGGCAAGCTTGGCGCAAAAACTACCAAGAGTCAATGGCGAACACGGCATGGTGACGAGCGTCTCGCGCGGCGATCCACTTGGCCGCAACGGCCTCGCGGAATCCGGCCTGTTTGAGCCAGAAGAGCTCAAACCAGAACCGAGGAGGGACGGGAGGGGGGGAGTTCATCCGCGGTGGAGAGATGGAGAGGGACGTGGTCGGACCCGATTTCGGTGATGGCCTGCAGCGAGGCCAGGGGTCACCTAAGCTCCCAATACGGAGAGACTAGGACGCGGTCCAGAACAGACTGTGTCGGGTTCACCTGGCGGTTGGTCCAGGTGAACGGGCCCCCGTTCGCTCAAGCTCACGGAGGCCAATCTCCGCAATGCAGTCGTTGAACATCTGCATCCAGGGACGGTTAACCCTGTCGTTATTCTTCTCATCCGGAGAGCAGATGAGGTTAAAGTCACATCCCACGACCACTGGAAGGGAGGAGCTGGAGATCTTCTGTTGCAGCTCAGCGAGGAAGGTCGGGGAGCGGCGGTGGTCCGCCGGTTCATAGACAATGATGACCTGCCACTTAAAATTGAGAGCCCGCTCGAAGATCTCCATACTAACGAAGAACTCGCCCCGGTCCATACTGCCCACCTCAAACGTGGCATCCTTCACTCCTAATAGGACGCCACCCGAATGGCCATTGTTCCCACTAGAAGGGAGCCAATGCCAGAAAAACAAGTAGGAGATAAGGCTGTCAAGCTCAGGGAGACAGAACTCCGTGCGCATGGTTTCTTGGATGGCAATGATGTCTATGTGTTCGTGGCAGATGTACTCCACTAGCTGGCGGCGGCGGCCGTCATGGCCGAAGGCGCGGATGTTCCAAAAGAGGGAGCGCATCTAAACCGCCATAGAGGGGCTGCTTGACCCCAGGACGATGGAAGCCCTGTGAGCTCTAAGAGGGGCAGTGCGGGAGCGAGTGCGGCCACGGATTTCCTCGACTGGCATCCCAGGAGGGGGCTGGGGTGCCGGAGTGTGGAGGAGGCGGGCCCGGGTTTTGGCGAGTTTCCCGTCAAGGACCTCGCGGGCCTGGATAGCCGTAATCTGCTCTAAGGGGGGACCCACTTCCCCCCTGAAAACTATAGATGAGTCCAGGGCCACCTTGGCAAGGCGGCCGAGCGGGATCGCTTCGAGCGCAGAAAACGAACAGCTGGAAGAACTGGAGGGTATGTCAGACGCACCTGTGTCGAGGTTGCGGGACACAACCCGGATCGCAGCCCGCTCAGAGATGGACGGAGCCGGGAAGCCGGCCGGGCAGTCCGCGTCGAGTCGGGCACTGCGGCGGGAGGCAGTCACCGGAGTTGATGAGGCCCGAGCTCGACGGGCGTACGGAACCGACCGAGGCGGGTGGGAGGTGACGGGGGTGACCACATCAGCGGAGGCCACCGGAAGCAGGCGCGGTGGGGACGTCGGTGCCGGAGGCGCCAGCAGGGCACCGGACCCTGCCATGTCAGGGAGGGCGGGTCCGAGGCCAGCAAGTCGACCTCCGGGGCGGGAGCGGGCGCCGGGGTGAGGCGGCGGACGACAGTGCATCCTCCCTAGGGGGGTCTGCCGGGGGAAACCCGAGGGGAGGGGTGTCCGACTTCGGCGAGTTCGACAGCAGCGGAGACGGCACCGTCGGGGTCGGAGGAGGCGGGGCGGCCGTGGGGGAGAGGCACGGCGAACGCGGCGAAGATGCCGGGAGGACAAGGAGACTGACGCTGGAGATGTCTCTGAGCTCGGTCGAAGAGGAGGGGAAGGAGATGGGCAACGCGGTGGGGGCGGCCTCGACGGAGGCCAACCCATGCGACCGGCCCGCACCCGAACCCCCGTGACCCGGAGGAGGGTCCGAAGGGTCACACGATGGAGAGCGGCTGCGGCTAGAGCGCTCATCATCATCCTCCGGGTCCTCGTGGCGGGAGGGGCGCGGACGGCAGTAGTGGGAGTCGTCGCGGTGGTCCGCACCGCCCCTGCCAAAGTTGCCATGAGTGAGGTGTCGAGGGCGACCGATGTTGTTGGGAGGCTCGGGGTAGATCTTGAGGTCAAAACCCTGGTCGTTGAAGAAAACCCGGACGGTGGCACGGAGGGTGGAGGAGTCAAGGCACTTGACCTTGCCACGGACCTCCTCCTCCTTGCGGAGAGAGAGCTCGTCCAAAACCACTACCTTGCCCAGGAGTTTGGACATACTGCGGATCACCTTCTCAGAGCGGGCGATGTCGGGGAGGCCAGCTATGAGGATCCAAGCAGTGTCCAGCACGGCCACAGCCTTAGGGTCCATCAGGGGCTCAGAGATGTTGACGACGAGCTTGTTGAGGGCGAGGGTGATGTTGTCGCTACGGGTGCAGAGGCCTAGGCTAAGGGCGTCGGGGAAGACCACGGTGAAGGAGCTGTCCGAGGTCGGAGTCACCTGCCAGTCACAGACACGGCGGCAAAGGTAGTTGAGCTCGGCCTCGATCATCTCCGGAGAGGCGACCCCAGCCCCAGCAATGGTCACGACTGCAAGGAGAGACGGTGATGGGGGAGGGATGTCCTCCACCTCGATGTGGAAGAAGCCGAGACCCTCAATACCGTGGCCGTACATCATGAGCTCCGCTGATACCGGGCGGTCCGGGCAAAGAGCCGCGGGGTGGACCGACTCCTTGCAGAGGTAGCACATCGGCGGGTTGGGAAGCTCAACCTGGTAGTGGCCGGCAATGCCACAGTTGAAACACGGGGGGGGGGATCGCGGGGGCCACCAGAGACGGTCGCGGTCGAGGATGCGGGAGTTGGGGCCGCGGAGTTGAGGGGGCGGTCGGGGCCCTTCCGCTTGTTCTTTTTGGCTCCTTGGCGGCCCCGAGCCCCGGCGCCACCATTGCCGGGAGGCAAGCTCGGTTGGTTGCGGGGTGGCTGGTAGGGGCGAGGAGGAGCCGCATCGGAGCCGACGGGAAGGGGCCGGGAGGACGACGCCGACCGGCCGTGGCGGCGTGCGGGCGAAGGGGAGCGGGGCGATCGCGCAGCCCTCCCGCTGGAGAACGCCGATCCGCATCCCGCGCCGGGGAGCGCTGATCGGAGCGGGTCGGATAGCGGCGGGACTCGCGTGGAGGGGAGCGCCGGGGATCGCGGGGAGGGGAGCGGCCGGCGTCGCGCGCCGGGGATCACCGGGAGTCCCGGGAGGAGAGCTGGCGGCGGAGGTCCGCCTCCCGGCATTGGCCGTCCGAGGAGGAGCGGCCGGCCGCGCGGGGCTCGTCGAGGGACTGCTTGGGGCGACCGTGCCATCCCCCCAGTTCCGAGCCATGGGGAGGGGCGGGGAGGCCGCGGAGGGAGGAGGGGACGAGGGTGAAGGAAATATGCCCTAGAGGCAATAATAAAGTTATTATTTATTTTCTTATTTCATGATAAATGTTTATCATTCATGCTAGAATTATATTAACCGGAAACATAATATATGTGTGAATGCATAGACAAACAGAGTGTCACTAGTATGCCTCTACTAGACTAGCTTGTTAATCAAAGATGGTTATGTTTCCTAACCATGAACAAAGGGTTGTTATTTGATTAATAAGGTCACATCATTAGTTGAATGATCTGATTGACATGACCCATTCCATTAGCTTAGCACACGATCGTTTAGTATGTTGCTACTGCTTTTATCCATGACTTATACATGTTCCTATAACTATGAGATTATGCAACTCCCGTTTACCGGAGGAACACTTTGGGTGCTACCAAACGTCACAAGTAACTGGGTGATTATAAAGGAGTACTACAGGTGTCTCCAAAGGCAGATGTTGGGTTGGCGTATTTCGAGATTAGGTTTTGTCACTCCGATAGTCGGAGAGGTATCTCTGGGCTCTCTCGGTAATAGACATCACTTAAGCCTTGCAAGCATTACAACTAATGAGTTAGCTGTGAGATGATGTATTACGGAACGAGTAAAGAGACTTGCCGGTAACGAGATTGAACTAGGTATTGGATACCGACGATCGAATCTCGGGCAAGTAA
The DNA here is from genome assembly GCA_021437245.1 of Aegilops speltoides. Lineage (NCBI taxonomy): Eukaryota > Viridiplantae > Streptophyta > Magnoliopsida > Poales > Poaceae > Aegilops > Aegilops speltoides. The sequence goes on along the minus strand of CM038145.1, from coordinate 407,863,034 downwards.
CATACCGATGACAAACGGAACAACGTATGTTGTTATGCGGTCTGACCGATAAAGATCTTCGTAGAATATGTAGGAGCCAATATGGGCATCCAGGTCCCACTATTGGTTATTGACCGGAGACGTGTCTCGGTCATGTCTACATTGTTCTCGAACCGTAGGGTCCGCACGCTTAAGGTTTCGATGACGGTTATATTATGAGTTTGTGTATTTTGATGTACCGAAGAAGTTCGGAGTCCCGGATGTGATCACGAACATGACGAGGAGTCTCGAAATGGTCGAGACATAAAGATTGATATATTGGACGGCTATATTCGGACACCGGAAAGGTTCCGGAAGTTTCCGGAGAAAACCGGAGTGCCGGAGGGGTTACCGGAACCCCCCGGGGAAGTTATGGGCCTTAGTGGGCCAAGAGGGAAGAGAGAGGGCCGTACCAGGAGGTGGCGCCCCCCTGTGGGAGTCCGAATAGGACAAGGAGGCGCGGCCCCTTCCCTCTCTCTCTCCCTCTCCTTCCTTCCCCTTCCTCCTTCCTAGTTGGACTAGGAAAGGGAGTCCTACTCCCACTAGGAGGAGGACTCCCCCCCTTGGCGCGCCTCCTAGGGCCGGCCGGCCCTCCCCCTTGCTCCTTTATATACGGGGGCAGGGGGGCACCCTAGAACACACAAGTTGATCCTTGAGATCGTTCCTTAGCCGTGTGCGGTGCCCCCCTCCACCATAATCCACCTCGGTCATATCGTGGCGGTGCTTAGGCGAAGCCTGCGTCGGTAGAACATCAAGATCGCCACCACGCCTGTCGTCTTGACGGAACTCTCCTCCCGAAGCTCTGCTGGATTGGAGCCCGAGGAGCGTCACCGAGCTGTACGTGTGTCAAGAACTCGGGGGCGCCGGAGTAACGGCGCTGGGATCGGTTGGATCGCGAGGAGAACATACGACTACTTCCTCTACTTTGTGATCGCTTCCGCTTCGGTCTACGAGGGTACGTAGACAACACTCTCCCCTCTCGTTGCTATACATCACCATGATCTTGCGTGTGTGTAGGAAATTTTTTGAAATTACTACGTTCCCCAACAGTGGGGGCGACGGGGACGGGAGGAGGGTGCTGGAGGCGGCCGATACGAGGGGGAGGGAAGGAGGCGGCTGGAGGGGAAACTCTCGCGGCAGCCAAATCCTCCCCCGGGCGGGGTGTGGGTGGGCCGAGGCCGCAACGGGGCCCCTAGCGGGCTGGGGCAGCCCAGCCGCCACTGACTGCCTTGATGGGCCAGTCACATTGGGCGGGGAGGGAAGCAGGCCCAAACCAGACCCCAAGCCCAGGACCGGGCGGCCCAGCCCAGGCAGGAGCACTCCGCGCCCGGCTAGGGATTCTTTGGCCGCCGCCGGCGCGGGCGGCGTGGGCGGCGACGGCGCGAGGGGCGAAGTCGAGGCGGGCGCCGGGGACGGCGAGCAAGACAAAGCGGAGGACCCAAGAAGGCGATGAAGGGGCGAAGGGGAGCGCCGGAGACCACAAGGGAGGCGGCGACACCCGGGCAGCAATAATACGCGACAGGCCGGGCCGAGGCGAGCCGACCGGGGGCTAAGATCCGCCTGTCCGGCGACGCCCCAGCCAGCGGACCTGCGGCGGCGGCGGTTAGCACCCGAACCCAAGGCCGAGCCTTTCCCTGCGGCGGCCGGAGATGCACGCGGCATCCGGCGGAGGGGCCGAGTCTACACCCGAGCGTCCGAACGCCCACCCCGGGAGTAAGGCCACCGGCGGAGCGGGACAGCGGCGGGCGAGCCGGTGCAGGCGGAGGAACCCGATCGCGGCACTCCACCGGCCGGCCAGCAGCGCGGTTGTCGTCCTCGGCCAAGTCCGCCCAGACCACCCTACCCGGGGGTCTAGGGGATGGCGGGGAGGGGGCAGGCGCGGAGAGGGGAGCGTCGGGGCCATCGGCGGCCGGGGCCGGGAGGGCGGGCGGCACCGGCGCGAGCAAGGCAGGCTGCTCCGCGGAGCAGGAATCGCCAGAGCCTTCCATCTCTACACCACACAATGAAATGCCTCATGCTTTTCTAAACTCTTATATAGCCCGCTTAATTACTTGACCTTGTTGTACCTGCCCTAACTAGGGAGGAAATGTGTAACCAACCAAATGCACTTTGTCCAAACTAAATTAATTTGTTATAAAAATCTCATTTTTATGAAAAAAGAGAAATAAATGTTTCATCACGAGCAGCGACGAATCTTTGACAGACGGAAATATTTAAGGACATATACACTCTCACTACCCGCAGTCTACAGAGTTTCCCTCATTCATCGCACTTCCGAGGCTGCACCACACACTCGCACATCCACGTTAAATAACCCACCGGCAGAGGGCTCACAATCCAGGCCCCATTTTGATAAGATTTATTTTATTCTTTGGCACAAAAAAGGCTATCAATTATGAGAAAGCATCATAGAATCCTATGCAATTAGTGTGATGAAGCTTGAGTGGGAGGTATCGGAAAGTTCTTGAATACATCTTTTCCACGGCGGTCCAGGGCCAAAAGAAGAAAAGGCTATTCAGTTAGTTCAGGGGAAGCTGTACATCAAACAATTATATGGGTTAAGCCGGAGCCCCTCTACTCCCCTTTCATACCATGTGAAGGTATCCAAAGGAAAATGCATTGTGGCGTAAGAGCGTTTGTTGCCAGACATCAAGCCGGCTGATGGAGCTGAGCGTGAACAAAGCTGAACTGCATATTGTAGCACTGTTAGTGATACTGTGATGAATTTGACATGTGCAGAATGAGCTGAAGCATACCTAGATAACAGAACGATTTGACTCAACTACCAGTCATTGCTGGGATGGGCAGCACTGAAGACTGGAGTTCCTCCTTTGGCCAAAGAACAAGGATGCAACGTTAGCCTTATTCTTGATTCGATGTATCTGCATGTTTTAGTTTTAGGTCTGCATGTAACTTAGCTAGTGGTCGAAGCTTCTGTTCAGTGCGCGGAGAAAATGACACGCCGGGCTACCGTGTGATGCGGCAAGCATGGTGAGGTGTCGATTACGGTGTGAAGGCGCGATGCTGTGCGATGCGTGAAATGGCAAGGGGCACTGGAGTCAGACAGGCTGAATGGATTATCTGGACTGGAGCCGAGTTAATCTGTGTACTAATTTGATGACTGTTTGTTAGCCGAACGGCTGGGCCAGTAGCCGTTGGGGACGCTGCACGTGTGATGAACTTGGCTGCACACGAGTAGTGTTTGTTAGAGCATCTTCAATAGAAGACGCAAATTTGGAGATGTAAAACTTTATATCTTGAAAACGTACTTTTTACATCTCTAAAAAAGAGGTAACTCCAACCGAAGATGTAAATTGGTGATGTAAAAGTGCAACTCAAAAATATGATGCAAATGGAGATGTAAACTAGTTATGCCGCCGGCGACCACCAAGCACGGCAGAGTGCCTCGGGTTTGCTTTATGGGAGAAGGTTTGTAGTGGCTTTTGGCTCTACGGATAGCAAGGAACGAGGCGCGTCCTTTGGGGCAAACGAGAGGAATTGGGGTGGCCGGAACTCGAGGGGAGTGAGCTCGACGCGGCGGCCGGAGCACGGCCTTCTTGGGTGCAATGCTCCAAGGCACGGGGAGGCTGGATGAAGAGCGCTACGGGCTCCTGGGAACTCCAGGATTTCAATTGTGTGCTCGGACGCGGCAAACGTGAGCTCTAGCAACAAAGGCAACAAGGCCAGCTCCGGCAAGCTCACGGGTGCGACGCGGCGCGATTCGAGGCGGAGAGAGGACAAGGAGCGTTGGTGGGGTGGAGGAGCGTCAGAAGGGTGGAGGAGCGGCGGATCAGGGCGGCGGCGTTGCGAATCGGGGCGGCGGAGCAACGACGATTAGAGGCGGAGAGCAGCAGAGTAGCGGTGGAGGCGCGACGGGGGTGGTGCGCGTCCGGATCTAGCACAGGCGGGCAGCGACATTGGAGATGGCGGCGAATCAGAGCGGCGACGGCTGGACAGAGGAGGAAGGGAAGGTAACAGAAGAGCGGTTGGCAGTTGGCGCGCGGCTGCGATTTTTACCTCCATCTGTGTAGGTAGAGATGTATATTTGCATCGGAGGTGTTGTAATTCCCGGAGATGTAAATTTTTTTTTCATCTACATCATGTGTTAGAGAGGGATTCTTCAGCCTTGGAGATGCAAAAGTTAGTTATTTTTTGCATCTATATCTTCTATTCTATTGAAGATGCTTTTAAGGCATGTACATTAGTTGAGACACCTTGAGTCTGCAACAATCTTCCACGTCAACTATAGACAGTTAGATCGTCTCTTTCCCATCTGTGGCAGCCGGAAATTATAGGATCTGAAAAAGAAATCTGCCATCATTGGATAAGGTAGTTGGGAGGGAAAACGGGAAATTAGCGACGGCTCAGCGTACAATGGTGAAAACGCTATCGGTACTTCGCGATATTTGTGGGATTCGACCGTCTGCCAAATTACAGACACCCTCCTTCTCTCTCCCTATTCTCTCTCTTCCATGTAATAAAAAATCTCACGTGGCATGGGCTATAGATGGCTGAGTGGATGCCATTGTACATGCCCTTAGGTGTGTGCATCTAGTTTGCTTGGTCAGGTGGTTGCCGAGTAGTATGGACAACGGAGGTAGTCTAGGACGTGGTTAGTGGAGTAATGGGTCAAAGTAGTGGCATTAGTCATGGCGTGAGTGCCACCCCTCGGTGTTTATGTTGTGCATTGGATGAAAGAAAAGAAGAAGCCGTGAGGGCCGGAGAAAACATGCAATTCTTGTGTTCACCAAGGAGAGGAGTCTCTCGAGCATTTGGGTGGAGTCAACTAGGAAACTTGGAGTGCCATAAAGAGATAAGAGATGATTTATGGCAGGCACCCCCATTTTTCATTTGGTTTTCGATTTTAAATCTTTTATATCTTTTGAACCAAAAGTCCAATTAAGTTCCTTCTTCATATAATCGTGTTCCTTGTGACGAGAGCTTTGAAATATGACCACGTTTGAATACATTTTGATGAGTTTTTAAAACTTCACCAAGTTTCATCTACTAAAACTTGATTCGAACGAATGACAAAATCCCCAAGTTTAAGAAACTAAAACATGAAACTTGTTGTGCCCTCATTGGAAATCCAACAACTTCGCATCCATGAAGCAATCGTGCGGCTGGGCATGCCTAGGCAGGTGCGTGCCCCCGTGCCCGCGTGCCTCTGCGAATTTCCGATAAAGAGATGCAAGAGATAAAAATACACTACTTGAAAGAGCCTCAGTTGGGGACAAAATAAAAAACAAACAAAATCACTAGCTTGGTTTTCATTCTCTGTATAAAATAAAAGTCTCAACCATTTCCAACAATCACGATGACTAAATAACATAGAAATATAAAACGAAGATAGAGACACAAAATAAAATTTGAGTAGTTTTAAGGGTTGCTAGGATGCATGTCTTGGAGTATTTAATGTGTATTTTGATATATTTTTCATAATGGTAAGAGTTCACCTGGGTTGAGAAAAGAGAAGGACGGGTAATAATAAGGATAAATTTGAAAATGCTTTCCATTTGCAAAGTCCATAACATTTTTGTCTTTACCCGGAATTTTGGAAAGGCACATACTACTCTGACAAGTGTACATAATACTAATTGGTTTACAATGTGGCAAATAAGTCTTTACCACGATGCATGGTAGGTGAGGTCAGACTGATAATGATGTGTTTTTTAGATGCATAATGATGTGTAGGGAGCTCATCTCTTTTGGTTATCGAGGGGCCACATAAAGAAAGAACTGGAGGCTGCCACAAATCTTTGACAGATGGAAAAATTGATGGTCATGTGCACACGCAGTGCTCATGACCTATAAGAGTAGCTCCATTTCCCCTCACTTTCCTCACCACTTGCACCATACAGTCACACATCCATGTTGAAATACTCATAGGTCACAGCTAGTCAGTGAGTAGACTTGCAATCTTGGCCTCATTTTGAAATGATTTATTTTATTACTTTGTGGCGAGGAAGGCTCGCGAAGATGATAATGAATCATAACGGTCCATATATGTTATTACGGTGATAAAGATATGAATGAGTGGCATCAGAAAATTCTAGGATGCAAACTTTTTCCATGGCGGTCGGGTAGCAGTAGAAGAAATAGCAGTCCTGGCCTAGTTCGGATGTCCACTGCCCGCACGCACAGGTAACGTTGTGACTCAAACCTTTCACGGACCTGAAGGCAGTACTACCTTTGTATGCCTAGGAGCAAGATTAGTGCACCCATGTGCCAATAGGTCCAATCACTCTGAGTTTGTGGACTTTACGTGTGTGAGAGTTGTCACAAGTTGCAGGTCCGGTGGTGCCTGCAGGAGACACATGAATCTAGGTGAGCCTGTTATCCAAAATCATCCGACCAGGCCTGCTAAGAGGATGCTTGGATCCAAGGGATTTATTTTAGTCTGACTAAAAATAGTCTCTTTAAGAGGCTAAAGTTCCATGCACCCCTGACTAAAATGTGGATTAGTCCTCTCTCTCCTCATTTAACTTCTGTCCTTTAACACAGGCGAGTTCTGGATTGGAGGGTTTGAAGGATAATAAATGCTCATTAACTTGATTTTAGTCTCTTTAGTATTTGAATCCAAGCATGGGTGAGGCTAGCAAGTTTTAGTCCCACTACTTTTAGTCATGGGACTAAAACGTATCCAAGCACCCTCTAAGATTCAACCGTTTCCTCACAGCCAAGCTCATTGCGTGCAAGGGAGGGGAACACGGCGTCAAGCTCAAGCAATCAAAGAGATGGTGTGAGAAAACCCAAGGCGTCAAGTAGTGACACGTCATCTCGACTGTGTTCCCGATTGTCAGCATGTATATCCACAATATCTAGAAAGAACAAACAAAATAGCAAAGAGAGCAAGGTTCAATATATTCTGCGACAGCAAATATCGTCAAGATTCTCACAACTACCTTGCTTTACTACAGCTATCTGTATATCTAAATTCGAGGGCCCCATTACCTGATTTTCCTACGTTCTCAGGCTTCCACGTCATCCCAAATTCGTTCGGCCGTTGGATTGACCACACATGCCCCAGATTTGCTGCCAAGAGTTGATCCCCGGTGCCCCACGGCCTTCCGGTTGGCTCATCCTTCCTCGGCGCGTTGCCTCTAGTATTTCCTCTTCCACTTCCCCAATGGGAAATGTTTGGGCGCGGTGCGCCGGCCGAACTTTCGGCCGGTTCTCACGCCACGCTGGCAAAACGCGCCCCGTGCAGTGGCCCCGGGCGCCCCGCCTCCTTCCAGCGCCTCCATCCCCTACCTCCAGCCTTATGCGCGCACATCCTACCCCCTTCCTCCTCCCCCCGGGCAGCGACTGGGCCACCATGAGCTCCATCGCCGGCGGCCAGGCGCTCCCTCGCCGGATGCCATGGCCAGATCCATCCCCTACCTACAGTCTTCACGCGTGCGCATCCTCTCCCCCCCCTCCTCCCGGGCTGCATTTGGGCCACCACAAGCTCCATCACCGGAGGTCAGGCGCTCCCTCGCTGGCCGCCATGGCTGCCTGCGGCCATGCCCGGATCCTCCCGCGTATACAAGTGTTGCAACAGTCACCTAGAAAAGCTTCAACAGCCGTTGAAAAAAGCTTCAACCATAGACATAGAAAGCTTCAATGGCACTGCACAACAAGGGGAAGCTGCAACCGTTGTTGGATTTTCCTACTACCGAAAAAGCTTTTTACTACATCCATCGGGCAGAGCTGCGACCTCGCGAGGACGACAATGATATTTTTGTTGCAACCATAGCAGGATTTTGCTACTACTGTTGGAGGTTTTTGCTACATCCATATAAGGCGGAGCTGCGACCTCGCGAAGGCGGCGATGGCGTTTTTGCTGAACCTGTAGTTTGATTTTGCTACTACCGATGAAATTTTTTGCTACATCCATTCAAATGGCGTTGATTGACGTATTTTCCTGCAGCAAGCATCAATGGCGAGGGCGTCGGAGCTATAACCGTCGTTGTTAAGAGCTGCAATCGCAGGTGGAGGAGTTGTTGCATGGGTCGAGGCGAGAACGAGGCCAGGAGGGTGGGGGACCGGTGACGAGGACGGCCGGCGAGGGCGGGGTCTGGCGGGCGACGAGGAAGACCGGCGAGGATGGGGACTGACGACTGGGACGACCACCGGAGGGGACAGGAGGCGCGGTGCCGTGCTCCCCGAGCGAGAGATGCGGATCCAGGCCGCCTGCCCGAGGAAGAAGAAGCTGGGGGCGATCGTTTTTTTTTTTTTGCCTGGATCTAACGGCCGCGTGGCTCACATCCGACGGCCTGGGCTGGACCGGCCGAAACTTTCGGCCGGTGCGCCGGCGCCTATAAGCGCCCGTTGTTCTCTTCTCCTTCCATCCCGGCAGCGGTTTCAATTCTTCGACCTTCCCACCGCAAATACACATGAAACGGATGGGGGCATGCAGTCAATCATCGATCTTCATCACCCGTAGAGGGATTTTATTGTCCATATCCTTCCGGTGACCGGACAAATTGGAGCCCTCTCCACCACCACCGCTCCACCGCGGACGCCTGCTCGACGAATCAGAATCCTTTATCAACCTGAGTTGAATCCCCCACCTTGGCTCATCTCCTTCCTGTACCATCTCGGGGCTGGACGGGATAGATCTGCAGGCACCGCCGCCGCCACCTCCCTGCCTCTGCAGCTCCATATTCTTCTTCCCCATCGCCAGCGACGCGCTCGAACGCCTCATCGAGCACCACGGGTAGCATCTCCAGCACACTTCACCTTCGGCGAGGCACTTGCCGTCCAGGTTAACATGTGTTCTTCAGGTATGGCGATCCAAGCCGCCTTCTGCTCGCTCTTGCCATGTTCAATCTTCTGCGTGCCATCACCGTCTGCCTGGCGTTGCCGCCCTCTATATCCTGAAGATGCGCCTCCACAATTTCTTCTCACCGAAGTTCATATGAGGGTCAGTTTGGTTGAGCCTCGTGAGGAAGAAAGTCTTAAGGAATCTCGCGATGGGACTCGGTGCAGGTGCAGATAGGAGCAAGTTGGCTTATAATATTATCAAGTAATTAACGACTTGATCTGCTATTGATTCGTTTGTTTGGTTGTGCCCTTTATTAGGTTCGATTTGTTTCTCGTCTGTAGCCCAATTGCTCCGAACCACACGCAATTTGAAGGTAAGTTATACTTTCTAGCTCAAATAGAATGTCAATTCATAAACCGATCGATGATATTATTATACTGACTCAATGCTTGTGAAACGAACTAGCGCCATATATAACTAGTTGATTGCCGCCTAGGAATTTAGCTGATGAACGCCATGGATGCATCCATGCGAAACCTGCACGTCCATGGCCTCAAGCAATATCTGGCAGTGCAGCTTGGGTCTTGCTGGAAGAGTACATGGAGAACTATGTATGAAACCTATTAGATGTCTAGAATCGTCAAGGAATTAATTTCTGTTTTCCTATCTAGATGATTTGGATGCTATGTAGTTTTTTAATACTTGATGAAATTCTGATTATACATTGTACAACATATGGATTTATTCTGCATTTTAGTGGTATTAAGCAAAAGGATACAATGCCTAGACTTTGAATATTTTCCTATACATAGTTTCCCAATTTCCTCAGAATCATGTCTTAAGTATATGTTTCCTTGGTTGATCAGGTGGCAAGATTTTACCATGACTGTACACAAAATTTAAGTTAACTGAAGGTGCTGAGTAAATAGGCAATTTTTCGACTAATTTAATCCATAAGTAGATGACTAGCATGGCATTGATAGAACTAGGAACATATTGGTACTGATCTAAGCAAGCACGTACTACGCAAATAGTAGACAAATCTACACATGATGCTAGCACTGCTAATACAGAAATTATCAGGAGAGGGATAAACGCGGTATACCCTCCAATAGGCCATGCAGAAGCCGCTGCCGCGGTGACAGCAGCAGCAGAAGCGTCCTCAGCGGCCTTCTTGTCGGCCTCAGCTTTCTCGGCGACGGCACGGTCGGCGTCGGTGGACATGGTGATGATGAAGGCGACGCGGACGTAGAGGAAGTAGACGATCGGAAGCGAGCAGTCGCGTAATCGCTGCCCAAAAACCTATTCGCCCCTCACCCCGTACAGGAACCAGAAGGGCGTGGTTTCGGAGACCTGCTCTCCCGTCGACCGTGTACGCGGCGGCCGGGATGGAGTGAGCAAATGACGGTGGGTGTGCGCGTGAGCAAATGAGATCTGTTCGTGGCGGCTAGGGTTAGGAGACACCGCACGCTTATATAGGCGCAGCCGCGTGGAGCGTTAGTGACTGGCAAAAATAAGCGCGTAGGTGTGAGCTCGGCTCGGCTCATTCCCGCGGCGCGGCGCGGCGGAGGAGGAGCGCGCGAGGGCCTCTTCTCTTCTCAAGCTCCAATAGCATGTAGGAGAGAAACCCTTATAAACCACTCCAACTCTCCTTCCACTTCCAAGGTGGGACTAAACTTCCCACCACACCTAGTGCCATATATCCCACATGGGCCCTTAGAGATTTTTCAGAAATTGCAATATGGGCCTAGAGCCCATCTCAGATTTCAGCAGAAGGGAGTACTTGAGCTCTACAGGTTTCTATCGGCATGGTTCGTTTATTGCTTGGTGAACAATCTCCAGGCCGGCAAGTTGACGTGGTGATCTCCGGACAGAGCCGCTGTTGTGATTGATTCAAGCTTCTACCACAGATAATCAATACTTTGCATGCCTTATCCCACAAGGTAACAGGCTAGTGTTTCTTTACTTGATTGGATATTTTGACCGTGCAATTAACATTAAGTATTAATATTCTCGGGTTATTCCATTGGTGATTATATCAAGTCAGGTTTTTCTTTTGCAGGCCTTTGTGCCTCCTCGGTCGCTCATGTTAATGGTGGTGTTATATATTCAGAGCTATTCCTTTCTTACCGCTGGGTATCCTTGATTGCTATTCCTTCGTTCAGCTTACTATGTTTCCTGAGTATCCCAGATAAGTTGATTGAGAGGTCTACTATCTAATCGATGTCCTCTCAGATTCTATTCTGATTTGCTTGCTTTGTCGAAGAAATGCATGCAATTCCTACCATTAAACTGCATTCTGTTTCACTGATTACTTATAGCACATAAAACTAGAACTAAGAGGCACCTTTTCAATCAAGACTGCTCAATTTAACCTTGATGTTGTCTCTATGGGGGAGAGATTATAGTGCATTAATTATTAATCTATATGTACATACAACTCAAACGACCCATTTAGATCATAGCAACATTACTGAAACCTCTCCATTTCTGACCAAAATTAAATATAATAAAGATTTATCACAACTGAGGTCATGAGGATTGCACAAACTTTACTTGCAGAATATTATGTTCAATTTTGATTTCATAGATTTCGTACATTTTCCACTCAACACAAAACTTTTCTTATATATGTTCTTACAGATTTTGCACATGTTCTACTTGGCTGAATATCTTCAAGCCCCATTTTTTGCTGGATATCATAGTATGCAAGAATTGAGGAATGACAACATTTCCACCCACATTTCCTTTCCATTCATCCAATATATCCTATTCATTTGATATGCTCATAGGAGAAAGAAAGTCCTGCCGCAACGCGCAGGAAATCATCTAGTTCTCAAATGATTAGAAATCCAACTTTCTTCGCTCTAGCTAAATAGTTTGGCTGCCAAAATGGTACTCCTTGATCCACTAACTTTGTACTAAAGAAAATAAGAAATGTCAATATGAAACTGAGGGAGTACTAGAATCTACCTACATTTGAGCAAAGCATATACTAGCTAGTAGTAACTCAGTTGTTTTAGTCATATCATCTAGGAAAGAGGACTATAATTAGTTTGTCGGTGAAGCTGCCCAGCATTGCTGAGGAACCTGTGGTCTGCATACCCATCACCAGGCCAATTAACGATGGTGTCTCCAGCGGATCAGCAAGTAGGTCATGGAATGCTTTCTCCACCTTTTGTGCATACTCTTCCAGCACCATCTTTTTAACCTCGTGTGCTTTGAGGTTCATAGTCTAGAGTGTCCATTGAGACTAAACCGCAGAGGCTCTCGCTTCTTCCTCATGTGCTGCTGTAAACCCAACTTCACTAACACCAGCAGTAAGATCGTACGGAGGATAGGGCCCAAACTGCATTTTTTGACATAAGTATCATCAATAAATTAGCAGCCTACCAATAAATGGTACTCCCTCCGTCCCATAATGTAAGACGTTTTTTAATACTATAGTAGTATTAAAAAACGTCTTACATTATGGGACGGAGGGAGTAAGGAAGACCAGGATATTAAAGACAATAGGAGACACGGAACTGATATCTTGGATTTGGCAAAAATGAAATATAATCAAACAAAACCAAATGCCATTTTCAGTGGATATCATGCTTTCCAAGAATTTGTGCTAGGTAATTGTGTTGTCACTTAGCCACTCATATTTATTCCGATACAAGATGATGCTTGGAGGACTATGGCAGGACGAAGAGATAAAATAATCAAGAATGGTGGAAAAAATTGACTCCCATCGGGATAGTGCTAGGTTCCTGGAGTACTATACTGAACAAGTCAGGTAGTGTCAACAATGTAATCACCGGAATAGAAGAAATCAATGAGAAATCAAATTGGTAGGCGCTCAAAATTAGTTTGTTTTGTTATATTGAATCATAAAACAGTTGACCTGAAGGCAAACAACTGGCACATGAAACAATAACCAAATAAGTTTGCATGCAATGCATTCTAGTTACACCCTATAATACAAATAAACATGTGAAAAATCAAGACAGACTATATATAATACATTCTTATAAATCATCTCCTCAACCAAGTGAGCTAGACTCACATTCTAGAATGGATTATATATGCTAATGCACCAGAGAGGGAAAGAAGACGTAAATAAGACCATTATGGCTCAAGAAAAGATATTTCTATTTGCAGAGGGTGGCCAGTGTTTGTGCAGCTGAATTTGAGATCATCAACGGTTGTACATTTGACTAGAGATATTTACTCAGTTGGTGTTTTCTTTGTTTCACAAAAAAGGGAATACTAATTGTTAAAATCTATTTTAGACAAGCCTCTTGTTTGCCAGCAGGGATTAAGAAGAGTACAATGCCATTTTACACACAGAGCTGTACGTATTGGCTATATTTTTTTTTCTTACAAACGCCATATGAAATCCATAAAAAGCCAATAATACAAACCAATCTACATGACTGGCAGCAACAGCAGCAGCCGCAACCACCACTCCTTGTCGTCGGCCCCAGCAGGAGTCGCCACCGGCCCTCCTCAACATCGCCAGAAGTGGCGCACCCACTCTTAGATGACAACCTCCTCGAAGATATCCTTCTCCGTCTCTCCTCGAAGATATCGCGTGCACACCACCTGTGTCGTCAAGCACTGTCAAGCCATCTTGTCAAGCCATCTCGTCAACAACCAGAGTTTTCATGAAAGGTTCCGCATCCACCACGGTAAGCCTCCCCTCCTTGGCATTCTCTATGGCTATAGGCATGGCCCACAGAGAGTCTCTTTCAGATCCATCGAGGAAAGGAGATGCGGGATGCCTACCAATCACTTCTTCTTGCAAGAGAACAATGGCAGATTCTGTTGGTGGGAATTGGTGGACTGCTGCCACAGGCTCACACTCTTTGAGGATGTGGTGGATTCTCGGTGCATCAGATGGGACCCTGTTGGTGGAACATACGAGGCCATCACCTATCCTCTAGAGTTCCACATTCCAAATATTTTGTACCTCCATCGGGCGGCGTTCTATATTGATGATAAAGAGGGCCACGTGCATGGCTGCTACCATTGGACTCCACGGAAAGTTGTCTTGGCAACCACCTACGAGCACGAGGGTCAGCAATTGGTCATTGCGAATGTCTACTCCTCCTGCAGTGTGTCTGATATCGTATACAAAAATGCTTCATATGCGAGTTTTGCTAGAATTATTGGTCATTCCAGTACACTTGTTGGTAATACACTTCATTGGTTGCTTTGTTTCTCCTATCATCAGTATTACATACAATTTAATTTGTACAATCAGTGTCAAGCTGTGATTTTCTTACAGATCTAGATGCCTCATAGTGTCAGTCTCATCAATCCCAAGGAAATTGATGGCGGTCTTGCCTTGTCTAATTTCTACTTCCCCCGCAATGACCCGTTCACCTTACAAATCTGGGATAAGAGGGACGATCGTAATGGTGTTCATAGATGGATGTTAGCGAGGAGTAGGCCACTAGTGGAGCTGCTTGAATTGGCGTCTGTGCCGGAAACAAACAAATCATCCATAGTGCGCTACGCTGAGGATGCACATACGATTTTCTTGCGGGTGGGCTTAGAGGTTCATATGGTTGAGCTGAAGATAATGCGGCACAAGGACCTTTATACTTAACGTAATGACGGCTGCACATATCATTCTTTGACGAGCTTTTATTCTAAAGTTGAAGATAACTACCTCTTCATCTTTACAATCCAGCACTCCAAGGTTTATTATGTTCCACACATGTTTGCCTCAAAAACGGTTGTAATTGTTGAGTGTACGCCTCTGAATTTGAAGTTGCGGTCAACGGCAAATTCAGTGATCGTAACTTCAAATTCAAAGGCATACACTCAACACCTATAATCGTTCTTCTGGCAAACATGTATGGAAAATAATCAACCTTGGAGTGCTGCAATGTAAAGAAAAAGAGGTATAAATGTGTACTCATGATTACGTTCAGTATTAGTGTCCTTTGCAACATTGTCTTGAGCTCAATCATATGGACCCCTAAGTCCGCAAGAAATTGTATGTGCATCTTCTGTGTAGCACACTATGGATTATTTGTTACTTTCTGGCATAAACATCAATTCATGAAACTCCACCAGTGGCCTACTCCTCACCAACACCCATCTGACAACACCATTAGGATCGTCGCTCTTCTCCCAGATTTGTATGGTGGAGGGGTCATTTCAGGGAAGTACAAATCAGCCAAGGAAAGACGGCCATCAATTTTCTCCAAATGGATGAGACTGACACAATGAGGCCTCTGGATCTCTAGGTGAATCATAGCTAGACTATGATTGTCCATATCAAATTGTAAGTAATATTGATGATAGGAGAAACGAAGCAACCAATGACGGGTATTACCAACAAGTGTACTGGGATGTCCAACAATTCCAGCAAGACATAGATGGAGCATTCATGTACATGATATCAAACCTACTGCAGGATGACTAGACACCAATTGCTGACTCTCATGCTCGTAGATGTCCGCCAATACACCTTTCCTTGGACTCTAGTGGCCGGAGGCGTGTAGGTGGCCCTCTTTGTCATTGGTAGAGAGCACCGCCCAGTGGCGGTACAAAATATTTTGAACCTAGAACTCCAGAAGATAGGTGATGGCCTCGTATGTTTCATCATGGGGGTCCCATATGGTGCACCAAGAATTCACCCCGTCCTAAAAGTGTGCGAGACTGTGACAACAGTCCACCAGTTCCCACAGATGGAAGTGTTCATTGTGATCTCACAAAGAGAAGTGATTAACAAGCATGTTGCATCTTCCTTCCTTGGTGGATCTGAAAGAGACTCTCTGTGGACCATGCCTGTACCCATAGAGAATACCGAGGAGGGGAGACTTACCATGGTGTATGCGGAACCTTTCACGGAAATTCTAATTGTTGATAATGGCATTCCAACGCTTGAAGACACTGGTGGCATGCATGCGGCAGGGCAGCCGCGGGGATAGACACAGAAGGATCTGTTCAAGGAGCTTGTCATCTTCAAGCGGATGAGCCACTGCCGGCGATGTTAAGGAGCGTCGGTGGCGACTATTATTGCCGGGGGCGGTCATGTCGCCCCGTGCCCATCTTGGCGACAACAACAAGTAGTGGTTGCTGCTGCCGGTCATGTTGCTTAGATTGACATATTCCAATGGGACCCAGGTGATATGCATACGACTTGCATTCTTCAAACTTTAACCTTCCAAAAAAAATTATTTAACAAAAAATTGCGACAATGTATGATGAACATAAAAGATACTTTAATCACACGACTGGAATTTCTTTTGCAACCAATATAGATAATGTCGATCAATGTACAAAAAATAAGGAGGAGAAACGGGGAAGTAGCTGACCTTGCATTTCTGGGTAAATGCATTGAACAATCACCTTCTACTCCCCCCGGGGGTGCTAGCGATGTCCAACTAGAAGGGGGATGTGGGCCTTGGCAATCCAGAGCCAGCTCTTGCGGATGCGATGAACGCATCCACCTCCTGGATCTGTTAGGACAGCCACTACATCTGCTGCTAGACCATCTCGTTGATGACTTCTTCAATGGCGTCCTTGGCATGTAGCTTCGAGGCCAACATCTCCGGATTGATGACATTTCCCGCATCAACCATGAACTGGGGATCAACACGGCCATCAATGCCACTGTCAATATCAAGTTCATGGTTGTGCTACATGGGGTGAGGAGGGTAATTTTTCTAATGAAGAAGACGATGACGATGCTGGAAGAGATGCAAACATGGATGATTATGATCCGAGAAGAAAGAGGGCATCTTGGAAGTCTATGACATGCACAGAGTGACACCGGCCTTGACTCGGTCCTTCAAAAAGTTTGGGAGGTGCATGCACCATGCGCGCACGTCCACCTCACATGCACGCCATGCTTAGCGACGACCATTGTACACGATCTCTCCCTAACCCCCTTGTACTTCGCATGTATAAATAACCCTACAAGATATGAATACAAGTGTGCATAGAGTTCTGTAAAAAACAACTGGGCTACGAAACTGGTGCTTAATCAACCTTCAAGGGCTCTCCCGAAAACTATGGCTTCTATAGCCGGATCTTTGTAAGCTTCCACCCTGGACAAAAGCATGTTCGCTCTCCCTGCACCCCCTATTGCACATAGCCCTCCTCCAAACAGGAATCCCAAAGGAGCTAAAACAGGAGACGAATCAAAGGATGGGAACAGTAGCAAGTACAGAAAGAATGGTAAAACTAATGATGCACGATCGGCAGAATCCCTTGACGAGTACTACCACGCACAATGGGTATTCTCAGTTATAAATGTCACATAGTGGGCACTGCCGTGATAGTCCGAGAGCTGTGCAAGATCAGAGAAATTCTCCACCTACCTTTCTTTGTCTTGTAGAAACTAAGACTACCAAAGTTAGGGTAGAAAATTTAGCTGCACTCTTGGTTATGACAATGGGTATTTCATTATCATTGATGGTGTGATCGGAGGTATTGGAATTTTACAGAACAATGAAATATAAGTATCACATTGATTGTATTGGGGGAACTGACACATGAAGGATGCCATGCATTTACGAGGGAGCACAGATGCATCTCATGCATGGAATGTGGGGTGTTAAAAATGCATTTACGGGGGAGCACACTTCCTTGGCTTTGTATAGGCGATTTTAATGGAACACTTCAAGCTGATGAACATGGGGAAGTGGAACAATGCAGCTCGATGTCAATGCAAGGCTTCCATTTCATGGTTGATGTGTGTAGATTGATGGACCTAGGATACCCGGGTCGTTTATGGACATTTGAGAAGAAATTCGCTGGGGGCACCTTCACTAGGGTCAGACTTGACCAATCTCTTGGATGGTCAGAGTGGAGCGCTTAATTCCTGCTGACTAGACGTAGTCACTTAACTGCTGCAACATGGGATAACAACACCATTTTGCTTGAATTAAATAGAGAGGAAAGGACAAACATGGAGGTCGTGAGCAGTTCGTTATGTAGATATTATGTGGGAATCCCACGAAGAATGGTGGAATAATATAGTCTCCAGGTTGAGTTCGTACACGCCAGTAACAAGTACCTTGTAAGCCCACTCGAAACTAGCATCTCTGGCTAGTGATATTGGGAGCGTTCACAATGAAATAGAACAACTAAAGTTAGATCTTGAGACATTCGATAATGATCAAGTCCAGGTTGGTCTTTCCCATCTGGAGACAAATGTTAATCAAAGATTATTGAAACTATATCACAGGGAGGGGATCATGTGGCAGCAGCCTTCTCACATAGAATGTCTGCTGTAGATAAGAACACGTGCTTCTTCCATCATAGGGCGAGTATGAGGAAGTAACTTACTCGACCAATGGACAAATAACACACGACAAGGTGAAGATATGAATGACCTTCTAACGGCACCTTATTCTCCTAAGGAGGTTAAGTGCGCCTTGTTTCAAATGTTTCCATCCAAAGCTCCTACCCGACACATTTTTTCAGCGTCACTAGGGTATCTATGGACAACGATCTCCTTAATGATATGATTATCATGTTGATTCCCAAAAGGTAATGAATTCCACCTTGCCATTCTAGTTTCTTTTTCTTTTCTTTTTTCCAGGTGAATAACTTGTCTGTTACTCAACTCAGTAGTTCATTACAATCATCCATAGCTAGGTGTAGGGTATCACAGAATCCATCCCTATACTTATTTGAAGATCACATGTTTGGACGGCAAATGGAAGACCCTCCATGCATGCACACAATTCTGCCTCAAGAGCATCTCTACAGGAGAAGAACACCCTACAGGAAGAGAAAATAATTCCAACCAAATTATTTGAGTCAATTACACCACAAGTGCTTGAACTTGGCAAGAAAAATCAGTTTGATGCTCAAACTTGCGGCGTACATTGAACCGGTGATATAACTTGGCTTGAGCGTGCATCTACGGTGTTAATCACAATTGTATACGTCTCGCAAAAAAAAAGGGATGAGCGTCTGACCTGGGTTTTTGCAAAAACCACACTGAATTTTTATCATCACAAATGAGCCCTTGTTTTTCCTTAAAAAAACAATGAGGCCCACCCGTCAGGAAACAGTACAAAAATGAAACTAACATGCAAAAGTCAGGGGTTCAAACACGCGGGCTCATCCTAACAAGCCGAAGGTGCTAGCCACCACGCCAAGTCACTTACGGGATAGCTACATCTAGTGACCAATATTTGTCTCAAAAACAAAAAATTAATTACCCTTTTTTTAGGGGTGAAAAAATAAAAAATAAAATTAATTACCCAGATGCGGTTTAAATGGCCTGCGGTGACCACGGCCCATTTTTACCATGATGGTGTTTTTAATTTATAAATACGATTATAATTGATATTTAATATTTAAATTATATAACTGTTCTTTAAATAATGCTTGAATATCTTTTAGAATTACATAAACAATATTTCACATAATAATATTTCTCGTAAAGTGAGTACATGAATATTTATCCTAATGTATGAATACAGCACAAAAATACATGAATATTTTTCGGCATACATTAATAATAAAGGAATATTTTAATAATTTTCAAAAACTATTATAATTTGTAAATATTATTTTAACTATAAGAAATATCTGAAATGATACTTGAATATTTAATAGGATAACATTGACATTCTTTTACATAAGAATTTTTTTAGAATTACGTGGAGGTTATTTAATATAATAATATTTTTAGAATTACATGAACATTATTTTAAATAATTATATACTTCATAATTACATGATCTTTATGTTAAATAAGAATACATTTTTTATTACATGAAAATCGTTTTAACTATTTTTTTAGAGCTACAAGAACATTATTTTAAATAAGTTCATTTATTTGTATGTATAATCTATTTAATTTAAGTTCTTTTTACAAATGATATGAAAAAAAAGAACATGTGAAAGTGGCCCGCGGTGACTGCAGCCCAATTAAGCCCTATGTGTCCTTGTCTATAGGTCATTAGATCAACTCAAAAAAAAGTCCATAGGTCATTAGGGGTAGAAATCGCACTTGTACATCAAGTGGTGCGTGGTGGTGTGCTGGCTAGCCTGTCTGGACTAGCGGTAATTGTCATAGTGACAAAATTTAGGGGCTTTTTGTGAGAAAATAAAATAAAATTACCAGGGTGTTTTTTGCAAAAAAAAATTAGGCCACACGTCCACCCCCGCCTCCTGGTCACTGACATTTGGTCCCACACCACGTTGGCGCGCCTCGGCAGCATGTTGTGCGTATACAAAATGTGATTAGCACCGTAGATGCAGGCCTAAACCAAGTTTTGTCACCGGTTCAATGTATGGCACAAGTTTTAGCACCAAACTGACTTTTCTTGTCAAGTTCAGGCACCTGTGGTATAATTGGCTCAAATTATTTCTAAGCACCATGCTATCCCAGTTTCAAACAATAGTTATTTGCAATGCTTTCTATAAAATTACATACAAATTAAGCTGCCCGAAATAATCTTAGAAGGCAGTTTAATTTTGTCCCTGGAAGACATATATATGTGCAGCAGAGAAGGGATTGCAATTAAGGATGCACTCATAGATAGACATACAGAAAGTTTGACCATATGTTATGTTCTTTCTACCAAACAACCAAACAAGCACATAAGACAATTATCAACCAAGTGTTGACATTGTCTTTTCTTCTACAGATTTTTTTACTATGATTCCGCATACACATGTTATTAAATATTTTAATGTGTGTGTGTGTGTGTGTGTGTGTGTGTGTGTGTGTGTGTGTGTGTGTGTGTGTGTGTGTGTGTGTGTGTTGTGTGTGTGTGTCATCATTCTCTTGCTAAATTCTTGTGCCTTCACATGGCTCTCTGAGGCTGGTCACAATGGGGAGGAACTTAGGAGTAACATCACACACTTCAATACAACTTTGCTTATGTGGCACATATTTAATGTAGAGAGAGGTGCTTGTGGTAACTAGCTAAGTTACCGGAACATCACACACTCCAAGAAACAATGAGTCTATAACCTAATAAATACATCATTGCATGACACTACATAGATGTTCCTACCCACTATGGAGGTAGTAACATAGTCTAGGGAAGTGTGTAAGTTACTAGCTTATGTTCTTGCCCATTGTGACGAGCCTGAGAAACAACATGGCCGCCGGAGGTCGCGGCCCGAGGAGGTGACGAAATAGCGTACGCAGCAGTCTGTTGAGCTTCATGCAGATCTTGGCATTGTCGATCCAAGCCATGGAGTCCTCGGTCGAGGCTTTGATGAGTTGCTCAAAGCCTTCTTCGATGGCGACTACTCTGCGCCGGTCGACCGGCCCAATTTGGGCCGGTCCAAGCGCAACCCTTCGATTCGATGCTCGACAGTCGTTGGATGAGCCAGCTCGGCAGCACGTGACCTTCTCTCTCGTCTTCCTCCTAACTCTGTTTCTCCCACGCTACTCGCACATACCCTCGCATAGCTTGCGCTCACCGCGCCCATACCACGCAACCAGCGAGCTCGAAGCACGCCGCCGATGAAGCACTTCCATCCACCGCCGTCGCTTGCCCGGACTTGCCGCACTTCGATCCACCATCACTGCTCGCCTGACTCGCCGCACTGCTGGCCCCTCGAGTCGCCGCCGCCTCAAAAACAAAACACACTCGTCGCAAAAACGTGCCTCCCTCGCCGCGCCCTCTCCCACGGTGGCAGCCGCTGTGCCTCGCCGGTGCAACCCCCTGGTTGCATCACCGATGGAGGACATTTTTGTGGTTCCAGCAAAACTCGATGCGGGTAGTAGCATCTTAGGACACTGGATGTAGCTCCGCGTGTTGACGCTCGGCTCGCGCTATCTGTGGTTCCAGCAAAATTAGGTGCCCATTGTAGCAAAATAAATGGCTGGATCCAGCTCCTCCGGGTGCCGCAGTTGTTGTGGTGTTTGTCGCCGCATCCCATGACCCGGGGGTTGCCGCCTCCGTTGTAGCAAAATGCGCTGATGGTTGAAGCTTTTTGGGTAGCTGGTTCCAGCTTTTGCCGGGGCAGGGAGGTTGGTTGCAGCTTTGGACTCTCCACTTGTAACACGCCGCGCCGACGGTTCCAGCAAATATTTTTGCCGGTTCCAGCATTCTCAGCGCGCCGTCGCACGCCGCCCGTCCCGTCGCAGCTCTTCTCGTCGCCGGTTGCAGCTCGCCGTAACCATGGTTCCAGCTTCCCCGTGGCCGTTTGCAGCACGAACCTGCCGGCGCACGTGACCGCTACAGGTGAGGGCGGCGAGTGTGTGGTGTGCCTCACGGCCAGGTCGTCGCCATGGTGAGGCCGATGTCCGCCTGCTGGTGCCGAACTCGCTCGATTCACGGCGTCCTAGCTCGCTGGCCATCGAGCACGTAGCCCACAGTCTCTTGTTCATCGCGACGTCGAGGACCTCACCTGACGGTGATGGTTGTACGCGAGGTGGTGCGCGGCGGCATCACCGGCGAGCTGCTGGGCAGGTTTGGAGCCATACAGGGAGGAGGGAGGCAAGCTGTTAGCCAAGAAGAATGAGTGGTTCAGAGCGATTTGCCCGAGAGATAAAAAGGGGATAGCGATACAACGGTGGTGGGTCCTACTAGCATCGGGTGGATGCTGAGCGAGCGAGCGGCGTGACCGGCCGAAGCTTCGGCCGGTCCGCCGATTATAAACGTTTCCCTTCTTCGATTGCCTCTTTGGCGAAGAGTTTGCTGTAGAGAATCTCTGGGTCATGGATGCGGAAACCAGAATGACCTGGTCGGATTCGGCTCATCAGTGTCACGCTGGACTTGAGGGACAAGGAAGCACCGAGGTGACACATGGTCTGATTGGGTTGGTGTTTCGTGGAGAGTGCCTCGACTTGTTCGATGCTGGAGACATACTCCACCTCCATGGGCAGCATCATCTTTTGGAAGGCGGTGCAGTTTGGGATGACTCATACCGGATGAGGAAGAAACATGGCGACTCCGATTTGGTAGTTTAGCTTCGTATACACCGTCTCTTCTTCTCCGGTCTCTTCTAACGAACGGATCGGGACGCATGTTTGTTTGCACGATCGTCGATCGGGACTTGACTCGATCTGATTGGACGTGCGAGCGAGGAGATAGTAAATAAACTACCGATTTCACCAGGATCGTGTGATGGTCCGGTAAATTGTAGTGCAGTAAATGAGATTAATTTGTTTCCTAATAACCACTCACATAAATCACGGCATATCTGTGTGATCAGTTGTTTCCATTTGGTAACTGTGTACCGAGACTTCTGAGCAGGACGTCCAGGACTAGCACACAAAACATAAAGGCCAGTGTTAGGCGCCGGCGGACCCGCCGAAACACTGGGCCGGCCGCGTCCCAACCACAGGATAAACCTTTTGTCAGCCGTTAGATTTGGATACTCTTTCGTCTACCTGAGACCATGGGGGTTTTTCCATGACAAAAAAAAGAAGAAAGAGAGCAGCGCCCCGCTCGTCCTGGGCTGGCCGTGCTTGCCGGCACCCACAGGCGCCCTCGGCTGGTCGAGGAGGCACACCGCATCAGGTCGCCGTCGTCATAGGCATGCGGCCATCGTCGTCCCCGTGCTCGTTGGCTGCTCGTGCCTTTTGCCGTTCTGCGCTCGCCCTTGGCTGGTTGCGGTGGCACACCACAAGAGGTCGTCGTTGTCGTGGGCACGAGGCCATCGTCGTCGGAGCCCTGGCTGCGCCTGCCACAGCACGGTGCCGCCGCCGTCCTAGGCTCCAGCATACGATTTGGTGGTCGGGCATCGCGGGGCACAGTAGTAGCATCCACGGTGGCCGGTTGCAACCTCCTGTGGTCCATGTCGTAGCATCTTATATGGGCGTCAGGTGTCCGTTGTAGGGTAGCCGGAGACGTGCTGGTTCCAGCCAAAATCGTTGGGAATGGAAGTAGCAAACATCTCCGGTAGTAGCGAAAAATCAACAGGGATGCAGCAAAAAGGCCGCCATCGAGCTCGGCGCCTCAGTCGTTGCTCGTCGCACTGATGGGCGCAGTTCACATCTTGGTAGTCGCTGCCGTCATAGCTCTTGGCTTGCCGGTTGTAGCACCTCGCTGGTCACCAACATCTCGTTCTCGCCCGACGTAACATCCCAGTTTGCCGGTTGTAGGCTTGTAGCAAAATAGCTCGCCGTTTCCAGCAAATATGCTCGCTGCTTCCAGCAAAAGAGATCATCATTGTAGCTCCACATGTCTCCGGTGCCAGCAAAATAGCTTGCCGGTTCCAGCACGTGGTGGACGTGGATGCAAAATCCAGCCGTCGTCGTCGTGGTAGCATCCTGAATTGGCCGTGGTAGCAATCCTGAAGAGGTCGTGGACATAGCATCTTCAAGTGGCCGTGGTAGCATCCGCTGGCCATGGTTCCAGCACGTAGTGGTCGTCATGGCAGCATCCAGTGAGAGCTGTTGCAAGCTCCCTGACCATGGTCGCATCACAACCCACCAACGATGGTTCCAACAAAATCGAGTGCTGGTTCCAGCAAAAATCGTCTCGCCGCCGAACCACCGCAGCTCGCCGTGCTGCCCGTTGCAGCTCGCCATGTCGCCGGTTGTAGCAAAATGAAACGCTGGTTGTAGCAAAAATCGCGATGACATGTGTGATGTAGCAAAATCCGACACCGGTGGTAGCAGAATGCAGTGCTAGTTGTAGCAAATTGCGATGCCGGTTGAGGCATGTAGCAAAAAAAATAATGATGCGGGTTGTTGCTTGCTGCAGCGTCGCCCTGTGGTCACCACGCTCGACGTTCATGGTTGTAACTCCCCTAGACACCGGTTGCAACTCCCTCCAATAACAGTTGTAGCTCTCCACCATGAGCATTCCTTGCCGTAGACGACGGCAAGGATGGGCTGCAGGGACGCGTTGTGCGGGATAGAGAAAAAGTATAGGAGGTCAAGCTCTCCGTTCATGTCGCCTGGGCGCACTGCTGCTCGTTGGGGGAGAGAGAAACTATTGCGTTAGGTGAAGAAGCTAGAGAGGAACGTGTGGATGAAACCTAACCTGAACACATAAGGGAGGTTGCGTGTGCACAGGGACCACCAGCACGTGCTTTACGCAGGCGCCGCGAATATACGGCCGTAGGATCTCTAGCGATCCGACGAAGCGCGCGGGACCGGCCGAGCGTTCGGCCGGCATGCCGTAGGTGAACGTTTTCCAAACATAAATGTAGGGCAGCCGGAAACTTTGGTTGTTACCTCTGGGGTCTCCACGGTGATTGAATTAGAAACCCATGGTATCTACAGAGACAACGAAATAAATGGACTATTTACATAGGCAGTGCAGAATGAAAGGCCTTCCATATTGCCTTCTCCACTTTCATCACACACCTCCTTAGGGCAAACCCTAACTGATCCCCTATCGAGCGTTAGTGGAGGATAAAGTCGACTGTACTCCCTCATGCCTCATCTAACTGATCCCCTAAAACAAATAGAGGAGGAAAATTTATCCTCTGACCCGCACCGAAGGAGAAAATATATCGACCGAAACGGGCCGAAAGATAATTTGCTTCACCCTCTTGCCTCCCCCCTGCTGCTCCTCCGCGCCCTCTCCCTACACCGGCGAGACGCCACCCCCACGCCCATACTGGTCGCCGTTCCCGCAAGCTTCACGCCATGGCCTCCATGGACTAGCTCCGAATACGAATGGGCGACGGACTCCGCTGCGTGTGGGTCAAGCCCGCCAGCGGCGCCGTCAATGAGGAGGAGCTAATCCCGGTGCTGGCCTCGCTGGAGCCGGCGGTGGCGTCACATCCGGAAGAGGCCGGGGCGGCCCTTCCCTAGAATGATCTCGACCGCATGCCATGTGTCGACCACTGCAGTCGCCGGTCTGGCATATGACTGCATCGATGGCCACACCTGAGCCGTCTGTGCTGAAGTTGCACCCTGTGCGTGCCCATATCCGGCCGAACCAACCCGCCAGCGCCGGGATCCGCACGGTCTGCCCCGGGTCGGCCCTGAACCCCGTCGTTGGTAGCTGCGGCGTGCCAGCACCAGCCATCATCCCCAGCCAGATGGTGTGGCTGCAGTAGTAGGATATGGTGAAGCTGCAGGTCGTCGTCGAGACGTTGCACCATTGGGCAGCTAGTGCCAACAGAAGGAGCAAGCATGGCGCATTGTGATTTCTTGGCGCCTCCATGGTCTTGAGCTCTTCTTGATTTCCTTGTCACTTGATGCAATCTTGTTCTTCATCAAATATATAATGGTGTGCAGGGTTCAAAAAACAGAGTGATTTGCTTGGTGAGATTGCTTTAGACATTCCCATGGATGGGGTGTCCTCAGTGACATGTGCCGCCACTTCTACATCACCGACGGGAGGTACATCGCTGCGTTGTTGGTCCTGCCATCGCCGGAGTGCGTGTGCCACATTTTCAATGAAATGCAAAAAACCTATTTTAAGTTTTACTACGCTAAATTTAGGGGATCGGCTAGGTCCGGTCAAAGTTAGTGTAGTAATAATACTCTACTAAGCTTTGCTCGGCCGGATCCTCCTCTAATTTTTTATGCGATCGGTTAGGAGTACCCTATTACGGTAGTCGGTTTAACTTCGTTATATGGTTTCTATATTTAGCTTCTCAGTCATATCTCACATGTGCCTGTCAAAACAATGTGTGGGATAGTCCTTTCTGACATCTAACACATGCAAAAGTTCAAAAAAAAACTATTGAAGAAGACACGTAAATACACCCTCCAATCCAAATTAATTGAATTTATATCTTTTTCCTAGGTAAACGTTTAAGTTTGACAATGTTAGACTAATAGACTTGTACGTATTGTAATCTTTGTACGTATTGTATTTGTACCCGATGAGGTACCCCCTTGTTATATATATGTTACTGAGGCCGACCCCTAGAGGTGTCGAAGCCCATAACCCCAAAACCCTTTGTCTATCATGGTAACAGATGCGATCTAACGATCCTGACCTAGCCATGTCGTCTTCCGCTGCTTCTTCCGAGGCCGCCGCCGCCGCTGCTCTCTCCGGTGCGGCCACCCTCGCTGCCCTCTCCGACGCGGCGACTATGTCCGCCACCACCACCTTGCTCGCCGAACCCTATTCGGCCCCTGCGGCGCTCACCGATCCGATCGGGACGGGCTCCTCTGTCTTCGCGCCACCGTTCCTGTCCACCCTTCTCCAAGGAGGAAGATCGACGGGACCATTGTTTTCCGGGGCGCCGTCCGCGGCTCCTCCCGGCTCGCCGGCTCTGCGCCCCAACTACGCTGCGCTGGCCCCCTACGCGCCACCGCCGTCGTACGCGTACGACCCAGCCGCCTACGGTGCCTACTATGGCGCTCCCTATGGTGCTATCTACGGCACTCCCTACGGTGTCCCCAACGCTGGCCATGGCGCTGGCTACGGTGCACCTCCTGCTGCCGGTTATGGCCCTACCTACGCGGGGATCCCGCGGCCTGCGCCTCACGGTGCGCCACCACAGGCGCATCTGGTTGCGCCGCAGTCCTCGCCTGCGGGAGATATCGTCCCCTCCGGTGCGGTTCCTGTGCCGCCGCCCTATGACTTCGCCCTCGACGTCATCTCGACTGCACTGTTCTACTTCAGCAACCTTCTGCCGGTGAAACTGAAGATGGACAACTATCTGTTTTGGCGTGCACAGATTCTTCCCCTCCTTCGTAGTCACTACTTGGAGGGTTTTGTCGATGGTACTCTGCCATGTCCCCCGCCGGATCAATATCATATGTACCGGCCATGGATTGCTCAAGATCAAGCGATTCTCTCGGCGATTCAGTCCTCCCTCACCGAGGGCGTCGCCGGCTTGGTGTTATTTGCTACCACGTCTCATGAAGTATGGGATGCGTTGGAGTCCAGTTTCTCCGCACAATCCTCGTCTCAGCACATGTCTCTTCGTACACAGCTCAGTGAGACTCCTGACTATACTTTTCTCAAAGTTTTCGGTTGTGCGTGTTGGCCGCATCTCCGTCCTTACAATAATCGAAAGCTCGAGTTTCGTTCTAAAAAATGTGTCTTTCTTGGGTACAGTCCGTTGCATAAAGGTTATAAATGCCTTCACGTTCCAACAAATCGTGTGTATATTTCGCGAGATGTTGTCTTCGATGAGCATGTTTTTCCTTTCTCTAATCTTCCAACTCCTGTCATCACACCAAATGAACCTGTGCATTCATCTCCTTTATTGCCTGATCAATTTGTAGATGCTGCACACTCGCCTCTTTTGTTGTCTAACCATGGTGCAGGAACTGGTAGAGGTGCTCGGCTTGTTCTCCTTGAGGATTCACCCCCTGCTCCGACGGCTTCTTCAACGGATCACGTCGATCCGGCCACTGCGCCCTCCTGCATGGCGCATGCAGGGTCTCCTGCACCCGCGCCCGCCAGCCACCCGGATCCGGTTTCGGTCACAGTGGAGCCGCGCTCCCCGGATCGCGTTGATCCTGCGCCCGCCTCCCCCTGCATGGGCCATGCAGGGTCGGGTCTCATCACACCCGCTCCGCGTTCGGCCCTGGCTCGGCTGGAGCTCCCTTCGTCGCCCGTCTTCGCCTCGCCTGTGATCGGGCCGGTCTCGCCTGCATCGCCTGCTCCGGCGATGCCCGCGTCTACGGACGCGCCTGGGTCCCCCGGTTCGGCGACGCCCGCGCCTACTGCCTCGCCTCCTGGCAGTTCTTCATTGTCGCGGGCACCATCAACCGCGATATCTTCTTCTCAGGAGATGCAGGTCTCTCCATCGACGGTTCCTGAGACTTCCATCGCGCCAACTGCTCCGGTTGCTCAGCGTCCACACACTCGCAGCAAGAGTGGTATTTTTAAACCGTTTCAACGCACCGATGGCACGGTTGCCTGGCTCGCGGCCTGTATAGCTCATTCTGCAACTGATCCTTCTGCTGAACCCCGTCATTATCAAGCAGCTCTGGGTATTCCTCACTGGCGATCTGCGATGGAACAAGAGTATCAGGCATTGCTCAAAAATGGTACGTGGCGTCTTGTTCCTCCGCACAGTGGTGTCGATACAATTGATTCTAAATGGGTATTCAAAGTTAAGCGACATGCTGATGGCTCTATTGAACGGTATAAGGCTCGGCTTGTTGCTCGTGGGTTCAAACAACGTCAAGGTCTTGATTATGATGATACTTTCAGTCCTGTGATCAAGCCGACGACTATTCGCATGCTCTTGTCTCTTGCGGTTACTCGTGGATGGTCTCTTCGACAGCTCGATGTTCAGAATGCTTTTTTGCATGGTGTTCTTGATGAAGAGGTCTATATGCGTCAGCCGCCTGGATTTGTTGATCCTACTCGTCCACAGCATTTGTGTCACTTGGTAAAGGCTCTCTATGGTCTTAAACAGGCGCCACGTGCTTGGCATGCGCGCCTCGCTTCTGCTCTCCGTGCACATGGCTTTGTTCCGTCGACAGCTGATACTTCCTTGTTCATGCTACAGCGCCTTGCGGTCACTATGTACCTGTTGGTGTATGTTGATGACATCATATTGATCAGCTCGTCGGCCCTTGCTGCGGATCGTCTTGTTTCTGCTTTGAGTGGTGATTTTGCCATTACAGATCTTGGTCGGCTCCATTATTTCCTTGGCTTGGAGGTTTCTCATTCGGATGCGGTCTGACTCTCACTCAGCAGAAGTACTCTATGGATTTGCTTCGTCGTGCTGGTATGCTTCAGTGTAAGCCTGCTTCCACTCCCATGACAGCTTCTGATAGACTCTCGGCTACAACGTATCGCAGTATTGTTGGTGGCTTACAGTATTTGACGATTACTCGTCCTGATATCTCTTATGCGGTGAACAGCGTGTGCCAGTTTCTTCATGCTCCTCGGGATACTCACTGGACTGCTGTGAAACGTATTCTGTGCTATGTTCGTTTGACTGCTGCTCTGGGTCTGCACCTTCGGTCTGCCTCTTCCGGTAGCCTCTTGGCGTTCTCTGATGCAGATTGGGCTGGTAGTCCTGATGATAGGCGATCCACGGGGGGATATGCAGTGTTCTATGGTCCTAATTTGATCGCCTGGAGTGCTCGTAAACAAGCTACAGTGTCTCGTAGTAGTACTGAAGCTGAATACAAAGCAGTTGCCAATGCCACCGCTGAACTTATCTGGGTTCAGGCCTTGCTTCGAGAGTTGAGAGTCCCTCAGAGTCATCCGCCTGTTCTTTGGTGTGACAACATCGGCGCTACGTACCTTTTTTCAAATCCGATATTTCATGCCCGAACGAAACACATTGAAGTTGACTATCACTTTGTCAGAGAACGAGTTTCACAGAAGTTGCTTCAGATCAAGTTCATTCCATCAAAGGACCAACTTGCCGACATCTTCACGAAGCCATTGCCACTACCTCAGTTTGAGGGTTGTCGTCGCAATCTTAATCTTCTGAATTCTTCAGATCACGGTTAAGATTGAGGGAGGGTGTTAGACTAATAGACTTGTACGTATTGTAATCTTTGTACGTATTGTATTTGTACCCGATGAGGTACCCCCTTGTTATATATATGTTATTGAGGCCGACCCCTAGAGGTGTCGAAGCCCATAACCCGAAAACCCTTTGTCAATCAGACAAAGTTAATAAGAAAATCATTATGCAAGTTTGACATTGAATTATTTTTGTGAAAGGAGGGTTCATTTGTAGATGTGCGGTTCCACACATTATTAGGGTTGGAGACATAAAAATACTCTATTTAACCCTCCAGTCATCATCACACTCTAACATAATGTTGCACCTCACTGTGAAGAATATAAATTGAGATGGCCGCTCATTCGAGGTTTGCATATTCAGGTGGAAGAAAAGAAAAGAAAGTTCACCTCAACACCTCAAGGTCAATGAATCGTGGGCCAAGAAACCAGAATCCCACCCGTGCCATACATGGCATGTGATCAATACAAGGAGCGCACTCAGACTTCCACCCCGCACACAACGCTCAACACTCCGGGACGCCTTTAAAAGGCACCCCGATTGCTCTCCAGTCACATCTATCACACAGAAGCATCAACTGGATCTTCCCCTCCACCCCGTGTGCTAACCTAGTTCGATCTGATTTTACACTACTGTTGAGTATCAGTCATTTCTGATCCTTCCGATGCATCGGTATTTAGGTACAATTGTACTACGTTTGGACATATACTCAGGGCTAAGTGTGTTGTCGTGGTCCAATGTTGTAAATTTGAGTGCATAAGTTGGAGTAGGAAGCATACGGGAATATTTGAATGTGTATGGATTGTTTTTTTTTTTTTTGAGGAACCGGCAGGAGCACTGCCTTTTCTTATAGAAGAGATGGCGAAAGGACGCAATTTACAGATGGGTGAGCGCTTTTAGGGAACATCACAGAAACCACTAGAATATCGACCTAGAAACTAGATTAACCAATGCCTGCGGTTGGCAGGCTGCCAGCAAACGCCAGGTCACGCTGATTGATTGCGTCTAGGGCGAGTGCTGCCACCTCGCGGTGCGTCAGCCGTTGTCTAGTGAACGCCCGCCTATTTCGCTCCTTCCATATCGACCATAGCATGTAGATGATTCTTCCACTGCGCTTCTTGCACACTTGTTTGGACTGTGAATTCAGAGTCTTGTCCCACCAGTCGGACACGTTTCCTGGCTCCGGGAGGAAGCCCGAGATTGGAACGCCTTCATTTGTCCATGTGTTCACCTGGATCCATACCACGACCGTCAAGGGACAGTCTTTGCAGAGGTGAGTTGCAGTTTCTGGCTGCCGAAGACAAAGCAGGCACCTGGGGTCGTGAGGCCATCCCCTCACAGCCAGCATATCCGCAGTGAGGATTCTTCCATGTAGAGTTAGCCAAGCAAAGAACTTGCATTTGGGCTCAGCGTTTGCGGACCGAACCTTGGTCGTGTCGAAACGTGAGTAGGAGCCAAAGAATTGTGCGCTGTAGGCATAGGCGGCAGAGTATGCCCCTGAGGTGGTTAAGTTCCAGTGGATGTTGTCCTCTTGGTCAGGGAGAAGGGTGATCTGACTGATGTGATTCAAGAACCGATCTATTCTTTCTGTAGGTAATCTTGTAAAGCTCTGGAGCTAGAAGCTTGAGTGGACCGTCTCCGGTCTTGTTGTCGTGCCAGAACAGAGTCTTTTGCCCATTGCCAGCGTAATCCAGGTACATGCGCGAAAGAGGTTCATGTCGGTTTGGTCACACGGCAACTCCGATCCCACCCACGGCCTTTCTGGATCAATCCATTGCAACCAGGGTCACCGGAGGCGCAGGGCACGACTAAATCTCTCCAGATCCATGCTCCCAAGACCGCCCAAATGCCTCGGGCGGCAGACGGTCTTCCAGTTAACAAGTGAGTGTCCTCCTGAGGTCTGAGATTGGTCCTCGTTTTGCTAGATGAAGGCCCGAATGATTTTGTCAATATTTTTAAGGGTCCCCTTTGACAAGTTGAGAGCTGTGATGTGGAAGGTGGCCATGGCCGTGAGGACAGACTGTGCGAGTGCCACCCTCCAGGCTTGTTGAGCGGCTTACCTTTCCATCCTGGAAGTCTGCCAGCGAACCTACAGATGAAGGGTTGCAGATCAATCACTTTAAGGCGGCGATAAAGCAGGGGGAGCCCAAAGTAGCATCCCGGGAAGGTGGCGATCTTGGCGGGGAGGACTTGACAGCACATCCTGGAGGTCAATGCCGGCACATCTGATCGGGAAGGCCTCGGTCTTGCTTAACTTTGTGATCATTCCACTTGCCTCCGCAAAGGTCTTCAGAATTGCAGAAATCGCATGAAGCTCATGCTTGTCTGGGTTCGCAAAGATGCTCGCATCGTCAGCATAAAGGGCGATCCTACATCTGGCCGTCCTTGCACAGATGTGCTTGAGGATGCCTCGTCGGGAGGCGAGTTGGAGGATCTGCTGAAGAGGGTCAATGGCCAGGATGAAGATCATTTGAGATACCGGCCGCGGTCGCCCTGATGGAGGCCCTTTGCGTGTCTGAACATCATTCCGGGATTTCCGTTAAGTAGCACTCTTGATGAAGAGGAAGACAGGGAGAGCCATATCCAGTCTCACCACCGTTGCCCAAAACCGAGGCGTTGCATGACCTCCAGCAGGAAGGCCCAATTGACGGAGTCGAAGGCTTTGGAAATGTCAAGCTTTAGGAAGAGGCCCGGGATGTTCCTACGACGTAGGTCCTT
This sequence comes from Aegilops speltoides, assembly GCA_021437245.1. Lineage (NCBI taxonomy): Eukaryota > Viridiplantae > Streptophyta > Magnoliopsida > Poales > Poaceae > Aegilops > Aegilops speltoides. Next base: position 407,830,255 of record CM038145.1, on the reverse strand, counting down.
TATGAGATTCTGGACATGCAAGAAGTTGTCGTGGATGGAGCGCTTCTGCACGAAGGCGCTTTGGCATTTGGAGACCAGCGTTGGCAGGATCGGGGCCAGTCTGTTGGCTAGGATCTTGGAGAAGATCTTGGAGAGGCTATGAATGGGGCTGATTGGTCTGTAATCCCCGACCACCCTAGCGTCTGCTTTCTTTGTGAGCAAAATGATGTTCACTTAGTTGATGAGAGAGGCACTGTCTCCGCGGAGATTAGCAAGCTGGAGGATTGCTTGCACAACATCACTCCGGATGTTCGTTGTGTATGGATCGTCATTGATACATTAGAGACACTGAATTGCCACACCAGAGACCAACCCAGTAGGCATCCTCCATAGGGACTTGTGATATTCAGTTTGGAACGTAAGCTAGTCATCGGGACTGTGATATTCAGTTTGGAACGTAAGCTAGTCAGTTTTGTTGGCACTAAAAGACGAAGTGATAGACGTTGTACACAATAGATATCCATATGTGAAAAAGATAGAAGGCATAGGCAATGATGCAAAAAAAAATGCAGCACAATTCTGGGCGAGGATTGAGTCACATTTAGAAGATTAAATAATATTTTCACTACCAGACTAAACCACTTTTTTCTGGGCGAGGAGGAGGTTGTCGGAGACCTTCTCAGTGATGTCGTGGAGCTCGACGAAGGGACGCTTCGGGCACATGCTAAACTCGTCAATGGACGAATTGTTTCGATGGCACCCAAAGAACTCTTGTTGAAGAAAAACGAGTTGCTGAAGCCCGTTGCCCGAGAAGAGGCGATTGAGCTTGCTCTAGACGGAGTAAGAATCATCGTCATCCTGCACCATGGCGTGAAAAAGATCCTTGGAGATGGTTAGATAGAACCAGCGAATAAGAGTTGCTTACACGACCGACAACTCGGCGTCGGACTTCATGGCATGTGCGTCAATGAAGCCATCAAAGTTCTGTTGGGGGGCTCATGGAAAACAAGATAGAAATAGGTCTTCCAGGAATAGTAGGACGAGTCATCTTGGGAGAGAAGGATGGGAGCGCAATCAAGGATGGTGATGTCGCGGATGTCCAGGTAAGGGTTAGGGCCAGGGCCAGCGAAGGGGTTCGAGCCATCGGAGATGGAGGAGCGACAACCCATGGCGGCGGTTTGGTGAGGGAGAGAGGTGCGGCTGTGGGGAGAAGAATATGGGGTGGGCCGTGACAATGCGGTTGTAGCGGTGGCAGGGGGTTTGTGAGTGGAGGTGCGGCGGCAAGAGAACTACGGCGACAGGGGAGGGGCTGCGGCAGGTGTGCAGTGGCAGCAGCTGGGGAGCGGAGGCGGCACAGGTGCAGTGGCGGCAGAAGCTAGGTTAGGAAAGGGTTGGTAACTGATACCATGTATATAGACAATATTTGGATCAATGCAAATTCATTGATCATATGCCATAGCATATATATAGAGTCCAAGGCTGCGTGATCTCAACCGTAACTGATATACAAGGGAAGGATCGGGAGATATCACTAATTAGGAATTAATAAAAGAGATGTAGCCTGCCTAATGTACATGCAATAATATGCGTACTCAACAGTCATGTGTATATGAGTGATATAAGTAGTTGTTCCTTGCTTGCGTGCACACTATCTGTTGTGGTGTGAGATCTAAACACTACTCACTAACGGAATTACGCACGGGGTTAGGCAAAGGAGATCCCTTCTCTCCAGTTTTGTTCAATTTGGTAGTGATGCGTTGGCTGCTATCAGTGGCGGAGCCAGCTCGGCCGGTGAGCCGGGGCAAAGTCCACGACGCTCCTGCCAGCCGGTTGTTTGCCCATGCAAAATGATGCTTGGCTCTCCATTAATTACTAGTGATCAAAGGAGAATGCATGGCACAGCCCGGGCAGCTGCTCCTGCTAGCCGGGAGGTGGCTCCACCACTGGCTGCTATCCTTGATGTGGCCAAGGCTGCTGGTCACATATCTGGAGTGTGGTTCGACACTTCACTACTTGGGGGGTCTCACTTACAATATGCCCACGATACCATTTTAATGGTGGAAGGTTCGTATATGGCTATATACAATCACAAGTTTCTGCTCCTTTGCCTCCAGGAAATGTCGGTTTGACCAGTAACTTCATCAAGATTGAAGTTATGATGTTGGGACATTCAGAGGAGGAGCGTCAATGTATCACCCACCAACTTAATTGCAGGCTTGGGATCATTCTGACCTCTTACCTTGGAACCCCCATTAGCGATCTCTCATCTTATGATGAAGGATCTTGTCCCAGTGGTGACCAAGATCCAAAATGGAATCAAGAGCCCTTGCAGGGTAGGTTACTGTCCAAGGCAACAGGAATAGTGTTAATCCATTTGTCCTTGTCGAGTCTTCCCATGTTCACTATGGGCTTTTCTTGTCTTCACGAACGCCTTCATGGAAAATTCTTGAAATGTCAATCTAGATTCTTTAAGTAGGGTGAGAAGGAAGAAAAGTATCACATGGTTAAATGGGTGGGAATGTGTGAACCAAAGAACGGGGAGGTGGGGTCTTGGTATCAACTAAATGCATGAATATTGACCTTCTGTCCAAGCTAAGATGTGGCGTACTTTGAATAATAAGGAGGGCTTTGGCTAGATAGTGGGTCCCAATTCTGGCAATCTCTTCTCCCACTACTGCCGATCATGCGGCTCGGGTCGTCAATTTCTGTGGGGACTATTTCTTGAACTCTATTTTAGCTAGATAGGTGGGTCGGAAACCTTTCGTTGGTGATTAAGTTCGGAAAATCATTCTTTATTTGCATGGTTCCCAATGTCTGTGTTCAGGTTGCTCTAACTGACCTGGGGCTTCTTGCGTTTCGGCGAGCGTTTGCCCCTGCGGAGGTGTTCGCTTGGGAGGGTTTCCTAGAGTGGATAGTGATTCATACACCTAGTGTGGATCCAAACTGTATGTCTCGGTACTTGGAGGCTTCCGTCCGCTTCTCAACTAAATATATATATCACACATTGTGGCTTCTCCTAGTGAGGAGGAATTGTCCCAAATCTGGGAGATTAGGCCTCCCTTGAAGATTGAAAATTTCCTGTGGCAATTAGCTCGGGCTAGGGTTCCCTCTGGAGTTCAGGTGCGCAAGCGCAATGGCCCTGGGGATGGGCGGTGTTCCTTGTCAGGTGTTGATCGAGACTCTAATCATATCTTCTTCGTGTGTCTTTTGATTTAGTTCCTGTTCAGTTGCTTGCGGGAAGTTGTTGGCTGCGGGTGGTGCCCCTTCAACTTCCCAGACTTTTTCGATCTATTGTGATCTTGTTCTAGTCAGGATCGTGGTATGCATTAGATTGCCTTTGCGGTTATGGCTTGGATTCTTAGGACGATCCTGTATAAACATGTTATTTAACACTCCTACTTGCTAAGACTGTCTAATGCCATTTACATGTTATGTTGTTTTTTGAAGCAATGGAAAGTGGTTAGCCGGCAGCCGCAGCGCGATGGAACCGATGAGTTCACTTCTAGATTCTGCGCAATGGCACACTGGTTGTCGCCTCTGCCTCCACTAGAGCAGGATCAGGCATACATCTTTTTCTTTGGGCGCTACTCTGCGCCGGCGCACCGGCGGAACGATTCGGCCGGTCCACCTAGGACCGTAGGATTCCTAGCGATGCAAATGATTACTAGCCATCGGATATGCCTCCCCCGCTTTGTTCTTCTTTAGCGAGCGCCGCACATCAGCGAGAGGAGGCTGCGGCGCTATCGACCCCCCGCCATAAACCCCCGCGAGGCGACCAAGTCCGAAGCACCTCCGCACGCCGGGCTCGCCGACGTTCGCCGCCGCTCGCCGCCCTCACGCAATCTCCTCCTCCCACTCGAAAAAAAAATGATCCATGGAGGCACGAATCCTCGCCGGTTCCAGCATGAAAAATCCTCATGCACGCCATCAGATGCAGCTCCCTCCTCGTCGATGATTGCAGCTCCGTCGTCATCCCCTGCTTACAGCTCAGCTCCGCCGTCGTCCCCTGCCTGCAGCTCCGGCGTTGTCCCCTGGTTACAGTTTATCTTCGTAGCAAACTCTGTTAGTAGCAAATGGCATCTCTAGTAGTAGCAAAACTCCGATACGGTTGCAGCAACAAAAATCCATCGCCGCCGTCGAGCAACGCCGCCGTGGATGGAAGTAGCAAAATTTGACTTCGGTTCCAGCAAAATCAAACATGGTTGTAGCAAAAAATAATCGATCGGAAAAAACAGGGATGTAGCATCTCGTGAGAATGAATGTAGCAATCGTCAATACCCGTGGTAACAAAAAACTGACAAAAGGTTGCATCAAGAAGCACAGTACTGGGTCTCGCATGTCATGGAGATGGGATGTAGCAAAAATTCGACAAACACAGGCAGTAACAAAAAATCAAAACGGTTGTAGCAAAATCGTTCGCCGATTCCAGCAAAAAACACCGTGAGAGGAGATTTTGGTCGGGGCTGGGTGGAAGCAAAAACATGAGCCGGTTCCAGCAAAATCAAAACAAGGTTGTAGCAAAAACTCGCCGTTGACGTGGTCAATTGCAGCTCGGCCATAGCGGCTAGCGCATCCGGCTTCGCCGGCCATGGAGAGAGGCGCACCCGGTTGCGAGCAACCCATGGCGAAGAGTATCAACGCAAAAGCAGATCTATTTGGTATATTTTTTTATTCACAGTGGTGAAGAGTATCAACGCAAAAGCCAGTGCGATCACGAGTGACAAAAAATATTAACCGAATAAATTTTCAAGGAGTAAGTTCAGAGTCTTTGCTTAATACACTCTATATAGTAAAGCATTCTTTTGCTTAATCTAGAAAAATCCTCTTGAGTTTTTTTTTTACAAAGAGAAATTCCTTGTGGTAGACCGAGCTTTAGCAAAGAAAGCCATAGTTGAAGCTGCTGGTTACAAACTCGATGAGCTGAACAGTCAACCCATCTTCTGAGTTGCTCTCGTATCGTGGGTACAATCTCTTTGTGTTTACAATCTTGCCAATAACACAGGCTTGTTGGGTCGGACACCTTGCAAAAAAATTGCCTGGCCTCGAACATCTCTGGGACTAGTGCAAGGGCGCGACTATGTCTCGCTTCACGCGAGACACAGCGCAGCCTCGTGTTAAAAGATGCCAGAATGAGCCGGCCCAGCTGGGAATTGAGTCGTTCAGTATTATTATTCTTGCGCTTTTTTTTCAAATTTTTGTTTTTGTTTTTTGCTTTTTTTACTTTTGCTTTCGAAATATTTAAATTGTATCCATTATGGAAATCACTTTACATGCAGAATTGAAAATTGTTGATTGCACATTCACAAAATGTTAAACGTCAATAGAAAAATGTTATTGATCTATAGAAGAAATGTACAATGTGTATGGGAAAAACTAGGCACCGAAACATGTACTCCCTCCGTTCCTAAATATAAGTCTTTCTAGAGATTCCACTACGGGCTACATTCGGAGCAAAATGAATGAATCTACACTCTAAAATATGTCTATATACATTCGTATGTAGTCCGCATTGAAATCTCTAAGAAGACATACATTTAGGAACGGAGGGAATATATGAAAAAAATGTTAATCATTTATTTTATAAAAATAAACATGCATAAAAAATATTCCTGATGTATAGAATAATTTAGAAATGTCTATGAAAAAAGTACGCCCTCTGTAAATAAATATAAGAGTGTTTAGATCACTACTTTAGTGATCTCAACACTCTTACATAGTGATCCGAACACTTCTATATTTCTTTATGGAGGGAGTAGACTTCAAAACATGTAGATGAAAAAAAGGTTAATCCTGTGTTTAAAAAATGTTAAACTTGTATACAAAAATGTTGCTCATATTTAGAAAATGTAATATGTGTATGGAAAAAATATATATGAGAAAATCTAAATTTTAACAAATGTCAATCATGTATTCTAATTTCTTTTTAAAAGTATATAAAAATGTACAATATTTATGAAAAAATTAGACATAAACTATATGTTTTAGAAACTGTTAATCAGGTATTTAAGAATGCGAAACATGTATCTATAAAATGTTTCAGATGCATATAAAAAATGTAATGTGTATGAAAAAACTAGACATAAAAAATATGTTTAAAAAATGTCAATCGTGTATTTGAATTTTGTTAAAGTGTGCATAAAAAAATTCTGACGTATACAAAAAATGTAGATGGAAACCAAGAATTGAAACATAGGAAAGGGATGAAAACTAATGAAAACCAAGTAACACCTCAAAGATTTGTATAGCATAGTTATGTATCATACCACCCTCGCGCCAGATGTAAATTGGGGGGATATTGTGACCCTCCCTCGCGCCCGTTTTTGATGATGTGCCAATCCATGGGGCTCGCTTGATCTATGTGTTTAAGTGGACTCGCAAGTGGGTTGAACATGGTTATTTCCTCCTGGTCTGTGTTAGAGTACGTCATAGTGACCTGTCAAACCAAGGTTGAGCCTATCTCTTCACGATATTCTCTCCCGTCGCCTCCAACTGGTGGTGTAGCACTCTATAACTACCTAAGGGCATGTATAATTGTTCTATCTTAGAAATGCCATGTGGGATAAATGATGAGGTGGAGGAGAGAGAAATCCTAAGAAAAGGCATGTCTTCTCTTATTTTAGAGAAGACAAGAAATGGTCTCTTAGCACAATATGTCTCACCACCTTTTCAGGAATAGCTAGTTATTGAAGATAAAGCTAAGAGATGACCCATTGAAGACTTGTTTTTTTGTTATCTCTAAATTACATGCAAGACTTAAGATAAGACTATCTTATCAGCCATTGTACATACCCTAATGAACCTTCGCGCCGCATTGTCCTGTTTTGAAGTAAGTGCGACATCAAAGATTCTATTGCATATTTATACATCGCACCACCCTTTTATAGTTATAATGATGTGCTGATATGTCGGCATCGTCGATCAACGCATTTGACCGGACCCGCGAGGGGTCGACCATGATGATTTCCTCTTGGTCTGTGTTAGGATAGGCCGTAGTGACTTGTCAAGCAAAGGTTTACCGCATGTCTTGACCAGATTCCCTACGGTTGCCTCCAACTGATGGTGTCGCACTGGGTAACTGATGAACCTTCGTGCCACATTGCCCATTTGTGAAGCAAGTGCCACATAAAACATTTATATTAGATATTTGAACATTACACCACCATTTTATACATATAATGGGCAACATGCAGGTAGGGGAGGTATTCTGACCCTCCCTCATGTCATTTCCATGAACTATAGGGCCCACTCGATCTAGATCCTTGACCGAACTCAAGGGGGTTGGCCATGGTAATTTCCTCTTAATTCGGTTCAGGTAGATAGCATAGCGGCTGATCCTTGGATAATTGTTAAAGTCAACGTGGTAGGTACGTGTGTGATAGACAATAGTGGTGACTGCACATGCTAATCTCTTATGAACTGAGCAAAATATATAGGTGAAAAACATTAATTGCATTATACGAAGCATTCCGTCAATAGCTAAATAGCAATATAGTCATAAATCCAAAATGATAGTTCAACATAGGATGGGAATCCACAAGTCGTATAATGAAATTCAGAAACCAATAGCATATGCAAGATCATGGTGATGGCATAGCAACGAGAGGGGAGAGTGTATGTCCACGTACCCTCGTAGACCGTAAGCGGAAGCGTTAGCACAACGCGGTTGATGTAGTCGTACGTCTTCACGATCCGACCGATCCAAGCACCGAACGTACGGGGCCTCCGAGTTCAGCACACGTTCAGCTCGATGACGATTTCTGGCCTCCGATCCAGCCGAGCTCCGGAGATGAGTTAAGTCAGCACGACGGCGTGGTGACGATGATGATGTTCTACCGGCGCAGGGCTTCGCCTAAACTCCGCGACGATATGGCCGAGGTGGTATATGGTGGAAGGGGGCACCGCACACGGCTAAGGAAAGATCCGTAGATCAACTTGTGTCTCTATGGGGTGCCCCCCTGCCCCCGTATATAAAGGAGGGAGGGAGGAGGAGGCCGGCCCTCTACTATGGCGCGCCATGGGGAGTCCTACTCCCACCGGGAGTAGGATTCCCCCTTTCCTAGTCCAACTAGGAACCCTTCCATGTATTAGGAGTAGGAGAGAAGGAAAGGGAAGAGAGAAGGAGAAGGAAGGAAGGGCGCCCCCCTCCCTAGTCCAATTCGGACTAGTCCAAGGGGAGGGCGGCGGCCACCCTTTTGGCCCTTTTTCTCCTTTCCCGTATGGCCCATTAAGGCCCAATACGAATTCCCGTAACTCTCCGGTACTCCGAAAAATACCCGAACCACTCGGAACCTTTCCGAACTCCGAATATAATCGTCCAATATATCGATCTTTACATCTCGACCATTTCGAGACTCCTTGTCATGTCCCCGATCTCATCCGGGACACCGAACTCCTTCGGTACATCAAAACTCATAAATTCATAATATAACTGTCATCGAAACCTTAAGCGTGCGGACCCTACGTGTTCGAGAACTATGTAGACATGACCTAGAACTATTCTCGGTCAATAACCAATAGCGGGACCTGGATGTCCATATTGGCTCCTACATATTCTACGAAGATCTTTATCGGTCAAACCGCATAACAACATACGTTGTTCCCTTTGTCATCGGTATGTTACTTGCCCGAGATTTGATCGTCGGTATCCAATACCTAGTTCAATCTCGTTACCGGCAAGTCTCTTTACTCGTTCTGTAATAAGTCATCTCATAACTAACTCATTAGTCATATGCTTGCAAGGCTTAAGTGATGAGTATTACCGAGAGGGCCTAGAGATACCTCTCCGACAATCGGAGTGACAAATCCTAATCAAGAATTATGCCAACTCAACATGAACCTTCAGAAACACCTATAGAGCACCTTTATAATCACCCGATTACGTAGACGCTTTGGTAGCACACAAAGTGTTCTTCCGTACACGGAGTTGCACAATCTCATAGTTGCAGGAACTTTGTACAAGTCATGAAGAAAGCAATAGCAGTATACTAAACGATCAAGTGCTAGGCTAACAGAATGGGTCATGTCAATCACATCATTCTCCTAATGATGTGATCCCACTAATCAAATGACAACACATGTCTATGGTCAGGAAACATAACCATCTTTGATTAATGAGCTAGTCAAGTAGAGGCATACTAGTGACTATAGTTTTGTCTATGTATTCACACATGTATCATGTTTCCGGATAATACAATTCTAGCATGAATAATAAAAATTTATCATGATATGAGGAAATAAATAATAACTTTATTATTGCCTCTAGGGCATATTTCCTTCAGTCTCCCACTTGCACTAGAGTCAATAATCTAGTTCACATCGCTATGTGATTGAACATCAATATTCATATCTGTATATGATTAACACCCATTGTTCACATCGTTATGTGACCAACACCCAAAGGGTTTACTAGAGTCAATAATCTAGTTCACATCGTTATGTGATTAACACCCAGAGAGTACTAAGGTATGATCATGTTTTGCTCGTGAGAGAAGCTTAGTCAACGGGTCTGTCACATTCAGAGCCGTATGTATTTTGCAAATATTCTATGTCCACAATGCTTTGCACGGAGCTACTCTAGCTAATTGCTCCCACTTTCAATATGTATCCAGATTGAGATTTAGAGTCATCTGGATTGGTGTAAAAGCTTGCATCGTTGTAACTTTTTACGATGGGCTCTTTTATCACCACCATAATCGAGAAACATCTCCTTAGTTCTCACTAAGGATATTCTTGACCGCTGTCCAGTGATCTACTCTTAGATCAAAATATTCCTATGTCAAACTCAGAGCAAGGTATACAATAGGTCTGCTTCATAGCATAGCATACTTTATAGAACCTATGACTAAGGCATAGGGAATGACTTTCATTCTCTTTTCTATTTTCTGCCATGGTCGGGATTTGAGTCTTACTCAATTTCACACCTTTGCAACACAGGCAAGAACTCTTTCTTTGAATGTTCCATTTTGAACTACTTCAAAATCTTGACAAGGTATGTACTTTTGAAAAACTTATCAAGCGTCTTGAACTATCTCAATAGATCTTGATGCTCAATATGTAAGTAGTTTTTACTGAGGTATTTCTTTTAAAGAACTCCTTGAAAACACTCCTTTATACTTTGCAGAATAATTCTACAATATTTCCGATCAACAATACGTCATTCACATATACTTATCAGAAATGCTGTAGTGCTCCCACTCACTGTCTTGTAAATACATGCCTTTCCAAAAGTCTGTATTAAACCATATGCTTTGATCAACTCATCAAAGCGTATATTCCAACCCCGAGATGCTTGCACCAGTCCATAGATGGATCGCTGGAGCTTGCACACTTTGTTAGTACTTTTAGGATTGACAAAACCTTTTGGTTGCATCATATACAACTCTTCGTTAAGAAAACCATTAGGGAATGCAGTTTTGACATCCATTTGCCAGATTTCATAAAATATGGCAATTACTAACATGATTTGGACAGACTTAAGCATCGCTACAGTTGAGAAAATCTCATTGTAGTCAACACCTTGAACTTGTCAAAAAACCTTTTTGCGACAAGTCGAGCTTTGTGGATAGTAACACTACTATCAACGTCCGTCTTCCTCTTGAAGATCCATTTATTTAACATGGCTTGCTGATCATCGAGCAAGTCAATCAAAGTCCATACTTTGTTCTCATACATGGATCATATCTCAGATTTTATGGTCTCAAGTCATTTCGCGGAATCTGGGCTCATCATCGCTTCCTCATAGTTCGTAGGTTCATCATGGTCTAGTAACATGACTTCCAGAACAGTATTACCGTACTACTCTAGTGCGGACTGTACTTTGGAAGACCTACGAGGTTCTGTAGTAACTTGATCTGAAGTTTCATGATCATCATCATTAGCTTCCTCACTAATTGGTGTAGCAATCACTGGAACTGATTTCTGTGATGAACCACTTTCCAATTCGGGAGAAGGTACAATTACCTTATCAAGCTCTACTTTCCTCCCACTCACTTCTTTCAAGAGAAACTCCTTCTCTAGAAAGGATCCATTTTTAGCAACGAATATCTTGCCTTCGAATCTGTGATAGAAGGTGTACCCAATAATTTCCTTTGGGTATTCTATGAAGACGCACTTCTCCGATCTGGGTTCGAGCTTATCAGGATGAAACTTTTTCACATAAGCATCGCAGCCCCAAACTTTAAGAAACGACAACTTGGGTTTCTTGCTAAACCACAGTTCATATGGTGTCGTCTCAACGGATTTAGATGGTGCCCTTTTAACGTGAATCCAGCTGTCTCTAATGCATAACCCCAAAACGACAATGGTAAATCAATAATAGACATCATAGATTGCACCATATCCAATAAAGTGCGGTTACGACGTTCGGACACACCATAACGTTGTGGTGTTCCAGGTGGCGTGAGCTGTGAAACTATTCCACATTGTTTTAATTGAAGACCAAACTCGTAAGTCAAATATTCGTCTCGGTGATCAGATCACAGAAACTTTATTTTCTTGTTACGATGATTTTTCCACTTCACTCTGAAATTCTTTGAACCTTTCAACTATTTCAGACTTATGTTTCATCAAGTAGATATACCCATATCTGCTCAAATCATCTTGTGAAGGTCAGAAAATAACGATACTTGCCACGAGCATCAACACTCATTGGATTGCATACATCGGTATGTATTATTTCCAATAAGTCAGTAGCTTGTTCCATTGTTCCGGAGAACGGAGTTTTAGTCATCTTGCCCAAAAGGCACGGTTCGCAAGCATCAAATGATTCATAACCAAGTGATTCCAAAAATCCATCTTTATGGAGTTTCTTCATGCGCTTTACACCGATATGACCCAAACGGCAGTGCCACAAATAAGTTGCACTATCATTATTAACTTTTCATCTTTTGGCATCAATATTATGAATATGTGTATCACTACGATCGAGATCCAACAAACTATGTTCATTGGGCGTATGACCATCGAAGTTCTTATTCATGTAAACAGAATAACAATTTATTCTCTAACTTTAAATGAATAACCGTATCGCAACAAACATGATCAAATCATATTCATGCTCAATGCAAACGCCAAATAACATTTATTTAGGTTTAACACTAATCCCGAAAGTATGGGGAGTGTGCGATGATGATCATATCAATCTTGGAACTACTTCCAACACTCATCGTTACTTTCCCTTCGACTATCTATCTATATGAAATTAAACCTATCTATCTAGCTACCTAGATCCATATCATTGATCCACATCCAATTCATCCACATAAAAATTAAACCTATCTATCAACTAGCCAGATCCATATCATCCACATATATATCTGGATCGATACATATCAAAAAGATTAATTATCATATATAATTGGTCTAAATACCTGTATAGCATTAATTCGACCTAAGCACAACTAGAATCCATTGTGAAGATTATCATATGCCTATATAAAATATTCATACTTACATATGACAACACTTATTTAGGTAGGAGAAAAATATAAATGGAAGATCTCTCACTTCAGCCGCTGGCATTGGGTTTGGTGGTGGATGTGCAGCCGGCCTCAAGCTCGGGGGCAGGTGGTGGCTGATCTCTCAAGGAGTGGATGTTGGCCAAAATAAGCCGCGGCTCTGGCTCGGACGCGTCGGGTCCATGGCGTAGGTGTGTGTGTGTGCGTGCGTGTGGTGCACGGGGGTGCCCGTGTAGGAGTACACTATAGGCATGCGTGTAGGTGCATTCTGTTGGCGAGATTGGGGAGGGGGGGGGTGGAGTTGGTCCAAGGGGGCTCGCCACGACCCGGACGTGTGCGTGCATGTCGCGGGCGCGGCCAGAGTGGGCTGGACCAAGCGCTCACTGTGGACTAGGATGTGGGGTACGTGCCCTGACGTGGCCCAGATATAAGAACCCACATATGCGTTGTAACAGGTGCGGGTTGAGTTCATGCTCAAGAAAAAAAAGAAAACGCCGTTCGAGCGGCGGTGGCGTTCGTGTGCCAGCAAACCTTATCGTGTCCATTGTGTGCCCTATGTATCTTTCTTCTTCCTACTTCTTCTGGTGCGAGCTAGAACAAGGTTACAGAGAGAGAGAGAGAGGGAGAGAGGGGGGGTAGAGCTAGGGCAAGCTAGGGTTTAGAGTTTTGGCAACAACAATTGGTATCGGAGCCTCATTGCGGGAGGTGATCGGCCGGCGATGTCGATCGTGCCACACGTCGGCGGGTCGGGGAGCTAGCTGCCGATGTCCGTCCTGATGCTCACTGGTGAGAACTACACCACTTGAGCAATCAAGGTGGAGGCAAACCTGAATGCAGTCGGGCTATGGGAGGCGGTGCTGCCGGCGAAGGACGCGGCGGCTGTGGTGATTGCCAAGAAGGACAAGCTGGCGCGGGCGTACCTGCTCGGTGCTCTGGCCGAGGACCTCCTGCTGCAGGTCTCGTCCAAGAAGACAGTAGCGTAGGTGTGGAGCATCCTGAAGGCACGTTTTGTCGAAGCTGACCGCGTCACGGCGGCGCGGCTGGCCATGCTCTGAAGCGACTTTGAGCGGCTGCGGATGGAAGATGGCGAGGCGCTCGATGCCTTCGCTGGCAAGATTAGCGGCATGGCGACACGCTATGCTGGGCTTGAGTCGAAGCTGGACTACCCGGCGATGGTGAAGAAGCTTCTGGACTCCGCCCGGACCGCCTGTATGCCGCCGTCACCGGGATGGAGCAGTTCTATGATGTGGAGACGATGTTGTTCAAGGAAGCTCCTGGGCGTCTCAAGGCGTTCCAGGAGAGGACGAGGCGGCGTGCGCATGCCGGTGGCGAGCGGGCGGATGGCCAGTTGATGTACAAGGGGGCACAGTGGCAGGCACGTCAACGACAATAGTAAGGTGGGGGTGGCCACGACGACGACGGCGCGGCGAGCACGGTGTCAGGCAACGGAGGGAAGCATCGTGGCCACTGCTACAACTGTGGCGAGCGCGGCCATCTCAAGCGTGATTGCCCAAAGCTGCGGAAGGCGCCGCCGGTGGAGCGGGCACTGCTGACAGACGTCGATGTCGAGGACGCCGACCTCCTCTGAGCCACAGTTGCGGATCCGGCTCGGACGCGTCGAGCGCGTGTATGGTCGCGCGTTGGGCGTGTCGGACGCGTCGGGTCCATGGCGTAGGTGTGCGTGCGTGTGGCACGGGGTTGCCCGTGTAGGAGTACATCATAGGCGTCCGTGTAGGTGCATTCTGTTGGCGAGATTAGGGGGTGCGTAGAGTTGGTCCAAGGCGGGCTCGCCACTACCCGGACATGTGCGTGCATGTCGCGGGCGCGGCCAGAGCGGGTCGGACCAGGCGCTCGGCGTGGACTGGGACGTGGGGTACGTGCCCTGACATGGCCCAAGGTATAAGAACCCCCCATATGCGTTGCAACAGGTGCGAGTTGAGTTCGTGCTCAAGAAAACAGAAAATGCCGTTCGGGCGGCGGTGGCGTTCGTGCGCCGGCAAACCTCGCCGTGTCCATTGTGTGCCCTGTGTCTCCTTCTTCTGGTTCAAGCTAGAACAAGGTTAGAGAGAGAGAGGGGTAGAGCTAGGGCAAGCTAGGGTTTAGGGTTTTGGCAACAACAGTGGAGTCATGCCATCAGGAGAGAGAGAGAGAGAAAGAAAGAGAGGGAGAGAGCACACTACCGCACCCACGTTATAATTAACTAGCTGAGGGTGCGCCGAGTGTATTATGTCGATCTCTGGCTTACATTAGACAAAACTGTTAGGCAACACTTGGCCTATATGGACTACCGCCAAGAAGTTGTGAACTGTGACGAGCACGACCAAGTTGCCCAGCTATTCGCCGTGCCGGCCTTGAAGACTGTCGGATTTAACACCAATAGACCGAATGCGTTTGATATGCAGGATATTTCTTAGGGGTGTCATGGCGTACGTGGCGGTACGCCGAGGCACATGTCAGAGCCGTGAGCCGCAGCGTCGACACCCAGCATAGAGTGGAGTAAACTGAGAGGTCGCTAATTTACACTCGGCGTACGGGAAACACAAGGCAAAACGTGTTTTTCTTGTAATGTTTTATAGGTCATACCGTGACACCAGGCCAAGTTTCCTCTTTTTAGACATCATTTACGCCTTTGTAAAGGCCATTTGATTGTGTTGGACGTATTGGTTGTGTGCAACGTTCTACGGAGAGGCCGGGCATTCGCCCCTTGCAGCTGTATCACCTTAGTATATGAATGAAAATACCTTTTATAGAAGAAAAAAAACCAGACTAGCAAATACCATCGCACACATTTTTCTCCGATCGAACGAAAGATAAACTAGTAGTATTTCCAATGAAAAAAATAGTATACTACGAAAAAATAGTGTGGCTCTTAAAATATGCTATTAGCGTGCTATATCATGCTATTAATGGTGCTATAGTGCGCTATTTTTTTCTCTGGTATGTACTATTTACAGAGGGATTTCATATCGACCAAAAGATAAGATGTTACTCCTTTGTCCTCACCTCCATTCACCCCGGGCCCAGGGTAGTTTCATGACTTCTGTATCTTCCTAAATGTAAACTTCCACCAATAGTGTGCCCGTTTATGACATATGGGTTCAGAACGCTCAAGCGGCTCAGTTACATTGCACAAGGATCTCAAGGCTTGCAAAGGACCACATTAACAAGCATTGTAGGCAGCCAAGAATCTTGGGCAGATGAAAATCATGTGCACACACTACTAGTAGTCTAGTACTCCTGCCCTATAAAACTCGTGCCATTCACCCTCTTATGTTGCCACTCAAACCACACAGTCACATATTCGCGCTGAATCACTCACGAGTCACGGATATTCGGAAAGCAGACTCACAATCTTGGCTTCGTTGACATGATTTATTGTATTATGTTGGGGTCATGAAAGTTCTCAAGGATCAAAAGTTCACAACACTTCATTTTTTTGACTGAACACAACACATAACGACATATGCAAATAGTGTGATGAAGAAATGAGTGGGAGGCATCGGAAAACTACCAGACGCGCCTAGTTCTTTATAGGCAAGGTGGAACTGAGCTGTGAGGTGACATTGCATGTGCAGAACTAGGTGACGTACCACAAGATCACTCGGAGAATGCTTCGTGGCCACAAGAGGAACTTGCCATTCTTTTTTTGTGAATATGCATTGTTGCATATCATTGCATTGATAGGGGTAGAGAGGTAACATGGCGCAACTTTAGGGGGCGTACACGAAACGGCGTCCCACTGAGTGCAAGATGAGCATAGAAGAGGTTGCTTAGCCTCAATACAAGTATTAGGTTACCGGAATAACTAAAGCAGGCCCTTTGCCTCTGGCACGTGCCCACAAGCGAGCCTTATCCTTGATTATGTGAGCAAGCTCGTTGTTCGACAGACGGAGGTTGTCGAGGACAACATCGTTATGGTGTTTCCAGAGGGACCATACGACAAGAGCGATGATGGTGTTAGCTCCTTTGTGTAGGCTGGTCGGGCCGGTGTTGTTGGCAGATACCACCAGTTGAAGAAGCTGTCCGATACGCTGGATGGAGGGATTGGGAGGCGATGCCAAGAGAGGATTCTGTGACAAGTTATCATGGAGAAGGCACACTGGACGAGTGGTGGTCCAAGGTCTCGGGCTCCTGACTACAGGATTTGCAGAGGGGGGTCGTGAGGGAGGTTGTGGTGAGCACGTTGCTCAGCGGTCCAGCACCGATCCATGGAGGCAAGCGACAGAAAGAACTTGGTGCCGGTCTGAGCCTAGCATCGCCAGATGAGGCACCAAAAAGGCACAGTGATTGACCCGAGAAACAGGGCCTTATCGGCAGAACTTGCCTTCTAGACCCCATTGTTGGTCCACTTCCAATCAATTATGTCTGGCTCGGTGCTAAATTGCACCCGTTGGAATTGCCTCCAAAGATCAGCATA
This sequence comes from Aegilops speltoides, assembly GCA_021437245.1. Classification (NCBI taxonomy): domain Eukaryota; kingdom Viridiplantae; phylum Streptophyta; class Magnoliopsida; order Poales; family Poaceae; genus Aegilops; species Aegilops speltoides. The sequence continues at coordinate 407,813,404 of CM038145.1, read as the reverse complement.
CCCAATTACAACAGCAGGGCTAAGGGCTCCGTGGATGTCTCTGATCCATAGGCAATCATGGAGCGCATCACAGACAAGCCATTGGCGGAGCTGCCACCGCGGGACAAGGAGGATCAGGGCAGAAGCAATCTCAGCAATGGATGCGCCTTTGATCCAATTGTCGCACCATACGCGGCACGTCTTGCCATCGTCAATTGTCCAGGCACTACTAGGGAAAAGCCTATACACAGAATCTTACCAGCAGCGCTCTTCAAAATACCACGCTACTGCTATTTAGCAGCAGCACGTGTGGTCAAAACGCGCCGCTGACAGGAAAATAGCAGTAGCGCGTCCACCGCATACAGCGCTACTGCTATAGTTGCCATGACCTCGCCCCCCCGCTAGTTATAGCAGTAGCGCACTATACTAAACAACGCTACTGCTATTCAGATTAGCTGTAGCGCGTTTTGGCAAAAACGCTACAACTATCCCTACCTTATCCCCACGCGCACGACCGGCCCTCTCACTCACACTTTCACTCTCGCCACAGAATCGCTGTCAGGCGTCGCCGCCGCCGCCGCCGCCTTCATCCGTCCGCCGCCGAGGTACTCCCCTCCTTCCGTCCCTCCTTCCTCCTCCTCGCACATCCTCCCTCCGCCTGCGGCCGCCCCTCCCTCCTCCGCCGCTGCCCTCCTCCCTCCGCCTGCGGCCGGCCCTCCTCCCTCCTCTGCCGGGAGCCCTCCTCCCACCTCCCTCGACCTGGCCGCCCCTAGCTACCTCTCCGTCGCCCCCCCACCCCCTGCCACTAGTTAGTACTAGATTTAGTAGTAGTAGATGTTAATTTAGGGTTCATAGCTAGTACTAGATGTTGCTTAGTTAGTACTAGATTTTTAGTAGTAGTAGTGGTAGTTGAACTACTTTAGTTGTAGTTGAACTAGTTTAGTAAGTAAATTAATAAACTAGTTGAACTGTTGAATTAATAGAACTAATGTATTTTTAGTAAGATAATTAATATAACTACTTGAACTACTTTATTTTTAGAAAGAACTAGTTTTTTTTATTTATAGTAAGTTTATATTTAGTAAGAACTAGTTGAATTAATAAAACTAGTTGAACATGTCATATTTGTTGTTATTTTTTAGTTTAAGCAATTATTCGGGATGTATTAGTGATAACTTATATGGTTTCAGGTGACCACCGTCGTCCCCGTCACCGACCCCCTCCGACATCCCCGCCGTCGTCCCAGTCACCGACCCCCTCCGACATCGAGGTGAGACCAGCCAAATATCCTTGTATATCTTGTGTTGTTCCTCAAATAGGATATGTGGTTGCCCAAGTGGCCGTTCATGTTCAGTTTACATCTCCGAGTGGCCTATGTTTTGCCGGAGTGTTGATTAATTTTCGTTCCGGCAAATTTCAGGCGCTCGATATGTCCTTTTTTAGCAAAGGTCATGCCGGATTTTGTCGTGAATTCTGGCATGACTTGTGCTAGAATATGTACAAGTTTAATATTTGAATTATGATTGTAGGAAATGTCGTACTCTGACGACGACGGTCTCCCGGGGGAGTGTAGCTGGTGCCACGACGATCGAGGTATGTGCGATAGGTTTGCTCGGCTGGACGAAGATCGACGCTTTAGCATTAAGCTCGAGGAGACCTTCGATTGTGAAAACGGTACGCAACAACGGCAAGTGTTTTTTCGTAATTAAGCATGACTTCAACTATTTCAACGTCTAATTTTCATATTTTACAATTCGACTAGCTTATCCCATGCCATGCAAGACGCTATGTCTTGAAGAGGATGGGTTTTGAAGACCATGAAAATTCGAAACAAAGAAAATACACCTAAGGACCCATCATGATATGGATTTTGAAGTAAATCTGTGCAATGCTCAGAGCGTAACCCATTTTGGTTGCCAAAATTGGGAAGAACTTTGCAAAATGTATGGTTTTTATGAGGGTATGATTGTCACCATGGATCTTGGTGATCCTGACAGCGAGGAAGACAATATGGACATTTGGGTCCTTGTTGATACGCTTCCGATTGTACCGCTATGTGAGTTTCTCAAACATAGTTATTAACTAATTTATATTGTTTATTTCAAAATAGTTGATAGCTTATTTCCAGTGACAGCTTATTTTGATCCTTCAAAGACTGTGCGGAAGATGGTAGATAAAACCCACTACACCGATGGCACCGAATTAACGTATAAGGAGAAAAATCATCTGATCGCATTTTGTACTCTTCTTGAGAATTACAATGACTATTATCGAACTCCTCCAAATTATGGTGAATACATGCCACTAGTGCATCTGTTGAACCACGATAACTTCTCTGGAGATACCCTGGTAAGATTTTTTACTATTACGACATCCGTGCATCTTTTGCATACTTCTAAAACTAGTACATCATTGCTAACTACGAAGTTATTGTTATGTTTTTCAACAGAAACTCCCGATGGATTGTGTGCCTCATCTGATATCTCTGCATGGTCGCCTCTCGCCTCAAACATACCGCCAGTAAATCTATGGAGCTCACCTGTGCATATCGGATTTCTAAAACCCGTGAACACATGATCATCAAAGAATGGAAGAAATGTATGGACATTCGCAAGGAGGTTCTTGGAAGTAACATTCAGCGAAAGGCAAGAATTGGAGACATGCTAATCTCCATTCTCCATAATGGAGAGTCAGGGGCTATCTTGTTTTTTGCTATTTTGCCTTAGAAAATGTAGTAGGTCTTAATCGAATGTAATAGGTCCTATGAGGTGCAATATGTTTATTATGTGGTAATGTGTTGGAGTTGATAATGATGATACTGAGGAGGTGTTATGTGATGTCAATGATGAAAACGATGATCTTGAGGAGGTGTTATATGACAATGATGTATTATGATGATAAGTTGTTAATGGTATGATGATGATGATGATACTATTATATCATTGGGTGAAAGAATCATGATTAGTTTCAAGTGGATGGACATCCTCTTGAAACTAGTCCACGGTTCTTTCACCCCATGATGTAATAACTCATTATGATGTAAAACAATCTCTAAATTCCTGTTGTATGAAAACTTGTGTAAAGGTGTATGAATACAACATGAAATAGAGAAGAAATAAAATACTAAATAATAGTAGTAGCACGGAGAGGAGAAGCGCTACTACTAATTACCAGAGTGATGTTCGAAGAAGCGCTGCTACTAAGTCAATTTAGCAAGATGGCGTGGGTCCAGACGCTATTGCTAAGCATTAGCTGTGGCGCCTTATCAAGAGCGCCCCCGCCAGCGCTCCATCGATAGGCCCAAACCAGCTGCTGCTAGGCTTTTCCTAGTAGTGAGGTTGAGAATGTGCGGAAGAATTGGCGCCTCTTCATCATTCGGGAGTTGAAGATGGCCCCGAGGACGCTCGGGGTTGTTTGATTGAAGCCAGAGCCAGCGAGCATGAAGGGTGATGCTCGTACGATGGAGATCACACACTAAAAGGCCCGCAAGTTCCAGCGACCATGAGAGCTTAGGCCAACTAACAAAACAACAGCTGGTCTTGGCATCCTTCCGGCCGTGCCAAAGGAAGTCACGCTCCATTGTGGTGATTTTCTTGAGGATTGTAGGGTTTACGGCCATGGCGAGGAGAATGTGAACTGGCATGGTGGTCAGCACGTGGCGCAACAATGCCAAGCGCTCGACATGCGGGAGTAGGGAGACCTTCCAGGTAGCGAGCCTCTTATGAGCAGATCGACCAAATGTGCCTCCAAAGGGCGCGCGGCCACCTAAGGAAGCTGAATTAGCAGCATGGAAGGCATTAGTGGACTCAACTACTAGACATTGTGGAGGCTGAACACTGAAGTCCCTCGTTGGCAGAGATGCAATTGTTTCAAGGAAAGCGTTGCAAATCGGCCGACTGATCTTGTCACGTGGCAAGCGGACGCACACGCCCACACCAACCAAGGGATGGGTGACATGTCGCTTCCTCACGGCACCGTGTTGATGCATGCTGATGCATGTTGTAAATACCCAGCCGTATGAGCTTGGGCTAACTTTTCTTGTGGTGTGTGTATTGGAGTTGTAAATAGGAAGGGCTGCTGAACTTGGAACACTTCCACTGCGTTAGTGCAAACATGTGATCTTACGATCTGTTTTGAAAACAAATGATGTAAATAACAAAATTTCAAGTGTCTGTATTTATAAGGGTTCCTATCCTCCCTCTAGCAAGTGGTAGTTTAATTCAACCAAAGCTGAGACTAGTAGGCCCCTGCACCATGCTATTCTCAAAAGATCACATGCAACATATGCTCCGTTTTTATTGCCTATTAATGACGAAAATTATTTAGTCCAGCATTTCGCCACCATAGTCCTTTAGTTAAATTGACATCGAGGTTTTGATTGTGTATTGCCACAGTAAAAAGGACACGAGGTTTTGACTGTACTGCTGCAGTTCCATTAAATTGGTTGTTGTAGCACTCGCATAAAGATGATACCTACACAGATTCTCCAATTCAATACTACATTGATCATTGTACTTATGTTGGTACGTATTTGAATCCCTTTAGAAGACCCCGATGCTTCTCCATTCGTATCACATGCACACGCACTAGCAGTTAGACACTTGCAAAAACCAGTATTGCTTATATGACAGACAAGGGGTGGTAAACACATTGGAGTTGGAGGCATCATGATATTCTTAGGCATTCTATTTCAAATGGAACCCAGTTGTTGACATGTTAGTTGCGTGTTGAAAACTGTGAAATCCACACTCCGGTATACTGCACTGAGAAGATCATATAAACCACACGCTTAATGCTTAGCTTCCGCAAGCCACTTTTTCAAGCTATTCCAGATAGACATCAACTCCACCTCGTACTTACCTAGTTCGATCTGATTTGGTGAACTGATTAGAGATAAATGGAGTTGGACATAATTAGGAGTAGGAAGCATTCAGGAATATTTAGATGCAGTATGGTCTCGTCTGACTTTGGCTCCAGGACTATAATTGTTTAGCAACTTTAGAAACTTCAAGTGCCGGGCTTGTTCCCGGAGTTTGTTTTGTTGTTTTCATCCAAGTTGTGTAAGTTCATGTTGATGCCGAGGCCATGAGCATGAAGTATGTTGTGGCTGCATCTCGTAGGGAATTAATAAAATGCTTCATTTTCAAAAAGAAATGTTTGGTGTGGGTGCTAGACTAGCAAGAGTAGTGTTGAGAGCTGCGAACATGTAAAGGGTTCAAAATTTTACCTCAAGCTCATTCCTTTAACTAGGTAGTTCACGTATCCCTTAAAAGATTTTAGACAAGAATTTCCACTATTGAATAACGTAAACAATTCAGAAATTAAACATGTATATTTGCACTGTGTGCTAGGAATAAAAAAACAAATTTGGGCCATGTTCTATTTTTTAATATTAATTCCTTCTCGCATCAGACAAGAACAGTTGTTCGCAAAGAACACAAGACCAGACTACTTGCACAAACATTTGTGGTTCAGATTAATTTTTCAAATAAACAGAATACTATTCGTATCTCTCTCTCTCTCTCTCTCTCTCTCTCTCTCTCTCTAGAGTTGGACACACTACGTACATTGTAACCGGGAAAAGAGCTTCATTTTAGTTGCTTTACCAATGCTGTTAATTGTGAGAGATGTCAGTGTCATATTTAGGCATGTTGCAAATTCAGGATTAGTTTTAATGTTTGTGCAACCTTGTGACGTCCACATCATGGATTTCAAGCATGGAGTGTGTATGCCAGAAACTAGCTTTGAACTGCATTTGGTGCAATCACAGTTTCGACCCGGTGTAGGTAGAATTTACCACAAGCACGCACCACACGAGCAGCCTATCTCTTTCACTCCTTTGGCCAATCCAGCATGCGCATCGCCACGAGTCCATTCTCTTCTCTACCTTCCTACTCTGGGCAAGAGCTGTTGGGACAAACCCACCGGCGACATATGCCGAACCGCCCTCCGGCGACGAACGTCGGACGAAGGTAGAAGAAGATGAACAGCATTTTCCGGCGACGAACGCCCCGGCCGCCGAACGGCCTGTATGTTGGCTTCTATTCAACTCAACTACCCAAACACACATACATGGAGGTACACACGCACACACGCAGCACAACCCTGGAAGAACTCTCACATCGACCGGGCGATACCACGGTCCCGACGGAGACTACATCTTCCTTAGGCCCTCCCCTCGGCTCGGCAACAGATCGGCACCGTGGCGCGGCAACAAACCGGCGCACCCAACTAGTAGACATGGGAGGTATTTATACCCTGTGCACACACACACCTAGCTAGCTACCACGCACGCACGCGCTAATCTAGCTAACTGACCTCGCCCAACTAACAACCTGGACGCACTACTTATCCTAACAACCCACGCATGCACTAACAGCCGCACAAACAGCTCGCCCACACGCCCGAGCAACGGACTCAGCGTGATCTCCTTGCATGCAGCTTCGTTGGTTGCCTGCTCCGCGACGACTCGGTTCCACGATCGCACGGCCCGCCACGAGCGCACGCGTCAAGATTAGCACTAACATTTTCCTCTAATCTTGACACGGCTCGCCGTCGACCGTCGCTTTGAACGCATCCGTCTGTCGCAGTAGCGTGCCGCTGTCGTCATCCTCGCCACGCCCACGGACTCGACCTTGCACGCTGGCGCCGTCACCGCCATGCTGCTGCACGCCCACGGCCTCCTCGGCGCGCCGTCGTGGCTGACTGCGTCGCGTCCCTCGTGGTCGACGTTCCGCCGCCAGCCACGGCCGCCGCAGCCTCCATGCTGCCGTGCAGCGCCTCCATGCCGCCCGCCATGACGCGCCGCCGCCTCCGTGGCCTCCGCGCTCGCCGCACGTACGACGTCACCGCCCGCTGCCTCCGTCACGCGCCATGACAGCCGCGGCGCCGCCCACCTCCATAGGCCGACACACGGCCCGGAGCTCCATCGCGCAGCCGCCGGCGCCGCCATCTCTACCACGCCTCTGGCACAGCAAGCACGCCCAAGCACGCCCAAGACACCAAGCTCTGATACCAATTGTTGGGACAAACCCACCGGCGACATATGCCGAACCGCCCTCCGGCGACGAACGTCGGACGAAGGTAGAAGAAGATGAACAGCATTTTCCGGCGACGAACGCCCCGGCCGCCGAACGGCCTGTATGTTGGCTTCTATTCAACTCAACTACCCAAACACACATACATGGAGGTACACACGCACACACGCAGCACAACCCTGGAAGAACTCTCACATCGACCGGGCGCATACCACGGTCCCGACGGAGACTACATCTTCCTTAGGCCCCTCCCCCTCGGCTCGGCAACAGACCGGCACCGTGGCGCGGCAACAAACCGGCGCACCCAACTAGTAGACATGGGAGGTATTTATACCCTGTGCACACACACACCTAGCTAGCTACCACGCACGCACGCGCTAATCTAGCTAACTGACCTCGCCCAACTAACAACCTGGACGCACTACTTATCCTAACAACCCACGCATGCACTAACAGCCGCACAAACAGCTCGCCCACACGCCCGAGCAACGGACTCAGCGTGATCTCCTTGCATGCAGCTTCGTTGGTTGCTGCTCCGCGACGACTCGGTTCCACGATCGCACGGCCCGCCACGAGCGCACGCGCCAAGATTAGCACTAACATTTTCCCTCTAATCTTGACACGGCTCGCCATCGACCGCCGCTTTGAACGCATCCGTCTCGCCGCAGATGCGCGTCCGCTGTCGTCATCCTCGCCACGCCCACGGACTCGACCTTGCACGCTGGCGCCGTCACCGCCATGCTCGCTGCACGCCCACGGCCTCCTCGGCGCGCTGTCGTGGCTGACTGCTCGCGTCCCTCGTGGTCGACGTTCGGCCGCCACGCCACGGCCGCCGCAGCCTCCATGCTGCCGTGCAGCGCCTCCATGCCGCCCGCCATGACGCGCGCCGCCTGCGTGGCCTCCGCTTCGCCCGCCGCGTCGACGACGCCACCGCCGCTGCCTCCGTCCACGCCATGACAGCAGCGCGCGCCGCCACCTCCATAGGCCGACACACGGCCCGGAGCTCCATCGCGCAGCCGCCGGGCGCCGCCATCTCTACCACGCCTGCACAGCAAGCACGCCAAGCACGCCCAAGACACCAAGCTCGATACCAATTGTTGGGACAAACCCACCGCGACATATGCCGAACCGCCCCGGCGATTTAACGCCGGACGAAGGTAGAAGAAGATGAACAGCATTTTCCGGCGACGAACGCCCGCCGCCGAACGGCCTGTATGTTGGCTTCTATTCAACTCAACTACCCAAACACACATACATGGAGGTACACACGCACACACGCAGCACAACCCGGAAGAACTCTCACATCGACCGGGCGATACCACGGTCCCGACGGAGACTACATCTTCCTTAGGCCCTCCCCTCGGCTCGGCAACAGACCGGCACCGTGGCGCGGCAACAAACCGCGCACCCAACTAGTAGACATGGGAGGTATTTATACCCTGCACACACACACCTAGCTAGCTACCACGCACGCACGCCGCTAATCTAGCTAATCGACCTCGCCCAACTAACAACCTGGACGCACTACTTATCCTAACAACCCACGCATGCACTAACAGCCGCACAAACAGCTCGTCCACACGCCCGAGCAACGGACTCAGCGTGATCTCCTTGCATGCAGCTTCTGTTGGTTGCCTGCTCCGCGCGACGACTCGGTTCCACGACTGCACGGCCCGGCCACGAGCGCACGCGTCAAGATTAGCACTAACAAGAGCAGCTAGCGACCTACACATGCATACACAACCGATGCCCTCCCGCCGGTGCACCTTCTCATCTCACTGCCACTATTGTGCATGCACCTTCTCATTACCTCATGTACAAATTGTTGTTTACAATTTATTATGTGCAGACTGCAGACCTAGGGTAAAAAGGGTAGCTCAGTTCTTATGTGTGGTACCTAATTTTTAACAACCACAGGATCTAGAGAAAGATTTCAGCCATCCACTCAAAAGGTCAGACCACCTGGAGAAAGATTTCAGCCATCCACCAACATTTGAATGTTTAACAAATCTCTCAACAATTTGCAAGACCTGCACTCCTTGTGATAAATATCTCTCACATGGCCAGAAATAGATGTAGCAAATGATCTTCTCGCCTGCTACCTTGCTACTGTTTCCTATCCTCCAATTGATTCCTTGAAATCTTTGCCAGATGAAAAAAAAGTCATGTGCCCAAGGACTACCTGCAACCAATAAAAGTCACCCCGGTTCACGGGACTTCCCTCGCTACTCACAACACATGGTCAAAACCCACGGTCAAACACTCCCAGTGGACTCAAGACCTAGACTTAGAAAAGTGGATTATAAACAATGTTCTACTCCCTCCATACCATAATATTAATCGTCTTTCAAGGTAAGCTTGAAAGACGATCTATATTATGGGACAGAGGGAGCACTATTTTGTGGGAACTTGAATCTTCTTGATGTTGTGGTACTATTGCAGACCTACTTCATAAAGTGCACCACCCTCTTCAACTGGAGACCACCAACCCTACCATGTTAAAATAGGTTGCGTATAAAAGGTCTCCTGAGTAACTAACATGAAGAAATGTGTCACCAAACAAATGTACTTTGTCCAAAGTGAATTAATTTGTCATAGAAAACCTATTATTTATTTCTTTTTTGCTACCAGTAATGACTAAGTTATCCCTGGTTCAATACACGAAGTATTTTGTACGTACATCATGCAAGCTTTCTTAAAGAAAAAATGCCACGTTGCAGGCAAGCCACGAATTACTGGTCATGTGCACAAGCACTGCTCGCAACCTATAAAATCACCCACTTTCCTCGCCACTGCATCACCACACACTCACGCTGAATTACCCAGAGTCATTAGCTACCTAGCGCGTAGGCTCGCAGTTGTGGCCTCATTTTGATGCACTTTATTTTGTTCTTGTGTAGAGATGAAGGTTGTCGATGATGACAATGCATCATACCGACCTATGTATGCTATTGGCGTGAGAAAAGATATGAATGAGCGGCACCGAAAATTTTCGGACGCAAATATTTCCTTCGTCGGTGGGGTAACATCGTAAGAAATGGCCATCCTCGCTCACCAGGAACATTTCCCGGGCTCGTTGGCCTAGCATCCCGTGGCCATGCTTTGCTACTATCCAAAGGCTCACAAGATATGGAAAGTTGTAATTGATACCAGCTTGTCAAGATGCCAAGGGCATGCATGACGGGCCAATGTGTCAATGGGCGGTCGCAATCATCGAGCTAGTGAACTTTATGTGTGTCAATATAATTGAGTTTTCCCAACACACACCGGTAGGGAATTCTGGTGCGTGGTGTAGTGGTGTGTGAGAGTTTTCACAAGTTGCTGGCTATGGCGTGTGAGCAACTACAACAGAATTTCGGCCTCAGTGCAAAAAATGGGGAAAACAATCCTAGATTGTCGATCAAACATGGATTGTGTAGAGTCAAGCGGAGGGATCTCAAGCAACTTAAATGTATATATAGAAGTTAGATATAGAACACAACTTTTGTGACAACAATCTCATCTCTCTCAAATCAAAGAAACATTGATGCCTCATTCTTTCTTTCTTTTCGAGCCTTTTGGGACCTCATTCTTTGTATTATTTATTTAAAATTAATAACACTACGCAGCAGAGTCCTCCTGTTTCCCTAAAAAAAATCATTGATCAAACATTGATGCCTCATTGAGATTTAAAAAAACTCCTTTTGATACATTGAAATTTTGCTAACAAGGCCATTGATCAAAGATTATGCTTTCTATTTGTTGCACCCTTTTTGGTGGTTATGGGTGATAGACAATCAGTTTCCTTTCAAAAACATAATAGAGAAGAGACACCTGTAATTCAAACGTAACAAGACTTATCGACCGTTATGAAACAAAAAGTTTCCTTTGTGGGACGATACCAGAAGAGGAAACTATGAAAACGTATTGTAGGATTACATATATTGGTAAAAATATGTATTATAAACAGCGTTCTATTATTTTGTGGAACTTCAATATAACCAACCATATCATGTTACTATAGGTTGTGTATAAAAGGTCTCCGAGTAATCGACACGAAGAAATTGTCACCAAATAAACGTATTTTGTCCAAAGTGAATTAATTTGTCATAGAAACCCCGGTTCAATACGTGAAGTACTTTGTACATGCATCATGTTTGCGTTCTTTAGGAAAGAAATGTCACGTTGCAGGCAAGCCACTAATCACTAGCAGACAAAAAAAATTATGTTCATGTGCACAGGCACTGCTCGCAACCTATAAAAATCACCCACTTCCCTGGCCACTCACATCACAGCCACACGCCTACTGGACTTACCCACAGACATTAGCTAGCTAGCGAGTAGGGACACAGTCGTGCCTCATTTTGATGCGCTTTATCTTATTCCTATGTAGAGTTGAAGGCTCTTGTGATGACAATGCATCATAAAGACCTATGTACACTATTGGCATGATAAAAGATATGAATGAGTGGCATCAGAAATTGTTCGAATGCGAAGATCACATCTGGTGGTGGGGTAACAGCAGAAGAGATGGCCATCCTGACCAGTCATCCTGGAACTTTGCTATCCAGTGCCTGTTGGCCATGTTCTTGCTGGTGGGGTAACAACAGGGAACGTTATATTTGGAACCTGTCACCATCGTACCAGCTTGGCAAGAAGAGGAGGGGCAATCATAACGGCCCGATGTGCCAATGGGCTGTTTCAATCACTGAGTTTGTGAACTTTACATCTGTGAGAGTTGTCACAAAGTTACTTGCTGCGGCCTAGGAGCAACTACAAAAGAATCTGGGCCTAAGTGCGAACATGAAAAAAAAACTTTCATACACCACCGGATCAAACATGGATGTGTACGGTGTCAAGCACATGGATCTCAAGTAACTCTAAATGTATCTATAAAAGTTAGATATAGAACAGTACTTTTGTGATAATGACCTCGTCTCTCTCAAATCAGGGTAACATTGATGCCTCATGTCCTCCTAGTTTTATAAAATCCTATTTTAAGGGAAGTTTTATAATATCATTACACATATTTGTTGCATGGAATCCATGAGTGTGTGAGTATATAAGAATTAAGACTGCTTAGCTTGCTCTCTATCATCCGCATGGGAAAACTTGTAAAATTCATATTGCTCGATAGGCCATGTGAAGTCTCACAATACCTGCCCATGCAAGCACTCAACCCGCGTGCAGTGGCATAACCATAAATATGTTAACATTGGCACTGCATTTTCCACAAACGCAATGAACATGCTACACTAATACCCGACTTAGCCCTTCCCTGAACATTAGAAGTGATGCTTGATCGTGCACACCCATGAGTTCAACTTGGTTGGCGATAGCTCGAGAAATCTTCTACCATATTATTGTTTACAAGAATCTTGAATGGCCAGTTTAGGTTCTCACTATGCTACCAGACTCCTTCGGTTTAACACTTACTATTCATAAGTTCCAGTTCCTGGTTTGTGCGGAATTTTGGCACAGAGTCATCCTTCATAAGTTCCTTCAATAAGTTCAGAAAAGAACATCAGATGTGGTAAACACTTCTTTTGCTTCATCCATAAAACTCCTTTTGATACATTGAGATTTTGCTAACAAGGCCATTGATCAAAGATTGTGTTTCCATTTATTGCACCCTTTTGGTGGTTATGGGTGATAGACTGGATGAGCGGAACCTTCATCTTGTGTTTTGAGTTGCTCTCACGTTGTGGTTGTATTCTTTCAAATACCAAGTGCGTATGGCAAAGAGATTCGGTAGGAACCGTAGGTTGTGAGCAAAGCCATGCGAGAAAATGCTTGGGCGCGAAGGATCAACTCTTTAAGCAACCTGTCGATCAACTACATTGTGGAGTTTCTGGACCTTCGGGTCCGTTTGGAGCAGTTTCAGCTTTCACCGGACATTGATGATGACATAACCTGAAATTCAAGGCAAGCGGAGAGTATTCTCATGGCTTCGCTTATAGGATCCAACTATTGGGCTCCATGACGACAACCATGAACATGATTATTTGAAGTTTTGGGCACCTCCTAATGTCAAGTTCTTCTCCGGTCAAGCGATTCAAAACAGGATGTGGACGGAGGATAGATTGGAGAAGCAAGGTTGGTAGAATTGTGCACTATGCACCCTATGCAGATGGGCAAATGAGATGTCCGCACACCTCTTCTATCGGTGCAGGTTCAACTTACGCGTTTGGAGATTGGTAAAGGAGTGGCTTGTCCTAGGGCCTTTGGAGATGCAACAATGGCCAATGGAGTGCAACATCAACCATTGGTGGACAAACATGTCGAAACCCAAAGACGGTGAACCGGAAAGCCATGGCTTCCTTACTATGCTTGTTGGTTGGGTCATTTTAACGAGAGAAATGCTAGAGTCTCCAGAACAAATGAACTCCGCCCTTCTACATCCTCAAACTAATACAAGATGAAGCCAAACTTTGGGTCACGGCAGAGCAAGGCACATGACCATCATCATGCCGCGGGAGTAGTTGTATTCCTTTTGTTGACGGGCGGGCTGTGCTGTGGAGCCACTTTTATGTACTCTAACACTCTCCTCCTTTATTAATGAATGAGGCAAGTCCTTGCCGGTGTTTCAAACAAAAAGTAGGAACTGTGGAACTGTGTGCGTCAGTATAGTCCAAACCAGATCAGTTTCCTTTGTCAAGCATAATAGAGGAGGTCACATGTAATTCAAAACATAACAAGACTAATCAGTCCTGTTATGAAACAAAACGTTTCATTTGTGAGACGATACCAGGAAGAACAAACTAAGAAAAGTATAGTAGGATTACATATATTGGTAAAAGAAGTGTATTATAAACAATGTTCTATTATTTTGTGGGAACTTGAATATTCTTGATATTATGGACCTACTTTGTAATGTGCATCACCCTCTTCAACTGGATACAACCAACCATGTCATGTTACAATAGGTTGTGTATAAAAGCGTCTCCAGAGTAACTGACAAGAAAAAAATGCGCCACCAAACAAATGTACTTTGTCCAAAGTAGAAAACATATTTTTTTATTTATCTATATACATTCAGAAAATAAAATGTGAGTATTCTCAGTTTACATATACCATTCATGAGAAACAAAAATTAAGGCAAACAATTTAACTTGTGATTTACATGCATGACTAGATGAGTAGCAGTATGTACAAGGGTAGATTCATGCAAAAAGAATATAAAATGCATGATTTGATGATGTGGCATTGTTATGCATGCATGGATTAACGCAAAAGATACCTTAATAATACATGCATAACATGTTGATATCACAATCGATCAGCCGGCTATCAATAATTAAGGTGGCGTGAAAGCACGCAGAAATCTAATAGATGGGACAGGCAATTTAGATGTAAAAGATATAGGATTTTGCATTTTCCAATAATTAAGAATGATATAAAACCGAGCGGCTAGTTGCAGATAAAAGATTTGTAAAGGTGAAGTGTGACTTCAAGGCGTCACAAACTACTCCCAAGCTGAAGGCAGTAGATAATTGTGTATTAAGGCAACCTGCAACTACATATACTCCAGAAATATTTAAGATGTTTGAACAGCAAGTGCTTCGGACCCTGAACTACCCTTGTGATGAAAATGATGAAATAATAAAAACTCAGTTCGATTTCCTCTTTTTGCTATCAGTAATGACTAAGTTGCCCCTGATTAAAAACGTGAAGTACTTCATATGTGGCAAAATAGTATCAGTAATGAGTAAGTTGCCCATGCTTGTGTTCTAGAAAAGGACATTTTGCAGGCAGTCATGAGTCTTTGTTAAACAAAATATTTTAAGGTCATGCGCGCACACATTGCCCGCTCCCTATAAAGTCGACCTCATTCACACCACTTCCTTTGCATGTCGCACCACATGATCACACACCCACGCTGAATCACTCATGGGTCACAGGGGCTTCATCTTACTATAATTTCTTTTATTCTTTTGGGGCAATATATGCTCTTCACGATGACTATGCCGCGCAAAGGCCTGTGCAGTAACCACTGTGATAAGATACGAGTGTGAGGCATCGGAAACCTCATGGGTACGGCATTTCCTTGCTGGTCTCGGGTAGTAGCAGAAGAACTAGCAATCCTGCCATATGTGCTCTATCCACCGCCTGCACCTACAAGGAACGTTGTAATTGAAAGCTGTAATGAACGTACCTGCAGGACCTGCAGTGTGCACGCATGCTCTGAAGGTTACTGTGTGTGAGTGGTTAAGTAGCTTTTCCTTGCTTGCGTGCACACTATCTGCAATCGTGTGAAATGTGAACACTACTCCCTGAGCCCCAAACTGCTTCCCATCTCCTCGCACAAGCAGATACCTCACTCACGGTATTTCCCAATAGAAGAAAAACAAGCAGATCTATTTGGTATGTTTTTTTATTCACAGTGGTGAAGAGTATCAATGCAAAGGCAGAGTGATCACGAGTGATTAAAAATATCAACCGAATAACTTTTCAATGAGTAAGTTCAGAGTCTTTGCTTAATACCCTCTATCTAGTAAAGCCTTCTTTTGCTTAATCTAGAAAAATCCTCTTGTGTTTTCTTTTATAAAGAGATATTCCTTGTGGTTGACCGAGCTTTAGCAAAGAAAGCCATAGTTGATGCTGCTGGTCACAAACTCGATGAGCTGAACAGTCAACCCATCTTCTGAGTTGCAATCTATTTGTCTTTACAATCTATTTGTCTTTACAATCTAACGAATAACACAGGCTTGTTAGGTTGGAGACCTTGCAAAAAAAATTGCCTGCCCTCGAACATCTCTCGGGACTAGTGCAAGGCGACTATGTCTCGCTTGGCAGAGACACAGCGCGCCTCGTGTTAAAAGATGCCGAATGAGCCGTCCCAGCTGGGAATTGAGTCGCTCAGTATTATTACTTTCTTGCGTTTTTTTTCAATTTTTGTTTTTAATTTTTGCTTTTTAGTTTTGCTTTCAAATATTTAAACTGTATCCATTATAGAAATCACTTTACATGCAGAATTGAAAAATGTTGATTGCACATTCATAAAATGTTAAACGTCAATAGAAAATGTTATTGATCTATAGAAGAAACATTGGAACTGAAACACGTATATGAAAAGAATGTTAATCATTTACTTTATAAAAATAAACATGCATAAAAAATATTCCTGATGTACAGAATAATGTAGAAATGTATATAGAAAAAGTAACCCCTTAAATAAATATAAGAGTGTTTAGATCACTATTTTAGTGATCTGAACACTCTTATATAGTGATCCGAACACTGTTATATTTCTTTATGGAGGGAGTAGACTTCAAAACATGTAGATGAAGCAAAAATTAATCATGTGTTTAAAAAATGTTAAACTTGTATACAAAAATGTTGCTGATATTTAAGAAAATGTAATATGTGTATGGAAAAATAGATATAAGAAAATCTAAGTTTTAACAAATGTCAATCATGTATTTTAATTTCTTTTTAAAAGTATATATAAATGTACAATATTTATAGAAAAATAGACATATAAACTATATGTTTTAAAAATATTTAATCAGGTATCTAAGAATGCTAAACATGTATCTATAAAATGTTTCTGATGCATAAAAATGTACAATCTGTATGAAAAATCTAGACATAAAAAATTTGTTTAACAAAAGTCAACCATGTATTTAAATTTTGTTAAAGTGTGTATAAAAAAATTTGTTCTAACTAGATAGCAATATTGTCACGCAACCAAAATGATAGTTCAACATAGGACGGGAATCCACAAGTCGCACCATGAAATTCAGACACCAATAGCATATGCTACGCAGAGCTATAATACAGCGATTTCTCTGGGGAAGCGGCGCGTGGTGCGGGGAAGGGCATTCCCTCTCCACGGATATAGATGGGAATTGCCACGCTGTTGCCCCCTTTCATGCTCAATAAAGTGTTCAGTCAGCTCCTAACGGACAGGTTCCGGATCTTCTCCCATAGTTGTTATGGGTGGACTTACAACTGGTGTTTGCACCGCAACCTCAGGGATTGTCGGTGCAGGCACAACAGGTAGTGAGAAAAATGGCTCCTGAATAAATTGGATTAGGTGCATGCACCCTGTTCTCCTCAAGATCAATTATCCGAGCTACCATGCTCCCCCTCATGTTTTCATCCTCTAAGAAGACTGCATGTCTTGTTTCTACAAACTTTGTGTATCTCTCGACAGAGAAACGAATACCTTTTGATCTATCGATAGCCAATGAACTGGCAACTAACTGTTTTGGTATCTAACTTTGCAATGTTTGGATTAAACACTTTTGCCTCAGTTGGGCTCCCCAGACTCTCAAGTGTTGTAGAGAGGTTACTCTTCCTGTCAATGACTCGTACAATGTTTTGGGAACCGAATTGCTTGGTACCCTATTAAGAATGTGAATGGCGGTTTTCAGTGCCTCCAGCCATAATCTCAACGGCAAGGTGGTGTAAGTCATCATCCTGCGCACCATATCCATAAGTGTACGGTTACGCCTTTCAGCTACTTCATTTTGCTGAGGCTCGCCCGGCATTGAATACTGGGCCACTATGCAGTCTCCTATAAGAACTTTGCAAAAAGTCCAGGGACTTGGCCATAAGGAGTGTGCCGACCGTAGTACCCCCCCCCCCACGGTCAGACCTGACTATCTTTATTCTTCTATCATGCTGATTTTCAACATCAGCTTCGAATATCTTAAATTTATCCAATGCTTCAGATCTTTCTTTGATTGGATAAATATAACCATATCGGGAGTTGTCATCTGTGAATGTTATGAATGAGTCATACCCATCCACGCTTTTCATAGGAAATGGTCCACAAATGTCAGTGTGAATGATTTCTAGTGTTCCTGTGCTACGGTTTGCAACCTTTTGATTTGTTTTACATACTTCCCTTTAATGCAAGCAATGCATTGCTCTAGGTCTGAGAACTCTAATGGAGGGAGAATTTCGTTTTTTAACAGGTCTTTTTATTCTCCCCCTCGAAATATGACCCAAGCAACAGTGCCATAATTTCGATGAGTCGTGTGTTCTCTTTCTTTTCTTGTTCTTTATTCGACACGAAACATGCTCATTCACATTACACACGAATACACTTTTTCACGCAGTGATAATAAATGAGCTCATTGTGAAGTAAAAGCATCACCCACATAAGCTTTATTAAACCATATGGCACACTTGCCAGGTCCAAAATAATAGTCATAATGATCTTTGTCCAAACATGAAACACTAATCAAGTTTTTGTGACATGAAGGAACATATAGAACATCTCTAAGCAGAAGCGTGAATCCATCAACTAACTCCAGGGAGATGTCGCCGACAGCTTCAATTTCTGCTTGAACTCCATTTGCAACTTCAATGTATCTTTCGCTTCTTTGCATAGTCCACGTTAGATGGAATGTATCCTTGTAATGAATTTGCAACATGAACGGTTGCACCTGAGTCAATCCACCAAGTAGATTTCGAAAACTTTGTATACAAGGATTCATTTACAAAAGAAACTATGTGGTTACCTCTCTTTGCCATTATTGACTTTAGCCAAACCGAGCAATCTTTCTTGTAGTACGAGTCTGCTTACAATGGAGACATGTGTCTTTGTCCAATGGAAAAGACTTTTGTTGATGCTGATGGTGCGTGGGAGCTTCTCCATGTGGCTTTCAAGGAGAACCTTTGCCACTTTGATTGTTATTCTGTTTCTTATTATCCTTCACATAGTTTAGAGAACCACCATATGAGGTTTTATGTCTTTCCTCTTCTTGCACACACATGGCCTTAGTCTTTTCAATGTCCCATTTTCCAAGCGAAATGTTATAGTTGACAACAGAAGTGTCAAACTCTTTTGGCAGTGAAGCCATGACCAGGTGAACAAAAAGTGCAGGCCGGAGCACCAAATCCTCATCCATGGGTATAAGCTTAGCTACCATGTTGCTCATCCTGAAGATGTGCTCTCTTATGTCATGTCCACCGCCTGTGTACTATTCTGACACTAGCTGCTTTAGCAACTGGGTAGCATATATTTTTTAAGAACCAGTGAACTGGCTCTTTATCTTTTCAAGAAGCTCCCCTATGGAAGTACACTCTATTGAGCCCACAATAGTGTTCTCAATTGTGTTCTTTATAAATGCCATGCACTTTTTATTGGCGTTGAGCCACTTTTGGTTTCGAGGGAATATGACATCTCCACTGGAGCATGATCCTCTTCTTTTGTTCCAAGCAAGATCATCATCATCTTTTGCATCTCTGACCGCCTCTGGTGGTTTGACCGGCTGTGGAGTGTCCACAACCCAGCCCACCTCAAGACAAACAAAAGCCAAATCGACTTTCTTTCTCCATTCAATGTAGTTATCACCTCTGAGGGTTGGAACATTCTTAAGGCAACTCATCAAGTAGTACCCTCCTGAAACCACAATGAAGTGGGATCATGACAACAATTGCATGCTTTAATCCAACATTGGTCAAAATTAAACATACAATTGTTTATGCAATTCAATCTATATCGCCGTTGGGCAAAGGTAGAAATAAATGCACCTTTTGTAACAATAACAAATCATAATCATGTTATTAACAATGTTGGTCATAAAAATAATATATAATTGTTTCAAGGATCACATTAACATGCTCAAAATTTAATTTCACTTTAGTTCTATTTACTTTTGAAAGAAGAGCACTTTTATTTATCTGAGTGGAAAAACATGAATAAAAAATTCATAAAACTTTTACTTTCAGAAGCATTTCTTTTACTTTTCTATTTTCTAAACAAAATTTTCGTTGGATAATTTTGAATAGAAAAATCTATATAAAATTTGCCCAAAAAACTGGACAAAAAACAAATAAAAAACGACAGTGCAGCCCCAGCCACGACGTGGCGCAGCGGAAGAAGCCGGCCCACGGTTTGCTCTACGCGCTACGGCGCGCAAGCCGGCCTGGCCTCGGCCTGGGCCGCCTCCTCTTTGGCCCAAAAGTTTTCGCTGTGCCGGTGCCGCCCGATCCTGGCCGTCCGATCAGATCCGACGGTCACCTGCGCTGATCGCCTAATCAGAAGCGGTGTTCAGCGCTTGCGGGTTAGAACCCTAGTTTACTTCCCCTCCCTCCCCCCACGCGCTGCTCCCTGGCCCTCCCTGTTCTTCTTCTCGCCGCAGACGACAGGGAGAGGTGCTTCGCCCCGACCGCCGGCTACGGCGCCGAGTGCCGCCGTGCCGCGACAGCTTCTCTTGCCCTTCCCCCTCCTTTCCTCACCACTCGAGTGCCGCGACAGCTTCTCTTGCTCTTCCCCCTCCTTTCCTTTTGTTGGGGTTAGGGTTTCTCTCGGGAGGGTATATTTCTTTCTCTGTTGTTGTTTTCACCGAAAACCATCTAGATCCTAGCCGCCTGCACCATTGATAGGACCTCCGGGATCACTAGGCTAGATTAGATCGGTAGTTTACCTTCTCCTTGGCTCGAGGAGCCAGAGCCGTTAGCCATCGTGGAGGGGTGACGGCGCGCATGTGTGTGTGTGTGTGTGTACGGTGACGGTGGTGATGCTTCCCGCCGCCTGCACTAACCCTAGATCGATAGGGGTATCGATGGGGAGCTGCAGCGCACGATGAACCTCAGACTTGTGTGCGGTCCGCCCCCACCTTTTTATGTAGCGCGCGACAGGGCCCACCAACCAGTGTTGGTTCGGTGCCCCTATCGGGGCATGAGTCAAGGGCCTGTCGAGCCATTGGGCTCGATCGGGGAGATCAACCTAACAGCCGGCAGCCGAGTGCGATGGAACCGACGGGTTCACTTCTAGATTCTGCGCAATGGCACATCGGTTGTCGCCCACCTCCACCGAGCCGGATCAGCGTACATCCTTTTTTTTTCTTTGGACATGATGTTGAGCTGCTGCCCCAAAGATGTATCTGGTTCTCTTTCATTTTCGGCTGTTGTCCAAAGTCTTACTTTTCGAAAATGATGAAATAATAAAATTCGCTCAGATTTCTCTTTTTGCTACAGTAATGACTAAGGTGCCCCTGATTGAAAACGTGAAGTACTTCATATGTGGCAAAATAGTATCGTAATTGTTGGCACAGGCCCGACCTCGACATCGCGATCCGCCGAGTACTTTCCGCGAGACGCACGACGAGCTAATCGCGCCGATTACTTTCCGCCGATCGAGTCGTAGCACACCAGTACCCAACAAGCAAGTAGATAGGCAGGCAGGTGGATGGATCTTCACGTACAATTAGCACATACACGTAGATAACAACCAGTCGCCAACAATTCCTTCCTTGTCACTACCACTGTAGCTGAGTAGTTTCACCATCTCCTTCTTGCTAAGCTCAAGACGAGGTTCTATTGATGGAATCGATGGAATTACTCATCGCTCTCGCGTTCAAGAATCATGGAAGATACATCACATGGATGTAAAATCCACTTTTTGAACGGAGAGTTACAAGGAGACGCTTGTGTGGCCCAACCACCGGATTCATCAAAGAGGAGAAGAGCACAAGGTACTGAAGTTACACAAAGTCTTGTACGGCTACGGCAAGGATCTCGGCATGGAACATCAAACTTGATCGACGATGATTTCTCTTGGATTTGAGAAAGCCCCACTAGAGCATGCGATGTACAAGAGAGGTGAAGGAAGGATCGTTTACTAGTTGGCATCTACGCCGACGACCTATTGATTATTGGAGCAGATGAAGAGGTGATTGCAAAGTTCAAGCTACAGATGAAAGAGCTTCTCAAGATGGATGATCTAGGCCTTTTGAGTTGCAACCTCGGGACAGAGGTACATCAAAAGCTGGAGGGGATCACACTATGCCGGAGGCATATGCAAATAAGGTACTTGAAAGCCGTGGCATGAAAGATTGCAATCACATTGTCGCTTCAATAGAACCTCGCCTTGAGCTTAGCAAGAAGGAGATGGTGAAACTACTCAGCTACAAATGGTAGTGACAAGGAAGGAATTGTTGGCGACCGTAAGTGTACCTCGGCGTAGCATATTTCCTTGGTGAAAGCGTAGTAAGCTGGCTATCACGAAGACCGAAAGTGGTGACATCGACTTCAAGTAAAGCAGAATGTCAAGGTGTGTGGCTAGGACGGCTACATCGGTGATCTCATGGATCGAGATCCGGAACAAGTGGTGCTTAATGTTGATAGCAAGTCTGAAACTTTTCTACGGAGGATCCAAAGCGGTGTGATAGGAGCAAGCACATTGATACGATGTATCACTACATGAAGGACTGCGTGGAAGAAGGTAAGATGGAGGTCAACAACATTCGCACCAATGATCAATCAAGGACATGCTAACCAAGGCTTTGGATAGAGAGAAGCTCTTGGAGATGCGAAGAAGGATCGGCGTCGGAGCTGTTACGTGACGACATCGTGTTTAGGGGGGTGATTGTTGGAACTAAACACAACGTATGTGTCCGTGTTAGTTTCCTAGACGTCACCTAGTAGGACTTGCATTACGTAGCTGAATAGGATTAGTGCTAGTCACCGATTCCGATTGGTACTACCTTAGCCTAGCTGCTATATATATGTAAGCACCCCTTGTAAACCATCATCGATTTGTGAAGGTAATACAAAGAACCAGGAGCGATACGCTCCTGTGGCAATCGACAAGATTCACGTGTGCGTGTGTTGTATCTTGCCGAATCGATCAAGAGAGGCATCGGCTGCTAGCTAGCTTTGGCTTGTAGCCAAGTAGTACACGTCCAACTAGAAGCAATCAGCTTGGTGCTAGTTTGGTACGTGAGTCTCTAGCCAGCTTGGGGCAGGATCCAAGTTAACCAGCGTTGCTTCGCTTCGTCGTCGTTCGTCGTTGATCGTCACTGTCGTCGGAAAGTACTCGACATCGGATCTGGGCCAACAGTAATGAGTAAGTTGCCCCTGCTTGTGTTCTAGAAAAGGACATTTTGCAGGCAGTCATGAGTCTTTGTTAAACAAAATATTTTAAGGTCATGTGCGCACACATTGCCCACTCCCTATAAAGTGGACCTCATTCACACCACTTCCTTTGCATGTCGCACCACATGATCACACGCCCACGCTGAATCACTCATGGGCCACAGAGGCTTCATCTTACTATAATTTCTTTTATTCTTTTGGGGCAATATAGGCTCTTCACGATGACTATGCCGCGCAAAGGCCTGTGCAATCACCACTGTGATAAGATACGAGTGTGAGGCATCGGAAAACTCATGGGTACAGCATTTCTTTGCTGGTCTCGGGTAGTACCAGAAGAACTAGCAATCCTGCCATATGTGCTCTATCCATCGCCTGCACCTACAAGGAACGTTGTAATTGAAAGCTGTAATCAACGTACCTGCAGGACCTGCACTGTGCACGCATGCTCTCAAGGTTACTGGTGTGTGAGTGGTTAAGTAGCTGTTCCTTGCTTGCGTGCACACTATCTGCAATCGTGTGAAAATGTGAACACTACTCTGATCCCCAAACTGCTTCACATCTCCCCTCACAAGTAGATATCTCACTCACTGTATTTCACAATAGAAGAAAAACAAGCAGATCTATTTGGTATCTGATGATTCAAAGCCCCCCCCCCACCCAGCGTCGTCTCCTCCGAGGCGACTCGGGGGCCAACCCTAGCCGCCACACTTTAGCCCCTTCCCCTCCCTTCCCCCCTCCGCCGCCGCCAGAGGAGCACCTCGGCGAGCCTCAACCTTGATCTACTCCGATTCGCGCCGATCTCGGCTTCTGGCGGCTCTGGTCGCTGGATCTCGGCGTCGGGTTCGCGGATCTGGTGCTTGGGGGCGGATCCGGGGGAAACCCCTGGCCGGCGCGGCGGCCACACCGAAGGCGGCGCCTTTGTGCGTCGTTTACCTTGCTGGAGGCTTCGGTGGGACTCCTCCTCCTTCCATCCCGTCCACGAGCTCAGGTGAAAGCCTCAGGTCCCCTTTTCCTGGCGACAACGACATTTTTGGTGGCGTGTTCCTTCCTGAGGGTGTCGTCCGGGGATGGCTCGAGTGGTGGTGGAGTTGGGTGTGGTTCGAGGGCAGCATGCGGTGGCCTGATTTCATCAACGGCATCCTTCTCTGGTCCAGGTGCGGAGGGTTCCAGCCGCTGGTTCGAGGGGATTGGGTTCCTGCCTCCATGCCGGCGGCAGGCCGTCGGCGTGGCGATTCCTATCCTTGACCAGGGGCATGGTGTCGCATCCTTTTGGCCTTCTCTGAGGTTTCAGCATCTGCGTCCGATAACTCTCATTCGGTGTTTTGCCTTGCTACTGCCGACGACGGTGTTTTGGTGGTCAGTTCTCCGTTTCATGTGGGTTTGTCCCTTGTGCCTCTCCTTTGGCAGCCGGGGCACTCTAATTTGGATTCTAGGGTGAATCACTCCATCGGCCGCCGGTGCGGCACCCGTCGAACCCGGGTGGTAGGGTAGGGGGCCTTTGCGACGGCGGAGTCAGATCATGTTTGCCCTGTTTGATCCCTTTGGTGGCAGCCAGCGACACAAATCATGAATGGTGGTGCCCTCCTCCTGGCGCCTCCGTAGGTTAGCTAGTTTTGGATTTGCGTCGTTCGATGGCAAGAGTGGAGTGTGCTCTTTGCTTTCGAGTTGTTCTCCTGAGCACATTGTATCTTTTTCTTTCCGCTTTCCTCTTTCTTTTTGTAAGTTGCAGCCTTGTACGCCTGGCCGGTTGATGGCTTTGTTAATTCAAAGTCGGCCTCTTCTTGAGCTTTCGTTTCAAAAAAAAAGTGGTGAAGAGTATCAATGCAAAAGCCAGAGTGATCACCAGTGATTAAAAATATCAATCGAATAACTTTTCAAGGAGTAAGTTCAGAGTCTTTGCTTAATACGTCTATCAAGTAAAGCATTCTTTTGCTTAATCTAGAAAAATCCTCTTGTGTTTTTTTTTGTAAAGAGAAATTCCTTGTGGTAGACCGAGCTTTAGCAAAGAAAGCCATGGTTGATGCTGCTGGTCACAAAATCGATGAGCTGAACATCTCTGCGTTGCTCTCGTATCCTGGTTACAATCTTGTCAATAACACAGGCTTGTTGGGGTTGGAGACCTTGCAAAATAATTGCCTGGCCTCGAACATCTCTGGGACTAGTGCAAGGGCGCGACTATGTTTCGCTTGACGCGAGACACAGCGCAGCCTCGTGTTAAAAGATGCCAGAATGAGCCGGCCCAGCTGGGAATTGAGTCGTTCAGTATTATTATTTTCTTGCAATTGTTTTCCGATTTTTTTTGTTTTTTGCCTTTTTACTTTTATGCTTGAAATATTTAAATTATAACCATTATATAAATCACTTTACATCTAGAATTGAAAATGCGGATTGCACATTAAAAAATGTTAAACGTCAATAGAAAAATGTAATTGATCTATACAAGAAATGTACAGTGTGTATGGGAAAAACTAGGCACCAAAACACACATATGAAAAAAATCTTAATCATTTATTTAATAAAAATGAACATGCATAAAAAATATTCCCGATGTACACAATAATATAGAAATGTGTAAGAAAAAAGTACCCCCTCTGTAAATAAATGTAAGAGTGTTTAGATCACTACTTTAGTGATCCGAACACTGTTATATTTCTTTACGGAGGGAGTAGACTTCAAAACATGTAGATGAAAAAGGGTTAATCATGTGTTTAAAAATGTTAAACTTGTATACAATAATGTTGCTGATATTTAAAAAAATGTAATATGTGTATGCAAAATAGATATAAGAAAATCTAAGTTTTAATAAATGTCAATCATGTATTTTAATTTCTTTTTAAAAGTATATAAAAATGTACAATATTGATGGAAGAATTAGACATAAACTATATGTTTTAGAAACTGTTAATCAGGTATTTAAGAATGCCAAACATGTATCTATAAAATGAAAAACTAGAAATAAAAAATATGTTTTAAAAAATGTCAATCATGTATTTGAATTTTTTTCAGGTGTGTAAAAAAGTATTCTGATGTATACAAGAAATGCGGAAGGAAACCAAGAATTGAAACAAAGAAAAGGGATGAAAACTAATGAAAAACGAGTAACACCTCAAAGATTTGTATTGCATAGTTAGATATCATACCACCCTTTCATACATGTAATTTGGCCACATTTAAGTTTTGGGAGGGGGGGTATTCTAACCCTCCATCGCGTCCGCTTTTTATGATGTGCCAATCCATGTGGCTCGCTTGGTCTCGCGTTTAAGTGGACTCGCAAGTGGGTTGACCATGGTGATTTCCTCTTGGTCTGTGTTAGAGTAGGTCATAGTGACCTGTCAAACCAATGTTGAGCATATCTCTTCACGAGATTCTCTCCCGTCGCCTCCAACGGGTGGTGTAGCACTCTATAACTAAGTAAGGGCATGCATAATTCTTCTATCCTAGAAGTGCCACGTAGGATAAATGATGAGGTGGAGGAGAGAGAAATCCTAAGAACGCATGTCTTCTCTTATTTAAGAGAAGACAAGAAATAATCTCTTAGCACAATATGTCTCACCACGTTTTTAGGAATAGCTAGTTATTGAAGATAAAGCTAAGAGATGGACCATTGTAGACATGTTTTTTTGT
The DNA here is from genome assembly GCA_021437245.1 of Aegilops speltoides. NCBI lineage: Eukaryota > Viridiplantae > Streptophyta > Magnoliopsida > Poales > Poaceae > Aegilops > Aegilops speltoides. The sequence goes on along the minus strand of CM038145.1, from coordinate 407,786,948 downwards.
TATCTCTAAATTAAATGCAAGACTTAAGATAAGACTATCTTATCAGCCATTGTACATATCCTAATGAACCATCGCGCCGTATTGTCCTGTTTGTGAAGTAAGCGCGACATCAGAGATTCTATTGCATATTTATACATCACACCACCCTTTTATAATTATAATGATGCATCACCCTTTTATAATTATAATGATGTGCTGATATGTCGGGATCGTCAGTCAATGCATTTGAGCGGACCCGCCAGGGGTTGGCCATGATGATTTCCTCTTGGTCTGTGTTAGGATAGGCCATACCTAGTGACTTGTCAAACAAAGGTTTACCGCATGTCTTGACCAGATTCCCTACGGTTACCCCAACTGACGTTGTCGCACTAGCTAACTGATGAACCTTCGTGCCACATTGCCCATTTGTTGTTATTTTTTTAGTTTAAGCAATTATTCGGGATGTATTAGTGATAACTTATATGGTTTCAGGTGACCACCGTCGTCCCCGTCACCGACCCCCTCCGACATCCCCGCCGTCGTCCCAGTCACCGACCCCCTCCGACATCGAGGTGAGACCAGCCAAATATCCTTGTATATCTTGTGTTGTTGCTCAAATAGGATATGTGGTTGCCCAAGTGGCCGTTCATGTTCAGTTTACATCTCCGAGTGGCCTATGTTTTGCCGGAGTGTTGATTAATTTTCGTTCCGGCAAATTTCAGGCGCTCGATATGTCCTTTTTTAGCAAAGGTCATGCCGGATTTTGTCGTGAATTCTGGCATGACTTGTGCTAGAATATGTACAAGTTTAATATTTGAATTATGATTGTAGGAAATGTCGTACTCTGACGACGACGGTCTCCCGGGGGAGTGTAGCTGGTGCCACGACGATCGAGGTATGTGCGATAGGTTTGCTCGGCTGGACGAAGATCGACGCTTTAGCATTAAGCTCGAGGAGACCTTCGATTGTGAAACGGTACGCAACAACGGCAAGTGTTTTTTCGTAATTAAGCATGACTTCAACTATTTCAACGTCTAATTTTCATATTTTACAATTCGACTAGCTTATCCCATGCCATGCAAGACGCTATGTCTTGAAGAGGATGGGTTTTGAAGACCATGAAAATTCGAAACAAAGAAAATACACCTAAGGACCCATCATGATATGGATTTTGAAGTAAATCTGTGCAATGCTCAGAGCGTAACCCATTTTGGTTGCCAAAATTGGGAAGAACTTTGCAAAATGTATGGTTTTTATGAGGGTATGATTGTCACCATGGATCTTGGTGATCCTGACAGCGAGGAAGACAATATGGACATTTGGGTCCTTGTTGATACGCTTCCGATTGTACCGCTATGTGAGTTTCTCAAACATAGTTATTAACTAATTTATATTGTTTATTTCAAAATAGTTGATAGCTTATTTCCAGTGACAGCTTATTTTGATTCTTCAAAGACTGTATGGAAGATGGTAGATAAAACCCACTATACCGATGGCACCAATTAACGTATAAGGAGAAAAATCATCTGATCGCATTTTGTACTCTTCTTGAGAATTATAATGACTATTATCGAACTCCTCCAAATTATGGTGAATACATGCCACTAGTGCATCTGTTGAACCACGATAACTTCTCTAGAGATACCCTGGTAAGATTTTTTACTATTACGACATCCGTGCATCTTTTGCATACTTCTAAAACTAGTACATCATTGCTAACTACGGTTATTGTTATGTTTTTCAACGAAACTCCCGATGGATTGTGTGCCTCATCCGATATCTCTGCATGGTCGCCTCTCGCCTTCGAACATACTTGCCGTGTAAATCTATGGAGCTCACTGTGCATATCGGATTTCTAAAACCCGTGAACACATGATCATCAAAGAATGGAAGAAATGTATGGACATTCGCAAGGAGGTTCTTGGAAGTAACATTCAGCGAAAGGCAAGAATTGGAGACATGCTAATCTCCATTCTCCATAATGGAGAGTCAGGGGCTATCTTGTTTTTTGCTATTTTGCCTTAGAAAATGTAGTAGGTCTTAATCGAATGTAATAGGTCCTATGAGGTGCAATATGTTTATTATGTGGTAATGTGTTGGAGTTGATAATGATGATACTGAGGAGGTGTTATGTGATGTCAATGATGAAAACGATGATCTTGAGGAGGTGTTATATGACAATGATGTATTATGATGATAAGTTGTTAATGGTATGATGATGATGATGATACTATTATATCATTGGGTGAAAGAACCGCGGATTAGTTTCAAGTGGATGGACATCCTCTTGAAACTAGTCCACGGTTCTTTCACCCCATGATGTAATAACTCATTATGATGTAAAAACAATCTCTAAATTCCTGTTGTATGAAAACTTGTGTAAAGGTGTATGAATACAACATGAAATAGAGAAGAAATAAAATACTAAATAATAGTAGTAGCACGGGAGAGGAGAAGCGCTACTACTAATTACCAGTAGTGATGTTCTGAAGAAGCGCTGCTACTAAGTCAATTTAGCAGTAGCGTGGGTCCAGACGCGCTATTGCTAAGCATTAGCTGTAGCGCCTTATCAGTAGCGCTCCTGCCCGCGCTACTGATAGGCCCAAAACCCGCGCTGCTGCTAGGCTTTTCCCTAGTAGTGAGGTTGAGAATGTGCGGAAGAATTGGCGCCTCTCTTCATCATTCGGGAGCTGAAGATGGCCCCGAGGACGCTCGGGGTTGTTTGATTGAAGCCAGAGCCAGCGAGCATGAAGGGTGATGCTCGTACGATGGAGATCACACACTAAAAGGCCCGCAAGTTCCAGCGACCATGAGAGCTTAGGCCAACTAACAAAACAACAGCTGGTCTTGGCATCCTTCCGGCCGTGCCAAAGGAAGTCACGCTCCATTGTGGTGATTTTCTTGAGGATTGTAGGGTTTACGGCCATGGCGAGGAGAATGTGAACTGGCATGGTGGTCAGCACGTGGCGCAACAATGCCAAGCGCCGACATGCGGGAGTAGGGAGACCTTCCAGTAGCGAGCCTCTTATGAGCAGATCGACCAAATGTGCCTCCAAAGGCGCGCGCCACCTAAGGAAGCTGAATTAGCAGCATGGAAGGCATTAGTGGACTCAACTACTAGACATTGTGGAGGCTGAACACTGAAGTCCCTCGCTGGCAGAGATGCAATTGTTTCAAGGAAGCGCTAAATCGGCCGACCGATCTTGTCACGCGGCAAGCGGACGACACGCCCACACCAACCAAGGGATGGGTGACATGTCGCTTCCTCACGGCACCGTGTTGATGCATGCTGATGCATGTTGTAAATACCCAGCCGTATGAGCTTGGGCTAACTTTTCTTGTGGTGTGTGTATTGGAGTTGTAAATAGGAAGGGCTGCTGAACTTGGAACACTTCCACTGCGTTAGTGCAAACATGTGATCTTACGATCTGTTTTGAAAACAAATGATGTAAATAACAAAATTTCAAGTGTCTGTATTTATAAGGGTTCATATCCTCCCTCTAGCAAGTGGTAGTTTAATTCAACCAAAGCTGAGACTAGTAGGCCCCTGCACCATGCTATTCTCAAAAGATCACATGCAACATATGCTCCGTTTTTATTGCCTATTAATGACGAAAATTATTTAGTCCAGCATTTCGCCACCATAGTCCTTTAGTTAAATTGACATCGAGGTTTTGATTGTGTATTGCCACAGTAAAAAGGACACGAGGTTTTGATCTGCTTCGCTGCAGTTCCATTAAATTGGTTGTTGTAGCACTCGCATAAAGATGATACCTACAGATTCTCCAATTCAATACTACATTGATCATTGTACTTATGTTGGTACGTATTTGAATCCCTTTAGAAGACCCCGATGCTTCTCCATTCAGTATCACATGCACACGCACTAGCAGTTAGACACTTGCAAAACCAGATTGCTTATATGATGCATAAGGGTGGTAAACACATTGGAGTTGGAGGCATCATGATATTCTTAGGCATTCTATTTCAAATGGAACCTAGTTGTTGACATGTTAGATGCGTGTTGAAAACTGTGAAATCCACACTCCGGTATACTGCACTGAGAAGATCATATAAACCACACGCTTAATGCTTAGCTTCCGCAAGCCACTTTTTCAAGCTATTCCAGATAGACATCAACTCCACCTCGTACTTACCTAGTTCGATCTGATTTGGTGAACTGATTAGAGATAAATGGAGTTGGACATAATTAGGAGTAGGAAGCATTCAGGAATATTTAGATGCAGTATGGTCTCGTCGACTTTGGCTCCGGGACTATAATTGTTTAGCAACTTTAGAAACTTCAAGTGCCGGGCTTGTTCCCGGAGTTTGTTTTGTTGTTTTCATCCAAGTTGTGTAAGTTCATGTTGATGCCGAGGCCATGAGCATGAAGTATGTTGTGGCTGCATCTCGTAGGGAATTAATAAAATGCTTCATTTTCAAAAAGAAATGTTTGGTGTGGGTGCTAGACTAGCAAGAGTAGTGTTGAGAGCTGCGAACATGTAAAGGGTTCAAAATTTTACCTCAAGCTCATTCCTTTAACTAGGTAGTTCACGTATCCCTTAAAAGATTTTAGACAAGAATTTCCACTATTGAATAACGTAAACAATTCAGAAATTAAACATGTATATTTGCACTGTGTGCTAGGAATAAAAAAACAAATTTGGGCCATGTTCTATTTTTTAATATTAATTCCTTCTCGCATCAGACAAGAACAGTTGTTCGCAAAGAACACAAGACCAGACTACTTGCACAAACATTTGTGGTTCAGATTAATTTTTCAAATAAACAGAATACTATTCAGATCTCTCTCTCTCTCTCTCTCTCTCTCTCCTAGAGTTGGACACACTACGTACATTGTAACCGGAAAAGAGCTTCATTTTAGTTGCTTTACCAATGCTGTTAATTGTGAGAGATGTCGGTGTCATATTTAGGCATGTTGCAAATTCAGGATTAGTTTTAATGTTTGTGCAACCTTGTGACGTCCACATCATGGATTTCAAGCATGGAGTGTGTATGCCAGAAACTAGCTTTGAACTGCATTTGGTGCAATCACAGTTTCGACCCGGTGTAGGTAGAATTTACCACAAGCACGCACCACACGAGCAGCCTATCTCTTTCACTCCTTTGGCCAATCCAGCATGCGCATCGCCACGAGTCCATTCTCTTCTCTACCTTCCTACTCTGGGCAAGAGCAGCTAGCGACCTACACATGCATACACAACCGATGCCCTCCCGCCGGTGCACCTTCTCATCTCACTGCCACTATTGTGCATGCACCTTCTCATTACCTCATGTACAAATTGTTGTTTACAATTTATTATGTGCAGACTGCAGACCTAGGGTAAAAAGGGTAGCTCAGTTCTTATGTGTGGTACCTAATTTTTAACAACCACAGGATCTAGAGAAAGATTTCAGCCATCCACTCAAAAGGTCGACCACCGGAGAAAGATTTCAGCCATCCACCAACATTTGAATGTTTAACAAATCTCTCAACAATTTGCAAGACCTGCACTCCTTGTGATAAATATCTCTCACATGGCCAGAAATAGATGTAGCAAATGATCTTCTACTTTGCTACCTTGCTACTGTTTCCTATCCTCCAATTGATTCCTTGAAATCTTTGCGAGATGAAAAAAAAGTCATGTGCCCAAGGACTACCTGCAACCAATAAAAGTCACCCCGGTTCACGGGACTTCCCTCGCTACTCACAACACATGGTCAAAACCCACGGTCAAACACTCCCAGTGGACTCAAGACCTAGACTTAGAAAAGTGGATTATAAACAATGTTCTACTCCCTCCATACCATAATATTAATCGTCTTTCAAGGTAAGCTTGAAAGACGATCTATATTATGGGACAGAGGGAGCACTATTTTGTGGGAACTTGAATCTTCTTGATGTTGTGGTACTATTGCAGACCTACTTCATAAAGTGCACCACCCTCTTCAACTGGAGACCACCAACCCTACCATGTTAAAATAGGTTGCGTATAAAAGGTCTCCTGAGTAACTAACATGAAGAAATGTGTCACCAAACAAATGTACTTTGTCCAAAGTGAATTAATTTGTCATAGAAAACCTACTATTTATTTCTTTTTTGCTACCAGTAATGACTAAGTTATCCCTGGTTCAATACGCGAAGTATTTTGTACGTACATCATGCAAGCTTTCTTAAAGAAAAAATGCCACGTTGCAGGCAAGCCACGAATTACTGGTCATGTGCACAAGCACTGCTCGCAACCTATAAAATCACCCACTTTCCTCGCCACTCGCATCAGTCACACACTCACGTTGAATTACCCAGAGTCATTAGCTACCTAGCGCGTAGGCTCGCAGTTGTGGCCTCATTTTGATGCACTTTATTTTGTTCTTGTGTAGAGATGAAGGTTGTCGATGATGACAATGCATCATACCGACCTATGTATGCTATTGGCGTGAGAAAAGATATGAATGAGCGGCACCAGAAAATTTTCGGACGCAAATATTTCCTTCGTCGGTGGGGTAACATCAGAAGAAATGGCCATCCTCGTCTACCAGGGAACATTTCCCAGTGCCTGTTGGCCTAGCATCCCGGTGGCCATGCTTTGCTACTATCCAGTGCCTGCGCGCATATGGAAAGTTGTAATTCGATACCAGCTTGTCAAGATGCCAAGGGGCATGCATGACGGGCCAATGTGTCAATGGGCGGGTCGCAATCACTGAGCTAGTGAACTTTATGTGTGTCAATATAATTGAGTTTTCCCAACACACACCGGTAGGGAATTCTGGTGCGTGGTGTAGTGGTGTGTGAGAGTTTTCACAAGTTGCTGGCTATGGCGTGTGAGCAACTACAACAGAATTTCGGCCTCAGTGCAAAAAATGGGGAAAACAATCCTAGATTGTCGATCAAACATGGATTGTGTAGAGTCAAGCGGAGGGATCTCAAGCAACTTAAATGTATATATAGAAGTTAGATATAGAACACAACTTTTGTGACAACAATCTCATCTCTCTCAAATCAAAGAAACATTGATGCCTCATTCTTTCTTTCTTTTCGAGCCTTTTGGGACCTCATTCTTTGTATTATTTATTTAAAATTAATAACACTACGCAGCAGAGTCCTCCTGTTTCCCTAAAAAAAATCATTGATCAAACATTGATGCCTCATTGAGATTTAAAAAAAAAACTCCTTTTGATACATTGAAATTTTGCTAACAAGGCCATTGATCAAAGATTGCGTTTCTATTTGTTGCACCCTTTTCTGGTGGTTATGGGTGATAGACAATCAGTTTCCTTTCAAAAACATAATAGAGAAGAGACACCTGTAATTCGAAACGTAACAAGACTTATCAGACCCGTTATGAAACAAAAAGTTTCCTTTGTGGGACGATACCAGGAAGAGGAAACTATGAAAACGTATTGTAGGATTACATATATTGGTAAAAATATGTATTATAAACAGCGTTCTATTATTTTGTGGGAACTTCAATATAACCAACCATATCATGTTACTATAGGTTGTGTATAAAAGGTCTCCTGAGTAACTGACACGAAGAAATTGTCACCAAATAAACGTACTTTGTCCAAAGTGAATTAATTTGTCATAGAAACCCCGGTTCAATACGTGAAGTACTTTGTACATGCATCATGTTTGCGTTCTTTAGGAAAGAAATGTCACGTTGCAGGCAAGCCACTAATCACTAGCAGACAAAAAAAATTATGTTCATGTGCACAGGCACTGCTCGCAACCTATAAAAATCACCCACTTCCCTGGCCACTCACATCACAGCCACACGCCTACTGGACTTACCCACAGACATTAGCTAGCTAGCGAGTAGGGACACAGTCGTGCCTCATTTTGATGCGCTTTATCTTATTCCTATGTAGAGTTGAAGGCTCTTGTGATGACAATGCATCATAAAGACCTATGTACACTATTGGCATGATAAAAGATATGAATGAGTGGCATCGAAATTGTTCAATGCGAAGATCACATCTGTGGTGGGGTAACAGCAGAAGAGATGGCCATCCCGACCATCATCCCGAACTTTGCTATCCAAAGGCTCGTTGGCCATGTTCTTGCTGGTGGGGTAACAACAGGGAACGTTATATTTGGAACCTGTCACCATCGTACCAGCTTGGCAAGAAGAGGAGGGGCAATCATAACGGCCCGATGTGCCAATGGGCTGTTTCAATCACTGAGTTTGTGAACTTTACATCTGTGAGAGTTGTCACAAAGTTACTTGCTGCGGCCTAGGAGCAACTACAAAAGAATCTGGGCCTAAGTGCGAACATGAAAAAAAAACTTTCATACACCACCGGATCAAACATGGATGTGTACGGTGTCAAGCACATGGATCTCAAGTAACTCTAAATGTATCTATAAAAGTTAGATCTAGAACAGTACTTTTGTGATAATGACCTCGTCTCTCTCAAATCAGGGTAACATTGATGCCTCATGTCCTCCTAGTTTTATAAAATCCTATTTTAAGGGAAGTTTTGTAATATCATTACACATATTTGTTGCATGGAATCCATGAGTGTGTGAGTATATAAGAATTAAGACTGCTTAGCTTGCTCTCTATCATCCGCATGGGAAAACTTGTAAAATTCATATTGCTCGATAGGCCATGTGAAGTCTCACAATACCTGCCCATGCAAGCACTCAACCCGCGTGCAGTGGCATAACCATAAATATGTTAACATTGGCACTGCATTTTCCACAAACGCAATGAACATGCTACACTAATACCCGACTTAGCCCTTCCCTGAACATTAGAAGTGATGCTTGATCGTGCACACCCATGAGTTCAACTTGGTTGGCAGACAGCTCGAGAAATCTTCTACCATATTATTGTTTACAAGAATCTTGAATGGCCAGTTTAGGTTCTCACTATGCTACCAGACTCCTTCGGTTTAACACTTACTATTCATAAGTTCCAGTTCCTGGTTTGTGCGGAATTTTGGCACAGAGTCATCCTTCATAAGTTCCTTCAATAAGTTCAGAAAAGAACATCAGATGTGGTAAACACTTCTTTTGCTTCATCCATAAAACTCCTTTTGATACATTGAGATTTTGCTAACAAGGCCATTGATCAAAGATTGTGTTTCCATTTATTGCACCCTTTTTGGTGGTTATGGGTGATAGACTGGATGAGCGGAACCTTCATCTTGTGTTTTGAGTTGCTCTCACGTTGTGGTTGTATTCTTTCAAATACCAAGTGCGTATGGCAAAGAGATTCGGTAGGAACCGTAGGTTGTGAGCGAAGCCATGCGAGAAAATGCTTGGGCGCGAAGGATCAACTCTTTAAGCAACCTGTCGATCAACTACATTGTGGAGTTTCTGGACCTTCGGGTCCGTTTGGAGCAGTTTCAGCTTTCACCGGACATTGATGATGACATAACCTAGAAATTCAAGGCAAGCGGAGAGTATTCTGCGGCTTCTGCTTATAGGATCCAACTATTGGGCTCCATGACGACAACCATGAACATGATTATTTGGAAGTTTTGGGCACCTCCTAATGTCAAGTTCTTCTCCTGGCTGGCGATTCAAAACAGGATGTGGACGGAGGATAGATTGGAGAAGCAAGGTTGGTAGAATTGTGCACTATGCACCCTATGCAGATGGGCAAATGAGATGTCCGCACACCTCTTCTATCGGTGCAGGTTCAACTTACGCGTTTGGAGATTGGTAAAGGAGTGGCTTGTCCTAGGGCCTTTGGAGATGCAACAATGGCCAATGGAGTGCAACATCAACCATTGGTGGACAAACATGTCGAAACCCAGCACGGTGAACCGGAAAGCCATGGCTTCCCTTACTATGCTTGTTGGTTGGGTCATTTCGAACGAGAGAAATGCTAGAGTCTCCAGGAACAAATGAACTCCGTCCTTCTACATCCTCAAACTAATACAAGATGAAGCCAAACTTTGGGTCACGGCAGGAGCAAGGCACATGACCATCATCATGCCGCGGGAGTAGTTGTATTCCTTTTGTTGACGGGCGGGCTGTGCTGTGGAGCCACTTTTATGTACTCTAACACTCTCCTCCTTTATTAATGAATGAGGCAAGTCCTTGCCGGTGTTTCAAACAAAAAGTAGGAACTGTGGAACTGTGTGCGTCAGTATAGTCCAAACCAGATCAGTTTCCTTTGTCAAGCATAATAGAGGAGGTCACATGTAATTCAAAACATAACAAGACTAATCAGTCCTGTTATGAAACAAAACGTTTCATTTGTGAGACGATACCAGGAAGAACAAACTAAGAAAAGTATAGTAGGATTACATATATTGGTAAAAGAAGTGTATTATAAACAATGTTCTATTATTTTGTGGGAACTTGAATATTCTTGATATTGCGGACCTACTTTGTAATGTGCATCACCCTCTTCAACTGGATACAACCAACCATGTCATGTTACAATAGGTTGTGTATAAAAGCGTCTCCAGAGTAACTGACAAGAAAAAAATGCGCCACCAAACAAATGTACTTTGTCCAAAGTAGAAAACATATTTTTTTATTTATCTATATACATTCAGAAAATAAAATGTGAGTATTCTCAGTTTACATATACCATTCATGAGAAACAAAAATTAAGGCAAACAATTTAACTTGTGATTTACATGCATGACTAGATGAGTAGCAGTATGTACAAGGGTAGATTCATGCAAAAAGAATATAAAATGCATGATTTGATGATGTGGCATTGTTATGCATGCATGGATTAACATAAAGATACCTTAATAATACATGCATAACATGTTGATATCACAATCGATCAGCCGGCTATCAATAATTAAGGTGGCGTGAAAGCACGCAGAAATCTAATAGATGGGACAGGCAATTTAGATGTAAAAGATATAGGATTTTGCATTTTCCAATAATTAAGAATGATATAAAACCGAGCGGCTAGTTGCAGATAAAAGATTTGTAAAGGTGAAGTGTGACTTCAAGGCGTCACAAACTACTCCCAAGCTGAAGGCAGTAGATAATTGTGTATTAAGGCAACCTGCAACTACATATACTCCAGAAATATTTAAGATGTTTGAACAGCAAGTGCTTCGGACCCTGAACTACCCTTGTGATGAAAATGATGAAATAATAAAAACTCAGTTCGATTTCCTCTTTTTGCTATCAGTAATGACTAAGTTGCCCCTGATTAAAAACGTGAAGTACTTCATATGTGGCAAAATAGTATCAGTAATGAGTAAGTTGCCCATGCTTGTGTTCTAGAAAAGGACATTTTGCAGGCAGTCATGAGTCTTTGTTAAACAAAATATTTTAAGGTCATGCGCGCACACATTGCCCGCTCCCTATAAAGTCGACCTCATTCACACCACTTCCTTTGCATGTCGCACCACATGATCACACACCCACGCTGAATCACTCATGGGTCACAGGGGCTTCATCTTACTATAATTTCTTTTATTCTTTTGGGGCAATATATGCTCTTCACGATGACTATGCCGCGCAAAGGCCTGTGCAGTAACCACTGTGATAAGATACGAGTGTGAGGCATCGGAAACCTCATGGGTACGGCATTTCCTTGCTGGTCTCGGGTAGTAGCAGAAGAACTAGCAATCCTGCCATATGTGCTCTATCCACCGCCTGCACCTACAAGGAACGTTGTAATTGAAAGCTGTAATGAACGTACCTGCAGGACCTGCAGTGTGCACGCATGCTCTGAAGGTTACTGGTGTGTGAGTGGTTAAGTAGCTTTTCCTTGCTTGCGTGCACACTATCTGCAATCGTGTGAAATGTGAACACTACTCCCTGAGCCCCAAACTGCTTCCCATCTCCTCGCACAAGCAGATACCTCACTCACGGTATTTCCCAATAGAAGAAAAACAAGCAGATCTATTTGGTATGTTTTTTTATTCACAGTGGTGAAGAGTATCAATGCAAAGGCAGAGTGATCACGAGTGATTAAAAATATCAACCGAATAACTTTTCAATGAGTAAGTTCAGAGTCTTTGCTTAATACCCTCTATCTAGTAAAGCCTTCTTTTGCTTAATCTAGAAAAATCCTCTTGTGTTTTCTTTTATAAAGAGATATTCCTTGTGGTTGACCGAGCTTTAGCAAAGAAAGCCATAGTTGATGCTGCTGGTCACAAACTCGATGAGCTGAACAGTCAACCCATCTTCTGAGTTGCAATCTATTTGTCTTTACAATCTATTTGTCTTTACAATCTAACGAATAACACAGGCTTGTTAGGTTGGAGACCTTGCAAAAAAAATTGCCTGCCCTCGAACATCTCTGGGACTAGTGCAAGGGCGCGACTATGTCTCGCTTCGCGCGAGACACAGCGCGGCCTCGTGTTAAAAGATGCCAGAATGAGCCGTCCCAGCTGGGAATTGAGTCGTTCAGTATTATTACTTTCTTGCGGTTTTTTTTTCAATTTTTTGTTTTTAATTTTTGCTTTTTTAGTTTTGCTTTCGAAATATTTAAACTGTATCCATTATAGAAATCACTTTACATGCAGAATTGAAAAATGTTGATTGCACATTCATAAAATGTTAAACGTCAATAGAAAATGTTATTGATCTATAGAAGAAACATTGGAACTGAAACACGTATATGAAAAGAATGTTAATCATTTACTTTATAAAAATAAACATGCATAAAAAATATTCCTGATGTACAGAATAATGTAGAAATGTATATAGAAAAAGTAACCCCTAAATAAATATAAGAGTGTTTAGATCACTATTTTAGTGATCTGAACACTCTTATATAGTGATCCTAACACTGTTATATTTCTTTATGGAGGAGTAGACTTCAAAACATGTAGATGAAGCAAAATTAATCATGTGTTTAAAAATGTTAAACTTGTATACAAAAATGTTGCTGATATTTAAGAAAATGTAATATGTGTATGGAAAAAATAGATATAAGAAAATCTAAGTTTTAACAAATGTCAATCATGTATTTTAATTTCTTTTTAAAAGTATATATAAATGTACAATATTTATAGAAAAAATAGACATATAAACTATATGTTTTAAAAATATTTAATCAGGTATCTAAGAATGCTAAACATGTATCTATAAAATGTTTCTGATGCATAAAAATGTACAATCTGTATGAAAAATCTAGACATAAAAAATTTGTTTAACAAAAGTCAACCATGTATTTAAATTTTGTTAAAGTGTGTATAAAAAAATTTGTTCTAACTAGATAGCAATATTGTCACGCAACCAAAATGATAGTTCAACATAGGACGGGAATCCACAAGTCGCACCATGAAATTCAGACACCAATAGCATATGCTACGCAGAGCTATAATACAGCGATTTCTCTGGGGAAGCGGCGCGTGGTGCGGGGAAGGGCATTCCCTCTCCACGGATATAGATGGGAATTGCCACGCTGTTGCCCCCTTTCATGCTCAATAAAGTGTTCAGTCAGCTCCTAACGGACAGGTTCCGGATCTTCTCCCATAGTTGTTATGGGTGGACTTACAACTGGTGTTTGCACCGCAACCTCAGGGATTGTCGGTGCAGGCACAACAGGTAGTGAGAAAAATGGCTCCTGAATAAATTGGATTAGGTGCATGCACCCTGTTCTCCTCAAGATCAATTATCCGAGCTACCATGCTCCCCCTCATGTTTTCATCCTCTAAGAAGACTGCATGTCTTGTTTCTACAAACTTTGTGTATCTCTCTGGACAGTAGAAACGAATACCTTTTGATCTATCAGGATAGCCAATGAACTGGCAACTAACTGTTTTGGTATCTAACTTTGCAATGTTTGGATTAAACACTTTTGCCTCAGTTGGGCTCCCCAGACTCTCAAGTGTTGTAGAGAGGTTACTCTTCCTGTCAATGACTCGTACAATGTTTTGGGAACCGAATTGCTTGGTACCCTATTAAGAATGTGAATGGCGGTTTTCAGTGCCTCCAGCCATAATCTCAACGGCAAGGTGGTGTAAGTCATCATCCTGCGCACCATATCCATAAGTGTACGGTTACGCCTTTCAGCTACTTCATTTTGCCGAGGCTCGCCCGCATTGAATCTTGGCCACTATGCGCCTCCTATAAGAACTTTGCAAAAGTCCGTGGACTTGGCCATAAGGAGTGTGCCGACCGTAGTACCCCCCCACGGTCGGACGACTATCTTTATTCTTCTATCATGCTGATTTTCAACATCAGCTTGAATATCTTAAATTTATCCAATGCTTCAGATCTTTCTTTGATTGGATAAATATAACCATATCGGAGTTGTCATCTGTGAATGTTATGAATGAGTCATACCCATCCACGCTTTTCATAGGAAATGGTCCACAAATGTCAGTGTGAATGATTTCTAGTGTTCCTGTGCTACGGTTTGCAACCTTTTTTATTTGTTTTACATACTTCCCTTTAATGCAAGCAATGCATTGCTCTAGGTCTGAGAACTCTAATGGAGGGAGAATTTCGTTTTTTAACAGGTCTTTTTATTCTCCCCCTCGAAATATGACCCAAGCAACAGTGCCATAATTTCGATGAGTCGTGAGTTCTCTTTCTTTTCTTGTTCTTTATTCGACACCGAAACATGCTCATTCACATTACACACAGAATACACTTTTTCACGCAGTGATAATAAACAGAGCTCATTGTGAAGTAAAAGCATCACCCACATAAGCTTTATTAAACCATATGGCACACTTGCCAGGTCCAAAATAATAGTCATAATGATCTTTGTCCAAACATGAAACACTAATCAAGTTTTTGTGACATGAAGGAACATATAGAACATCTCTAAGCAGAAGCGTGAATCCATCAACTAACTCCAGGGAGATGTCGCCGACAGCTTCAATTTCTGCTTGAACTCCATTTGCAACTTCAATGTATCTTTCGCTTCTTTGCATAGTCCACGTTAGATGGAATGTATCCTTGTAATGAATTTGCAACATGAACGGTTGCACCTGAGTCAATCCACCAAGTAGATTTCGAAAACTTTGTATACAAGGATTCATTTACAAAAGAAACTATGTGGTTACCTCTCTTTGCCATTATTGACTTTAGCCAAACCGAGCAATCTTTCTTGTAGTACGAGTCTGCTTACAATGGAGACATGTGTCTTTGTCCAATGGAAAAGACTTTTGTTGATGCTGATGGTGCGTGGGAGCTTCTCCATGTGGCTTTCAAGGAGAACCTTTGCCACTTTGATTGTTATTCTATTTCTTATTATCCTTCACATAGTTTAGAGAACCACCATATGAGGTTTTATGTCTTTCCTCTTCTTGCACACACATGGCCTTAGTCTTTTCAATGTCCCATTTTCCAAGCGAAATGTTATAGTTGACAACAGAAGTGTCAAACTCTTTTGGCAGTGAAGCCATGACCAGGTGAACAAGAAGTGCAGGCCGGAGCACCAAATCCTCATCCATGGGTATAAGCTTAGCTACCATGTTGCTCATCCTGAAGATGTGCTCTCTTATGTCATGTCCACCGCCTGTGTACTATTCTGACACTAGCTGCTTTAGCAACTGGGTAGCATATATTTTTTAAGAACCAGTGAACTGGCTCTTTATCTTTTCAAGAAGCTCCCCTATGGAAGTACACTCTATTGAGCCCACAATAGTGTTCTCAATTGTGTTCTTTATAAATGCCATGCACTTTTTATTGGCGTTGAGCCACTTTTGGTTTCGAGGGAATATGACATCTCCACTGGAGCATGATCCCTCTTCTTTTTGTTCCAAGCAGTATCATCATCATCTTTTGCATCTCTGACTGCCTCTGGTGGTTTGACCGGCTGTGGAGTGTCCACAACCCAGCCCACCTCAGTACAAACAAAAGCCAAATCGACTTTCTTTCTCCATTCAATGTAGTTATCACCTCTGAGGGTTGGAACATTCTTAAGGCAACTCATCAAGTAGTACCCTCCTGAAACCACAATGAAGTGGGATCATGACAACAATTGCATGCTTTAATCCAACATTGGTCAAAATTAAACATACAATTGTTTATGCAATTCAATCTATATCGCCGTTGGGCAAAGGTAGAAATAAATGCACCTTTTGTAACAATAACAAATCATAATCATGTTATTAACAATGTTGGTCATAAAAATAATATATAATTGTTTCAGTGATCACATTAACATGCTCAAAATTTAATTTCACTTTAGTTCTATTTACTTTTGAAAGAAGAGCACTTTTATTTATCTGAGTGGAAAAACATGAATAAAAAATTCATAAAACTTTTACTTTCAGAAGCATTTCTTTTACTTTTCTATTTTCTAAACAAAATTTTCGTTGGATAATTTTGAATAGAAAAATCTATATAAAATTTGCCCAAAAAACTGGACAAAAAACAAATAAAAAACGACAGTGCAGCCCCAGCCACGACGTGGCGCAGCGGAAGAAGCCGGCCCACGGTTTGCTCTACGCGCTACGGCGCGCAAGCCGGCCTGGCCTCGGCCTGGGCCGCCTCCTCTTTGGCCCAAAAGTTTTCGCTGTGCCGGTGCCGCCCGATCCTGGCCATCCGATCAGATCCGACGGTCACCTGCGCTGATCGCCTAATCAGAAGCGGTGTTCAGCGCTTGCGGGTTAGAACCCTAGTTTACTTCCCCCCCCCCACGCGCTGCTCCCTGGCCCTCCCTGTTCTTCTTCTCGCCGCAGACGACAGGGAGAGGTGCTTCGCCCCGACCGCCGGCTACGGCGCCGAGTGCCGCCGTGCCGCGACAGCTTCTCTTGCCCTTCCCCCTCCTTTCCTCACCACTCGAGTGCCGCGACAGCTTCTCTTGCTCTTCCCCCTCCTTTCCTTTTGTTGGGGTTAGGGTTTCTCTCGGGAGGGTATATTTCTTTCTCTGTTGTTGTTTTCTACCGAAAACCATCTAGATCCTAGCCGCTCTGGCACCATTGATAGGACCTCTGGGATCACTAGGCTAGATTAGATCGGTAGTTTACCTTCTCCTTGGCTCGAGGAGCCAGAGCCGTTGGCCATCGTGGAGGGGTGACGGCGCGCGCATGTGTGTGTGTGCGTGTACAGTGACGGTGGTGATGCTTCCCGCCGGCCTGCACTAACCCTAGATCGATAGGGGTATCGATGGGGAGCTGCAGCGCACGATGAACCTCGTACTGTGTGCGGTCCGGCCCCCACCTTTTTATGTAGCGCGGCGACAGGGGCCCACCAACCAGTGTTCGGTTCGGTGCCCCCTATCAGGGCATGAGTCAAGGGCCTGTCGAGCCATTGGGCTCGATCGGGAGGAGATCAACCTAACAGCCGGCAGCCGGAGTGCGATGGAACCGACGGGTTCACTTCTAGATTCTGCGCAATGGCACACTGGTTGTCGCTTCCACCTCCACTGGAGCCGGATCAGGCGTACATCCTTTTTTTTTCTTTGGACATGATGTTGAGCTGCTGCCCCAGCATGTATCTGGTTCTCTTTCATTTTCGGCTGTTGTCCAAAGTCTTACTTTTCAGAAAATGATGAAATAATAAAATTCATTCAGATTTCCTCTTTTTGCTACAGTAATGACTAAGGTGCCCCTGATTGAAAACGTGAAGTACTTCATATGTGGCAAAATAGTATCAGTAATTGTTGGCACAGGCCCGACCTCGACACTGCGATCCGCCGAGTACTTTCCGGCGAGACGACGACTGAAACTAACTATGACGATTACTTTCCGGCCGATCGAGTCGTAGCACACCAGTACCCAACAAGCAAGTAGATAGGCAGGCAGGTGGATGGATCTTCACGTACAATTAGCACATACACGTAGATAACAACCAGTCGCCAACAATTCCTTCCTTGTCACTACCACTGTAGCTGAGTAGTTTCACCATCTCCTTCTTGCTAAGCTCAAGACGAGGTTCTATTGATGGAATCGATGGAATTACTCATCGCTCTCGCGGTTCAAGAATCATGGAAGATACATCACATGGATGTAAAATCCACTTTTTTGAACGGAGAGTTACAAGGAGACGTTTGTGTGGCCCAACCACCGGGATTCATCAAAGAGGGAGAAGAGCACAAGGTACTGAAGTTACACAAAGTCTTGTACGGGCTACGGCAAGGATCTCGGGCATGGAACATCAAACTTGATCAGACGATGATTTCTCTTGGATTTGAGAAAGCCCCACTAGAGCATGCGATGTACAAGAGAGGTGAAGGAAGGGATCGTTTACTAGTTGGCATCTACGTCGACGACCTATTGATTACTGGAGCAGATGAAGAGCTGATTGCAAAGTTCAAGCTACAGATGAAAGAGCTTCTCAAGATGGATGATCTAGGCCTTTTGAGTTGCAACCTCGGGACAGAGGTACATCAAAAGCTGGAGGGGATCACACTATGCCGGAGGCATATGCAAATAAGGTACTTGAAAGCCGTGGCATGAAAGATTGCAATCACATTGTCGCTCAATAGAACCTCGCCTTGAGCTTAGCAAGAAGGAGATGGTGAAACTACTCAGCTACATGGGTAGTGACAAGGAAGGAATTGTTGGCGACCGTAAGTGTACCTCGGCGTAGCATATTTCCTTGGTGAAAGCGTAGTAAGCTGGCTATCACGAAGACGAAAGTGGTGACATCGACTTCAAGTAAAGCAGAATGTCAAGGTGTGTGGCTAGGACGGCTACGGTGATCTCATGGATCGAGATCCGGAACAAGTGGTGCTTAATGTTGATAGCAAGTCTGAAACTTTTCTGGAGGATCCAGTCGGTGTGATAGGAGCAAGCACATTGATACGATGTATCACTACATGAAGGACTGCGTGGAAGAAGGTAAGATGGAGGTCAACAACATTCGCACCAATGATCAATCAAGGACATGCTAACCAAGGCTTTGGATAGAGAGAAGCTCTTGGAGATGCGAAGAAGGATCGGCGTCGGAGCTGTTACGTGACGACATCGTGTTTAGGGGGGTGATTGTTGGAACTAAACACAACGTATGTGTCCGTGTTAGTTTCCTAGACGTCACCTAGTAGGACTTGCATTACGTAGCTGAATAGGATTAGTGCTAGTCACCGATTCCGATTGGTACTACCTTAGCCTAGCTGCTATATATATGTAAGCACCCCTTGTAAACCATCATCGATTTGTGAAGGTAATACAAAGAACCAGGAGCGATACGCTCCTGTGGCAATCAGACAAGATTCACGTGTGCGTGTGTTGTATCTTGCCGGAATCGATCAAGAGAGGCATCGGCTGCTAGCTAGCTTTGGCTTGTAGCCAAGTAGTACACGTCCAACTAGAAGCAATCAGCTTGGTGCTAGTTTGGTACGTGAGTCTCTAGCCAGCTTGGGGCAGGATCCAAGTTAACCAGCGTTGCTTCGCTTCGTCGTAGTTCGTCGTTGATCGTCACCGTCGTCGGAAAGTACTCGACATCGGATCTGGGCCAACAGTAATGAGTAAGTTGCCCCTGCTTGTGTTCTAGAAAAGGACATTTTGCAGGCAGTCATGAGTCTTTGTTAAACAAAATATTTTAAGGTCATGTGCGCACACATTGCCCACTCCCTATAAAGTGGACCTCATTCACACCACTTCCTTTGCATGTCGCACCACATGATCACACGCCCACGCTGAATCACTCATGGGCCACAGAGGCTTCATCTTACTATAATTTCTTTTATTCTTTTGGGGCAATATAGGCTCTTCACGATGACTATGCCGCGCAAAGGCCTGTGCAATCACCACTGTGATAAGATACGAGTGTGAGGCATCGGAAAACTCATGGGTACAGCATTTCTTTGCTGGTCTCGGGTAGTACCGTAAGAACTAGCAATCCTGCCATATGTGCTCTATCCATCGCCTGCACCTACAAGGAACGTTGTAATTGAAAGCTGTAATCAACGCATTCTGCAGGACCTGCACTGTGCACGCATGCTCTCAAGGTTCTTGGTGTGTGAGTGGTTAAGTAGCTGTTCCTTGCTTGCGTGCACACTATCTGCAATCGTGTGAAAATGTGAACACTACTCTGATCCCCAAACTGCTTCACATCTCCCCTCACAAGTAGATATCTCACTCACTGTATTTCACAATAGAAGAAAAACAAGCAGATCTATTTGGTATCTGATGATTCAAAGCCCCCCCCCCCCCCACCCAGCGTCGTCTCCTCCTTGGCGACTCGGGGGCCAACCCTAGCCGCCACACTTTAGCCCCTTCCCCTCCCTTCCCCCCTCCGCCGCCGCCAGAGGAGCACCTCGGCGAGCCTCAACCTTGATCTACTCCGATTCGCGCTGATCTCGGCCTCTGGCGGCTCTGGTCGCTGGATCTCGTTGTCGGGTGCGTGGATCTGGTGCTTGGGGGAGGATCCGGGGGAAACCCCTGGCCGGCGCGGCGGCCACACTGATGGCGATGCCTTTGTGCGTCGTTTACCTTGTTGGAGGCTTCGGTGGGACTCCTCCTCCTCCCATCCCGTCCAATAGCTCAGGTGAAAGCCTCAGGTCCACTTTTCCTGGCGACAACAGCATTTTGGTGGCATGTTCCTTCCTGAGGGTGTCGTCCGGGGATGGCTCGAGTGGTGGTGGAGTTGGGTGTGGTTCGAGGGCAGCATGCGGTGGCCTGATTTCATCAACGGCATCCTTCTCTGGTCCAGGTGCGGAGGGTTCCAGCCGCTGGTTCGAGGGGATTGGGTTCCTGCCTCCATGCCGGCGGCAGGCCTTCGGCGTGGCGATTCCTATCCTTGACCAGGGGCATGGTGTCGCATCCTTTTGGCCTTCTCCGTGGTTTCAGCGTCTCCGTCCGATAACTCTCGTTCGGTGTTTTGCCTTGCTGCTGCCGACGACGGTGTTTTGGTGGTCGGTTCTCTGTTTCATCTGGGTCTGTCCCTTGTGCCTCTCCTTTGGCAGTCGGGGCACTATGAGTTGGATTCTAGGGTGAATCACTCCGTCGGCCGCCGGTGCGGCACCCGTCGATCCCGGGTGGTAGGGTAGGGGCCCTTTGCGGCAACGGAGTCAGATCATGTTTGCCCTGTTTGATCTTTTGGTGGCAGCCAGCGACACAAATCATGAATGGTGGTGCCCTCCGCCTGGCGCCTCCGTAGGTTAGCTAGTTTTTGGCTTTGCGTCGTTCGATGGCAAGAGTGGTGTGTGCTCTTTGCCTTCGAGTTGTTCTGCTGTGCACATTGTATCTTTTTTTCCGCTTTCCTCTTTCTTGTTGTAAGTTGCTGTCTTGTACCCCTGGTCGGTTGATGGCTTTGTTAATTCAAAGTCGGCCTCTTCTTGAGCTTTCGTTTCAAAAAAAAAGTGGTGAAGAGTATCAATGCAAAAGCCAGAGTGATCACCAGTGATTAAAAATATCAATCGAATAACTTTTCAAGGAGTAAGTTCAGAGTCTTTGCTTAATACGTCTATCAAGTAAAGCATTCTTTTGCTTAATCTAGAAAAATCCTCTTGTGTTTTTTTTGTAAAGAGAAATTCCTTGTGGTAGACCGAGCTTTAGCAAAGAAAGCCATGGTTGATGCTGCTGGTCACAAAATCGATGAGCTGAACATCTCTGCGTTGCTCTCGTATCCTGGTTACAATCTTGTCAATAACACAGGCTTGTTGGGGTTGGAGACCTTGCAAAATAATTGCCTGGCCTCGAACATCTCTGGGACTAGTGCAAGGGCGCGACTATGTTTCGCTTGACGCGAGACACAGCGCAGCCTCGTGTTAAAAGATGCCAGAATGAGCCGGCCCAGCTGGGAATTGAGTCGTTCAGTATTATTATTTTCTTGCAATTGTTTTCCGATTTTTTTTTGTTTTTTTGCCTTTTTTACTTTTGCGTTTGAAATATTTAAATTATAACCATTATATAAATCACTTTACATCTAGAATTGAAAAATGCGGATTGCACATTAAAAAATGTTAAACGTCAATAGAAAAATGTAATTGATCTATACAAGAAATGTACAGTGTGTATGGGAAAAACTAGGCACCAGAACACACATATGAAAAAAATCTTAATCATTTATTTAATAAAAATGAACATGCATAAAAAATATTCCCGATGTACACAATAATATAGAAATGTGTAAGAAAAAGTACCCCTCTGTAAATAAATGTAAGAGTGTTTAGATCACTACTTTAGTGATCCGAACACTGTTATATTTCTTCGGAGGAGTAGACTTCAAAACATGTAGATGAAAAAGGGTTAATCATGTGTTTAAAAATGTTAAACTTGTATACAATAATGTTGCTGATATTTAAAAAATGTAATATGTGTATGCAAAATAGATATAAGAAAATCTAAGTTTTAATAAATGTCAATCATGTATTTTAATTTCTTTTTAAAAGTATATAAAATGTACAATATTGATGGAAGAATTAGACATAAACTATATGTTTTAGAAACTGTTAATCAGGTATTTAAGAATGCCAAACATGTATCTATAAAATGAAAAAACTAGAAATAAAAAATATGTTTTAAAAAATGTCAATCATGTATTTGAATTTTTTTCAGGTGTGTAAAAAAGTATTCTGATGTATACAAGAAATGCGGAAGGAAACCAAGAATTGAAACAAAGAAAAGGGATGAAAACTAATGAAAAACGAGTAACACCTCAAAGATTTGTATTGCATAGTTAGATATCATACCACCCTTTCATACATGTAATTTGGCCACATTTAAGTTTTGGGAGGGGGGGGGGGGGTATTCTAACCCTCCATCGCGTCCGTTTTTTATGATGTGCCAATCCATGTGGCTCGTTTGGTCTACGCGTTTAAGTGGACTCGCAAGTGGGTTGACCATGGTGATTTCCTCTTGGTCTGTGTTAGAGTAGGTCATAGTGACCTGTCAAACCAATGTTGAGCATATCTCTTCACGAGATTCTCTCCCGTCGCCTCCAACGGGTGGTGTAGCACTCTATAACTAAGTAAGGGCATGCATAATTCTTCTATCCTAGAAATGCCACGTAGGATAAATGATGAGGTGGAGGAGAGAGAAATCCTAAGAACGCATGTCTTCTCTTATTTAAGAGAAGACAAGAAATAATCTCTTAGCACAATATGTCTCACCACGTTTTTAGGAATAGCTAGTTATTGAAGATAAAGCTAAGAGATGGACCATTGTAGACATGTTTTTTTGTTATCTCTAAATTAAATGCAAGACTTAAGATAAGACTATCTTATCAGCCATTGTACATATCCTAATGAACCATCGCGCCGTATTGTCCTGTTTGTGAAGTAAGCGCGACATCAGAGATTCTATTGCATATTTATACATCACACCACCCTTTTATAATTATAATGATGCATCACCCTTTTATAATTATAATGATGTGCTGATATGTCGGGATCGTCAGTCAATGCATTTGAGCGGACCCGCCAGGGGTTGGCCATGATGATTTCCTCTTGGTCTGTGTTAGGATAGGCCATACCTAGTGACTTGTCAAACAAAGGTTTACCGCATGTCTTGACCAGATTCCCTACGGTTACCCCAACTGACGTTGTCGCACTAGCTAACTGATGAACCTTCGTGCCACATTGCCCATTTGTGAAGCAAGTGCCATATAAAACATTTATATTAGATATTTGAACATTACACCACCCTTTTATACATATAATAGGCAACATGCGGGTGGGGGAGGTATTCTGACCCTCCCTCATGTCATTTCCATGATCTATAGGGCCCACTCGATCTAGGTCCCTGACCGGACTCAAGGGGGTTGGCCATGGTAATTTCCTCTTAATTCGGTTCAGGTAGATAGCATAGCGGCTGATCCTTGGATAATTGTTAATAAAGTCAACGTGGTAGGTACCTGTGTGATAGACAATAGTGGTGACTGCACATGCTAATCTCTTATGAACTGAGCAAAATATATAGGTGGAAAGCATTAATTGCATCATACGGAGCATTCGTCATTAGCTAGATAGCAATATAGTCATATAACCAAAATGATAGTTCAACATAGGACGGAAATCCACAAGTCGTACCATGAAATTCAGACCCCAATAGCATATGCTACGCAGGGCTATAATACGGCGATTTCTTCGGGGAAGCGGTACGTGGTGCGGGGAAGGGCATTCCCTCTGCACGGATATAGATGGGAATTTCCACGCTGGTGCCCAGCAAGACCTCCCGCTCAAGCGGGCTCACATCCGGGACCTCATCAGCTGGCGCACACTTACGGCCTTCCAAACCATGGCCCTATTTGTTATCATACCAAGCGATCTCCATCATCTTTGCCAACACAACAATGT
This sequence comes from Aegilops speltoides, assembly GCA_021437245.1. Taxonomy (NCBI): domain Eukaryota; kingdom Viridiplantae; phylum Streptophyta; class Magnoliopsida; order Poales; family Poaceae; genus Aegilops; species Aegilops speltoides. The sequence continues at coordinate 407,762,886 of CM038145.1, read as the reverse complement.
GACCAAACACTAATGCCTCTATGAGCCCGTTCCACCCCCATGGCCGTCCTTTTGTAAAAATATATACAAATTAAAGATGTACATTTTAACATAAGACAATACACACATATATCCATCATTATAATTAAGCTTCTAATAGGATAAGAATCCCACAATCACTTTTATCGACATATACAAATTCAAAAATGCTATGCATATGCCTATGAAGGGGGAAAAAATCTAATTCAGATCCATAACACATTTTTTATTAGTATTGTTGTAAACTCGACTATCTATCTATATGAAATAAAACCTATCTATCTAGCTACCTAGATCCATATCATTGATCCACGTCCAATTCATCCACATAAATTAAACCTATCTATCTAACTAGCCGGATCCATATCATCCACATATATATCTGGATCGATCCATATCAAAAAGATTAATTATCATATATAATTGGTCTAAATACCTGTATAGCATTAATTCAAGCTAAGCTCAACTAGAATCCATTGTGAAGATTATCATATGCCTATATAAAATATGCAAACTTACATATGACAACACTTATTTAGGTAGGAAAAAATATAAATGGAAGATCTCTCACATCAGCCGCTGGCGTTGGGTTTGGTGGTGGATGCGCAGCCGGCCTAGAGCTCGGGGGCAAGTGGCGGCTGATCTCTCAAGGAGTGGATGTTGGCCAAAATAATCTGTGGCTCCGGCTTGAACGCGTCGAGCACGTGTATGGGCGCACGCTGGGCGTGTCGGACGCGTCGGGTCCGTGGCGTAGGTGCACGTGTGTGCGTGCGTGTGGTGCACGGGGGTGCCTGTGTAGGAGTACACCGTCAGCGTGCGTGTAGGTGCATTCTGTTGGCGAGATTGGGGGGCGGGGGTGCGTGGAGTTGGTCCAAGCTGGGCTCGCCACGATCCGGACGTGTGCATGCATGTCGCGGGTGCGGCCCGAGCGGGCTGGACCAGGCGCTCGGCGTGGACTGGGACGTGGGGTATGTCCCCTGACGTGGCCCCAGGGTATAAGAACCCCCCATATGCATTGTAACAGGTGCGGGTTGAGTTCGTTCTCAAGAGAAAAAAACACCGTTCGAGCGGCGGTGGCGTTCGTGCGCCGGCAAACCTTGCTGTGTCCATTGTGTGCCCCGTGTCTCCTTCTTCTGGTTCGACCTAGAACAAGGTTACAGAGAGAGAGGTAGAGCTAGGGCAAGCTAGGGTTTAGGGTTTTGGCAGCAACAATTGGTATCATAGCTTCGTTGTGGGAGGTGATTGCCGGCGATGTCGATCATGCCGCACGCCGGCGGGTCGGGGAGCTCGCTGCCGATGTCTGTCTTGATGCTCACTGGTGAGAACTACATCACTTGGGCAGTCAAGGTGGAGGCAAACATGAATGCAGTCGGGCTATGGGAGGCGGTTGTGCTGGCAGAGGACGCGGCGGCTGCGGTGATCGCCACGAAAGACAAGCCAGCGCGGGCGTACCTACTCGGTGTTGGCGCCGCCTCTCCTCACGGCGCCGCTTCTTCTTCTACCTTGCAACTCTATTTGGTGGTTTCTCTCAAGAACACACACCATGGAGAAACTCAAAAGAAACACACACACACACACACGCATATACCAGGGAAGAACACATAGCTTTGCCAAGTGACTCTCCCTTGGCTACCACGAAGGCTACATTTTGCCTCAGCCCTCACGGCCTGATTTCTCATTCCTTTTCTTGACTTATATAGCAGTACAAGAGACTCATGTGCGCACGACGCTGGCCACCAACATCATGACCTGCCCACTAACTAATTCCTAGCTACATGCATGCCCACAACCAGCACTTGCGCAACCTCCAATGGCCACAAAATCTGGCCATGCACTCAGGACTCAACTACCACTAAGACCTTTTCTCTAGGCCACTAACTAACTCCACGACTTGGCTAATCCTGCATGCACTAACCAACACTACTAGCTTTCCATGCAAACATGATCACGTCTCTACGTTGGTACACAGCCGCAGCTTTTTGTGTCACATCTCAACTACATGCATGCATGATCTAATCAAGACTAATAACAAGATTAGTTCCAACATTCACCTCTCTAATCTTGTTAACTTATTTCTCTCTTGAAGCCTATGGTCGTCGATGTCGTTGGTGCAACACGCAGACGGCCGCCAATGCCATCTTGCCACACCGATTGTCGTCGTCGCCGCTAGCTTCGATGAGAACCGCACCTCTTGCGCCTTCACCATGAGCGCGCCGCCATGGCACGCTCGTTGCCACATGTTTGCCACCGGTGCCGCAGCTCGCCGATGACTCATTCGTCACCGGTGACGCAACTCGCCGGTGACCCGCTTCCAAGTTGTCGACGATGACGCACCTTGTCGACGACTCACACATGGAACTCGTTGTGGCAATGGCCTCCGCTCCATGGCCATCACCTCCTTGCCGCCGGTGCCGCAACTCGCCGGTGACTCGCCTCCATGTTGCCGACGATGACACACCTTGTCGCCGACTCGGACATGGATGTTGGACTCCTCATCGCAATGGCCTCCGCTCCATGGCCATCGCCTCCTTGCCGCCGATGCCGCAACTTACCGGTCAGCATACCTCTCTCCATCGCTCGTGACACAGCTCGACGATGATGAAGACACGCACCCACCGCTAGCAGCATCGCGCCGCCAACGACGTCCACCTTGCGCCGCCGACCTCCACCTCACATGGAGTCCGCCGCGCCGCCAGCGTCGCCTCGGATCGACAAGGCTCTGATGCCAATTGTTGGCGCCGCCTCTCCTCACGGCGCCGCTTCTTCTTCTACCTTGCAACTCTATTTGGTGGTTTCTCTCAAGAACACACACCATGGAGAAACTCAAAAGAAACACACACACACACGCATATACCAGGGAAGAACACATAGCTTTGCCAAGTGACTCTCCCTTGGCTACCACGAAGGCTACATTTTGCCTCAGCCCTCACGGCCTGATTTCTCATTCCTTTTCTTGACTTATATAGCAGTACAAGAGACTCATGTGCGCACGACGCTGGCCACCAACATCATGACCTGCCCACTAACTAATTCCTAGCTACATGCATGCCCACAACCAGCACTTGCGCAACCTCCAATGGCCACAAAATCTGGCCATGCACTCAGGACTCAACTACCACTAAGACCTTTTCTCTAGGCCACTAACTAACTCCACGACTTGGCTAATCCTGCATGCACTAACCAACACTACTAGCTTTCCATGCAAACATGATCACGTCTCTACGTTGGTACACAGCCGCAGCTTTTTGTGTCACATCTCAACTACATGCATGCATGATCTAATCAAGACAAATAACAAGATTAGTTCCAACACTCGGCGCGCTCGCTGAGGACCTCCTGCTGCAGGTCACGTCTAAGAAAACGACAGCGGAGGTGTGGAGCAGCCTCAAGGCGCTTTTGTCGGAGCTGACCGCGTCAGGGTGGCGCGGGTGGCCAAACTCCGAAGCGACTTTGAGCGGCTGCGGATGGAAGATGACGAGTTGGTCGATGCCTTCGCCGGCAAGATCAGTGGCATGGCGGCACGCTATGCTCGGCTTGGGTCGAATCTTGACTACCCGGCGATGGTGAAGAAGCTTCTGGACTCCGGCCCGGACCGCCTGTACGCCGCCATCGCCGGGATGGATCAGTTTTGCGACATGGAGAAGATGTTGTTTGAGGAAGCTCTTGGGCATCTGAAGGCGTTCCAGGAGAGGACGAGGCGGCGTGCGCTGGCCGGCGGCGAGCGGGCGGATGGCTAGTTGATGTACACGAGGGCACAGTGGCAGGCACGGCAACGACAACAGCAAGGCGGGGGTGGCCATGACCACGACGAGGACGGCGCGGCGAGCACGGTGTCGGGCAACGGATGGAAGCCTCGTGACCGCTCCTACAGCTGCGGCGAGCGCGGCCATTTAAAGCACGATTGCCCAAAGCTACGGGAGGTGCCGCCGGCGGAGCGGGCACTGCTGGCAGACGTCGACGTCGAGGACGCCGGCCTCCTCTGGCCACGGCTGCGGGTCCGGCTCGGACGCGTCGAGCGTGTGTATGGTCGCGCGCTGGGCGTGTCGGACGCTTCAGCTCCGTCGCATGTGAGTGGTTCACGGAGGTGCCCGTGTAGGAGTAGACCGTAGGCGTGCGTGTAGGTGAATTCTGTTGGTGAGATTAGGGGATGCGTGGAGTTGGTCCAAGGCGAGCTCGCCACTACCCGGACGTCTGCGTGCATGTCGCGGGGGCGGCTAGAGCGGGCCGGACCAGGCGCTCGGCGTGGACTGGGACGTGGGGTATGTGCCCTGACGTGGACCAAGGTATAAGAACCCCCCATGTGCATTGTAAAAGGTGCGAGTTGAGTTCGTGCTCAAGAAAAACAGAAAACACCGTTCAAGCAGCGGTGGCGTTCGTGGGCCGACAAACCTTGCCGTGTCCATTGTGTGCCCTGTGTCTCCTTCTTCCTCCTTCTTCTGGTTCGAGCTAGAACAAGGTTACAGAGAGAGGGGGGGAGTTGGGGGTAGAGCTAGGGCAAGCTAGGGTTTAGGGTTTTAGCAACAACAGTGGAGTCATGCCATCAGGGGAGACAGAGAGGGCACAGTACGCACCCATGTTATAATTAACTAGCTGGGGTATGCCGAGTGTATTATGTCGATCTCTCGGCTTACATTAGGTGAAACGTTTTAAAAAAAGAAATAATGTTATCTACGCCGTGAGAACCGTTAGGCAACACTCGGCCTATATGGACTACCGCCAAGAAGTTGTGAACTGTGACGAGCACAACCACGTTGCTCGGCTATTCGCCGTGCCGGCCTTTAAGACTGTCGGATTTAACACCAATAGACCGAGTGCGTTTGATACGCCGGATATTTTTTAGGGGTGTCATGGCGTACGTGGCAGTACGCCGAGGCACATGTCAGAGCCGTGAGCCGCAGCGTCGACACCCAGCACAGAGTGGAGTAAACTGAGTGGTCGCTAATTTACGCTCGGCGTACTGGGAAACACAAGGCAAAACGTTGTTTTTCTTGTAATGCTCTATAGGTCATACCGTGACACCATGCCAAGTTTCATCTTTTTAGACGTCATTTACACCTTTGTAAAGGCCATTTGATTGTGTTGGACGTATTGGTTGTGTGCAACGTTCTATGCAGAGGCCGGGTGTTCGCCCCTTGCAGTTGTATCACCATAGTATATGAATGAAAAATATCTTTTATCGTAGAGAAAAACCAGACTAGCAAATACCATCGCACACATTTTTCTCTGATCGAACAAAAGATAACTAGTAGTATTTCCAATGAAAAAAATAGTGTGGCTCTTAAAATATGCTATTAGCATGCTATAGCATGCTATTAATGGTTCTATAGTGCGCTGTTTTTTTCTCTGGTACTCCCTCCTTTCCGGTTTATAGGGCTTATCTCCAAATTTTAGATTTTCCATTTTATAAGGCTCAATTTTGTTGTTCCCTATCACATGTTGAGATTTTAAGGTGCATTAAATCATTGCATGCAAGTATTAAGAGAAAATTGACCAATGCATGTAATTTATGCATGCATGCATTGCAATTAATACATTTGTAAACATACTTTTTTGAGGAAAACAAGAGCATTAATTGGGTGCTTTTGCAAACTACAAAAAATATTCCACCGCTCACCATTTACCTTGGTTGGTCATATTTTTGAATTGAGCCTTATAAACCGGAAAGGAGGGAGTATTAACTATTTACAGAGGGATTTCACATCGACCAACCGATAAGATGTTCCTCCTTTGTCCTCACCTCCATTCACTCCCGGCCCAGAGTACTTTCATGACTTCTGTATATTCCTAAATGTAAACTTCCACCAATAGTGTGCCCGTTTATGACATATGGGTTCAGAAGGCTCAAGCGGCTCAGTTACATTGCACAAGGATCTCAAGGCTTGCAAATGACCAAATTAACAAGCGTTGTAGGCAGCCAAGAATATTTGGCAGATGAAAATCATGTGCACACACACTACTAGTAGTCTAGTACTCCTGCCCTATAAAACTCGTGCCATTCACCCGCTTATCTTGCCACTCACACCACACAGTCACATATTCGCGTTGAATCACTCATGAGTCATGGATATTCAGAAAGCAGACTCACAATCTTGGCTTCGTTGACATGATTTATTGTATTCTGTTGGGGTCATGAAAGTTCTCAAGGATCACAACACATCATTTTTTGACCGAACGCAACACATCATAATGACGTATGCAATTAGTGTAATGAAGATATGAGTGGGAGGCATCGGAAAGCTACCAGACATGCCTAGTTCTTTATAGGCAAGGCGGAACTGAGTTGTGAGGTGATGTTGCATGTGCAGAACTAGGTGACGGACAACAAGATCACTCGGAGAATGCTTCGTGACCACAAGCTACTTGTCATTCTTTTTTTGTGAATACACATTGTTGTGTATCATTGAATTGATAGGGGTAGAGAGGTAACATGGCGCAACTTTAGGGGGCCTACCCGAAACGGCATCCCACTGAGTGCAACATGAGCATCGAAGAGGTTGCTCAGCCTCAATAACAGTATTAGGTTATGGGAATAACTAAAGCAAGCCCTTTGGCTCTGGCACGTGCCCACAAGTGAGCCTCATCCTTGATTATGCGAGCAAGCTCGTTGTTCAATGGACGGAGGTTGTCGAGGATAGCATCGTTATGGTGTTTCCAGAGGGACCATGCGACAAGAGCGATGATGGTGTTAGCTCCTTTGTGCAGGCTGGTCGGGGCGGCGTTGTTGGCAATAGACCATCTGTTGAGGAAGCTGTCCGCGGCGCTGGGTGGAGGGATTGGGAGGCAACACCAAGAGAGGTTTTCGTGACAAGTGATCATGGAGAAGGCACACTGGACGAGAGCAGGTGGTCCAAGGTCTCGGGATCCTAACTACAAGATTTTGCACAGGGGTCCGTGAGGGAGGCTGTGGCGAGCACGTTGCTCAGCGGTCCAGCACCGATCAATGGAGGCAAGCCACAGAAAGAACTTGGTACCCGTCGGTGCCCAGCATCGCCAGATGAGGCACCAAAAAGGCGCGGTGATTGACCCGAGAAGCAGGGCCTTATCGGCAGAACTTGCCTTGTAGACCCCATTGTTGGTCCACTTCTGATAAATTATGTCTGGCTCCGCGCTGAATTGTACCCGTTGGATCCGCCGCCAAATATCAACACACCCAATTACTCCCTCTGTCCCAGAATAAGTGTCTCAAGCTTAGTACAACTTTGTACTAGAGCTAGTACAAAGTTGAGACAGTTATTTTGGGACAGAGGGGCAACAGTAGGGCTCAGGGCTCCATGGATGTCTCTGATCCATAGGCAATCATGGAGCGCATCATAGACAAGCCATTGGCGGAGCCGCCACTGTGGGCAAGGAGTATCAGGGCAGAAGCGATCTCAGCAATGGATGGTCCCTCGATCCAATGGTCGCACCATAAGCGGCATGTCTTGCCATCGCCGATTGTCTAGGTTGTGGATGTGCAGAAGAACTGGCGCCTCTCTTCATCGCTCGAGAGCTGAGGATGGCCCCAAGGAAGCTCGGGGTTGGTTGATTGAAGCCAGAGCCAGCGAGCACGAAGGCTGATGCTCGTACGGTGGAGATCATGCACCGCAAGGCCCCCAAGTTCCAGTGACCACGAGAGCTTAGGCCAACTAACGAAACAACAACCGGTCTTGGCATCCTTCCGGCCGTGCCAAAGGAAGTCACGCACCATTGTGGTGATTTTATTGAGGATTGTAGGGTTTACGGCCATGGCGAGGAGAATTTGAACTGGCATGGTGGTCAGCACGTGGCGCACCAATGCCAAGCGCTCAGCATGCGGGAGTAGGGAGGCCTTCTAGGTGGCGAGCATCTTGATGAGCAGATCGACCAAAGGTGCCACCCAAGCAAGCTGAATTAGCAGCATGGAATGCATTACCTAGCCATCAAGTGGACTCAACTACTAGACATTGTGGAGGCTGAACACGGAAGTCCCTCATTGGCAAAGATGCAATTGTTTCAAGGGAAGCGTTGCAAATCGGCCGACTGATCTTGTCACGTGGCAAGCGGACGCACACGCCCACACCGACCAAGGGATGGGTGACATGTCGCTTGCTCACGGCACCGTGTTGATGCATGCTTATGCATATTGCAAATACACAGCCGTATGAGCGTGGGCAACTTTTCTTGTGGTGTGTGTATTGGAGTTGTAATATTTTAGGAAGGGCTGCTGAACTTGGAACACTTCCACTGCGTCAGTGCAAACATGTGATCTTACGATCTTTTTTGAAAACAAATGATGTAAATAATAAAATTTCCAGTGTCTATGTATTTATAAGGGTTCCTATCCTCCCTGTAGCAAGTGGTAGTTTTAATTCAACCAAAGCTGAGACTAGTAGGCCCCTGCACCATGCTATTCTGAAAAGATCACATGCAACATATGCTCCGTTTTTATTGCCTATTAATGATGAAATTATTTAGTCCAGCATTTCGCCACCATAGTCCTTTAGTTAAATTGACATCGAGATTTTGATTGTGTATTGCCACAGTAAAAAGGACACAAGGTTTTGACTGTAGTGCTTCAGTTCCATTAAATTGGTCGTTGTAGCACTCACATAAAGATGATACCTACGCAGTTCTCCAATTCAATACTATATTGATCATTGTACTTATGTTGGTATATATTTTAATCCCTTTAAAAGACCCCAGTGCCTCTCCATTCTTATCACATGCACACGCACTAGCAGTTTGACACTCGCAAAAACAAGTACTCCCTCCGTTCCAAAATAGATGATTCAACTTTGTACTAATTTTAGTATAAAATTGGGTCATCTACTTTGAAACGGAGGAAGTATTACTTATACGACAGACGAGGGGTGGTAAACATACCAACTACATATACAAAATTTGGAGTTGTAGGCATCAGGATATTCTTAGGCGTTCTATTTTAAATGGAATCCAGTGGCTGACCTGTTCGATGCGTGTTGAAGACACTGAAATCCACACTCCAGTTCGCTGCACTGAGAAGACCATATAAACTACGCGCTTAATGCTTATCTTCTGCTGGCCCTTGTTCCAAGCTATTCCAGAGAGAGACATCAACTAGATCCTCCCTCCATCTTGTACGCACCTAGTTCCATCTGATTTGGTGAACAGATTATAGACAAATGGAGTAGGAATCATACAGGAATATTTAGAAGCATTATGGACTCGTCTCACTTTGGCTCCAGGCCTATAATTGTTTAGCAACTTTAGAAACTTCAAGTACCTGGCTAGTTTCCCGAGTTTGTTTTGTTGTTTTCATCCAAGTTGTGTAAGTTCATGTTGATGCCGAGGCCATGAGCATGAAGTATGTTGTGGTTGCATCTCCTAGGAATTAATAAAATTCTTCATTTTTTAAAAAGAAATGTTTGGTGTGGGTGCCATACTAGGAGGAGTAGTGTTGAGAGCTGCGAACATGTAAAGGGTTCAAAATTTTACTTGTAGCTCACTCCTTTAACTAGGTAGTTCAAGTATCCTTTAAAAGATTTCAGACAAGAATCTCTCTCTCTCTCTCTCTCTCTCTCTCTCTCTCTCTCTCTCTCTCTCTGGGCCAAGTTCTGTTATTTTTTATATTAATTCCTTCTTGCATAAGACAAGAATAGTTGTTTGCAAAGAACAAAAGACAAGAACAGTTGCACAAATATTTGTGGTTCAGATTATTACTCAACAATATACTTGTGTACTTTCTATGAAACATTTTTCAGATAAACAACGTAATATTTGTATACTGATCATCTCTCTCTCTCTCTCTCTCTCTCTCTCTCTCTCTCTCTCTCTCTCCCCTTTCTAGAGTTGGACACGCTACGTACATTGTAACTAGTAGAAGAGCTTCATTTTAGTTGCTTTACTAATGCTGTTAATTGTGAGAGATGTCAGTGTCATATTTAGGCATGATGCAAATTCATGATTAGTTTCAATGTTTTTTTAACCTTGTGACGTCTACATCGTGGATTCCAAGCATCGAGGCGTATGCCAGAAATTGGCTTTGAACTGCATCTGGTGCAATCACATTTGCCACCCGGTGTAGGTAGAAATTACCACAAGCACACACCACACCAGCAGCCTATCTCTTTCACTCGTTGGGCCAATCCAGCATGCGCATCGCTACGAGTCCATTCTCTTCTCCCCTTCCTACTCTGGGCAAGAGCACCTAGCAATCCGCACATGCATACACAACCGATGCCCTCCCGCCGGTGCACGTTCTCATCTCAGTGCCACTATTGTGCACACACCTTATCATCTCCTATTGTACAAATTGTGTTTTACAATTTATTGCGTGTTGACCTAGCGAAAAAAAGGTTTCTCAGTTCTGTGTGGTACCTAATTTCTAGCAACCACGGGATCTAGAGAGTCCAATGTCAGACCACCTGTAGAAGGATTTCAGCCATCCACCAACATTTGAATGTTTAACAAATCTCTCAACACATTTACAAGACCTACACTCCTCCTGGTAAGTATCTCTCACATGGCCAGAAATAGATGTAGCAAATGATCTTCTCGCCTGCTACCTTGCCTTTGTTTCCTATCCTCCAATTGATTCCTTGAAATCTTTTCCAGATGAAATAAAAAGTTAAAGTCATGTGCCCAAGGACTACCCGCGAGGCCGCGACCAATAGAAGTCACCCCGGTTCACCGGACTTCCCACGCCACTCACACCACATGGTCAAAACCCACGCTCCGTCACTCCCAATGAACTCAAGACCTACACTTTAAAAAGTGCATTATAAACAATATATCTTCCACTCCGTCCCATAATATAAATAATTTTTCAAGTTTATTAGCTTGAAAAATGATCTTATATTATGGGATGGAGGGAGTACTATTTTGTGGGAACTTGAATCTTCTTGATGTTGTGGTACTATTGCATACCTACTTCGTAAAGTGAATCACCCTCTCCAACCGGAGACAACCAACTTTATCATGTTACAATAAGTTGTGTAAAAGGGTCTCTTGAGTAACTGACAAGAAGAAATGTGTCACCAAACAAATGTATTTTGTCCAAAGTAAATTAATTTGTCATAGGAAACCTTTTTTTCCTTTCTGCTACTAGTAATGACTAAGTTATCCCTGGTTCAATACGTGAAGTATTTTGTACGTACATCATGCTACTGTTCTTAAAGAAAAAAAAGCCACGTTGAAGGCAAGCCACTAATCACTGGTCATGTGCACAAGTACCACTGGCAACTTATAAAATAACCCACCTCCCTCGCCACTCGCATCACAGTCACACACTCACGTTGAATTACCCAGAGTCATTAGCTACCTAGCGCGCAGGCTCGCAGTTGTGGCCTCATTTTGATGCGCTTTATTTTATCCTTTTGTAGATATGAAGGTTGTCGATGATGACAATGCATCATGCCAACCTATGTATGCTATTGGCGTGAGAAAATATATGAATGAGTGGCATCAGAAAATTTTCGGATGCAAATATTTCCTTCGTCGGTGGGGTAAGATCAGAAGAAATGGCCATCCTCGTCTACCAGGGAACGTTTTCCAGTGCTTGTTGGCCTAGCATGCCAGTGGCCATGCTTTGCTACTATCCAGTGCCAGCACGCATATGGAACATTGTAATTCGATACCAACTTGGCAAGATGTCGAGGGGCATGCATGACGGGCCGATGTGTCATTGGGCGGGTCGCAATCACTGAGCTAGTGAACTTTACGTGTGTGAGAGTTTTCACAAGTTGCTGGCTATGGCGTGTGAGCAACTACAACAGAATTCCGACCTAAGTGCAAAAAATGGGGAAAACAATCCTAGACTGTCGATCAAACATGGATTGTGTAGAGTCAAGCGGAGGGATCTCAAGCAACTTAAATGTATATATAAAAGCTAGATATAGAACACGACTTTTGTGACAACAATCTCATCTCTCTCAAATCAAAGAAACATTGACGCCTCTTTCTTTCTTTCTTTTCGAGCCTTTTGGGATCTCATTCTTTGTATTATTTATTGAAAATTAATGAAAATATGCAGCAGAGTCCTCCTATTTCCCTAAAACAAATCATTGATCAATCATTGATGCCTCATTGAGATTTTTTTTTTAAAAAACTCCTTGATACATTGAGATCTTGCTAAGAAGCCATAGATCAAAGATCGCGTTTCTATTTGTTGCACCCTTTTTTGGTGGTTATGGGTGATAGACAATCAGTTTCCTTTGTAAAGCATAATAGAGAGGAGACCACCAGTAATTCGAAACGTAACAAGACTTATCAGACCCGTTATTAAACAAAAAATTTCCTTTGTGGGACGATACCAGGAAGAGGAAACTATGAAAACGTATGGTAGGATTACATATATTGGCAAAAAGGTGTCCTATAAACAACATTCCATTATTTTGTGGGAACTTGCATATTCTTGATGTTGTGGTACTATTGCATACCTACTTTGTAATGTGCGTCACCCTCTTCAACTCGTAACAACCAACCATATCCTGTTACTATAGGTTGTGTATAAAAGATCTCCTGAGTAACTGACACGAAGAAATGTGTCACCAAACAAACATACTTTGTCCAAAGTGAATTAATTTGTCATAGAAACCATGGTGCGATACGTGAAGTACTTTGTACTTGCGTCATGCTTCCGTTCTTAAAGAAAGAAATGCCACGTTACAGGCAAGCCACTAATCACAGACAGACAGCAAAAATATGGCCATGTGCACAGGCACTACTCGCAACTAATAGAAGTCACCCACTTCCCTCGCCAATCGCATCACATTCACACGCCTACTTGACTTACCCACAGTCATTAGCTAGATAGCGAGTAGGCACACGGCTGTACCTCATCTTGATACACTTGATTTTATTCTTGTGTAGAGATGAAAGGCTCTCGTGATGACAACGCATCATAAAGATTAATGTACGCTACTGGCGTTATAAAAGATATGAAGGAGCGGCATCAGAAAATTTTCGGATGCGAAGAGTATCTTTGCTGGTGGGGTAACAGCAGAAGAAATGGCCATCATGTTCAGTCAGGGAACGTTGCAATCCAGTGCATCTGTGTATGTTGTCCTTGCTCTGCTGCTATCCGGTGCCTGCATGCATAGGGAACGTTGTATTTGGAACCCGTCACCACCGTACCAGATTCGCAAGATGCGGAGGGGAAACATAACGGGCCGATGTGCCAATGGGCTGTGTCAATCACTGAGCTTCTAAACTTTACGTGTGTGAGAGTGTTCAGAAAGTTACTTGCTGCGGCCTGGGAGCAAATACAATAGAATCTGGGCCTAAGCGCAAAAATGAAGAGAAAAAAAAACCTAGACCGTCGGATCAAACATGGATCGGTACAGGGTCAAGCACAGGGATATCAAGCAACTTTAAATGTGTCTATGAAAGTTGGATATAGAATAGTACTTTTGTGATAACAACCTCGTCTCTCTCAGATCAGGGTAACATTGTCATGTCCTCCTAGTTTTATAAAATCCTATTTTAAGGGGATGTTTTATAATATCATTACGCATATTTGTTGCATGGAATCCATGGGTGCGTGAGTATATAATAATTAAGAGTATCCAGCTTGTTCTCTATCATCCGTATGGAAAACTTGTAAAATTCATATTGCTCGATAGGCCATATGAAGTCTCACAATGCCTGCCTATGCAAGCACTCAACTTGCGTGAAGTGCCATAACCATAAATATGTTAGCATTGGCCCCAAGCATCCCTCGAACAGTTGGCTCCTCAATCCCTTGGGCACTGCATTTTCCACAAACGCAATGAACATGCTACGCTGATAGCCGACTTAGCCCGTACCTGAACATTATAAGTGATGCTTGATCGTGCACACCCATGAGTTCAACTTGGTTGGCGGACAGCTCGAAAAATCTTCTGCTATATTAGTGTTTACAAGAATCTTGAATGGCTAGTTCAGGTTCTCACTTTGCTACCAGACTCTTTCGGTTTAACACTTACTATTCATAACTTCCAGTGCCTGGTTTGTCTGGAATTTTAGCACAGAGTCATCCTCAATAAGTTTCTCCAATAAGTTTGGAAAAGAACATCAGATATGGTAGATACTTCTTTTGCTTGACCCAGAAAACTCCTTTTGATACATTGAGATTTTGCTAACAAGTCCATTGATCAAAGATTGCGTTTCCATTTGATGCACCCTTTTTTGGTGGTTATGGGTGATAGACTGGATGAGCCGAACCTTCAGCTGGTCTTTTGAGTTGCTCTGACGTTGTGGTTGTAATCTTTCAAATACCAAGTGCATATAGCAGAGAGATTTAGTAGGAACCATGGGTGGTGAGGGAAGCCATGCGAGACAATGCATGGGTGCGCAAGATCAACTCTTCAACCAACCAGTCGATAAAACCACATTGTGGAGTTTGTGGACCTTTGGCTCCGTTTGGAGCAGTTTCAGCTTTCACCGGACATTGATGACGACATATCCTGGAAATTCAAGGTAAGCGGAGAGTATTTGATGGCCTCTGCTTATAGGATCCAATTCTTGGGATCCATGACAAAAACTATGAACATGACTATTTGGAAGGTTTGGGCACCTTCCAAGGTCAAGTTCTTCTCCTGGCTGACGATTCAGAACAGGATATGGCTGGTGGATAGATTCGAGAAGCGATGTTGGGACAATTGTGGACTATGCACCCTCTGCAGATGGGCAAACGAGATGTCCACACACCTCTTCTATCAGTGCAGGTTCACCTTGCGCGTTTGTAGATTGGTAAAGGAGTGGTTAGCCGAGGCGCTTTGGAGATCTAACAATGGCCAGCGGAGCGCAACATGAAGCATTGGTGAACAAACATGTCGAAACCCAACACGGTGAACTAGAAAGCCATGGCTTCCCTTACTATGCTAGTCGGTTGGGTTATTTGGAACGAGAGAAATGCAAGTCTTCAGGAAGAAATCAACTTCGCCCTTCTACATCCTCAAACTAATACAAGATGAAGCCAAACTTCGGGTCGTGGTAGGAGCTAGGCACCTGAGCATCATCATGCCACGAGAGTAGTTGTTGTATTCCTTTTGTTGACGGAGGGGCTGTGCTGTGGAGCCACTTTTATGTACTCTAAAACTCTCCTCCTTTATTAATGAATGAGGCAAGTCTTTTGCCGCTTCAAAAAAAAAGTAGGAATTGTGTGCGTCAGTATACTCCAAACCAAATCAGTTTCTTTTGTCAAGGATAATAGAGGAGACCACATGTAATTCGAAATGTAACAAGACTTACCAGTCAAGTTATGAAACAGAAAGTTTCTTTTGTGAGACGATTCCAGGAAGAAGAAACTAAGAAAAATTATAGTAGGATTACATATATTGATAAAAAAAAGTGTATTATAAACAATGTTCCATTATTTTGTGGGAACCTGAATATTCTTGATGTGGTGGTACTATTGTAGACCTACTTTGTAATGTGCATTACCCTCTTCAACTCGATACAACCAACCATATCATGTTACAATAGGTTGTGTATAAAAGGGTCTCCTGAGTAACTGACAAGAGGAAATGTGTCACCAAACAAATGTACTTTGTCCAAAGTAGTTATTTTTTTAATTTCTTTTTTGCTACCAGTAATGACTAAGCTATCCCTGGTTCAAGAACGTGAAGTATTTTGTACATACAACATGCTTGCGTTCTTCTCTTAAAGAAAGAAGTGCCACATTGAAGGCAGCCACGAATCACTGGCAGATAAAAATTTTATGGCCATGTGCACAAGAGCGGCTCGCAACCTATAAAAGAAGTCCACTTCCCTCGCCACTCTCATCAGTCACACACCTGAATTACTCACAGTCACTAGCTAGCCAGCGAGCTCACAATCAAGGCCTCATTTAGATAGGACTTTACTTTATTCTTGTGTAGCGATGAAGGCTCTCGATGATGACAATGCATCATAACGGACTACATATGCTACCGGTAGAATGATAAAGATATGTATGAGTAGCATCGGAAAAGTCTCGGATGCGAACATGCAGCATGTCGCTGGGATAACAGCAGAAGAAATAGCCCCCCGGCAAACAAAAGAAAAGGAAATAGTCATCCTGGTCTACCAGGGAACGTTATTATCCAGTGCAGTGGTCTAGGTCTGCCGCTATCCGGTGCCTGTACACACACGGAACATTACAATTTTATAGGCAGTCAGTAACGTGACCGCAGTACGAGCTTCGCAGAGCAAGGAGCTGGGCTCCATCACTAAGTTTCTGAACTTTGCGTGTGTGAGAGTTATTGTCACAAGTTGCGCGTCAGCTGCCTGCTGTAGAATCTGGGCCTAAGGTGCAAAAATCGACAGAGAAAACCAATTCTAGAGTGTCCGACCTCACACGGCTGGGTTTTTTTATTTTGAAAACGCACACAGCTGGTATTGATTCAAGCAGAGAGAGAGAGAGATCAAGCCACTTCACGTATATTTTATGCAAACCACCCTATTAAGTCAGATATAAACATGAGTTCTGCAATAACGACCTCAACTCTCTCAAATCTGGACAGCGTTGATGACTCACTAGTGGCGGGGGCGCGCCTTGGCGGGCCTCCTCTGCGTGACTGGGCGTACTAATCTTGTTGTATTATTTGTTAACGTCCGTATGCAGTTCAAATGAGCGCCAATTGCTTAAAAAGGAATACACTTAACTGAATTGCAGTAGTAGAATGCTTAGTGATAAAACATAGCAAGCAGAGCAAGGTGGTGGGTCTATATTAACAGAAGCACATGAGACACGTCCAGCGGTTGAAATCAAAGATGAACATCTTCCAAAAGGTGGGTGATCTTCAAAAGAGAGGCAGAGTCTGTCAGATCATCAGAACACAGGCATATCAAGTCTTTGAGGGTAAGCTTCATCAACATTTATGAAGCAACAAAACTTTGAAGTGTATTTCGGTTTTCTCTTCTAATTTAGAAAATACTAATCCCATGATGCTTTGTTTATAATATCTGTAGGAGATCAAAGCTTGGAACTGGATCATATGATCCTAACCATCCAACCACAGGTTGGTTCGCATTTACATGCATGACTTAATGAGGTAGCGGTGTTTGCATTGATAGATTCTTGTAGAAAAATATAAAATGCGTCTTTGACGATGTGGCATTGTTATGCATGGATGTATTAACTCAAAAGATAACTTAATAATACATGCATAACCTGTTGATATCACAATCGATTGGACGGCTCTTAGAAATTACGGTGACATGAAAGCACACAGAAATCTAAAAATTGAAGCTGGCTATTGAGATATAAAAGATATAGGATTTGCATTTTTCCAAAAATTAAGAAATAACAGACCATATTTGCAGTCGTTCGCGTGCTAAATATTCTAGCTTTCAAATTCTGCTCTGCACTGGTCAACATATATTATAACTTGTGTATCCATGTACATCACATACAAAATTATCCTTATGGATAAAAAATGGCATGCTCTCGTTGCCCATGCCACGTGGGTCCACTGGTAAATCCCAACCCCACCCACCTTACTATGACATGTGGGCTCGGAATGCCCAGACAGCTCGTCACAACGGTGCTCGGTACACACGAAACCTCAATGTCACTTGAAGACCGTTCGGTGCATATGGCAACGAGCCCTCAGAGTAGTTGCTGCTTGTGCACAACCCTTCTGTTCGAATTCGACCGACGCCCTTGAAAAGACGCTCCGATCCT
Source organism: Aegilops speltoides (assembly GCA_021437245.1). Lineage (NCBI taxonomy): Eukaryota > Viridiplantae > Streptophyta > Magnoliopsida > Poales > Poaceae > Aegilops > Aegilops speltoides. Next base: position 407,745,284 of record CM038145.1, on the reverse strand, counting down.
AAGCCTCCCACAGTTCGTGTCACTCGCACAGAAAAAGCATGCGGACTCCACTTTCAACATCAGAACAGACTGAGGATCAGTTGTCTGGACTGGAGGCTGAGTAAGCAAACATTTTTGGATTAGGAGGCATCCGTGCAGACCTGCATGCGTCGGGAGAACCACCTGCAACTTCAAAGTGGTCTGGCAATTAAGCTTGAGATGATAAACTTGTCAAGTCCCCTCCACTGTGAAGATTCGCGAGGACCCATTGATTCCAGGGACAAGATAACCCAAGTATATGTGATGTCAACAGTGCAATTCGCTATTGACAAATTAAGGAGCTAGCGTGCTTGAAAGGGTTTTTTTAATTACTCGATTTCTTTGTTGCCTCTCACTTTTCCGTGCTTTAAGATGGCTCGTAGGTCTAGAAAAAGGATCTAGAAGATGGCTTTGGCAAAAAAAATGCCAGTGATAGTTAACCTCCATGGCTGACGTTTTCAAAATACAAACTTCCACTGCGTATTTGAATTTTTCTTTAACCTCCTATCTTTGCTTGTAAGCCATGATTATAACAACTCATTTATGCATATCCAACCCGACGCTGCTTCAGTGACTTAACTGCAGGTGCAGTTGGGTGACTGACATGTGGGGAAAAGTGACGTAATCTGGCCCACATGTCAGTGACCCAACTGCACCTGCAGTTACGTCACTGAAGCTCAGTTCCGCGGCCACGCCCAGGTGATCAACCCTCTGTTGCGTGGCGTCTCGACGGCTTGGGGCGTCAGATCCCACTCGTCTCGCCCAACCCCTTGGATCTCTCTATGCTGCTCCCTGCCCAGCACGTGGCGGCGCCGGAGCCTCTGTTGCGTGGCGTCTCGACGGCTTGGGGCGTCAGATCCCACTCGTCTCACCCAGCCCCTTGGATCTCTCTATGCTGCTACCTGCCCGGCACGCGGCGGCGCCAGGGCCTCTGCTGCGTGGCGTCTCGACGGCTTGGGGCGTCATATCCCACTCGTCTCGCCCAGCCCCTTGGATCTCTCTATGTTGCTCCCTACCCGGCACGTGGCGGCGCCGGGGTCTGTGCTGCGTGCCGTCTCGACGGCTTTGGGCTTCAGAGCCCACACGTCTCGCCCAGCCCCTTGGATCTCTCTACGCTGCTCCCTGCCCGGCACGCGGCGGCGCCCGTCAGCATCGTCCCGGTGTCCTTGCTGGCCAGTTCCACCTTCCCTTGTGCAGCAACTCACTTGCTCGGGTGCAGCTTGGTACAGGGCGGGGGTGGATCTGGGGCTCCGTTCCTAGATCTGATTGGTGTTGGATGGGTCATGAGGTGGGGTCGTCCGGTGGCTTCGATGGGCGGTAGCTGCTGGCTCATGTAGGTGGTATGGGGGCGTGAGCACGGGCCGGAGCGGCGAGGCAGGGGTGAGTGTACGTCCGTGCAAGAGGCGCCATGGTTGCCTTCTCCCCTATTGTTCTGACCGGCGGCGTGGGGGCCTTTTGGTTTGTTTGGTTAATGGAGGTGGTCCTAGGGTTCTTCGAACGCCAAGATGGTGTTCTGCTTGCTGCCAACCCTCATTGATCTACCCGTTGACGAGTTTTGGAAGGCTCCGCCGGAGATCTCCGTTGGCGCTTGACGCCTGTAGATTAATGGGTCGCATGGTATTCAGTCGTGCATGCCCCTATTTCAGCCCGTGTGACTTTAGGAGGGTGTGACGCGAAGCTTCGTTGTGTGTGACATTCAGTGGCGGAGGTAGAGGGTGGACAGGGTGGGCCACGGCCCACCCTGGGATTTTTTGAATAGCTTTATAGCATAGGAAAAATGCTAAAAAAATATTAAGATTTTTTTTTATTTTTATGAACAGTTCTACTGTTGGCCCACCCTGACTCATTGGGCTAGATCCGCTACTGGTGACATTACAGGACATGTTGGTATCGCAATTTTCATGACAAAGACAATGACGGAGTACGTATTGGTGGCTGAGGTCAGAGGCCTAGTAATGGCCAATCGAGTTGTCTAGGGGTTGAGGACTTTGCTTGGTGTTTCGTGACTCGTAGCAACGGCATCGGCATGTGGGGGCGGCAGTCTAAGGAGTACAGATTTTAAGCAAAGGCACTGCTCGCAACCTATAAAAAACACCCACTTCCCTCGCCACTCGCATCACAGTCACACGCCTACTTGACTTACCCACAGTCATTAGCAAGCTTGCGAGTAGGCACACAGCCCTGCCTCATTTTGATGCGCTTCATTTTATTCTTGTGTAGAGATGAAGGCTCGCGTGGTGACACTGCATCATAAATACCTATGTACGCTATTGGCGTGATAAAAGATATGAATGAGCGGCATCAGGAAATTTCTGGATGCGATTATTTCCTTTGCCGGCGGGGTAACAGTAGAAGAAATGGCCATCCTGGCCTGTCAAGGAACGATGCTATACAATGCCTGTTGGCGTTGTTCTGCTGGTATCCAGTGCCTGCATGCATAGGGGACGTTGTATTAGGAACCCGTCACCACCGTACCAGCTTGGCAAGATGCGGAGGGGCAAGCATAACGGGCAGATGTGCCAATGGGCTGTGTCGATCACTGAGCTTCTGAACTTTACCTGTGTGAGAGTAACTTGTCAACTAATTAACACCCAGTAACGCAAAGAGAAAAGTATCTTCCACTGAAATAACAGTAATCCTGTAGAGCAATAGAACAATTTGTACTCAAATAATATATTAGTACAAAACGGCTAGACATTGAGCCCAAAAAAGTTCTAAAGCTCAAGGCTAGTTACAAATGAAGATGAAGCCAAACCGAATTCAAAAATATGAATATGTAAGAAAATTGATGAATTTGTATGCTAGACAATATGGATTATTCGTTGTGCAGTTAAGACAAGGTTTGGGAGATGGATTTGGACAACATTAAGAGCAACTCCAACGCGCCGATCCAAACGAACAGCGATTTTGTCAGCTTTTTGTCCGTTTGGGTCGGCCCGGCGGATACCCACGTCCGCTTCCGCGTTTGGGTTGGCGCATGCTCCCAACGCTGGCCCGACCTATTTTTTCGGCGCGAAAAAATAAGAATGCAAGCATTTCGCAAATAAAATCAACATTAATTAAACATTAAAGCCGGCCACTAAGACCGGCGAGAAGAGTCCACGCGTTCACATTAGCATTAATGAACATTAATAAAAGGTAAACTAGGAGGCGCATGGCCGGCACAGGGGAACACCATGTTCCAAGCGGCGGCGATGTCGGACGATGGCAGTGCTGCTGCGGGTTGTGCCGCCGCCTATGCCGCCTCCTCCTCTATCTCGTGCTGCTCGGCCTTGGCGTCGCGCTCGAGCATCTCGAGGTATTCACCGTGGCGGTGCTCCTCGGCCAGCTGTCGCTGGCGCCACTGCTCGAGGTATGCTGCCTCCTGCGCTGGCGTCATCCCCATCCAGACATGCGGAGCGTTGACCCACTCGCGCACTCACCCGGTCCATGAGTTGTGCTCGAGGGGCTCCGGCTCCCGCTCCCTCTCCAGCTCGGCCTTGACGGGGGATGGCGGGGCCACTGGCGGCAGGACATAGCCGCACGCCGCGGAGAGGGCCATGTCCTCCACCATGGTCGCCCGGTGCGCCGCCTCCTCTTCCTCCTGCTCCGCCACCCTGCGCCGCTCATCCTCCTTGCTCTACCGGAAGACAATGGCAACGGCTACCTAGTAGGCGGCCTCCGCCTCCTGGTCCTCCTCGCGAATGACGAGCGGAGGCGGCGGCACGCTGCGGTCGACTTCGCAGAAGCCGCGTCGCCTCGCCTCCTCCTGCTCGAATACGAACCAACGAGCCCAGTTGGGCGAGTCGACGCCGTACGAGGCGTGGCTGCGCTGCTCCGGCGTCAGCAGCGCCCGCCGATGCCGCACCTCCTCTGCGTGTGCCCTAGTCGACCGCGGCGCCACCGACACTGGGATCCTCTCTAGATCCAGGTGCCAGTCGTGCGGCAGGATGGCGTCGAGGTACGGGAAAGGCACGCGGTTTTGCTAGTGCCACTCCGCCTGGTGCACTGGCACGTTGACGCGCTTCCTCGGCCGGCAAGCTGGCACTGGCGGAGAAGGGAGGAACTCACAGGGAAAAGGAATGGTGGGGTCCTTGCCCTTGGACTTGCTACTGCCGGCGCCGGAGAACAGCCCCATCTAGCTGCTCTGGGGTGGCTAGGGTTTGCCGCTGACGGGCGAGCAGAGTATGCCGAGATGGGGACGGGGGCTGGCTGGAAGCGGATGAGGACGGCCCTGCCGCACGGTTGGCTTAAAAAAGGACGACTGCCGTCGTTGACTCGTGGGCCCGAGGTCATAAATTAAGCTGATTAGGCTGACCGCGGGCAGTTGGACGACCGCCAGGTGTGGACGCGGCGGACACAGAGAAGGCGCGTGTGGCGTCCTTTCCACGTTCGCGCTGACACATTTCGGGCCTTAATTTGGGCCGCAAATGCGTCGGCGCGGACGCGAGGCCACTAAATTTGGGTTTGGGTCAACGCGTTGGGCTTCCTCTTTTGTCCACCCCGACCCAAACGGACGCAGCCAGACGAGATGGGTCACCCCATTGGATTTGCTCTAATACCAAGCTTTCACGTTGAAATACTATAGTCAATTTGGGTGGTGGTCAGGTGAGACCAAGGTCAGAAGGGAGAAGGTAGTAGGGAAAAAAACTACCCCGACCCCCGAGCCGGTCCTGGGAGCGACCAGAGGTACCCCTAGCTAGAACCGCCGCCTCCTCTACCTCCCCTCCCGACTCTCTTCCCCATCGCCGCCACAAGGCATTGCCGAGCAAAGCCCGGCCAGCCTAGGTGCCAGCGGGGCCCTTCTCACTCCTCGCTCGATGTGGTGGCTTGCATGGGACAACCATGCGAGCAGGGGTGCCGGGCTGCCATGGGGCCCGACGGTATAACCATAGGCATGCGGGACGACAACGGCTTCTCTTGGAGGCAGTATAGCGGCGTCCTGGTAACCTACTGTGGTGCGGTGGCCGTGAAGGCCTCCCCTTCATCGGATGGATGCATGCAGAATGGCCAGGCCACATCCGGCCGGATCTTGCACCCGTGGGCGTCCTGTGGTGTGGGCTGCGGGCCGAGGTGCTGCAGCCGGCAGGCTCCACCATGGCCTTTTGCTGGTGGAGTGCTACCTCTTGAGCACTGCGTTGGATTTCCCCGAAGAGGAGAGGATGATGCAGTAAAGTAGCGTAAGTATTTCCCTCAGTTTTTGAGAACCAAGGTATCAATCCAGTAGGAGGCCACACACAAGTCCCTCGTACCTACACAAAACGATAGCTCCTTGCAACCAACGCGATTAGGGGTTGTCAATCCCTTCACGGCCACTTACGAGAGTGAGATCTGATAGAGATGATAAATAATATTTTTGGTATTTTTGGTATATAGATGCAAAGTGAAAAGTAAAAGGCAAAGTAAAAACAAAGCAAGTATTAAAGTAATGGAGATTGATATGGTGAGAATAGACCTAGGGGCCATAGGTTTCACTAGTGGCTTCTCTCAAGAGCATAGATATTCTACAGTGGGTGAACAAGTTACTGTTGAGCAATTGACAGAATTGAGCATAGTTATGAGTATATCTAGGTATGATCATGTATATAGGCATCACGTCCAAGACAAGTAGACCAAAACGATTCTGCATCTACTACTATTACTCCACTCATCGACCGCTATCCAGCATGCATCTAGAGTATTAGGTTAAAAACAGAGTAATGCCTTAAGCAAGATGACATGATGTAGAAGCCCTCCGTGGTTGATGCCCCCTCCGGCGGAGCTTCGGAACAGGCCCCAAGATGGGATCTCGTGGATATAGGAAGTTGCGGCGGTGGAATTAGGTTTTTGGCTCCTATTCTGATCGTTTGGGGGTACGTAGGTATATATAGGAGGAAGGAGTACGTTAGTGGAGCAACAGGTGGCCCACGAGGCAGGGGGCATGCCCTGGGGGGGGGCCCACCCTCGTGACCGCCTCTGTTACTTCTTGGAGTAAGGTCCAAGTCTCCTGGATCACGTTCGGTGAGAAAATAATGTTTCCGAAGGTTTCATTCCATTTGGACTCCATTTGATATTCCGTTTCTTCGAAACACTGAAATAGGCAAAAAAACAACAATTCTGGGCTGGGCCTTCGGTTAATAGGTTAGTCCCAAAAATAATATAAAAGTGGAAAATAAAGCACAATATAGTCCAAAACAGTAGATAAAGTAGCATGGAGCAATCAAAAATTATAGATACGTTGGAGACGTATCAGGCATCCCCAAGCTTAATTCCTGCTTGTCCTCGAGTAGGTAAATGATAACAAGAGAATTTTTGATGCGGAGTGATACTTTGGCATAATTTCAATGTAAATCTTCTTAATTTTGGTATGAATATTCAGATCCGAAAGATTCAAGACAAAAGTTCATATTGACATAAAAATAATAATACTTCAAGCATACTAATCAAAGCAATCATGTCTTCTCAAAATGGCATGGCAAAAGAAAGTTCATCCCTACAAAATCATATAGTTAGGCTATGCTTCATTTTCGTCACACAAAGATGTTCCCAACTTCTATACCCCTGATGACAAGCCAAGCAATTGTTTCATACTTAAATAATCTCAAACTTTTTCAACCTTCACACAATACATGAGCGTGAGCCATGGATATAGCACTATGGGTGGAATAGAATATGATGATGGATATTGTGTGGAGAAGACAAAAAAGGAGAAAGTCTCACATTGACGAGGATAATCAACGGGCTATGGAGATGCCCATCGATTGATGTCAACATGAGGAGTAGGAATTGCCATGGAACGGATGCACTAGGGCTATGAATGCTCAACAAAAGAAAACTAGTGGGTGTGCATCCAACTTGCTTGCTCATGAAGACCTAGGGCATTTGAGGAAGCCCATCGTAGGAATATACAAGCCAAGTTCTATAATGAAAAATTCCCACTAGTATAAAAAGACAACTTATGAGACTCACTACATGAAGAACAAGGTGCTACTTTGAAGCTCAATATATGAGACTCACTATATGAAGAACAAGGTGCTACTTTGAAGCACAAGTGTGGAAAAAGAGATAGTAGCATTGCCCTTTTTATTCATTTTCTCTTTTTTTGGGCCTTTCTTTTTTTGGCCTTTCTTTTTTTTGATTGGGCAATGCTATAATAATGATGATCATCACACTTCTATGGATTACAACATAAGGATTACAACTCGAAATTAGAACAAGATATTACTCTATATGAATGCCTCCGGCGGTGTACCGGGATGGTGCAATGAATCAAGAGTGACATGTATAAAAATAATGCATGGTGGCTTTGCCACAAATACGATGTCAACTACATGATCATGGAATGGCAATATGACAAAAGTAAAGTATGTCATGATGATGATGAACGGAACGGTAGAAAGTTGCATGGCAATATATCTCGGAATGGCTATGGAAATGCCATAATAGGTAGGTATGGTGGCTGTTTTGAGGAAGATATAAGGAGGTTTATGTGTGATAGAGTATATCGTATCACGGGGTTTGGATGCACCGGCGAAGTTTGCACCAACTCTCAAGGTGAGAAAGGGCAATGCACGGTACCAAAGAGGCTAGCAAAGGCGGAAAGTTAAATGTGCGTATAATCCATGGACTCAACATTAGTCAAAAGAACTCATATACTTATTGCAAAATTTAGAAGTCATCAAGTACTACGCGCATGCTCCTAGGGGGATAGATTGGTAGGAAAAGACCATCGCTCGTCCCCGACCGCCAATCATAAGGATGCACAAGCCAGGTACACTTCATGTTTCAAATTTGTTACACAACTTTCACCATACGTGCATGCTAAGGGACTTGCAAACTTCAACACAAGCATTTCTCAAATTCACAAGTACTCAACTAGCATGACTTTGATATTATCACCTCCATATCTCAAAACAATTATCAACCATCAAACTTATCTTAGTATTCAACGCACTCAAAAGAAAGTTTCACATATCTTGAATACCAAGTATATTAATATTAAGCAAATTACCATGCTATTAATGACTCTCAAAATAATCTAAGTGAAGCATGAGAGATCAATAGTTTCTTTAAAACAAATCCACCACCGTGCTCTAAATGATCTAAGTGAAGCACTAGAGCAAAAATTATCACGCTCAAAAGATATAAGTGAAGCACATAGAGTATTCTAGCAAATTCCAATTTGTGTATGGCTCTCTCAAAAGGTGTGTACAGCAAGGATGATTGTGGTAAACTAACAAGCAAAGACGCAAATAATACAAGACGCTCCAAGAAAAACACATATCATGTGGTGAATAAAAATATAGCTCCAAGTAAATTACCGATGGAAGTAGACGAAAGAGGGGATGCCTTCCGGGGCATCCCCAAGCTTTGACTTTTTGGAGTCCTTGGATTATCTTGGGGGTGCCATGGGCATCCCAAAGCTTAGGCTCTCGCCACTCCTTGTTCCATAATCCATCAAAAGAATTCACCCAAAACTTGAAAACTTCACAACACAAAACTCAATAGAAATCTTGTGAGCTCCGTTAGAGAAAGAAAACAAAAGACTACTTTAAGATACTGTAATGAACTCATTCTTTATTTATATTGGTGTTAAACCTACTGTATTCCAACTTCTCTATGGATCATAAACTATTTTACTAGCCATAGATGCATCAAAATAAGCAAACAACACACGCAAAACAGAATCTGTCAAAAACAGAACAGTCTGTAGTAATCTGTAACTAAAGAAAACTTCTGGAACTCTAAAAATCCTACCAAAATAGTAAGTCCTGTACAATTTGTCTATTTAACATCAGCAGAAAGAATCAACACAAAAGCACGTTCCTGTGATTTAACAAAACTATATTTGTGCGCGCAAAGTTTCTGTTTGTTTCAGCAGAATCAAATCAACTATCATCATAGGTTATCCTATAGGTTTAACTTGGCACAAAGACTAATTAAAACATAAAACCACATCTAAACAGAGGCTAGATGGATTATTTATTCCTAAACAGAAGCAAAAACAAAAAACAAAAAATAAAATTGGGTTGCCTCCCAACAAGCGCTATCGTTTAACGCCCCTAGCAAGGCATAAAAGCAAGGATAGATCTAGGTATTGCCATCTTTGGTAGGAAATCCATAAGTGGCTCTCATGATAGATTCGTATGGTAATTTTATTTTATTTCTTGGGAAGTGTTCCATGCCCTTCTTTAAGGGAAATTGGAATCTAATATTCCCTCCTTCATATCAATAATCACACCAATCGTTCTAAGGAAAGGTCTACCGAGAATATTAAGACATGAAGGATTGCAATCTATATCAAGAACGATAAAATCTACGGGCACATATTTCCTATTTGCAACAATAAGAACATCATTAATTCTTCCCATAGGCTTTTTAATAGTGGAATCCGCAAGATGCAAGTTTAGAGAGCAATCATCAAAGTCACGGAAATCTAGCAGATCACACAAAGTTTTGGGAATAGTAGAGACACTAGCACCCAAATCATACAAAGCATGAAAATCATAATCTATAATTTTAATTTTAATACTAGGTTCCCACTCATCATAGAGTTTTCTAGGGATAGAAACTTTCAACTCAAGTTTTTCTTCATAAGATTGCATCAAAGCATCAACAATGTGTTCGGTAAAGGCCTTATTTTGACTATAAGCATGAGGAGAATTTAGCACGGATTGCAACAAGGAAATACAATCAATTAAAGAGCAATTTCATAATTAAATTCCTTGAGATCCAAAATAGAGCAACATATAGGTTTTTATTTCTTTCAATCCCACATTTATCAATTTCATCATCAAGATCTAGAAACTCTGAATTCTTAGAATGCCTTCTAGGTAAAGGAAGATCATATTGAGTTTCATCAAGATTCATATTGCAAAACAAAGATTTAATGGGGGACACATCAATAACTTTTAGATCTTCATCTTGATTTTCATAGGAATTGAAAGAACACGCTTTAATAAACGCATCTTTGGAAGCACACATCCTAGTGGTTCTTTCTTTGCACTCATCAATGGAGATTCTCATAGCTTTGAGAGACTCGTTGATATCATGCTTAGGAGGAATAGATCTAAGCTTTAAAGAATCAACCTCAAGAGAAATTCTATCAATGTTCCTAGCCAAATCATCAACTTTAAGCAATTTCTCTTCAAGCAAAGCATTAAAATTCTTTTGTGAATTCATAAACTCTTTAACACTATTCTAAAATTCAGAGGGCATCTTATTAAAATTTCCATAAGAGTTGTTGTAGGAATTTCCTACTAGGACAAGGCCTAGGATTAAAATCCCCTCTATACGCGTTGTTACCAAAATTATTCCTACCAACAAAATTCACATCCATAGATTCATTATTATTCTCAATCAAAGTAGACAAAGGCATATCATTAGGATTAGAAGAAACACTCTTAGTAGCAAATAATTTCATAAGTTCATCCATGTTTCCACTCAAAACATTAATTTCTTCTATCGCATGCACTTTTTTATTAGTAGATCTTTCAGTATGCCATTGAGAATAATTAATCATAATATTATCTAGAAGTTTAGAAGCATCTCCTAGAGTGATTTCCATAAAAGTGCCTCCCGTGGCCGAATCTAAACGATTTCTAGAAGAAAAATTCAATCCGGCATAAAAATTTTGTATAATCATCCACAAGTTGAAACCATGAGTAGGACAATTACGTATCATTAATTTCATTCTCTCCCAAGCTTGTGCAACATGTTCATGATCAAGTTGCTTAAAATTCATAATATCGTTCCTAAGAGAGATAATCTTAGCGGGAGGAAAATACTTAGAGATAAAAGCATCTTTGCACTTGTTCCAAGAATCAATACTATTTTTAGGCAAAGATGAAAACCATGCTTTAGCACGATCTGTAAGCGAAAATGGAAATAGCTTCAACTTAACGACATCATTATCAACATCTTTTTTCTTTTGCATATCACATAAATCAACGAAGCTATTCACATGAGTAGCGGCATCTTCACTAGGAAGGCCGGCGAATTGATCTTTCATAACAAGATTCAACAAAGCAGTATTGATTTCACAAGATTCAGTATTGGCAAGAGGATCAATCGGAGTGCTAAGGAAATCATTATTATTGGTATTGGTGAAGTCACACAATTTGGTAGCATCTTGAGCCATTGCGACAAACAAGCAATCCAACACACGAGCAAACAAATGGACGAGGAAAACGGCAACGGGAAAAAGAGGAGGGGATTGGGAAAGATAGGGCGAATAAATTGACAAGGGTGAAGTGGGGGAGAGGAAAACGAGAGGCAAATGGCAAATAATGTAATGCGAGAGATAGGGATTGTGATGGGTACATGGTATGGTTGACTTGCTCTTGCGTGAGCTTCCCCGGCAACGGCGCCAAAAATTCTTCTTGCTACCTCTTGAGCACTGCGTTGGATTTCCCCGAAGAGGAGAGGATGATGCAACAAAGTAGCGTAAGTATTTCCCTTAGTTTTTGAGAACGAAGGTATCAATCCAGTAGGAGTCCACGCACAAGTCCCTCGTACCTACACAAAACGATAGCTCCTCGCAACCAACGCGATTAGGGGTTGTCAATCCCTTCACGGTCACTTACGAGAGTGAGATCTGATAGAGATGATAAATAATATTTTTGGTATTTTTGGTATATAGATGCAAAGTGAAAAGTAAAAGGCAAAGTAAAAACAAAGCAAGTATTAAAGTAATGGAGATTGATATGATGATAATAGATCCGGGGCCATAGGTTTCACGAGTGGCTTCTCTCAAGAACATAGATATTCTACGGTGGGTGAACAAATTACTGTTGAGCAATTGACAGAATTGAGCATAGTTATGAGTATATCTAGGTATGATCATGTATATAGGCATCACATCCAAGACAAGTAGACCGAAACGATTCTGCATCTACTACTATTACTCCACTCATCGACCGCTATCCAGCATGCATCTAGAGTATTAAGTTAAAAATAGAGTAACGCCTTAAGAAAGATGACATGATGTAGAAGCCCTTCATGGTTTTGATGCCCCCTCTGGCGGAGCTCCGGAACAGGCCCCAAGATGGGATCTCGTAGATACAGGAAGTTGCGGCGGTGGAATTAGGTTTTTGGCTCCTGTTCCGATCGTTCGGGGTAATGAGGTATATATAGGAGGAAGGAGTGCGTCGGTGGAGCAACAGGGGCCCACGAGGCGGGGCGCGCCTAGGGGCGCCCCACCTCGTGACCGCCTCACATTTCTTGGAGTAGGGTCCAAGTCTCCGGATCACGCTCGTGAGAAAATCACGCTTCCGAAGGTTTCATTCTGTTTGGACTCCGTTTGATATTCCGTTTCTTCAAAACACTGAAATAGGCAAAAAACAACAATTCTGGGATGGGCCTCCGGTTAATAGGTTAGTCCCAAAAATAATATAAAAATGGAAAATAAAGCCCAATATAGTCCAAAACAGTAGATAAAGTAGCATGAAGCAATCAAAAATTATAGATACGTTGGAGACGTATCATGGAGCGGATGACGTGGTTGCTGGGTAATGTCCGGCTAGCTCCGGCCAGATCTGACACTAGGAGGCTTTCTAGTGGCACGGGGTGGTGGAGTGGGTCCATCTGGGCTCCCTGGTGGGTGGTCTGCCGCAGTGTGAGCTGTGCATCTCACAATGTGTGGTGCATGCGGTTCGGCATGGTTTGGTGTCCTCCTGAAGGAAATATGCCCTAGAGGCAATAATAAAGTTATTATATATTTCCTCATATCATGACAAATGTTTATTATTCATGCTAGAATTGTATTAACCGGAAACATAATACATGTGTGAATATATAAACAAACAGAGTGTCACTAGTATGCCTCTACTTGACTAGCTTGTTAACCAAAGATGGTTATGTTTCCTAACTATGAACAAGGAGTTGTTATTTGATTAACAAGGTCACATCATTAGTTGAATGATCTGATTGACATGACCCATTCCGTTAGCTTAGCACACGATCGTTTAGTATGTTGCTATTGCTTCCTTCATGACTTATACATGTTCCTATAACTATGAGATTATGCAACTCCGCTTACGGAGGAACACTTTGGTGCTACCAAACGTCACAACGTAATCGGGTGATTATAAAGGAGTACTACAGGTGTCTCCAAAGGCGATGTTGGGTTGGCGATTTCGAGATTAGGTTTTGTCACTCGATAGTCGGAGAGGTATCTCTGGCCCTCTCGGTAATGCACATCACTTAAGCCTTGCAAGCACTACAACTAATGAGTTAGTTGTGAGATGATGTATTACGGAACGAGTAAAGAGACTTGCCGGTAACGAGATTGAACTAGGTATTGGATACCGACGATCGAATCTCGGGCAAGTAACATGCCGATGACAAAGGGAACAACGTATGTTGTTATGCGGTCTGACCGATAAAGATCTTCAGAGAATATGTAGGAACCAATATGGGCATCCAGGTCCCGCTATTGGTTATTGACCGTGAATAGTTCTAGGTCATGTCTACATTGTTCTCGAACCGTAGGGTCCGCACGCTTAAGGTTTCGATGCGATGCTTATTATGAGTTTATGTATTTTGATGTACCAAGAAGTTCGAGTCCCGGATGTGATCACGGACATGACGAGGAGTCTCAAATGGTCGAGACATAAAGATTGATATATTGGAAGCCTATGTTTGGAGTTCGAATGGTTCCAAGTAAAACAGGAATTTATCGAGTACCGGAGGTTACTGGAACCCCGGGAGGTAAATGGGCCATAGTGGGCCTTAGTGGAAAGGAGAAGGGCCAGCCCTAGGTGGTCAAGGCCTCCCCTTCCCTAGTCCTACTAGGACTAGGAAAGGGGGCCGGCCCCCCTCTCTCTCTTTCCCCCCTCCGGGAATCCTAGTCCAACTAGGATTGGGGGAATCCTACTCCCAGAGGGAGTAGGACTCCCTTGGCGCGCCTCCCTTGGCCGGCCAGCCCCCTCCCCCTTGCTCCTTTATATACGGGGGCAGGGGGGCACCCTAGGACACACAAGTTTGATCTACGGATCGTTCCTTAGCCGTGTGCGGTGCCCCCCTCCACCATATTCCACCTCGGTTATACCGTCGCGAAGCTTAGGCGAAGCCCTGCGCCGGTGAAACATCAAGATCGTCACCACGCCGTCGTGCTGACGAAACTCTCCCTCGACACTCGGCTGGATCGGAGTACGAGGGACGTCATCGAGCTGTACGTGTCAAGAACTCGGGCGCCGGAGTAACGGCGCCGGATCGGTCGGATCGCGAGGAGAACGTCTGAATACTTCCTCTACGCCAGATCGCTTCGCTTGGGTCTACAAGGGTATGTAGACAACACTCTCCTCTCGTTGCTATACATCACCATGATCTTGAGTGTGCGTAGGAAAATTTTTGAAATTACTATGTTCCCCAACACCTCCTTCTCCGGGATTTCAACCAATGGGTAGGTTTCGATCTGGGGTTCGTGCTTCGGCGGGTCAATTCGGTGCCCGGGGTGGATTGGAGCTTATGCTCCATGTAGGAGAGGTCGGGCCTCGCCTGGGACGTGCTCGCGAGTGGTGCTCATGCCCCCCTCGCGGGTATGGTATTAGGTGGTGGTAGTCATGTTAGCGTTGCTTCAATGCGCGAATCTGCGCCGGTGACCATGAACATGGCGTCATGTGAGCCCGCCTGGCCAAGGGCTTGGGGTTGTCTAGCCATCGGTTGTTGGAAGTTTCGGAGTCATGTCTCCCGCCCCCAAGTACACCGCCCATTGGTTCGGGACACGGGTTTGGGTGCCTACCCAAGCTCGGGGACTGATGTCGGGCTAAGAGTAGATCGAGTGTCCTGCTCTTCCTACTGTGGTTGAGTGTGTTGTGATGTGAGCGGCGTACGGTATCTTGGGACAGGGATGCCATGGTGGCGGCCCCAGATGGCGGTCCGCATGGTTCCTCTTTGGCGTACATCATTTTGTAATGGTGGCGCTCCTCCCGGGTTGCGTGGGCACCGGGAGGTGTTGCGGCGGGTAGCTCGGGTGTGCTCTCTCTCTTGAAGGGGTGGTACTAGATGTTGTTTTTAGTTACTAGCCAAATTACAAGCTTTGTTTTCCAGGAGGAAGCGTGGAGGTCAGGTCCTTGTAGTTGAAGATTGTTGGGCAATCACAAAGGTAAGAAACAATCCCTATAGAAAAAAGAGCAGTTTTGGTGATGAACCAGAGTTGGATGATGTTGCGGTGCAAAATGAGCAAGAGTTGGATGATGTTGTGGTGCAAAATGAGAAAGATTTGGATGATGTTGTGGTGGAAAATAAGGCAGTCTTTGATCTTGTGATTTGTCATGAGCAACATTTGGATGATGATGCGGTGCAAAATGTGGTGCAAACTGAAGCTATTGCGGCAGATGTTCTGCAACTGATGCTATTGCGGCAGATGTTCTGCAAACTGAGCCTATATTGCAAGTTGTGTTACCAATTGAAGCTATTGTAGTTGATGTTGTGCAAATAGAGCCTCATGTAGATGTTGTGTTGCCAACTGAAGCAGTCCCAGCTAGTCCTATGAAGAAAACCAAGAGCTTGAGTGAACTATGTGTGGTAGGATCAAGAAGTGGTAAGAAGAAGAAGAAATCGAGTGGTAAGAAGCTGAAGTGAAAACTTCTTTTGTCAAACTTATGTATTGGTGATGTGTGTTGTAGAATAACAAACTTGCCTCAATTTGTGTAATATGGTATTTGTGTAATGCTATTCAAATTCTTGCTAAATTTGAAATTCTGCCCAAAATTGAAGTTTGACCAAATATTAAAATTTTGAAATTGTTTAGTATGTGGTATTGATGTTACAATGCTTTCTCAAGTATTAGTCATATGCATGTTAAGCAATCAATCCAAGAACTTTTTGTTCATGTGAAACACTAGTCATGAAAAATGTGCTCCAAATGAGCTCCGAAGGCTAAACACCCCATCCCTAAGAAAATTTTCCGACCTTTTCTAAATGAGCCAAAAATCAAAACTTGACATCTAGTGTGCAAATATAGGGTCAATGCCCAATATGAGATCATTTGGATAAACTATGAAATACTTAGCCCTAAACCCTAGATTGAATACCATGCAACCTTGTTCATGATAACTATGTTTTGTGAAGGGTTTTTCATGAAAATACCCATAGACCAAGTTTCATATTTTTCCCAGCAACTCAGTCACACAAAACGATGATGGGTGAAAGTTTCATATTTTTATGATTTTTTAATTAGTTATACTCAACCCTAGTCCTCAAAACCCTCTCAAAACCCCTTGAACCCCATCTGAAACCCCGCACCCTTCCGCGCTGTTGGGTCTCTGTTAGTGGACGGTCTGTATCAGGCAGTAGGGCTACGTCACTGATCCGCGTGAGGCTCGTTCTGCGGCTATGATTGACTGTATTTGACAAAGCTAGATAACCCCCCCCACACACACACACACACAATTCTGGACAATTGGATCACTGTACGTTCAACGGTGTGGATCGACATGCAGTGCTACGTCAATGATCCTTGGGCTATGCTCTGATTTACTGGATTCATAAATGCTGTTTTTTAGCGATGTTTCTTCTGTGCTACGGCGAGTGAGCTAGCCATTGGGCTGTGGGAAAAGAAGCCCACCCGTTGGACCTTTGCACCGAACGTTGTCACGCCTGCCTCTAGCCAGGACCTAGCCAGCGGGCTACATTTCCATGCATGCGAGCGAGCAGACTACTTTGCATGCATTCACGGGTGGCACACGCAGAGAAGAATGAGCGGGCGTAACTCCCCGACCCCTGACCGATGGCACAAACGCGTGCAGCGCTAAAACATCGCAGCCCGACTATTGATGCAGCCTTCGGTTTCCAGCGCGTGTACACATTCCCGATGCCACCCACCACCGCCGCTCATTACTTCCACCCGGTGAAACCAGTGAATCAACACATCGCACTAGGACTATTAAAGCCACCTATCGCCTTCCTCTCCCTCCTCATTCATGTTGGGGAATGTAGTAGTTTCAAAAAATTTCCTACGCACACACAAGATCAAGGTGATGCATAGCAACGAGAGGGGAGAGTGTGTCTACGTACCCTCGTAGACCAAAAGCGAAAGCGTTAGCACAACGCGATTGATGTAGTCGTACATCTTCACGGCCCGACCAATCAAGCAACGAAACTATGGCACCTCCGAGTTCTTGCACACGTTCAGCTTGATGACGTTCCCCGTACTCCGATCCAGTAGAATGTCGGGGAAGAGTTTCGTCAGCACGACAGCGTGGTGACAATCTTGATGTTCTACCGTTGCAGGGCTTCGCCTAAGCACCGCTACAATATTATCGAGGAGAACTATGGTGGAGGGGGCACCGCACACGGCTAAGAGATCAATGATCAATTGTTGTGTCTATGGGGTGACCCCTCCCCGTATATAAAGGAGTGGAGAAGGGGGCCGGCCAAGGGGGGTGGCGCGCCCTAGAGGGGGAGTCCAACCCGAACCGGGAGTAGGACTCCCCCCTTTCCTATTAGGAGAGGGACAAGGAAGGAAGAGGTACAGTTACCTCATCAAGTTCTACTTTCCTCCCACACACTTCTTTCCTCCCACTCACTTCTTTCGAGAGAAACTCCTTCTCTAGAAAGGATCCATTCTTTGCAACAAATGTTTTGCCTTCAGATCTGTGATAGAAGGTGTACCCAACAGTTTCCTTTGGGTATCCTATGAAGACACATTTCTCCGATTTGGGTTTGAGCTTATCAGATTGAAGCTTTTTCACATAAGCATCGCAGCCCCAAACTTTAAGAAACGACAACTTTGGTTTCTTGCCAAACCACAGTTCATAAGGCGTCGTCTCAACGGATTTTGATGGTGCCCTATTTAATGTGAATGCGGCCATCTCTAAAGCATAACCCCAAAACGATAGCGGTAAATCAGTAAGAGACATTATAGATCGCACCATATCTAGTAAAGTACGATTACAACGTTCGGACACACCATTACGCTGTGGTGTTCTGGGTGGCGTGAGTTGTGAAACTATTCCGCATTGCTTCAAATGTAAACCAAACTCGTAACTCAAATATTCTCCTCCATGATCAGATCGTAGAAACTTTATTTTCTTGTTACGATGATTTTCAACTTCACTCTGAAATTCTTTGAACTTTTCAAATGTTTCACACTTATGTTTCATTAAGTAGATATACCCATATCTGCTCAAATCATCTGTGAAGGTGAGAAAATAACGATATCCGCCACAAGCCTCAACATTCATTGGACCACATACATCAGTATGTATGATTTCCATCAAATCAGTTGCTCTCCCCATAGTACCGGAGAACGGCGTTTTAGTCATCTTGCCCATGAGGCATGGTTTGCAAGTACCACTTGATTCATAATCAAGTGATTCCAAAAGTCCATCAGTATGGAGTTTCTTCATGCGCTTTACACCAATATGACCAAAACGGCAGTGCCACAAATAAGTTGCACTATCATTACCAACTCTGCATCGTTTGGCTTCAACATTATGAATATGTGTATCACTATGATCAAGATTCAATAAACCATCACCATTGGGTGTATGACCATAGAAGGTTTTATTCATGTAAACAGAATAACAATTTATTCTCTATTTTAGATGACTAATTGTATTGCAATATACATGATCTTATCATATTTATGCTCAACGCAAACACCAAATAACATTTATTTAGGTTTAACACTAATCTCGAAAATATAGGGAGTGTGTGATGATGATCATATCAATCTTGGAACTACTTCCAACACTCATCGTCACTCCCCCTTCAACTAGTCTCTGCTTATTCTCAGAACTCCTGTTTCGAGTTACTAATCTCAAAGCAACCGAACAAGTATCAAATACTCGGGGGCTACTATAAACACTAGTAAGGCACACATCAATAACCTGTATATCAAATATACCCTTGTTCACTTTGCCATCCTTCTTATCCACCAAATATTCAGGGCATTTCCGCTTCCAGTGACCATTTCCTTTGCAGTGTAAGCACTCAGTTTCAGGCTTTGGTCTAGCTTTGGGCTTCTTCGCAGGAGTAACAACTTGCTTGTCATTCTACTTGAAGTTCCCTTTCTTTCCCTTTGCCCTTCTCTTGAAACTAGTGGTTTTGTCAATAATCAACACTTGATGCTCTTTCTTGATTTCTACCTTCGTCAATTTCAACATCACGAAGAGCTCGGGAATCGTTTTCATCATCCCTTGCATACTATAGTTCATTACGAAATTCTAGTAACTTGGTGATGGTGACTAGAGAACTCTGTCAATCACTATCTTATCTGGAAGATTAACTCCCACTTGATTCAAGCGATTGTAGTACCCAGACAATCTGAGCACATGCTCACTAGTTGAGCGATTCTCCTCCATCTTTTAGCTATAGAACTTGTTGGAGACTTCATATCTCTCAACTTGGGTATTTGCTTGAAATATTAACTTCAATTCCTGGAACATCTCATATGGTCCATGACGTTCAAAACGTCTTTGAAGTCCCAATTCCAAGTCGTTAAGCATGGTGCACTTAACTATCAAGTAGTCATCATATTGAGCTAGCCAAACGTTCATAACGTCTGCATATGCTCCTGCAATAGGTCCGTCACCTAGCGGTGCATTAAGGACATAATTCTTTTGTGCAGTAATGAGGATAAACCTCAGATCACGGATTGAATCCGCATCATTGCTACTAACATCTTTCAACTTTGCTTTCTCAAGGAACGCATTAAAACCAACGGAACAACAGCACGAGCCATCTATCTACAACAAACATAAACAAGCAAAATACTATCAGGTACTAAGTTCATGATAAATTTAAGTTCAATTAATCATATAATTTAAGAACTCCCACTTAGATAGACATCTCTCTAATCATCTAAGTGATCACGTGATCCAAATCAACTAAACCACAACCGATCATCACGTGAAATGGAGTAGCTTTTAATGGTGAACATCACTATGTTGATCATATCTACTATATGATTCAAGCTCAACCTTTTGGTCTCAGTGTTCCGAGGCCATATCTGCATATGATAGGATCGTCAAGTTTAACCTGAGTATTCTGCTTGTGCAAAACTGGCTTGCATCCATTGTAGATGGACGTAGAGCTTATCACACCCGATCATCACGTGGTGTCTGGGCACGACGAACTTTGGCAACGGTGCATACTAAGGGAGAACACTTTTATCTTGAAATTTAATGAGAGATCATCTTATAATGCTACCGTCAATCAAAGCAAGATAAGATGCATAGAAGATAAACATCACATGCAATCAATATAAGTGATATGATATGGCCATCATCATCTTGTGCTTGTGATCTCCATCTCTGAAGCACCGTCATGATCACCATCGTCACCGGCGCGACACCTTGATCTCCATCATAGCTTCGTTGTCGTCTCGCCAACTATTGCTTCTACGACTATCGCTACCGCTTAGTGATAAAGTAAAGCAATTACAGGGCGATTGCATTTCATACAATAAAGCGACAACCATATGGCTCCTGCCAGTTGCCGATAACTTTAGTTACAAAACATGATCATCTCATACAATAAAATATAGCATCACGTCTTGACTATATCACATCACAACATGCCCAAAAACAAGTTAGACGTCCTCTACTTTGTTGTTGCACGTTTTACATGGCTGCTACGGGCTTATCAAAAACCGTTCTTACCTATGCATCAAAACCACAACGATAGTTCGTCAAGTTAGTGTTGTTTTAACCTTCGCAAGGACCGGGCATAGCCACACGCGGTTCAACTAAAGTTGGAGAAACAGACACCCGCTAGTCACCTGTGTGCAAAACACGGTGGTAAAACTAGTCTCACGTAAGCGTACGCGTAATGTCGGTCCGGGCCGCTTCATCCAACAATACCGCTGAACCAAAGTATGACATGTTGGTAAGCAGTATGACTTGTATCGCCCACAACTCACTTGTGTTCTACTCGTGCATATAACATCAATGCATAAAGCCTGGCTCGGATGCCACTGTTGGGGAACGTAGTAATTTCAAAAAAATTCCTACGCACACACAAGATCAAGGTGATGCATAGCAACGAGAGGGGAGAGTGTGTCTACGTACCCTCGTAGACCAAAAGCGGAATCTTTAGCACAACGCGGTTGATGTAGTCGTACGTCTTCACGGCCCGACCGATCAAGCACCGAAACTACGGCACCTTCGAGTTCTTGCACACTTCAGCTCGATGACATTCCCCGTACTCCGATCCAGCAGAATATCAGGGAAGAGTTTCGTCAGCACAACGGCGTGGTGACGATCTTGATGTTCTACCGTCGCAGGGCTTCGCCTAAGCACCGCTACAATATTATCGAGGAGAACTATGGTGGAGGGGGGCACCGCACACGGCTAAGAGATCAATGATCAATTGTTGTGTCTATGGGGTGCCCCCCTCCCCCGTATATAAAGGAGTGGAGGAGGGGGCCGGCCAAGGGGGGTGGCGCGCCCTAGTGGGGGAGTCCAACCCCAACCGGGAGTAGGACTCCCCCCTTTCCAATTAGGAGAGGGACAAGGAAGGAAGAGGTGGGAGGGAAGAAGGAAAGGGGGGGCCGGCCCCCCTCCCAACTCGGATTGGGCTTGGGGGGGGGCCCTCCTTTGCTCCTTCTCCCTCCTTTCCACTAAGGCCCAATAAGGCCCATATACCTCCCGGGGGGTTCCGATAACCTCCCGGAGCTCCGGTATTGCCCCAATCTCACCCGGAACATTTCCAGTCTCCAAATATAGTCGTCCAATATATCAATCTTTATGTCTCAACCATTTCGAGACTCCTCGTCAAGTCCGTGATCATATCCGGGACTCCGAACAACCTTCGGTACATCAAAACTTATAAACCCATAATAAAACTATCAACGAAACCTTAAGCGTGCAGACCCTACGGGTTCGAGAACTATCTAGACATGACCGAGACTCGTTTCCGGTCAATAACCAATAGCGGAACCTTGATGCTCATATTGGATCCTACATATTCTACGAAGATCTTTATCGGTCAAACTGCTTAAGAACATACGTTGTTCCCTTTGTCATCGGTATGTTACTTGCCCGAGATTCGATCGTCGGTATCCAA
The DNA here is from genome assembly GCA_021437245.1 of Aegilops speltoides. Classification (NCBI taxonomy): domain Eukaryota; kingdom Viridiplantae; phylum Streptophyta; class Magnoliopsida; order Poales; family Poaceae; genus Aegilops; species Aegilops speltoides. Next base: position 407,723,294 of record CM038145.1, on the reverse strand, counting down.
TACCTAGTTCAATCTCGTTACCGGCAAGTCTCTTTACTCGTTACATAATGCATCATCTTGTAACTAACTCATTAGCTACATTGCTTGCAAAGCTTATAGTGATGTGCATTACCGAGAGGGCCCAGAGATACCTCTCCAACAATCGGAGTGACAAATCCTAATCTCAAAATACGTCAACTCCACAAGTACCTTTGGAGACACCTGTAGAGCACCTTTATAATCACCCAGTTATGTTGTGACGTTTGGTAGCACACAAAGTGTTCCTCCGGTAAACGGGAGTTACATAATCTCGGAGTCTACATAGAGAAAACCCTTAGGGTGTGGGCGATCTCAAGGTGGAGGGGCACAAGGGAGTTAACCGAGTTCTTCCTTTCCGTCGACTACCGCCACCTCCGCCGAGCCTCTACAAGCATGTTCCATGTTGAGGAGGTCAATCACAATGGTGTTGTGGTTGCGCTCCTTGCTACATTCACCAACCCCCTTCGACGACTTCCACCTCCTCGGCCGAGTGTTTTGGTGTGGGTATGAGTTTATTGCTTTCACCACCCACAACATCTTCACTGACTTCAACAACATCTTCCCCACCAGCAACTCCGTGCACACCCTCCCGTACCCCGTCAACAACCAGGAGTGAAGGGCACCCGGAGGAGCAAGGCGGCGTTCACCTGGAGGAGGTGAAGGAGAAGAACCTGTTTGGTGCCCCCGATCTATCTATCTATCATATTAGTATTTTAAGTTGTAATCATTTATGTTTGTGTTCTACTATTATTAAGTTGGATCCCATTAAGTTGCATGGCTATCCTATCTATGTCGTGGAACTATGGGTTGTTATGTTCATGCAACTATATTGATGTTGGGTTTCATGCTACTATATATATTGTTGTGTTGTATATTATTTGTGGTATATTCACCAAAATATTTTGGTGTAGATGCGAGTTCATCGCATTCACCACACACAGACTATCTTCACAATGTTGGCCAAATCATGGGTCATGACCCAAACCATGGACATGCAACTAGTACATGCAAGCCCACCATGGACATGCAACTAATTCAGTTCATGCAAGCATGAAACTAATTTAGTTCATGGAACCATAGAAATGCATAAAAACAATCATAAAACAACAGTGGACAAGCAACAAATGTGTAAAGCAAAAAAAAAACAAGTTACAATACGTACATGTGTTCAGGCAGCCATGCACGAATGGATCTATCTATCCTCCTTAAAAAATGATTCAATTAATTTAATGTATCAAAAAGTTATTTTTTGATACATTAAATTAATTGAATCATTTTCTAAGGATATAGATACATTAAATTGATTGCACGAAATTTATTGTATAAAAAATGATCCATCACAAAATTTAGTGCACGAATGGATCTATCTATCAAAAAGTTGTTTATAGATTTACATTGTGTATCAAAAAATGATCCATCACAAAATTTAATGCACGACCTACATGGGTGCACCAAGCGGGTGGTCTTGTTTTTTATTTGGGCCTGCTTTTCCTCACAGTCCTCCATGAACAAAAGTTTGGCCAAAGGTTAAACAAGTAAAGAAGTATATGTTTGTTAGAGGTTTATTTGCCGAAGCAACATTTTATTTTGAGGTTTTAGTCGAAGCATTTTTCTCTAAACATGGGTTCCTCTATGCTATAAACAAGGGCTGGTGCCCCTACACGGGTGGACTGGTCTCTCTTTGGGCCTGGTTATTTTGTCACTGCCCAACATCAATTCGGCAGCCCAGATTTTTTTATTAGAAACTGAATTTGGGTGTGCACTCTGTTAACTGAAGAACAAAAACTGGGGCATGAACACTGATTAATTTTCCAAAGTGCTGCTTCGACTCTTGGCATGGCGCACATGTCTCATCCTCTGCCCTGACAGGCCTAAATGCCCATTCTAATGATGGGTGAACAAGTAAAACAAAAGCAGAGCAATGATACAGCAATAGGACCCCCCCTGCCATGATATTTGCTTGCTTCTGCAAATCGATCATCTGCATTAGATGTTTCTTGATCTTCTTCAGTTACTCGGTCAGTTTGGACTCCGCGTGCAGTTCAGTATTGCGCACATACCTCGCCATCGGCACGACTCTGCCCCGCCCCTCTGTCCGAGCTCCCCAAATTCTCCACAACAATCGGCGGCACCACGCCCAAATTGAGCTCACAGGTTGCAGCCCCACAAGAATCAATGTAGCCCTCAAACTGAATCCTCTCATCCATCCACTCGAAATGGTTACATTTCTTCAGGATTCAAGAACAACAACATGAACCCTAAATCCTAAATTCGATGAGAAAAACAAAATATTGAGAAATCAGAGCAAACGGCAGTGAAAGAACGGGCTAAGAACTGAGATCTAACCTTGCCGTCCCTTCCTACCATTGTTTTGCTCAAGCATTTCACATATTCGCGCAAGATCGCCATTCTCACCCGTCTTACTGACCCGCCGTGTAAGAAGCTCTGGGCGTGGGCACTCAGGGCACCTTGTGAGCAGCACTCGACAATATTGTCGCCATTTTGTGTGCGTGGCGGAGGAGGTAGACATCTGCGCTAGGTCGCCGGAGAAAAGAAAGATTGGGGAAAGGGGAAGCAATGGGCAGCGGCGGGTGGATGGGCACGGGGGCTCGTCTCTTCTAGCTGCAGATAGGTGGGTCCCGCGTTTACGTGGACAAGTGGTGGGTCCCGCGCTTACGTGGATAAGTGGTGGGTCCAACCCCAAACAACTAACGAGGGCATCAGTTGAGTTTAAGGGCCATCTTGTGCCTGGGCTATTCACGGGCTCAAATGTGTCGCACCGGAGACATTCACTCGAACAACGTCGCACCCCTTCCAATTTACCTGAAATGTGTCGCACAGGAGCTATCAACCCACAAGCGCATACAATGGAAAGAACTCTACATGCGCACCTTGATCTCCTGATGGTCTAATTAACAAGTGATCTTATCCACTATATATTGAAGGCTCCACTAAGGTTTAGGCACTTCCGTGCCGGCCTCTAGAATCATTCGTGTGAGACGGGGGCTTGCCCCATACTATCCTCTCACATGTAGCCCTTTGGAGCACATTTGAAGCCAACACAAATATGTTAGCATTGGCCCCAACCATTGCTCGCACAGTTGGCTACTCAATCGTTTGGGCATTGCATTTTCCACAAAACAACGAGCATGATACACTGATATCCGGCTTCGCGCTTTTACCTGAACATTATAAGTGATGCTTGCCCGTGCACACCCATGAGTTCAACTTGGTTGGCTAATGGTTTGAGGAATCTTTTGCCATATAATTGTTCACAGAATCTCGAATAGCCCTCTGTTGATGTTCGCCCTTCGCCACCAGACTCTTTCACTCTTAAGTGTACTATCCGTAAATTTGAGTGGCTGGTCTTTGTGGTATTTTGTCTCCAAGTTATCCTTAATAAGATCCACAAGTAAATAATCCTTTTGCTTAATCCAGAAAATTTCTTTTATACATTTGAATTTTGCTACGAAAGACATCCATGAAATATTGTGTTCTTTCTCTTTCACCAATTGTGGGTGGTTGTTGGTGGTAGACATGATGAGACGAACTGTCGGCCGGTCTTTCGAGTTCCTCTGACATCGTGGTTGCAACCTTGCAAATACCAAGTGCACATTGCAAAGAGGTCCAATAGGTTCTTCCTTCCTAACTCTCATTCCAATCATGCAACTATGTGCGTCATAAACTCCAAACAATACCAAATTCCCTTGTTGAACATAATAGAGGAGGCCACCTATAATTCAAAACGTAACAACACTTATTATACCTGGTATGATATAGAACGTTTCTTTTGCAAGACTATACTAGAAACAAGAAACTAAGAAACATTATAGTAGGATTAAATATATATATTGGTAATAAAATGTGTGCTATTAACAATTTTAATTTTATGGGAACATGAATCTTCTTGATGATGTGTTACTAGTTACTACTGCAGACCTACTCTGTAATGTGCATCACCCTCTTGGAGTGGAGACAACCATCTGTATCATGTTATAGTAGGTTGCGTATAAAGTCTGGCAAGAGGAAATGTGTCACCAAACAAATGTACTTCGTTCAAAGTAAATTAATTTTTCATTGGTAACTAATTTTGTTATATATATTTGTTACTACGATTAATGACTAAGTTATCCATGATTCAAAACGTGAAGTATTTCATACGTACATGCACGTTTGCCTTCTTACAAAAGTTATCACATTGCAGGTTGCCATGAATCATTGACAGAAAATAAATTATGGTCATTTTGCATAGTTACTGCTCGCGACCTATAAGTCGCCCGCATTCATCCCAGTACCCTCGCCACCTGCACCACATCACACACCTAAGTGGAACTACTCAGATGTCACCGGCTAGTCAGTGAGTAGCTAGGCTCACAATCAAAACCTCATTTTCATACAACTTATTTATTCTTTTGTGGTGATGAAAGCTTGCGAAGATGACAATCTACAATAAACGGCCGACATATGAGCATTATCGACATAAAGATGGCAATGAGTGGCATCAGAAAATTCTTGGATGCAAACTTCCTCCATGGCAGACAGGTAGCACGAAGGGCTAGTAATACTGGTCTAGGTCTGCTATCTAGTGTCTACACGCACAGGGAACATTGTGATTCAAACCTGTTACAGACCTCCCGGCTCGGGACACCAAGGAGCGATGATTACGACGCCATGTTCACAAGCTCAATCACTGAGCTTGTGAACTTTACGTGTGTGAGAGTTGTCATCAGTTGCCTGTCCAGTGGCAGACGAAGGAACAACTACCTACGTGGGCTTGCTATCCAGCTCCACCACAAGAGGACGTTGTAGTTCAAAACCAATTTGCTAGGTGGCCCTAGACCCTCCAGTGGACTCATTACAGGTCAATAAAGAAGTTGCCCATTTAAAAATAATCAGGATGCAATTGTTTCAAAAAAAAATGGTTTTAAAAAACAAAAGTTGCCTGACTAGTTCCTTGGAAAGATGAATATTGAATTGACTAAGAACAGAAAAGTCGGTTCGGTTCTAAGTCTAAGTTATCTAATGGGCCTTTTACTTCTTTCAAAGTTCTATTTAGTTTGAGCCAGGGGAGGCCCAAGTACGCGTAATCACATTTAATTAGTATTGCTCATTAGTATTTTTACAAAACCAAAAGACTGGTTTTGTTTAAAAAATGGTGTGGAGTAGCTTGTGGAAAGTAGAAGTGTGATCCAAAATTATTGTCTTTCTTGGGAGATTAGCACAATGCTCTTTGCCCACATCCAACGTGTCATGTGATGCAACACCGAAATATGTCTGTACCATCTTGTTGTGAGATTCGTGGATGTATTCTTTTCGAGTGTGGTTTTGTGTAGCTTGAGCTACACGGTACCCCTTATCTTAGCCATCCATTGTGGCATCAAGATCCGTGCAGGCACATTTGTCATTTTTATTTCTCTCAAACGAAATAACGTATAAACCTTAAACTTTGCAAGACAACAAAACATTCTAATTACTACGTGAGAAAAAACTTTCAGATTTTTTTATGCATTTAAAATGCTATAATTTATTTTTTTAATCAGAAAAATCATCATTTTGTATATTTATGTTGATCCAAAATATCTGAAAGTTTTTTCACACATTGAAGTTGTAAAGTTTGTTTGATCTGCAAAGTTTGAAGTCCATATGTTCTTTCATTTGAGAGAAACAAAAAAGAGAAATCTGCTTGTTGCAAGTTAGTTGTAGAGTACGGATCTCAAAGCAATGTTGAAGGGCTGAAGATAAGAGGTTCCATGTAGGACGAGCTAGAAAGGAACTTTGTGGATTCTTTTATCCCTTTGCACGATTGCATGATGTGTATGGACCCTCATGGATGTGGAGCTCGTTGAAACTATGCTAGCTATAGCGCTGAGCCCAACACTAGAAGCTTGATCTTTTCAATGATGGATTCATTATGTCATGTGGAGTTTAGAAAGCTTGATATTTTCATTGAAGGTAAGCACCAAAGCCCTATGTATACCCACATTTTCCTCAAAAGATTCCTGCTAGACATTGAGTTATCCAACCCACTGGAAACATAGCCGGACCAACGAATGGTCAAAGAGCCCAGGCCCAATCTTGAATACCACCTCCCAACAACGGCATAGTTAAAAATATACGTGGGTGGTGCGGTGAGTATAAATGAGCAGACGGGGGTGATCAGCGCAATATGCAAGATGACCCTGGGTTTTACTTGGGGCTCCTCGGCTCTGGTTCCACCTGGATTGAGCGACCCGGCAACTTTGGAGGCCATACGTTCTCTTAAAGCTTTTGGCCCCATGATTCATCGATTGAGGATTGCATCACTGCACATCAGTCATCATAGAATATATGGTCACTTGGACTTATTAACACCGTTATCAAGGAGATCAACGAAACGAGACGCCTGCTCGATTGTTCATATAGGGTGTTCCTCTAATTTGGAGGTACACCACCTAGCGAAACATGCTTTGAACTTACCTGGGGTCGCTACACGTGGCTCCTGAATCCAAACGACACTTCTGTAATCCCTGCAAAGTTAATTATCGATTAGTAAAGTGAAGCATGTTTCCCCTAAAAATAGTATTTTACAGGTTGTCGCTAATTAGCTACCCAGTAGGTATAAAGGCGAAAATGCTGAATGAAGATCAGCCTCCAGGGAGGCCAAATTTGAAATGATCAAAATTCATATTTGTATGCTTTAAATTTTTTTGAAAAAAATGAACATATACATAGGGACATAATGCACAAGTGTATAAATTTTCAGGACGAAAGACGCCACACAAAAAAAAACAAATCTGCAACTTTTTAGTACATGCACTATTCATCACTCTTTGTATACTTGTAGAATTGTTTTCAGATTTTTTTTGAAATTGAAAAGTTTAAATTTTGAATATTTAAAAAATTTCGGCCTCCATGGTGGTTGAGCTCCAAAACGCCCTAATCATGTGAAAGTTGGTATAAAACTTTGCTTACTCTCTCTTAAAACAGATCCTAACCTGGAAAAACAAAGAGAAAGTATATATGAAGGAGGATTATATATACTGGTAAAATTGTGTATTATTTACAGTGTTCTCTTTTTCTGTGGGTACTTGAATCTTCTTGATGGTGTACTATTGCATGCCTACTCTGTAATGTGTATCACGCTCTTGAACTGGAAACAACCAGCCAATAGGTTGTGCATACAAATTCTGCTGAGTAACTGGCAAGAGGAATGTATCACCAAACAAATGTACTTTGTCCGAAGTAGATTAATCTATCATAAAAAACAAATTTAGTAAAAAAAAGTTTGCTACGAGTAATGACTAAGTTACCCCCTGGTTCAAAACGTGAAGTATTTCATACGTAGATGCATGCCAGCGTTCATAAAGAAAAATTGAGCTGCCGCATTGCAGGTAGCCATTAATCATTGACAGAAAGGAAGAAATTGAAGGTTGTATGCACAGGCACTGGTCGCGACCTATAAAAAGACATATCAATGTCACCCGCATTCATCCGACACCCCCCTCGCCACTTCCATCGCAGTCACACACCCACGTCGAATTACACAGGTCACTGGCTAGTTAGCGAGTAGGCTCATAATCTAGACCTCAGTTTGATACGATTTATTTATTGTTTTCTGGTATTGAAAGCTCGCAAAGATGATAACGGATCATAACGGCCTAACATATGCTATTAGCGTGAGAAAGATATGAATGAGGGGCATCAGAAAATTCTCGGATGCAATCTTTTTCCATGGCAGTCATGTACCAGGAGAAGAAACAGTAATCCTGGTCTACATTGTGAATCAAACCTGTTACAGTACAGACCTACCGGCTTGGGCCACCATGGAGGAAGGATAACTGTTGGAAATAAGCCGTGGCGAGCCCAGCGTGTGCGGTGCGCGCGCTCGTGCGGTGGACGCATCGGACTCGGGTCAGGGCAAGCTTGGGTGCGTGCGTGCGTACCCAGGTGTAGGCGTGCGTGCGTGCGTGTGTCAGCGCGTGTGTGCGCTGGGTAGGTAGCGAGGGATTAGGAGGAGTGGACCGCGTCGGGTGCATGCGTGGCCGCGGCGATCGCGTGCGTGCGCGATCGGAGTGCGCGAGGCGGTGCGCGCGGGATGTCGCGAGTGGCAAGTGGGAGCGTACGAGCGCGGCCCGGCATGTCGGAGCTCGCGGGTATAAAGTCCACTCTCTCTCTGTGTAATCGCTGAGGAAAACGAGTTCGTGCTCGTGGTGAAAAACAGAAAATTCCGTACGTGCGGGGGGCGTTTGAGCGCCGGCAAATCTTCTGTGTGCTTCTTCCTACTGTCCGGTCGTGTCTCCGGCGATCACCGTTGGATGCCGTAGCCCGTGGCAACAACACTTAGTATCAGAGCAAGGTGACGGAGCGCGGTGAAGGAGCTCGCCGGAGTTCACGGCGCTGGTTCCACACGGCGGCGGCGGCGCGGGCGGATCGGTGTCCATGAACATGCCGATGCTCTCGCCAGAGAGCTACACCGTGTGGGCGATCAAGGCACGGGCGATCCTTGATGCCCACACACTATGGGAGGCAGTGGCGCCGGCGAACGACGCGTCGGTCAACGCGAAGAAGTGCAAGACGGCGAGGGCGCTGCTCCTGTCAGAGCTGCCGGAGGATGTGCTGCTCTCGGTGGCGACGAAGCCCACCGCCCGAGAGGGGGGAGGGCGTTCGAGCGCCGGCAAATCTTCTGTGCGTTTCTTCCTCCTGTCCGGTCGTGTCTCCTTCGATCATCGTTGGGTGCCATAGCCCGTGGCAAGAACAATAACTGCACGATGTTCACCTGCTCAAATACCGAGCTTGTCAGATTTACGTGTGTGAGACTTCACCAGTTGCCTGTCCGGTGGCAGCAGAAGGAACAGCTACCTACGTGGGCTTGCTATCCAGCTCCACGAAAAGAAACGTTGTAGTTCAAAACCAATTTGCTAGGTCGTCCTAGCCCCTCCACTCGACTCCACGTGAAGAATGAAGTTTTGCCCGGTTAAAATTAATAGGATGGTTTCCTTGAAATCTAGTATAATAACCTTATCCACTCCCTCGTCGCGCCCGTGGGCGACGCCGCCCACAGCTCCCCTCCCGGCCCTCCTCCTCGCCACCGCCAGGGGACGCGGCCGGGCGAAGCCCAGCTGGCGTCGGCGGCGGCAGGACCTTTCGCCTCCTCGCGCAAGGGCACCGTGCGGGCCAACATCGCTAGGTCGGGACTCCGCGCGGTTGTAGGGCGTGGTGGCGCAACAGAAGCTCTCTGGCGGTGGCGCATCGGGCTTTGGGCAGCATGGCTGGCTACGAAGTGGAGGGGCGTGCCTGCGGTTGTGGCGGCCGCAGATCGGGCGGTTGGCGGCGGCGGGCGGCGGGGCTGCGGGCGGTGTGGACCGGCGGCGGTGGCTGCAGGTAGAGGATGTGGGTTGTACGCGGTGCCTGCTGCGGCTGGATCCTTCCAGCTGGTGTGGGCAAGCGGCACAAAGTGGAGGTAGCTGCGGCCCGGCGTGGTCGTTGTGATGGGTGTGGGCTACGGCGTGGTGGCCTCACGGTGCGGGCCAGCGTTGCGGCGACGGCTGGAGTAAGGTCCGGCGTCGTTCGTTTGCTGGTGGCCTGTGTGGATGCCTCAGTTGGGTGTCTTCGGCTTCAGCTATGGCCGGTCTAGAGATCCCTGCGTCGCCTGGGCAGTGTGGTGGATGGCGGATTAATGTTCTATGGTGGTGTGTCGTTTGGGTCTTGTGCCTGGCCGCACCTTGAGCGATGGCGGAATATGATTGTCGGGGTGAAAATTATGCCTGCCTTTGGCCAGGCCGACGGAGGCGGCGCTCGTGGGCGTCGTCATCTTCCTGAAGTCTCCGTTGTGGTTCCTCCTTTTCCTTCGTTTGTGCTCCGGATGAAATTAAATCTAGATCACTGTATCGGGCGGTGACGGTGCTTTGGGGTTGTGTCCTTCCTGAAGACACCGTCTTGGAGCTCACATTTCATCGACTATCAACTTCACCTCTTCGCAGTGTCCTCACCGGGAAGGGCTCTAGCAGCTCCGTATTTTTGCTTATGGTCATTCTTTAGTCTAGTCCGAGCCCGTTCGGTGTGTTGTTGTTGTAGGTCCTTGGCACCTATGTATCTCAGTGTGTGTTGGTGTGGTGTGTTATGGTTTGTATTAGCTTGGATGTTGGTTGTTACTTTATACTCCCTCCGTCTAGGTGTGTAAGTCATCTTACGAAAATCAAATAATCCCAAAACACTTAGGCGCGGTGCATTAACTTCTACCTCGTTTCTTGTTTCTTGACATATCAACCAATAAGAGATGAGGGTGTGCATGTTTTTATTGACTTGAGACTATCAAACACGACATGCAGTGGTTAGTTCATTGCATGCAATACTATTAATTGGCAAATAGACATTAATGTCTCTCGTTTTTCTCTCCTCCTTGGTCACGGTGCACAGCCTAAGATGACTTACTCACCTAGACGGAGGGAGTATATAAAACTAGGAAAAACTTTTTTATAATTAATAGGATGCAATTGCTTCAAGAACATAGCCTCAAAACAAAAAAGTTGTCTGACCAGTTCGTTGGAAAGCTGCAAACATAATTGTTTATAAGAAAAAAAAATCGTTTTCGGTTCTTAGTTCTAACGGAACTACTCATATAACAGTTCATGTGTATGACGAACACACGCATTAGACAGTGGAGAAAGAAGTGTCGTGATAGGACCGTGCGAACCTACGTTGCAGGGATACGGCGCATAGGTGCCGAATCGGTGCCGGATACGGCAACAGGACGGGGATACACACAGATACGCATGGGATACACGTATCCCTAAGTATCCCTAGATGGATGGCAAAACCTAGATCGCCTTGAAGGAGGAAACAGTGCACAATGTCGTTGCCTGATACAAGATCTTAGGTTTTCACCCCGGTCTATTGTCGTGGCCTTCATCAACGCAATTGCCAGACACAACCAATGAAGGTCAGACCTTAGGTTTTTAACCCGAGAGTCACGAATCGGCAATCGAGGAACACCACCAAAAATGAAATCTTTCAATGCTGTTATCCCCACTTGTCACTGCTGCTTCTGAAACTTATCAAACCCCTGGCTGACTCCATCGCCTCCAAGGCCCCCATCACCTTAATGATCCTTCGATCTCTGTCACCATGACTTTCTCCACCACCGTCTACCGATGGAAATCAAGATACCGACATGTTCATGGTGTCAACAAAAAACGGATCTTTGCATCGTGCCCTCATGAAGCCGCGTAGGCTGATATGGACGCGCACGACCAGATTCTATCCGATCCGGATATTCTTGGGCAAAATCTTCGGCAGCAGTTCCGAAACACGTCAACGGCCAGATCGAGGAGGACTGACCATGCAGATATCATCGCCGTGATGCGAGAAGAGGATTAGGAACGCCACCACACCAACACCACCGGCGCCACGGCGGAGGAGACCACTCTGTGCCACCCAGAGCCCACGCCGCAGGCTCAAGATGGGCGTCAGATGGGGCGGATCATGATCCGCCGCCACCCCCTAGCATGCACGATCCTCCACCTCGAAGCCCGTTGTGCGCCGCCGCCATGGAGATCCTCTCCCACACCACTGCGACCCTCGCCATCACGGTGTGCCTGCCCAACTGCTCCACCCCGTGGAGAAGGTCTTGCGTGAGAAGGTAAAACGTCCCGTCGCCGCGGCCGCCGGCCAGGCTTTGCCCGCCGAGGAAGGGAGAGAAGGGTGTTGGTGGCGGCGACGAGAGCGCCCTCCCCGTCGCCCATGGGAGCGACGTGGGAGGGTCATATCGGGAAATTTTCAAAAAACAGCATATAACATAGCCGGCCGGCCGCCCATTGCACCACTGCGTTGTTGCATGGCGGATGAGTGGATGCGTGGCGGATGTTGTCCTGAGAAAACAAAGGCGGTACGAGTCATAGACGTCTATGGCCAGCCTGGAGTTAGGACAAGAGGGCATCCACAAGGTTCAGTGTGGCGGGCGGCCAGTGCTTCGGTTCCAAGGTAGTGTGGCAGCGAGGACGCATGCCGACGCGAAGGTGTCGGCTGGCCAACAAAACAACGGCTTCGTAGTCTTCGTTTAAAAAAAAAACATCGGCGTCGTTGCACGTTTTCCCCCTTTTTTACGAGGGGCGGTGTCGTTGCAGATGTCCACTCGACCGGAGAGACTAAGGGCATGTCCTGTTCGGCGCATCAGGCGCACGGTCGTCAGCTTAGGCCAACTCCACCGCGCGACCCCATCCTGTCCGGCCCTGTCCGTTTGGGGCAAAAGGGACAAACGAGGCAGCCCAGCGCGCGACAGCCCGGACCCATCCTGTCCGTTTTGTGTCCGGGCCGACCCATTTCGAGCGCAAACTTGCGCCGGTTTGGGTCGCGGCGGACACCAAACGGACGCGCCCTCGTCCGCGTCGGGCCCGCGTGGCAGGCGGCCACCTACCTTCCACCCGCCCGCATCAATGCGCACGGGCGGGTGGCCCCACCTGTCATCCGCACATGGAAGGGTCGCCGTCCTTCTTTAAGTGCAAACCGTGGACCAGTCGTCGTCCACACTGCCCCGCGCCACCCCGCGGCCTCCTCGAAACCCGACAGCCCCAGGCCCCAAACCCTAGCCAAGAACTCGCCGGCCGGCCGCCCGTAGCCATGGGGCTCTGGAACTACGGCCGCAAAGGCAAGCACGACCGCGAGGCTGGCTCCTCGTCGGGGTGTTGCCGCGGCTCGGTGGAGAAGGAGGAACCGGCCTCGCCATCGCCATTGCCATCACGCCGGGCCCCCTCACCGCCCGCGTTCTCCATCGCCCCCGCGTCCGCCGGCGAGCGCGACCGGCACTACATCCGCGCTTCGATGTGCCGCCGTTATTGGGAGACGACGACGCCGATCCCCTGGAGCGACGCCCACCTCCCGAACAACTGGCATTTGTCGGCCGACCGCGTGCCGATCCCGCCGGTCCCGGTGACCGGCGGTGCGCGCCGCCAGGAGATCGAGCGCCGCTGCCGCCTCCTCCCGGACGACCTCTACTACGACCCCAGGTACGCCCCCGACTCGCCATTGTGGGACACCTGGTTCCACGATGAGCACGACACGCGGCGGGCGTCCTATTTCGCCGGCACGTCGACGGGGCCACGGCGGCCACGCCCAGAGCGCCGAGCGGCTGCTCCCCAGGAGCGCGGGCGTAGGCTGGTGCGCGGCCTCACGCCCACGCCGTCACCGTCGCCATCTCCATCGCCACCACCACCTCCTCGCATGACGGCGGAGGAGGAAGCCCGTCTCGTGCAGCGTGTCATGGAGGACTCCATGAGCACGCACGACGAGCGGCAATGGGACGGCTTGGAGGAGGCCATGGCACTGCTCGCCGCGACGCGTGGCCTTCCCGGAGCTGCAGATGGCGGCCTTGACGGAGGAGAGGAGGGAGGACGCCATGGAGGAGGAGCCGTCGGCCGCCTTCCAGCAGCTGGTGGGCATGGGGTGGGCCTGGTCCTGCACTGCTCCGGAGATGGCCGCCGGCGTGGGCGTGAACTGGCGCGCCACTCCGCCACAGTAACCGGAGCGGGAGGCGTCGCCACGGGAGGAGGTGTTGCAGGCACCTCCCGCCGTCCAGCCCGCCCCCGTCTACCACGCACAGCCGTCCCACCTGTGGACGCCGCCGGACTATGTCGACCTCGTCAGCGACGACGACGACATCGGCGGCCGCTGAAGAGGGCTACGGCGACGGCAAGGACGGGCACGGGCAGGAGCGCGCCGGCGGCGACCGTTTTTTTAACTTTTTTATGCTTAATTATTCATGTGACGAAACTGGGCCGTTTTGTGGCCATGGACCCCCCTAACTAAGTTTTATCTTTATTAAACTGCGTTTATTTACTTTTTTAGTCATTTTTTATGTTTTCCTTTTTTTATTGCTTTAACTGACACGGACGTGATTTGGGGTGCTGCCGCGCGGTGGGCGCACGCACGACCCACCAGACACAGTCAGACACGGGCGAACCCATCGGCGCCCCAAAGGGACAAAATCTGGCCAATCCGGACGTCCGTTTGGGGTCGTGCGGTGGAGTTGGCCTTAGCGGTCGCAGCGCTTTTTTCCTTTGCTCGCTACTATCGGCTCGAGTCGTTCTTGCTCTGCTGTTTTCTTTCTCCGAGAAAAACTTTTGATTTGTTTATCAACTGTGAAGGTATTATAATGAACATCAGAAGCACAAAATACATTCAGGTCCGTAGACCACCGAGGGATGACTACAAGCGCTAGAGCGAGGTGAATGCGCGCCGCCGTCATTGCCCCTCCCTCATTAGAGCCGTGCAAACTTTTTGGTAGTAGACAGTCGGGAAGTTATCATGCTAAGGCCCATAGAACCAGCGCACCAGAGTAGCAACCACCACTGATGAAGAGAAGCGTAGATCAGAAGGATCCAACCTGTAAACACACACACACACACACACACACACACACACACACACACACACGCACGCACGCACGCGCACACACACACACACACATGAACGAACACCAGATCCACGTGGATCCATCGAAGACAAACGCCGACCGAATCTCACGAGATTCGCCAGAGACAATCCACCATGCGCCCTCCGATGATGCTAGAAACTCCATCGGAATGGGGGCTAGACTCGGAGGACCTTATTCCATCGACAGAGAGGCCGCTGCCTCGCATCTCTGAACAGGATGCAAACCATAACAAAACTTGAAAAAACATTAAAAAGCAGAGCCCTCCTGCTGGCAAGGGCCGGGATCCACCGCGCATGCGTGGTTCTTAAACCACACGAGACGAGGTAAACCGGCGGCAGCGCCGGCGGGAGGCAGGAGAAACCCTAGCACATTCGATGCAGGGTACGAGCGGCCGCCATGCGTTGTGCCTTACGAGTCGCTCCTGCTTGCTTGCTTTACTATTGGCTTAGAAAAAACTGGCTACCGACTCTTTTGTGTTCAAATGTTTGGGAATTTAAAGAATATTTACAAAAATGTTCACGAAAATAAAAAAGTTCGGGCATTGGAAGATTATTTATAAATTTGAAGAATTTTCACAGACTTCAAAAAAATATTAACGAATTTAAAAGCTTTTTGAAATTTTAATCGCAAACCTTGAAAATGTGTTCGATAATTCATAAAAACACTAATATATTTTAAAATTATTTGACAAATCATTGTTTAAGAATTTCCAAAATTCTTCAGGATTTGTTTCTCAATTTAAAAAATGTTCAAGAGTTTGAAAAAATGTTCACTATTTCTCTAAAAATGGGAAAAATAAAAAATGATAAAAAACCCACAAACACGCAGAAAGAGCCAAAACAAAGAAGGAAAAAAAATAAACTGAATAGAGAAAACGAAAATACTTATAAAAAGGACAACAATGTCAGTGCATTAAAGAGTATATATGACATGGCAGTGTTCAACACCAGATTCCTTGTATAAGTGAGACTATAAAATGTGATCCCACTCGCACCACGTTCCTCGCACTCACATCACACACAAGACAACCACGTTAAAGCACTCACGTCTCAGGAGTAGAATCTTTCTCAGATCAATGGGTAGACTCATTTTAGGATGATCCATTTTTCTCATTTAAAGTGTGAAGGATTTCGGTGTGGCAGTGCAATGTGATGACGTGTGACGACAATGTCAACTAAATGCATTCGGACTGGGAGGGACTGGGAAAATCTCTGTCACAAAAGTGTCCATGCATGGCATCGGCTGGCTCTCTACCATCCGCATGGAAAACTTAGTAAAATTCTGGCCGCTGGAGAGCTCATGTAGACAGTGTCAGGGCATGAGCAATGGAAGCAACCGTAGGGTATTGCTCCATCCTCTCCATCTAGATAAAGTGCGTTGAGCAGTTGTATTACGAAATAAACACCCAATGCAATAGCTGCCTCACTATGGTTCACGGTTTCTCTCTCTTCCTATTTCTTTTCATCGCATGGATTAAAAGCATGCCTACTTCCATACCAGTGCATGCTCAACTTTCTTTGCTTTCCACCCCCTCTCGCCTTTTTGCTTCTTTGTTCAGGGAGGAGCCGGCCCATGCACGCATCCGTGTTATGGCATGGCCAATGCTACACGCTCGACAGTAGCTCCAGCTATCCACCTCGGCTTGGATGGTCCAGGATGGTTGAAAAGGTTGTGTGCAGAGTAAAGCGGGTTCCTGCAGAGGAGGCTGCCTCCTTACTGACAAAATCTTGCTACGATGGTGGGTGGTGTGTGTGTGACGCAGCATATCACACTAGTAGAAAAGGAGGCAATGGTCCAGGCCGGGCCAGCCCATTAGTCCCGGTTCTGTCCAGAACCGGGACCCATGGGGGCATTGGACCCGGTTCGTGAGCCCCGGGGGCCGGCCGGGCCACGTGGGCCATTGGTCCCGGTTCGTCTGGACCATTTGGTTCCGGTTGGTGGGACGAACCAGGACCAATGGGCCTCGCTTCTGGCCCACCACCATTGGTCCCGGTTGGTGCCGAAGGAGCTGCGATATACATACCCGAAAGTAAGTACTACTGGCTAGCTAGTTGCGCGCATCTCCCGTTGATTCTATAGCTATACTTTCATCAATGCCATTTATAATGCTTCATTATCAGTTTGATTGACCTCTATTTCTCGTAAAGTGCTTGTGGCAGGAATAAGGGAATGATTTCTGTGGATACTACGTGTGCGAGTTCATCTACAATGCGACTTTGAAAAATAAGCGGGGCTACTCTAAAAGACAATATGAAGTGCGTAAACAATAATATTCACAATTTCATTTTATTACACCATCATTACTGTTGAGTTTCATTCATATATATGTATTAATTAACCCCCTTCTTCAAATTAGACGTGGCAGATGCAGAATGAACTCCTAGAACAAAATCGCATGAAAGCAATTCAAGAGGAATTGGCGGGATTGTTTCATTGACCACGTCATCAATAAAGCCGGAGAATACCATGTGGAAGTTGATTTCAATTGCTAGGGGATTGTAATTAAGAGATCTTACATATTGTATATGTATGTAGTCAGTAGCGTCGGATAGATAATACGAAAACTTGTTGTTCGACCAATCTCTCGGAGAAGGAGAGGTCGATCGATCACTTCTCTCGGTATGCATGACGAACTTCTGTACTTAATGGTTCCCTTCATTTTATTACTAGCTAGCGTGTCGAGGGCCTCTTTATGTATAGTACGTAGCGTCGACCAAGCACGGACATAAGAGAAGACACTTCTCTTTATTAATTAGCTAGCTAACACAATATATGAAACACCTAAATTAACCCCCCAAAACCCCCATCCCTCCCCTTAAAAAACAAAAACCCAGCCATCGAATGTCGACGTGGATGTTTTTGGTCCCGGTTGGTGCCATCAACGGGACCAAAGGCCCCCCTGGGCTCGGTGCACCGCCACGTGGAGGTTTGATCTGTCCCGGTTCGTGTTAGAACCGGGACTAAAGGTGGGAGGTATTAGTAACGACCCATTAGTCCCGGTTCATGAACCGGGACTAAAGGCCCTTACGAACCGGGACAAATGCCCCCTTTTCTACAAGTGTCATCTAGTTTTGGAGGAAAGTATGAGAGAGAAATTGATAAGCAAGGAAAGAAAAGAGAGATGGTGAGTCCCAAAGTAGGCTGCATTCCATGAGAGTTATTTTATTCGGTGGTCTCAAATTGACTGATCTACGTGGATGGGCTGAGGCAGCACAAAAGTGCTGCCTCCATTATACATGCCCTTAATCTTCAGGCAGCACGTCGAGCTGTTTTGGACCACCCGAGCCTAGGTGGATAGCTGGAGCAACTGTCCACTGTGGCGCGTTGGCCTTGTCCTCACAATGCCTGCCTATGCAAGCATTCATGGACGGCGTGTTGTGACGTATACACAGGGTGGCGAGGGTGGACCAGCCTAGCATTCATGCACTTGTACTTCGGTGATAAGAAAAAAGCCTAGCCAGGAGAAGTTCCCAAGAAAACAGAAGAAGTCAAAGATTTTTTTTAGAACAAAGACGCCAGATGCGTCCGGCTTTAAATTAATAAAGCCCCAAAGGCAGAGTAACAGCAATAAGTCTTACACCACCAAAAGCCAGAGTAGCTCACGCAGCTAAGAAACGGACGACCAAATAAGATGTTACTCACGCATTACAAGGCATAGCCCATACAGAACACGCAAGCCCGTCAAGCACGCAAAAAGACCACGCAAGCCTCCACAAGTCACGACTCCCTAGCCGCCGCGTATACTTGTAGAATGTGTTGTTGGGTTTTCTTGATCAAATCAGCATCCTTGCGCCTCCCCAACGGACTCCACTGCTGCAAAAGGAGATTGCATTTGAAGATAATATTAGCCGGATGAGTTGGCAAAATCCCCTCAATCGTGAGTTTATTCCTAGTTAGCCACATGGACCAGAGAAGTGCCCCGACACAACTCCACACCACCCGTTTTGTTGGGCCTTGCAACGCGTCTAAAATTTGAATCAGATCAGTTGCCGAACGGGGGTCCCAAGTAACCCCAGCCGCGGACCTCACTGCGCTCCACGCAAATCGCGCTAAGGGGCACCGAAAGAAAACGTGACTCGCGTCCTCTGGGTCCCCGCACAATGCACATGGCCCATCAGCCGGACCATTGCGTTTGGCCACGTTCAGGGAGGTTGGTAATTTATCGCGGAACATTTGCCAAAGAAATAATTTGATCTTCAGTGGCATCCGCGCTTTCCATAACCCAGCCAGCACAAGTTGCGTCGGTCCCTGGCACAACTTACGGTATAGGGATTTGACCGTGAACTTCCCAGAACTGGTGAGAGCCCAGCTCACCGAGTCCGTTGGTCCGATAGATGCACCCCAGCGATGAGCTGCCGCAGATGCTCGAGGCTGGCCGGCTCTTGCACCTGAAGTTCTTGTTTGAACCTAATCTAAGGGGGTGCCGCATGCAGCGCATCAGCCACCGACATGTCGGGGTTCACAGCGATGCTGTACAAATCGCGGAAATCCTCCCATAAGGGCCGGGCTCCGATCCAGCGATCTGTCCAGAAACGCACAGCTCGTCCATCTCCAATCGCGAATTTGGCGCCCAAGGCAAAGGCACCCTTGATCGATTGGAGATCGTTCCAAAAAGGCAAGCCCTTGGCCCTACCTTCAAAGAAACTTCCGATCGGGAAGTACTTGGCCCGTCGGATATCTACCCACAAGCCGGACTCCCCCTGGATGAGTTTCCAGACCCACTTACACATCATCGCGATGTTAAGCAGTCGCGTATTGGTGATCCCAAGGCCCCCAAGGTCCTTGGGTCGACACACCCATGCCCATCTAACCATATGGTATTTGCGGTTCGGGCTCATTCCTTCCCAAAAGAATCTAGCGCGGGGTGTGTCGAACTTTGCATGCACTCCCTCTGCAAGCAAAAACAGGCCCATAGCAAACATAGGCAGTGAGGAAAGACTTGAGTTCGTGAGAACTAGCCTAGCCGCTTTCGAGAGGAATTTACCCCTCCAAGGGCACACCCTACCCCTCACCTTTGCACAAACAGGCTCCCAATCCTCAATCGTAGGCCTTTTGGTGTCAATTGGGAGGGCGAGGTATGTCATCGGGAATTTGCCCACCTTACAGTTGAGCAAATCAGCAATGCGCCTACCCTCCTCCGGATCCACCCCCATTGTGAGCACCTCGCATTTGTGAAAATTTATCTTGAGCCCCGACATGAGCTCAAAACAGATAAGAATCACCTTGACCGACGCGATACTGTGGTGGTCTGGGCAAAACATAAGCAGCGTGTCGTCTGCGTATTGAAGATGCGTCACTCCCCCCTGGAATGAGGTGGCCTACCAACCCCTGGATATGGCCTGCTGCGGCTGCTTTCCTAAGCATCGCAGACAATGCATCGACAACGAAGTTGAATAGGATAGGGGACATCGAGTCGCCCTGCCTGAGTCCTCGTTTGTTCCGGAAGAAATGCCCTATTTCTCCGTTCACTAACACTGCAGTTTGGCCCCCCGATACCAATTGCATCGTGCGGTGAACCCAAACCGCGAAGAAACCCCTACCGATAAGCACTTGCCGCAAGAAATCCCAATTCACACGGTCGTATGCTTTTTCGAAATCCAGTTTTAGCAAAACCGCCGGTTCCTTGGAGCGCTTAAGTTCATGGACGATCTCTTGTAGGGCGTGCGGACCCTCTTAAATATTGCGACCGCGAATGAAAGTAGATTGGCTACGACTAATCGAGCGTTGCGCCACCGGACCAAAACTATTGGCGGACGCTTTTGCACAGATTTTAAAGGGCACGTTAATGAGCGCAATCAGGCGGAATTGTCTGATGGTGTCTGCCCCCTGGACCTTCGGGATGAGCGTTAAGACGCCAAAATTGAGACGCGGTATGTCAACCGTCCCCCGCATGAAACCGTTGCAGATATCGAAGATAGGTCCCTTAAGGATAGGCCAGAAGCGCTTGAACAGAGCCACCGGCCACCCGTTTGGACCCGGCACCGTGTCCACTTTCATACCTAGGAGGGCAGCGTCAATCTCTTCTGGCAGGAACGCAAGCCCCAGCGCGTCATTCTTGCTGTCCAACACACGTTGCGAGTCCTCCCAGACGTCCGCGCGATGGCCAACCCCCTGGGCCTCACACGAGCCCATCAAATTGACGTAGAACTCGTAAATGTGGCGAGAGATGTCCTCCTGTCGCAACAGAAGCCCCTGCTCTGATTGCAACCTGAGGATGGAGCATTTCCGACGCCGCCCGTTGGCGTATGCTTGGAAATACTTGGTATTTTCTTCGCCCTTCAGAATCCACTTCAAACCACTTCGCCTGCGCCAGTATTCTTCCTCCGCGCGAAGTGAAGCTTCAACCTGGCCCTCCAGGTCGTAGCGGGGAGCCCATTCCTGCTCCGAAAAGGCCCGAGCGTCGGCCATCACATCCAGCCTTGCGATATCCGCAAGGAGCGCGGCGCGGTGCTCTTTGTCATTCCTCCCTAGGTTCGCTCCCCATCCCTTGAGGCTTGCCCGGAGCCGACCCCCTGCCGCGTTCCAAAACTCCATCGGGCCCCTCTGGGGTCCCATCGAGCCAACACACGCCCGCCATTTCTCCCTGAAAATCCCCTCGAAGCCTGGTACTTCAAACCAGGCTGTTTCGAAGAAGAAGCGTGAGCTACGCCGTATTCTCTCCTCCCAGAGGGCTATACGAGCGGTACATGGTCAGAACCTATGCACGTCTCCGCGACCAATGTACAGAGAGGGAAACCCATTTCCCACTCCGGCGACATGAACACCCTGTCCAGCACTGAACGCACCGGAGACAGTTGGTTGTTCATCCAAGTAAATCTTGCGCCCGACCTGGCCACCTCCCTAAGGGCCATGGAGGCGATGGCGGAGTTAAACATAGCCACCCTAGGCCAGTTTATGTTGTTATTGTTCTTATCGGCTCCCGATCTGATAAGGTTGAAGTCTCCACCCACCAAAACCGGCAGCGTGGCTGCGGTCACCCCGGTGACCTTGGCCTGGAGCTCCGCTAGGAACTCCGCCGAACGAGAATGATCGGCCGGTCCGTAGACCTGGATGACAGATAGCTCGCGAAGCGAGGCGCGGATGCGGAACCTAGCCGCGATGAAAAACACGCCTACATCCCAGTCTAAGACCTCGTACAAGGCTCGGCTCAAGCCCAGCAGCATGCCACCTGAGTGCCCTACAGCAGGTACATGGTGCCACTCGAAGCGCTCCAGAGGATCAATCGCAAGCAGATCATGGAAACGCAAATCCGCCTTAATCGTCTCTTGTAGCCCTACTATATCTATGTCCTCCTTGCGCATGTACTCTTTAAGTTGAGTGCGCTGCCCTACGTGGCCAAAGCCACGGATATTCCAAAATAAAGCTCGCATTTAAATCACGCGATTGCGAAGCTGGACACCCCTGGAGGTGACCGCTTTTGCCACTCGCCTCCTCTTGCCCCTGCAAGGTGAGGAAGAGGGGGCAACCCCTATTGCTTGTCCCCCTCATCAGGCACAGAAATCTCCATGGCGTCCCCTCCCTCGGGAGCCCGGGTTCTTTGCTCAGCACGCTCTACCGCGGCTGCCGCAAGCGCGGCCTGTGCCGCCTCCTTAGCACGAACCAGAGTAACCAACTCCCTAGCCCCTCCAACATAGGAGGGATCCACCCCGCTCGCCTCCAACACCTCATGCAAATGATCGTCCGAGAAGTCATCAAGAACCGAAAACCGGGGAGGTGGGTTACCTGAGATCTCCATGTTCTTCTGGGCTTGGAGGAGCTGCGCCCGATGCAGCGACGGCATGTTGCCCTTGGCCCCCTTTGAGCGAGAGCTGGTGCGCACCGGCGCCGCCGGCACCGTCTTGGTGCGCTTGGCCTTGGAGATCATCACCGTCTTGGAGGGGTCCAGCAGCATCAGGTCCACCGGGGGAGACGCCGTCGGGGCCGCCAGCGCCATCACAAACTGCCTTGGAGTGACTGGCGCCCCCAGCGTCTCCATCGCGTGCACCGCCTCCGCGCCAACCTTGCGCACCGCCGACTTCTTCATCGGCTTCACTGAGCCGCTGAGGGTGGAGCTGCGGCCACTAGAGGCCGAAGACCCAACCGGGCGAGAGCGCGTGGGGGCGAGGGAGAGGTCAAGCAGGGGCTGGCCACCATCCGTGCCCGCTGCCACCATGGGGGAGAGGAGACCGACCCCAGGTTCGATCCGTACTGGTTGGGGATCGAGATCATCGCCTCATCCGAGCCCCCTGCCACCGCCGCCCGCACCTTCGCCGCCCCATCCACCTGTGCAGTGGGGCCGGGCGCGGAGATCCCGAGCTTCTCCCATGCCGCCGTATCGATGGAGTCGTCATCTTCCATGCTAGCATCCTGCTCTTGATCCTTGTCCTTGGGCTTTTCCTTGTCCTTGTCCTGGTCTTCGGGTCCGCGACCACTGGAAGGGGGCGGGGGGGCAGGGGCCGCCAGGCGCGCCCCAACTCCGGCTCGAGTTTGACGTTGTAGCCGTCCCCGTTGAACCAGATCCGCATGGAGCCGCAGAGCTTGGCTGGCATACGGCACGCAAAGAGCATGCGCACCAGGCCTGAGCGGATCAGGGACAGTTCATCCACCACCAGGGGGCGCCCGATCATGGTCGTGGCCGCCATCAGCCGCTCTCCGCGCCGCTGCTTCAGGGGGATGCCCCACAACTTCACCCACACCTCCGACATCTTCAGCGCCTTGGGCTCGGCAAGGACAGCATCGCGGATGTTCGCCGTGATGTTGTTGATGGGGAGAAACAGCTTGCCGCTGCGCGATGCCATCCTCAAAAGTGCCGGATCGGGGAACGCCACCGAGAAGCAATCCTCGTCGAAAGGGGCCACCTGCCAATCCCACGTCCCTTCGAAGAGGTGTTGAAGCTCTGCCTCCAGAATATCCTTTGACAGGACGCCGGGCGCAGCCGACACCAGCGCGACGTTGACCCCCAGCAGCACCGACGTCCCATCGTCCGCCTCCTCAGGGTACTGCAGACAGAAGAAACCGCCCCCTGCGAAGGCGTGGCCCATGGACTGGAGTACCTGTTGGGGAACGTAGTAATTTCAAAAAATTTCCTACGCACACGCAAGATCATGGTGATGCATAGCAACGAGAGGGGAGAGTGTTGTCTCGCACCCTCGTGAGACCGAAGCGGAAGCGATCACAACGTAGAGGAAGTAGTCGACGATCTCCTCGCGATCCGACCGATCCCGCGCCGTTACATCGGCGCCCCGAGTTCTTGACACACGACAGCTCGATGACGCCCTCGGCTCCAATCCAGAGAGCTTTGGGGAGGAGAGTTTCGTCAAGACGACGGCGTGGTGGCGATCTTGATGTTCTATCGGCGCAGGCTTCGCTTAAGCTTCATGACGATATGACCGAGGTGGAATATGGTGGAGGGGGCACCGACACGGCTAAGGAACGATCCGTAGATCAACTTGTGTGTTCTAGGGTGCCCCCTACCCCGTATATAAAGGAGCAAGGGGGAGGTGCGGCCGGCTTGGAGGAGGCGGCTGAGGAGTCCTACTCCCACCGGGAGTAGGACTCCCCCCCTTTCCTAGTTGGAGTAGGATTGGGGAAGGGGAAGAGGGAAGGGGGGGCGCCGCCCCCTCTCCTTGTCCTATTCGGACTAGGGGGGAGGGGGTGCGCGGCCTGCCCTGGCCGGCCCTTCCTCTTCTCCCTTATGGCCCACTAAGGCCCAATAACCCCCGGGATGGTTCCGGTAACCCCCCGGTGTTCCGGTAAAATCCCGATTTCACCCGGAACCATTCCGAACTCCAAATATAGGCTTCCAATATATCAATCTTTATGTCTCGACCATTTCGAGACTCCTCGTCATGTCCGTGATCACATCCGGGACTCCGAACTTCTTCGGTACATCAAAATACATAAACTCATAATATAACCGTCATCGAAACCTTAAGCGTGCATGGACCCTACGGTTCGAGAACAATGTAGACATGATCGAGACACGTCTCCGTCAATAACCAATAGCGGGACCTGGATGCCCATATTGGCTCCTACATATTCTTCAAGATCTTTATCGGTCGACCGCATAACAACATACGTTGTTCCCTTTGTCATCGGTATGTTACTTGCCCGAGATTCGATCGTCGGTATCCAATACCTAGTTCAATCTCGCTACGGCAAGTCTCTTTACTCGTTCCGTAATACATCATCTCATAGCTAACTCATTAGTTGTAATGCTTGCAAGGCTTAAGTGATGTGCATTACCGAGAGGGCCCAGAGATACCTCTCCGACAATCGGAGTGACAAATCCTAATCTCGAATACGCCAACCCAACATCTGCCTTTGGAGACACCTGTAGTACTCCTTTGTAATCACCCGATTCGCTTGTGACGCTTGGTAGTACCAAAGTGTTCCTCCGTAAACGGGAGTTGCATAATCTCATAGTTATAGGAACATGTATAAGTCATGGATAAAAGCAGTAGCAACATACTAAACGATCGTGTGCTAAGCTAATGGAATGGGTCATGTCAATCATATCATTCAACTAATGATGTGACCTTGTTAATCAAATAACAACTCCTTGTTCATGGTTAGGAAACATAACCATCTTTGATTAACAAGCTAGTCTAGTAGAGGCATACTAGTGACACTCTGCTTGTCTATGTATTCACACATGTATTATGTTTCCGTTAATACAATTCTAGCATGAATAATAAACATTTATCATGAAATAAGGAAATAAATAATAACTTTATTATTGCCTCTAGGGCATATTTCCTTCAGCCTCCCACTTGCACTAGAGTCAATAATCTAGATCACATCACCATGTGATTAACATCGATAGTTCACATCATCATGTGATTAACACTATAGTTCACATCGCCATGTGACCAACACCCAAAGGGTTTACTAGATTCAGTAATCTAGTTCACATTGCTATGTGATTAATACCCAAGAGTACTAAAGTGTGATCATGTTTTGCTTGTGAGAGAGTCTTAGTCAACGGGTCTTTCACATTCAGATCCGTTATGTATTTTGCAATTTTTCTATGTCTACAATGCTCGCACGGCTACTCTAGCTAATTGCTCCCACTTTCAATATGTATCTAGATCAAGACTTAGAGTCATCGGATCGGTGTCAAAACTTGCATCGACATAACCCTTTACTTACGAACCTTTTGTCACTTCCATAATCGAGAAACATATCCTTATTCCACTAAGGATAACTTTGACCGCTGTCCATGATCTACTCCTAGATCACTATTGTACTCCTTGCCAAACTCAAAGCAGGGTATACAATAGATCTGGTACACAGCATGGCATACTTTATAGAACCTATGGCCAAGGCATAGGGAATGACTTTCTTTCTCTTTCTATCTTCTGCCATGGTCGGGTTTTGAGTCTTACTCAATTTCACACCTTGTAACACAGGCAAGAACTCTTTCTTTGACTGTTCCATTTTGAACTACTTCAAAATCTTGTCAAGGTATGTACTCATTGAAAAAACTTATCAAGCATCTTGATCTATCTCTATAGATCTTGATGCTCAATATGTAAGCAACTTCACCGAGGTCTTTCTTTGAAAAACTTCTTTCAAACACTCCTTTATGCTTTGCGAATAATTCTACATTATTTCGATCTACAATATGTCATTCACATATACTTATCGAAATGATGTAGTGCTCCCACTCACTTTCTAGTAAATACAGGCTTCACCATAAGTCTCAGACAAAGCTATATGCTTTGATCAACTCATCAAAGCGTATATTCCAACTCCGAGATGCTTGCACCAGTCCATAGATGGATCGCTGGAGCTTGCACACTTTGTTAGCTCCTTTGGATCGAAAAAACTTCGGTTGCATCATATACAACACTTCCTCCGTAAAACCATTCAGGAATGCAGTTTTTACATCCATTTGCCAAATTTCATAAATTGTGGCAATTGCTAACATGATTCGGACAGACTTAAGCATCGCTACAGTTGAGAAAATCTCATTGTAGTCAACATGTTGAACTTTGTCGAAAACCTTTTTGCAACAAGTCGAGCTTTGTAGATAGTAACACTACTATCAACGTCCGTCTTCCTCTTGAAGATACATTTATACAATATGGCTTGCCGATCATCGGGCAACTCCACCAAAGTCCATACTTTGTTCTCATACATGGATCTTATCTCAGATTTCATGGCCTCAAGCCATTTCGCGGAATCTGGGCTCATCATCGCTTCCTCATAGTTCGTAGTTTCATCATGGTCTAGTTACATGACTTCCAGAACAGGATTACCGTACCACTCTGGTGCGGATCTCACTCTGGTTTACCTACGAGATTCGGTAGTAACTGATCTGAAGTTATATGATCATCATCATTAGCTTCCTCACTAATTGGTGTAGTAGTCACAGGAACAGATTTCTGTGATGAACTACTTTCCAATAAGGGAGAAGGTACAATTACCTTATCAAGTTCTACTTTCCTCCCACTCACTTCTTTCGAGAGAAACTCCTTCTCTAGAAGGGATCCATCTTAAGCAACGAATATCTTGCCTTCGGATCTGTGATAGAAGGTGTACCCAATAATTTCCTTTGGGTATTCTATGAAGACGCATTCTCGATTTGGGTTCGAGCTTATCAGGATGAAACCTTTTCACATAAGCATCGCAGCCCCAAACATTAAGAAACGACAACTTTGGTTTCTTGCTAAACCAAAATTCATATAGTGTCGTCTCAACGGATTTAGATGGTGCCCTATTTAACGTCAATGCAGCTGTCTCTAATGCATGATCCCAAAACGATATTGGTAAATCGGTAAGAAACATCATAGATTGCACTATATCCAATAAAGTGCGGTTACGATGTTTGGACACACCATAACATTGTGGTGTTCCAGGTGGCGTGAGCTGTGAAACTATTCCACATTGTTTTAATTGAAGACCAAACTCAGAACTCAAATATTCGCTCTCGCGATCAAATCGAAGAAACCTTATTTTCTTGTCACGATGATTTTTCCACTTCACTCAAACTCTTTGAACCTTTCAACTATTTCAGACTTATGTTTCATCAAGTAGATATACCCATATCTGCTCAAATCATCTGTGAAGGTCGAAAATAATGATACCCGTCATGAGCCTTAACACTCATTGGATCGCATACATCAAGATGTATTATTTCCAATAAGTCGGTTGCTTGCTCCATTGTTCCGGAGAACGAGTCTTAGTCATCTTGCCCATGAGGCATGGTTCGCAAGCATCAAGTGATTCATAATCAAGTGATTCCAAAATCCCATCAGCATGGAGTTTCTTCATGCGCTTTACACCAATATGACATAAACGGCAGTGCCACAAATAAGTTGCACTATCATTATTAACTTTGCATCTTTTGGTTTCAATATTATGAATATGTGTATCACTATGATCAAGATCCAATGAACCATTTTCATTGGGTGTGTACCCATATAAGGTTTTATTCATGTAAACAGAACAACAGTTTATTCTCTTACTTAAATGAATAACCGTATTGCAATAAACATGATCAAATCATATTCATGCAAACACCAAATAACATTTATTTAGGTTCAACACTAATCCCGAAAGTATAGGGAGTGTGCGATGATGATCATACCAATCTTGAAACTACTTTCAACACACATCGTCACTTCACCCTTAACTAGTTTCTGTTTATTCTGCAACTCCTGTTTCGAGTTACTACTCTTAGCAACTGAACCAGTACCAAATACCGAGGGGTTGCTATAAACACTAGTAAAGTACACATCAATAACATGTATATCAAATATACCTTTGTTTACTTTGCCATCCTTCTTATCCACCAAATATTCAGGGCATTTCCGCTTCCAGTGACCATTACCTTTGCAGTGTAAGCACTCAGTTTCAGGCTTTGGTCCAGCTTGGAGCTTCTTCGCGGGAGTGACAACTTGCTTGTCTTTCCACTTGAAGTTCCCTTTCTTTCCCTTTCCCCTTTTCTTGAAACTAGTGGTCTTGTCAATCATCAACACTTGATGCTCTTTCTTGATTTCTACATTCGTCGATTTCAACATCACGAAGAACTCGGGAATCATTTTCATCATCCCTTGCATACTATAGTTCATCACGAAGTTCTACTAACTTGGTGATGGTGACTAGAGAATTCTGTCAATCACTATCTTATCTCGGAAGATTAACTCCCACTTGATTCAAGCAATTGAAGTACCTGCATAATTTGAGCACATGCTCACTAGTTGAGCGATTCTCCTCCATCTTTTAGCTATAGAACTTGTTGAAGACTTCATATCTCTCAACTCGGTATTTGCTTGAAATATTAACTTCAACTCCTGGAACATCTCATATGGTCCATGACGTTCAAAACGTCTTTGAAGTCCCGATTCTAAGCTGTTAAGCATGGTGCACTTAAACTATCAAGTAGTCATCATATTGAGCTAGCCAAACGTTCATAACGCTTGCATCTGCTCCTGCAATAGGTCTGTCACCTAGTGGTGCATTAAGGACATAATTCTTCTGTGCAGCAATGAGGATAAACCTCCGATCACGGATCGAATCCGCATCATTGCTACTAATATTTTTCAACCCAATTTTCTCTAGGAACATATCACAAACAAACATATGAAAGCAACAACGCGAGCTATTGATCTACAACATAATTTGCAAAATACTACCAGGACTAAGTTCATGATAAATTTAAGTTCAATTAATCATATTACTTAAGAACTCCCACTTAGACAGACATCTCTCTAGTCATCTAAGTGATCATGCGATCCAAATCAACTAAACCATAACCGATCATCACGTGAGATGGAGTAGTTTTCAATGGTGAACATCTTATGTTGATCATATCTACTATATGATTCACGCTCGACCTTTCGGTCTCCGTGTTCCGAGGCCATATCTGCATATGCTAGGCTCGTCAAGTATAACCTGAGTATTCTGCATGTGCAAAACTGGCTTGCACCCGTTGTAGATGGACGTAGAGCTTATCACACCCGATCATCACGTGGTGTCCGGGCACGATTTAACTTTGGCAACGGTGCATACTCGGGAGAACACTACTTGATAATTTTAGTGAGAGATCATCTTAAAATGCTACCATCAATCAAAGCAAGATAAGATGCATAAAGGATAAACATCACATGCAATCAATATAAGTGATATGATATGGCCATCATCATCTTGTGCTTGTGATCTCCATCTCCAAGCACCATCGTGATCACCATCGCCACCGCACGACACCTTGATCTCCATCGTAGCATCGTTGTCGCTTTCGCCATCTATTGCTTCTATGACTATCGCTACCGCTTAGTGATAAAGTAAAGCAATTACATGGCGTTTGCATTTCATACAATAAAGCGACAACCATATGGCTCCTGCCGGTTGCCGATAACTTTGGTTACAAAACATGATCATCTCATACAATAAAATATAGCATCACGTCTTGACCATATCACATCACAACATGCCCTGCAAAAACAAGTTAGACGTCCTCTATTTTGTTGTTGCAAATTTTACGTGGCTGCTACGGGCTTAAGCAAGAACCAATCTCACCTACGCATAAAAACCACAACGATATTTCACAAATAGACTCCGCTTTTAACCTTCTCAAGGACCGGCGTAGCCACACTCGTTCAACTAAAGTGAGAGAGACAGACACCCGCCAGTCACCTTTAAGCAACGAGTGCTCGAGCGGTGAAACCAGTCTCGCGTAAGCGTCTGGCGTAATGTCGGTCCGGCCGCTTCATCTCACAATACCGCAGAACCAAAGTATGACATGCTGGTAGGTAGTATGACTTGTATCGCCCACAACTCACTTGTGTTCTACTCGTGCAAAACATCAAACCATAAAAACCTAGGCTCGGATGCCACTGTTGGGGAACGTAGTAATTTCAAAAATTTCCTACGCACACGCAAGATCATGGTGATGCATAGCAACGAGAGGGGAGAGTGTTGTCTACGCACTCGTGAGACCGGGCGAAGCGATCACAACGTAGAGGAAGTAGTCGTACGATCTCCTCGCGATCCGACCGATCCCGGCGCCGTTACTCCGGCGCCCCCGAGTTCTTGACACACGTACAGCTCGATGACGCTCCTCGGGCTCCAATCCAGTAGAGCTTCGGGGAGGGAGAGTTTCGTCAGCACGACGGCGTGGTGACGATCTTGATGTTCTACCAGCAGGCCGCCTAAGCTTCATGACGATATGACCGAGGTGGAATATGGTGGAGGGGGCACCGCTGCGGCTAAGGAACGATCCATAGATCAACTTGTGTTTCTAGGGTGCCCCCTGCCCCCGTATATAAAGGAGCAAGGGGGGGTGCGGCCGGCTTGGAGGAGGCGCGCCGGAGGAGTCCTACTCCCACCGGGAGTAGGACTCCCCCCCTTTCCTAGTTGGAGTAGGATTGGGGGAGGGGAAGAGGGAAGGGGGGGCGCCGCCCCCCTCTCCTTGTCCTATTCGGACTAGGGGAGGGGACGCGCCTGCCCTGGCCGCCCTTCCTCTTCTCCCTTATGGCCCACTAAGGCCCAATAACCCCGGAGGGTTCCGTAACCCCGGTGTTCCTAGAAAAATCGATTTCACCCGAACCATTCCGAACTCCAAATATAGGCTTCCAATATATCAATCTTTATATCTCGACCATTTCGAGACTCCTCGTCATGTCCGTGATCACATCCGGGACTCCGAACTTCTTTGGTACATCAAAATACATAAACTCATAATATAACCGTCATCGAAACCTTAAGCGTGCGGACCCTACGGTTCGAGAACAATGTAGAGATGATCGAGACACGTCTTCAGTCAATAACCAATAGCGGGACCTGGATGCCCATATTGGCTCCTACATATTCTTTGAAGATCTTTATCGGTCAGACCGCATAACAACATACGTTGTTCCCTTTGTCATCGGTATGTTACTTGCCCGAGATTCGATCGTCGGTATCCAATACCTAGTTCAATCTCGTTACCGGCAAGTCTCTTTACTCGTTCCGTAATACATCATCTCACAGCTAACTCATTAGTTGTAATGCTTGCAAGGCTTAAGCGATGTGCATTACCGAGAGGGCCCAGAGATACCTCTCCGACAATCGGAGTGACAAAACCTAATCTCGAAATACGCCAACCCAACATCTGCCTTTGGAGACACCTGTAGTACTCCTTTATAATCACCCGATTCGTTGTGACGCTTTGGTAGTACCAAAGTGTTCCTCCGTAAACGGAGTTGCATAATCTCATAGTTATAGGAACATGTATAAGTCATGGATAAAAGCAGTAGCAACATACTAAACGATCGTGTGCTAAGCTAATGGAATGGGTCATGTCAATCAGATCATTCAACTAATGATGTGACCTTGTTAATCAAATAACAACTCCTTGTTCATGGTTAGGAAACATAACCATCTTTGATTAACAAGCTAGTCTAGTAGAGGCATACTAGTGACACTCTGTTTGTCTATGTATTCACACATGTATTATGTTTCCGGTTAATACAATTCTAGCATGAATAATAAGCATTTATCATGAAATAAGGAAATAAATAATAACTTTATTATTGCCTCTAGGGCATATTTCCTTCAGTACCATCTGCTTGCCACGTGTGGGGCTGTGCGCCGATGCATGGCCCTCCATGCTACATAGCACACACATTTGCTGGAAGGCGCACTCGTTCTGGTAGTGGCCCGTGCGCCCGCAACGGAAGCACTCCGGCCCCGCCGACTATTCGACGGGATTGGCTCCACCGCCGTGCCCTTGGAGGAGGAGGGCTTGGAGGCCGCCTTCATCGCCGGCTTGTCGTAGCCCGGCGGGCATTGATGCGCCCATTTTGAACTTCTTCAAAATTTTGTCAAGGTATGTGCTTTGTGAAAGTCCAATAATTTCAAAAATTTTCCTGGTGCCCGGCGGATCAAAGCGCCGGGCCTAGGCCGCCTTGTTGGGGAGCGTGTAATTTCAAAAATTTCCTCGCACACACAAAGATCATGGTGATGTATAGCGAGAGGGGAGAGTGTTGTCTCGTACCCTCGTGAGACCCGAAGCGAGCGATCTGGCGTAGAGGAAGTAGTCGTCGTTCTCCTCGCGATCCGACCGATCCGGCGCCGTTACTCCGATCGCCCCGAGTTCTTGACACACGTACAGCTCGATGGCGCCCTCGGGCTCCATCCAGCCGAGTGTCGAGGAGAGTTTCGTCGACCGACGGCGTGGTGGCGATCTTGATGTTTCACCGGCGCGGGCTTCGCCTAAGCTTCATGACGGTATAACCGAGGTGGAATATGGTGGAGGGGGCACCGCACACGGCTAAGGAACGATCTAAAGATCAAACTTGTGTGTTCTAGGGTGCCCCCTGCCCCGTATATAAAGGAGGGAGGGGAGGCGGCCCCCTAGCTAGGCGCGGGAGGAGTCCTACTCCCACCGAGTAGGACTCCCCCTTCCTAGTTGGAATAGGATTGGGGGAGGAAGAGGAGAGGGCGCCGCCCCCCTCCTTGTCCTATTCGGACTGGGGGGGCGCGCGCCACCTCCCTGGCCGGCCCTCCTCTTCTCCCTTGAGGCCCACTAAGGCCCATTTACCCCCGGGGGTTCCGTAACCTCCGGTGTTCCGGAAATTCCTGATTTCACCGAACCATTCGAACTCCAAACATAGGCTTCCAATATATCAATCTTTATGTCTCGACCATTTCGAGACTCCTCGTCATGTCCGTGATCACATCCGGGACTCGAACTTCTTCGGTACATCAAAATACATAAACTCATAATATAACCGCCATTGAAACTTTAAGCGTGCGGACCCTACGGTTCGAGAACAATGTAGACATGACCTAGAACTATTCACGGTCAATAACCAACAGCGGGACCTGGATGCCCATATTGGTTCCTACATATTCTACGAAGATCTTTATCGGTCGGACCGCATAACAACATCGTTGTTCCCTTTGTCATCGGTATGTTACTTGCCCGAGATTCGATCGTCGGTATCCAATACCTAGTTCAATCTCGTTACCGCAAGTCTCTTTACTCGTTCCGTAATACATCATCTCACAACTAACTCATTAGTTGTAGTGCTTGCAAGGCTTCATGATGTGCATTACCGAGAGGGCCGAGAGATACCTCTCCGACAATCGGAGTGACAAAACCTAATCTCAAATCGCCAACCCAACATCTGCCTTTGGAGACACCTGTAGTACTCCTTTATAATCACCCGATTCGTTGTGACGTTTGGTAGCACCAAAGTGTTCCTCCGTAAACGGAGTTGCATAATCTCATAGTTACGAGAACATGTATAAGTCATGGATAAAAGCAGTAGCAACATACTAAGCGATCGTGTGCTAAGCTAATGGAATGGGTCATGTCAATCAGATCATTCTAATGATGTGACCTTGTTAATCAAATAACAACTCCTTGTTCATGGTTAGGAAACATAACCATCTTTGATTAACAAGCTAGTCTTGTAGAGGCATACTAGTGACATGTTGTTTTGTCTATGCATTCACACATGTATCATGTTTCCGATTAATACAATTCTAGCATGAATGATAAACATTTATCATGGAATAAGGAAATAAATAATAACTTTATTATTGCCTCTAGGGCATATTTCCTTGAGTCTCCCACTTGCACTAGAGTCAATAATCTAGATTACATAGTAATGATTCTAACACCCATGGAGTCTTGGTGTTGATCATGTTTTGCTCGTGGAAGAGGCTTAGTCAACGGTGCGCAACATTCAGATCCGTATGTATCTTGCAAATCTCTATGTCTCCCACGGACTAAGTCCGGATGGAATTGAAGCGTCTCTTGATGTGCTTGGTCCTCTTGTGAAATCTGGATTCCTTCGCTAAGGCAATTGCTCGATATTGTCACGAAGATTTTCATTGGACCCGATGCACTAGGTATGACACCTAGATCGGATATGAACTCCTTCATCCGCACTCCTTCATTAGCTGCTTCGAAGCTGCTATGTATTCCGCTTCACATGTAGATCCCGCCACGACGCTTTGTTTAGAACTGCACCAACCGACAGCTCCTCCGTTTAGTGTAAATCGTATCCGGTCTGCGATTTAGAATCGTCCGGATCAGTGTCAAAGCTTGCATCAACGTAACCATTTACGATGAGCTCTTTGTCACCTCCATATACGAGAAACATATCCTTAGTCCTTTTCAGGTATTTCAGGATGTTCTTGACCGCTGTCGATGATCCACTCTGGATTACTTTGGTACCTCCTGCTAGGCTTATAGCAAGGCACACATCAGGTCTGGTACACAGCATTGCATACATGATAGAGCCTATGGCTGAAGCATAGGAACATCTTTCATTTTCTCTCTATCTTCTGCGTTGGTCGGGCATTGAGTCTTACTCAACTTCACACCTTGTAACACAGGCAAGAACCCTTTCTTTGCTTGATCCATTTTGAACTTCTTCAAAATTTTGTCAAGGTATGTGCTTTGTGAAAGTCCAATTAAGCGTCTTGATCTATCTCTATAGATCTTAATGCCCAATATGTAAGCAGCTTCACCGAGGTCTTTCATTGAAAAACTCTTATTCAAGTATCCCTTTATGCTATCCAGAATTCTATATCATTTCCGATCAGCAATATGTCATCTACATATAATATCGTAAATGCTCTGAGCTCCCACTCACTTTCTTGTAAATACAGGCTTCTCCAAAAGTCTCACAAACCCAAATGCTTTGATCACACTATCAAAGCGTTTATTCCAACTCCGAGATGCTTGCACCAGTCCATAGATGGATCGCTGGAGCTTGCACACTTTGTTAGCTCCTTTGGATCGATAAAACCTTCGGTTGCATCATATACAACTCTTCTTCCGTAAATCCATTCAGAATGCAGTCTTTACATCCATTTGCCAAATTTCATAATCATAAAATGCTAACATGATTCGGACGGACTTAAGCATCGCTACGGGTGAGAAGGTCTCATCGTAGTCAATCCCTTGAACTTGTCGAAAACCCTTTGCGACAAGTCGAGCTTTGTAGACAAGAACATTACCGTCGGCGTCGGTCTTCTTCTTGAAGATCCACTTGTTTTCTATTGCTTGCCTACCCTCGGGCAAGTCAACCAAAGTCCATACTTTGTTTTCATACATGGATCCCATCTCAGATTTCATGGCCTCAAGCCATTTTATGGAATCTGGGCTCACCATCGCTTCTTCATAGTTCGTGGGTTCATCATGATCTAGTAGCATGACTTCTAGAACAGGATTACCATACCACTCAGTGCGGATCTTACTCTAGTTGATCTCGAGGTTCTGCAGTAACTTGATCTGAAGTTTCATGATCAACATCATCAACTTCCTCACTACTTGGTGTAGGTGTCTCAGAAACTGGTTTCTGCGACAAACTACTTTCAAGTAAGGGAGAAGGTACTATTACCTCATCAAGTTCCACTTTCCTCCCACTCACTTCTTTCGAGAGAAACTCCTTCTCTAGAAAGGATCCATTCTTAGCAACGAATGTCTTGCCTTCGGATCTGTGATAGAAGGTGTACCCAACTGTCTCCTTTGGGTATCCTATGAAGACACATTTCTCGATTTGGGTTCGAGCTTATCGGTTGAAGCTTTTTCACATAAGCATCGCATCCCCAAACTTTAAGAAACGACAACTTTGGTTTCTTGCCAAACCATAGTTCATAAGGTGTCGTCTCAGCGGATTTGACGGTGTTCTATTCAGTGTGAATGCGGCCGTCTCTAGAGCATAACCCCAAAACGATAGCGGTAAATCTGTAAGAGACATCATAGATCGCACCATATCTAGTAAAGTACGATTCGACGTTCGGACACACCATTACGTTGTGGTGTTCGGGTGGCGTGAGTTGCTAAACTATTCCGCATTGTTTCAAATGTAGACCAAACTCGTAACTCAAATATTCACCTCCACGATCGATCGTAGAAACTTAATTTTCTTGTTACGATGATTTTCAACTTCACTCTGAAATTCTTTGAACTTTTCAAATGTTTCAGACTTATGTTTCATTAAGTAGATATACCCATATCTGCTTAAGTCATCTGTGAAGGTGAGAAAATAACGATATCCGCCACGAGCCTCAACATTCATTGGACCACATACATCTCAGTATGTATGATTTCCAACAAATCTGTTGCTCTCTCCATAGTGCCGAGAACGGTGTTCTAGTCATCTTGCCCATGAGGCACGGTTCATAAGTGCCAAGTGATTCATAATCAAGTGACTCCAAAAGTCCATCAAGATGGAGTTTCTTCATGCGCTTTACACCGATATGACCTAAACGGCGATTGCCACAAATAAGTTGCACTATCATTATCAACTCTGCATCTTTTGGTTTCAACATTATGAATATGTGTATCACTACTATCGAGATTCATCAAAATAGACCATTCTTCAAGGGTGCATGACCATAAAAGATATTACTCATATAAATAGAACAACCATTATTCTCTCGATTTAAATGAATAACCGTCTCGCATCAAACAAGATCCAGATATAATGTTCATGCTCAACGCAGCACCAAATAACAATTATTTAGGTCTAAAACTAATCCGAAGGTAGATGTAGAGGTAGCGTGCGACCGCGATCACATCGACTTTGGAACCATTTCCCACGCGCGATCGTCACCTCGTCCTTTGCGTAGTTAAGCAATCAGTAGTCCCTGTTTGAGTTGCAAATATTAGCAATGTAACCAGATCAAATACCAGTGCTACTACGAGCTCTAGTAAGGTACACATCAATAACATGTATATCACATATACCTTTGTTCACCTTGCCATCCTTCTTATCCGCCAAATACTTGGGGCAGTTCCGCTTCCGTGACCAGTCGCTTGCGGTAGAAGCACTCGATTTCAGGTTTAGGGCCAGACTTGGGTTTCTTCTCTGAGCGACAACTTGCTTGCTGTTCTTCTTGAAGTTCCTTCTTCTTCCCTTTGCCTTTCTTCTTGAAACTAGTGGTCTTATTGACCATCAACACTTGATGCTCCTTCTTGATTTCTACCTCCGCAGCCTTTAGCATTGCGAAGAGCTCGGTATAGTCTTTACTAACCCTTGCATATTATAGTTCATCATGAAGCCTTTGTAGCTTGGTGGCGGTGATTGAAGAATTACATCAATGACACAATCATCCGGAAGATTAACTCCCAATTGTGTCAAGTGATTGTAGTACCCGGACATTCTGAGTATATGCTCACTAACGAACTATTCTCCTCCATCTTGCAGCTATAGAACTTATTGGAGACTTCATATCTCTCAATCCGGGCATTCTTTGGAATATCAACTTCAACTCTGGAACATCTCATATGCTCCATGACGTTCAAAACGTCGTTGAAGTCCCGGTTCTAAGCCGTAAAGCATGGCACACTCGAACTATAGAGTAGTCATCAGCTTTGCTCGCGAGACGTTCATAACATCTGCGGTTGCATTAGCAAGAGGCACTGCACCTAGCGGTGCATCCAGGGCGTAACTCTTACAGGCAGCAATGAGGATAATCCTCAAGTTACGGACCCAGTCCGTGTAATTGCTACCATCATCTTTCAACTTTGCTTTCTCAAGGAACGCATTAAAATTCAACGGAACAACAAAGACGAGCCATCTATCTACAATCAAACATAAACAAGCAAGATACTATCGGTACTAAGTTCATGATAAATTTAAGTTCAATTAATCATATTACTTAAGAACTCCCACTTAGAAAAACATCTCTCTAGTCATCTAAGTGATCACGTGATCCAAATCAACTAAACCATAACCGATCATCACGTGAGATGGAGTAGTTTTCAATGGTGAACATCTTATGTTGATCATATCTACTATATGATTCACGCCGACCTTTCGGTCTCCGTGTTCCGAGGCCATATCTGCATATGCTAGGCTCGTCAAGTATAACCCGAGTATTCTGCGTGTGCAAATCTGGCTTGCACCCGTTGTAGATGGACGTGAGCTTATCACACCCGATCATCACGTGGTGTCCAGGCACGACGAACTTTGGCAACGGTGCATACTCGGGAGAACACTTCTTGATAATTTAGTGAGAGATCATCTTATAATGCTACCGTCAATCAAAGCAAGATAAGATGCATAAAGGATAAACATCACATGCAAATCAATATAAGTGATATGATATGGTCATCATCATCTTGTGCTTCGTGATCTCCATCTCCGAGCACCACCATGATCACCATCGCCACCGGCGCGACACCTTGATCTCCATCGTAGCATCGTTGTCGTCTCGCCAAACTTATGCTTCTACGACTATCGCTACCGCTTAGTGATAAAGTAAAGCATTACAGAAGCATTGCATTGCATACAATAAAGCGACAACCATATGGCTCCTGCCATTGCCGATAACCGGTTACAAAACATGATCATCTCATACAATAAAATATAGCATCACGTCTTGACCATATCACATCACAACATGCCCTGCAAAAACAAGTTAGACGTCCTCTACTTTGTTGTTGCAAATTTTACGTGGCTGCTACGGGCTTAAGCAAGAACCAGTCTCACCTCGCATCAAAACCACAGCGATACTTCGTCAAATAGACTCCGTTTAACCTTCTCAAGGACCGGCGTAGCCACACTCGGTTCAACTAAAGTGAGAGAGACAGCACCCACCAGTCACCTTTAAGCAACGAGTGCTCGTGGCGGTGAAACCAGTCTCGCGTAAGCGTCTGGCGTAATGTCGGTCCGGGCCGCTTCATCTCACAATACCGCTGAACCAAAGTATGACATGCTGGTAGGTAGTATGACTAGTATCGCCCACAACTCACTTGTGTTCTACTCGTGCAAAACATCAAACCATAGAAAAACCTAGGCTCGGATGCCATTTGTTGGGGAACGTAGTAATTTCAAAAATTTCCTCGCACACGCAAGATCATGGTGATGTATAGCAACGAGAGGGAGAGTGTTGTCTACGTACCCTCGTAGAGACCCGGCGAAGCGATCACAACGTAGAGGAAGTAGTCGTCCTACGTTCTCCTCGCGATCCGACCGATCCCGGCGCCGTTACTCCGACGCCCCGAGTTCTTGACACACGTACAGCTCGATGACGCCCCTCGTACTCGATCCAGCCGAGTGTCGAGGGAGAGTTTCGTCGACGACGGCGTGGTGGCGATCTTGATGTTTCACGGCGCGGGGCTTCGCCTAAGCTTGCGACGGTATAACCGAGGTGGAATATGGTGGAGGGGCACCGCACACGGCTAAGGAACGATCTAAAGATCAAACTTGTGTGTTCTAGGGTGCCCCTGCCCCGTATATATAAAGGAGGGAGGGGGGCCGGCCGGCCTAGCTAGGCGCGGCTGGAGGAGTCCTACTCCCACCGAGTAGGACTCCCCCTTCCTAGTTGGAATAGGATTGGGGGAGGGAAGAGGAGAGGCGCCCCCCCTCCTTGTCCTATTCGGACTGGGGGAGAGGCGCGCCACCTCCTCTGGCGGCCCCTCCTTCTCCCTCGAGGCCCACCGAGGCCCATTTACCCCGGGGGTTCCGTAACCTCCGGTACTCGATAAATTCTGTTTTCACCGAACCATTCCAACTCCAAACATAGGCTTCCAATATATCAATCTTTATGTCTCGACCATTTGAGACTCCTCGTCATGTCCGTGATCACATCCGGGACTCGAACTTCTTCGGTACATCAAAATACATAAACTCATAATAACCATCATCGAAACTTTAAGCGTGCATGGACCCTACGGTTCGAGAACAATGTAGACATGACCTAGAACTATTCACGGTCAATAACCAACAGCGGGACCTGGATGCCCATATTGGTTCCTACATATTCTCGAAGATCTTTATCGGTCGAGACCGCATAACAACATCGTTGTTCCCTTTGTCATCGGTATGTTACTTGCCCGAGATTCGATCGTCGGTATCCAATACCTAGTTCAATCTCGTTACGGCAAGTCTCTTTACTCGTTCCGTAATACATCATCTCACAACTAACTCATTAGTTGTAATGCTTGCAAGGCTTCAGTGATGTGTATTACCGAGAGGGCCAGAGATACCTCTCCGACAATCGGAGTGACAAAACCTAATCTCAAAATACGCCAACCCAACATCGCCTTTGGAG
Organism: Aegilops speltoides; assembly: GCA_021437245.1. Lineage (NCBI taxonomy): Eukaryota > Viridiplantae > Streptophyta > Magnoliopsida > Poales > Poaceae > Aegilops > Aegilops speltoides. The sequence goes on along the minus strand of CM038145.1, from coordinate 407,682,880 downwards.
ACACCTGTAGTACTCCTTTATAATCACCCGATTACGTTGTGACGTTTGGTAGCACCAAAGTGTTCCTCCGGTAAACGGGAGTTGCATAATCTCATAGTTACAGGAACATGTATATGTCATGGATAAAAGCAGTAGCAACATACTAAACGATCGTGTGCTAAGCTAATGGAATGGGTCATGTCAATCAGATCATTCTACTAATGATGTGACCTTGTTAATCAAATAACAACTCTTTGTTCATGGTTAGGAAACATAACCATCTTTGATTAACAAGCTAGTCTAGTAGAGGCATACTAGTGACATATTGTTTGTCTATGCATTCACACATGTATTATGTTTCCGGTTAATACAATTCTAGCATGAATGATAAACATTTATCATGAAATAAGGAAATAAATAATAACTTTATTATTGCCTCTAGGGCATATTTCCTTCACGCACTGGGCCGACCACGGCCGCCCGTGCCGCTTCCGCCTCCACCCCGCCCCCCGGGCCGAACTCGAAACAGAAAGGCCCAACTGGCTCAAGACCAAGGCCAGCCCACCGGCCCAGCCTCGCCAGCCTCACCAACCCTAGGCCAGGACGCAAGCGGCTCCACCGCCGCCGCCGCCGCCGCCGACGCCACGGCCGGCCTCTCCCCACGCTTGGGATCCGACACCAAGACCAGCTCAGAGGCCGGCAAGGGAGGCACGACCACGTCGCCCCTCCGCACCGGACGGGCGCTTAGTGTCTCCGCCACACGCGCCGCCGGCGCCCGCCCCGAAACCCCTGGTCTGCGGGCACCCGACCGCCGGGCAGAACGCGCCCGCGCCGCCCGCCTTGAGGGAGCCCCGAGCTCCTCCGCCATGGCCACGAGCGCCCCGACCGACGGCCCTGACCCTGCGACACGTCGGCCGGCGAAACCGCTGCCATCCTTGAAACCTACGCCTCCGAGATCTCGCCGTCGCTTACCTCGGCCAGCGCCCAGAAACGCCCCCCCCCTCCCACTGCGGAGACGCCCCAGCGTGCGGAGCCACCGTCCGGGCAGCGCTCGCCCGCCGCCCCGACGACAGCACCGTCGTCCGACCCTCCGACTCGCCTGACACACCGGGCCGGGGCGCGTCGCCTGCCCCATCGCCACCCGCGTCGCCAGTCCGTACTGTAGCCGTTGGAAACATTTCGACGGTATGCTGCCAGAAGTCAAAGATTGATTCTTCATTCTCCCGAGCTACCAGTGTATATCTATTACGGAAATACCCCTAAAAAAATCTGTTACGGAAGTGAAAGATGGAGTCGTATGGTGTACCACCCCTAGGTTGATCGTTCCTTTCTCCGGACCGGCCAAATAGCAAAAGAACCCCACACAAGTAACACAATTGAGGCATTCCAATCATGATTGTCCGATACCTCCAGGTTTTGAACCCAAGCGGTAGCTAGGCAATAAGCGGTGAGCCGTGGACTGACAGGTCAGCATGTCTGGTCACTGGTGCATCTACCAGGGTGGAGGCAGGGCGCCCAGCGGGGCAGAGACTGGTGGCACGCTCACAACTCAGGCTATGGCAGGGAAATGTTTACTTCAAAGTACTCCCTCTTTAAATTAATATAAGATGTTTTATATCATTAATGTATTGATCCAAAACGTCTTATATTGCTTTTACAAAGGGAGTATGAGTTTTCATCTCGTGTCTACTCCCTCCGTTTTTATTTGGTCCGCATATTAGGTTTGATTAAAGTCAAACTTTATATATTTTCAACAAGTTTGTAGAAAATATATTAACATATACACCAGTAAATATACATCATTGCATATATTTGCACATTATATACATTTATTACTATAAACATTCATATTGTTTTCTATAAACTTAGTTAAATGTTATAAAGTTTGAGTTCAGTCAAAGCTAATATGTGGAGTAAACAAAAACGGATGGAGTACAAAGGTGTATTAATTTCCTTTTACTTCCAATTTTGAACCAGTTTTCCTAATGTACTAGTCTAAAAGGTTTTTCTGCATTTGAGATTGATCGTTGTAGGCTCATTACTTTTTATATTGTATACTTGATTGTAAATGAAGATTTGTGTTTATGTTGTTTCGTTATCCTTTTTCTTGTATGTGTTCCTAAGAGAAGTAATTTGTCCTCATGTTTCGAGGTCTCAAGAAAAGGGCCGAGAAAAGAAGTTGACGACCTGTAGGCCTTTCACCTCCACGCGGCATTGCTCCGTCAGGCTTTCGCCCATTGCGGAAAATTCCTAAAAACAGATAGAAACTCTTGAATGGAAATTGAAAAGAAATGTACCCCATTATATGACCAACTGTATATTATTTTTTTACTTGATCCAAAAATTCTTTTTTAGGATTTCCTTTGTAAAGAGAGTTTATTAAATCCAAATTCTGAAGAAAAAAAATAAGCGGACCCATAGAAGATATATGCTATGAATAAACCAAAGATAGCAAGACTTACAGAAGAAATTACATCAGTAATAAATTTATATGAATTTACAAAAGAATTAGAACTTTCCTGGGTAAAGTTTATTGAGGGAGTTAAGTATTTGTGATGAAATATCTTTGATGTCAACATGACTAGCTACGTCACTACTTGCGTTGGAAATTCTTGTTCCGTGTGACTTGCTACACGAGAAAAAGCAAGCCCCCGCCACCTCCCGAATATGGCAGATAATTCATTGGCAGATAATTCATTGGCAGATAGTTCAACTCATCTGTATGTTTTATGGGTCTTGTGTGAGCAGCTTAGATTCGTGCTATACTAACAACTCCATGAATCAACAGGGGCGGATCTACAGGGTGGCCAGGGTGGGCCGCGGCCTACCCTGGGATTTTGCACCAGCCTATATACCTATGCAACTAGAGATGGGCCAGAGAGAAGCAAGAAACCCAATAACGCAAGCACGCACGCAGCCACCGCAATCGAGCCGAGACCAGCCGTCCTGATTCCCCATCTGCCTCCAGTGCTTGCTGGGATGCTCCCTCCGGCGGCCCCCTCCTGCATCGCCACCGCGGAGCCGCCGTTTGCCGCTCCTCCCCCTTCTGCGGTGCCAATCCTGCTTCTCTGGCTCTCCATCCAGTACAGCGCAACCGGCGCTCGGAGCCAGGCACGCCCATCGCGCCTCCGCCCTTCCTGCCGATTGCGGGCTTGCGGCCCTGCCCCGGCCGCTGCAAGCCGACGTCAGCCGCCCAAACACCCAATCTGCACTCTAGCATTTCCGGTGGTTGCCCTCTTGCACGATTTGAGGTACCAGCCCATTGGCCCCCATTACCAAATTTTAATATAGGGTTTCTTCTTTGTTGTTCTATACACTAATGCAGTACACGAACCAATTAAACTTACACATTATTTTTTGTTTAATTATATCATATTGTAAGACCATATTGATCTATTTTTATGTTGTATTGATAGTTAGAATGAGAATTTTACTGTGTTTGTAAGACCATATCGATCTATTTTAGTGTGTTTGTACAACATTCACATGTAAGTTTGTCGCAAAAAAAAATTTAGGCGGACCACCCTGTTGTCAAACGCTAGCTCCGCCACTGTGAATCAAGAACATAAATTACCTCCTCAACTTAAACTACAAGCACATACACACGCATTGACCGCATTCCCTTCCTCTACCCCGCCGTACATTGTAAGTTCTTGGGTCTTGAAGATTTGGACGAATACGATTTGATATGATACTGTCGTTGTATGCAAGGATGGAATTGACTGGCATTACTCCAATTTGGTAGTATGACTAGATTTGTGAGCAAATTGAGTAGATTTAAGAAGTTATAAGGTACGTATCGATGCATGAGTACAAAGGTAAGCATGAAGTTGTAAGAACTAGCTAAGATGTAAGATTAGATCATATTCCCCTGTCTAGGAAAAAAGATCAGAAACCTCATGTCAGTATATTCATTAATGTTGTAAGAGCATATCCAATCGGACTAGACAAATTTGACACACCATATGCCCATGGACGCATCCATGGATAGGAGCCGGCCGCCCCTCTATTTGTCCACCTGGGCAACCATGCACCTTATTTTCGAACCCTCAAAACAATGCAACATAGAATCAACCACACTATTCATAGATTGTAGTCTAAAATGAGATATAACTACATTCGAAAAAGATTACAAACTACAAACTAAAATCTATCTACTCCTTGTCCAAAGAGATCAGGACGACCCCCTAGCCAGAGCCGCCAGCTTCGCGGTAATCGCACCCCGCCAACGGCAGTGTTTGCATCTCCAACCCAAAGGCTGCAGGGTCAAACCTTAGGATTGCCAGGTCCGAACGTGGGGCTCCCCGTCCTCTTCCCAGGTCGGAGGAAGGCCAGGCGCAATGCATCTCGCGCAACCGGCCTTCGTGGCACGAATATCCGCCATGATCAAGGCGCGGAGCTTCGACGTCAATTGCTTGAACTCGGTGAACTTTCAGCGAACCATGATGGACGGCACTCGGCGTGCTCGGACACGGATGAGACGGAACCAGGGACGCGGCGACAATGTGGACAGGGGAGAAAAGGAAGTAAATGTTAGGGTGTCTAGGGTTTGGCTCGTTGTCCGGCTTAAATAGTCGGTGCTTAACGCCATGGTCGGTGCAGAGGTGCGGCCCCACTAAACTGGGCAGCTAACCCATGAGCTACGAGGCGGACCTATCTGTTTCCCTTAGTTTGGTGTGGCGGACAAGTCCGGGAGCATCCGGGCGGCACCATGGCGCCCTGCATATGATCTCAGACCGTACAAAGAGACTGGGTCGCGGGGGGGGGGGGGGGTTGGGTGGCTGTTTTTGGACCGGATTTTCCGCCCGAACGTGTAGGTGGACGGGGAGGGGGGAGATATTGAATTACCTGTTGGAGATGCTCTAATGTGATTAATCTTTATCTTTACCTTCTTTACCTAATAATAAAGAGAATTGGGTTTCTGTCGTACGTCGTCGAGCCTGATTTTGCATAAAAGTCCCTCGCAGTCTTCGTCATAAGTCAGCCCGAACCGGTACGGGAGAGAAAAGAAAAAAAAATCAGCCCAGCGACCCGCACACCCTGCCTCCTCGATCCCATCTCGAGCTCCAGTCCGCCGCCATCTCCCGCGTCGCCCCGCCTCACCGCGCGCCGCGCGCCGCCGCCGCCTCCTCCTCCAGCTCGCCGCCACGTCCTGCCCGCCCGCCTCAACGTCGGCCACCCGCCCCCGACGCCCCAAGGGCCGACGCCCAGCGCCGCCGCCACATCGCCCGCCCTTTTCGCTAAGGACCTAGAAGCCTGCCGCCCCGCTCGGCACACCCACTTCGCTCGAGGTTGGGCGAGCGCGGAAGCAGAGTTTGGGACGGCCGATCGGAATCCATCGACCGGTTCTCTCTTTCTCTCCTCTCCCTTGGATTCCTGGATGTGGTGGGTCAATCTTGGCTTCGTGGTGGCTGCGGAAGGAGCGCCGTGAGAGCGGGTGGGCTTGCTCCTGGTAATCTCAGTTTTGTTAATAGCAAGTGGTCAATTTAGTGTTCATTGGCAACAAAAAGAAGTGAATAATATTATGCCATACTTCTCCAAGATTGGAACATATACCATCTTTGCTGATCGATTTTATTACTCCCTCCGTTCCAAATTACTTGTCGCACGTATGGATGTATCTAGATGTATTTTAGTTCTAGATACATCCATTTCAGCGACGAGTAATTTGGAACGGAGGGAGTACTAACTAGCAGATTCCTGCTGGTGCTTGGGACGTTTTAAAATCCAAGCTAGTTGACTTACTAGCTACGTCCCAAGCAGGCCAATCCAATATGTTGATCGATTTGATTGTTCCCGCTGCAAAGTAATATATCTGGAGGTCAGGAGGTGCGTCGTTCACACTAGATCGTACCCAGAGTTCTACAATTAGGTATAATTACAACTAGGAAGCTACCCTTCCTGGATAACTATTTTAGTATCTGTTTTTATTTATACTAATATAAAGGCAGGTTACAATTGTGTGCAGGTAGAAAATTTATCATATTAGTGTCCATCTGAAGAATCACATCATGATAGGAACAAGGACTATGGATGACATGTTGATAGGAATCTGAGATGATATAAAATAGTACTCGTCCAACTGCTAACTGAATATTCTGGAAATTAGCTCATAGTGACACATATATTATAACTAGAGCAGTACTGTCCTAGACTTGCATATTCAGAATTAATGCATCTCATGCAGTAGTGCCATTTTGTCGACACACCATATGATATATGAATAAAACCATAAAAGTGTATATGAAACTGTATAATCTGGCACTTGGTTTCATGCCTCCAGCAATGTGATGTCCTTTTTATGTTATCATGGCATACACAGATAATTAAATGATGATTCTTTTATAATGTCTCCATCTCTTGAGCTAAGCACATGTTGTCAACATCACAGAACGACATGGAGCTGCAGACATGCACTTGGAGCACATGTTGACTTGCAGCTGCGTCTGCAATCTCCCAAACAAATGAGTAGCACCGTGTAGTTGTGGGCTTGCAATAGGTTGGCGGGTAAATGGTCATAGAGAGAATACAACAGGCATGTTGACTGCTCACTGCTGCGAGTATTCCATTCAAGTCGACAACTACATTTGCAAGAGGTGTGTTGTTTACTTGGAGAAATTTTTTCAGAAAATCATCAGTTTATTTAGCATTAGTTAAATCAGTTTGTCGAGCTGAGCTTTTGATCTTGGTGGTAGTGAGAATTCTGATGGTAGAAGAATTCTGCTATTGAGATGGTTCTTCTATTTTTTTTTCTGTACTCCTACTATTCTAATGCAACATTACTTTTTAGTGCTAAAGTACTATCTTATATCCTTCTACCTTTTTCCCTTGAAAAGCCAGGTAGAAGTTTTGTTTAAACACTTACATATAGAAGACTAAGAATTTCTTTTTGTTCTTCTTGCTGTTGGCTGGTAGCTTTTAGTAGCAATTTGGATAATTCTGTGCATAATATTATGTAAGGTCAGGGACTCTGCTGTGGGTGGATCATGGCCCCCAGAACAATGCACATACAGTAGCCTGAGCAAGTTGTGGGTCGTGCCTTCATATGGTTGTTAAATTGCTGCTCTTTTTCTATATGGATTAATGCGAAGCACCTCAAATTTCTCTTTGAACAATATATGTCTCTTTTTATTTGATTTGAGTTCCTCGCAATAGTTGTTTTTGATGATATTGTAGTTTTATGCCACCGTATGGTCGATGAATTCGAGGTTTGAGGCCCGTCCGGGGGCTGGAGCAGAAGCTTCAGACGATGGAGTTGAGTGACCCACTCATCGATCCCAGATGTGCTCAAGTGAAGCCAGGGATCTGATCCATCCATCTCAGAGCGGATGAATCAACAGAGGATCCATCCGGTCAAACAAGTGAATTTAGGCTTGATTAATTAGCAGGAGCATACAAGTGTCTTGTGCACATGTAGTTTAGGTGTGTACAGGTTCAGGTAGTCAACTGTTAAGCATGGTAGGATTCGCAAGCTGGTCAGTAGGTGGCGTCATGGTATGATCTAGCAAGACGGCGGAGGAGGTGGCCGGTGGTGACTAGGGAGGATACGAAGGAGATGGAGAGGTTGAGGAAATTTATGGGTCTGAACTGGAGCAAAGGGAGATATAGGATGGGTGAGAAAGATGGAGATGTTGATAGATAACACCTGTAGGAAAGAGATGTTGATAGTTTACTTTTCTTCATCTCCAACGCAACTATCAACTGATGTGTTGACTGTATCATCACAGTTCTCATGTAAGCAAAGGACCTTGCTTCTTCCCAAATTAGATTTTGAAATATTTCACTTCTATTGTTTCTTCAGGCATACTGCATTTGATCATGGTTCTCATGTGATCGGCTACCTGCAGATCTACATAATAGGGCGATGATGTGCAATATAGGAGACTTGACCATTCAATGATTTTTTTTGCGTTTGGTTTTGCTGCATCGTTCTGAGGGTGCTTTCAGGTACATAAAGATATATAATGTATTCAGCTTCTGCTTACACTTTAGTTAGTTCAATGTGTTCATTACCTCATACCACCAGCAGTGCCAGTTTTGCTTACTTCCATTAATAGCCATGTAGGGATTAATCCTGCCCTGTTATATCCTGTCCAGTTACATATTTATGCCTTCGCTTTGGAGTTAGATTAATTAGTTATTGTATTATGAGACATGTTATTGGTAATTTGAGCATTTGATTAGTATGTGGAATGCATATTTGTTTTACCACACATAATTTTTGTACCCGTTGCAACGCACGGGCATTTGTGCTAGTATAACTAAATTAGCTTTCTACAAGGATTATGATAGTTATTTTCATGAAGTTAATACCCTACATAATCATGTAATAAGATTATTCAAGTTTTCCTCATCCTTTTAAGAACAAAATTATTATTTACCAGTGGGGCATGTCGGCATCAGCGATACGCTACAGTCCGTTGAGCTCGGCGATGCAGATGCCGGCATCGTCGACCTTACCCATGGGGTCCCATAAAGAGCCTTTGATCAGCTGCCCAAAACCACGTTCCACTGCATTCTTGGCCTTGAATTTACAGTATATAAGCTCTTGGTTATGGACGCGGAATCCATAATCTAAATGAGGGGCAAGGAGGCTCGAAACCACGCTCCACTACATTCTCCGATTTGGATCATCAGTTCGTCGCTACACATGAGGGGCAGGAGGCGCGCAGGTGGAACGAGATCTGGTCAGGTTCGCGATTCGCATAGTGCGCCTCCACCTCTTCGACGCCGGAAACATACTCCATCTCCATCGTGATGATGAGTAACAGTGCCCCCGCCGCCGCCACCTCTCCCCCTCCGCGCTCCTCTCTCCCATCCCGTAACCGCTCGGAGCCGCCAGGGCAAAGCCCCTCATGGTGGCCGGCTGTGGGGGCCCTTCTTCCTCCACAACCATGCCGAAGCAGTGCGGGATGCAGCTGCGGGCGGGGTAGGCAGCGTTCGCGCCGGACGTCGTGGCTACAGCACGCGTGGTCGGGCCGGTGGCGCAGCGACGGCTGCGTAGGTGCTCCTGCCGTGTGGCAGCGGCTCCTACGTCCAGATCTGGCGCGGGGCGGCTCTCGGCGGTGGTCGGCGTTGCCCCTCGTGCGAGTGGGTTGGCATGCGGCGGCGGGTCTGGGCGCTTCGGGCGGTGGTGTGCTACGCATGTTGGGTGTGGCTGGCACGGGTGTTGCTTGGCGCTTTACCTCGGCCACATGGGCGGCAAGGAGGCGGCAGGCGTGGATCTTTTGCCCTAGGCTACCCCGTAGGCCCCCCTGGCGTTTGCATCAAAGACAGTGACCTGCGCTCTCACTCCTCGGAATGCTTCACCAATCGGTGGTCTTAATCTGGCGGCTATTGGCGTGGTTGCCATTTGGGGCTCGTACTGGGAGAAACCCTTGGTCGGCGGGCAGCAGTCACAATGTCGGCGATGCTCCGGGCATGGTTTTCCTTCCTATAGGCTGCATCGAGGTCCAAACCATGTCCCTTCCATCCGCGTCCCAGGTGAAAAAGCTCTAAATCCTTGGTTGACGCGATGCTTGGACGTCGTTTTTCTTCCTGAAGATGCCGCCTTTCGAACTTTCAAGTTATGGCAGGGCTTCGGCGTGGGCCGTCGGCTGCTGGTGTATCTTCGGTGCTGGTCCCATTCAGTAGCTCGGGTTGGGCATATTGGTCTTTGCCGGAGTCGGTGACGATGTAGGAGTTTTGCTTCGCGAGGTGAGGTGACCGTGCTTGCAATTCACTCCCCGACACCAAGTTGGCCCTGTTCATTATTGCTCAGGGGTGGGCAATTCTACCTGCCGATGGTGGGGAGCCCTTCGATCCAGGGCGAGAGGCCAGGGGGCCTTCGTCGGAGGTAGAGACGAAAGAGGGAGCAACTTCGGGTGGCCTCTTGGGAGATGACGGCACGAGGGCTTCCATCGGCTGCGGGAAACTCTCCTGACTTAGTCTCTTCGCTGGTTTGACCTCGTGTTTGCCGAGGGCTCCAATGCTCAAGTGTTCTTGGTGCATTTGGAGCATGTTAGCTGCTAGTTAGCATCTTGTATCTTTTGCCGTTTCGTTTTTCTTTCCTTTTCTTTTTCTTGTTAGTTCGGTTGGATGGTTCGGAAGTTGCTTTATCTATAAAGCGGGGCGAATGCCTTTTTCGGTAATGTCATGGTTGCAATCCTGCTTTTACCAAGTGCATATAGCAAAGAGATTAAATAGGATATTTCCCTTCCTCACTCTCATTCCATGCACGGAACTGCGTGTGCTTTACAACTCCAAAAAACCAATATTCCTTTGTCGAACAAAACAGAGGAGGCCACATGTAATTTAAAACGTAACAACACTTATAAGACTGTTGTGAGACATCCCGTTTCTTTTGTGAAACTATACCAGGAAAAGAAACTAAAAATGTGTATTATTATCAATGTTCTATTATTTTGTTGGAACATGAATCTTCTAGATGGGGTGGTACTATTGCTGGCGTACTCTGTAATGTTTATCACCCTCTTGAACTGAAGACAATGAGCCATATCATCTTATAATATGTTGTATATATAAAGTCTGCTGAGTAACTGGCGATAGGAAATGTGTCACCAAACAAATGTACTTTGTCCAAAATAAGTTAATTTTTCTTAAAAACAAATTTTTGTTATTTCGTTTTTGCAACCATTAATGACTAAGTTATCCCTGGTTCAAAACGTGAAGTATTTCGCGTTGCAGGCAGCCGTGAATCATTGAGAAACAAAACTTTTGTTGTCATGTGCACACGCACTGCCGCGACCTATAAAAAACACCTCCACTCACCCCATTTACGTTGCCACTTGCACCACATAGTCACACACCCCCGTTCAATTACTCGCAGTCACTAGTTAGCCAGCGAGTAGGCTCACAATCGAGGCCTCATTTTGATAAAATTTACTTGTCCCTTTTGGCTGTGAAGGCTCGTGAACATGCCAATGCATCAGAACGGATTATATATAAGCTATTGGCGTGATAAAGATATGACTGAGAGGCATCGGAAATTTTTCGCATGCAGACATTTCCCATGCCGGACGGGGAGCAGCAAAAGATACAACAATCCTGGTTCAGATCTTCTATTTAGTGCGTGCACAAATAGGTAATGTTGCCATCCAAAATTTTGAGGGTGCAGCTGGCAGTACCGAAGAGGGACATCGCAGAGCAATAGCGGCACCATGTGCTGATTGGCTGGGCTCAATCACTGAGCTTGTGAGCTTTATTTCTCCATCTATTTATCCTTATGTTTGCTAATTCCCACCAACATTGTGTAAGCAGATAGTACGAAATAGGGTAGATGGTGATACGGTACATGAGATGATACCGTGATTCGAGACCATGTGCGGCGTTGGATCTGTACTGGGGGTACAGGATTGAGCAGACTCATTTGGCATTACAATGTGTGCAAAAAAGACCCTGGTTTATTCCATACTTGAGCGATGAAGTGCATATCTCTCTGCTCTTTTCGCTTCTTCTTGAGTTAGTATTCACACCCTGCCCTTTAGGCCGAGTCTCCTCTCGCCACCAACCACCATGACATTCCCCATACACTTTCCTAAAAATCTGTAATTACTTTTCTTCTAAAGTTTCTCAACAACAATAGACAGTTTTTTTTAGAGTGGAGTGCATACCTTTTTTGTATTATTAACCAATGATCTCCATGTCCATTGCAACCATCGGCAAAAGGCAACGAAGCTAGCTCCAGTTGTTAATTTGTAGCATACACGCTAGTAGAAAAAGGACCTTATATGAGACACATTAGTCCCGGTACTAATGGTACCATTAGTACCGGTTCGAACGGCTATGCATTAGTGTCGGTTCGTGTTGAACCTTTAGTACCGGTTCGTGGGTGGTGGCAGGTTGGCGTCAGGATGGGGCCCCACGAGCCCCTTTAGTCCCGGTTTGTGGCACAAATCGGTAAAGGGCCAACCTTTAGTACCGGTTCGTGCCATGAACCGGCACTAAAGGGGTCTAACCTATAGTCCCGGTTGGAGATACAAACCGGGACTATATGGCAATTTTCAAATTTGGAAAAATCATAACTAAATCATCCTAATTCAGAAAAATACATATAATATATCAAAATTAAGAAAAATACATATAATATATCAAAAGTTTTCCGTTTCGACAATTTTCTAAAATCTCAAAATTCCAAAGGGAAAATAGAGTTTTTGGACGTTTTTTAGACGTTTTTAGCGTTTAGTGCTAGGGTTTAGATTTCAGAGTTTAGGGTTAGGTCTTATGGTTTAAACCCTTAGTTTTTGCTGTTCAACATAGAGTTTCCGACGTTTTAAGTCCCGGGTTTTGGGTTTAGGACAATTTTTGAAATGACAAAATTGTAAAAGGAAAAAAAGATATGCTCTAATTTATATTTTTTTAAATTTTGGTTAAATCTTGTCAAACCGGTCAAACAACTGATTCAAGAAATATAGAGTGTTACTAAATAATTACGCAATAATATTAGTGTTACTTATTCAAGAAGTATTAATGTTGCTACGTAATTTTAGTTTTTTTAATTTTGGTCAAACTACTTATTCAAGAAGTATTAATGTTGCTACATAATTATTAAAGAATATTAGTGTTACTAAATAATTATTTCAATTTTTTGAATTTTGATCAAATCTGGTCAAACTATGGTCAAACTGTGGTCAAATTGTGGTCAAACTATGGTCAAACTATGGTCAAACTTATTCAAGAAATATTAGTGTTACTAAATGTTTTTTAGAATAATACTTCCAAACTCAAACGGTGAAACGTGTGACCTAATGCTCAAGCTAAACTGCTGAGGGTTAATAGGATTGACAGCTTATATTTGTCAGGAAAACAACAAGTGCAGACTTGGAAACGAGGGAGAATAGAGCCCGAATGTTAAGCGTGCTTAGGCTAGAGTAGTGAGAGGATGGGTGACCGTCTGGGAAGTTAGATGATTTGGAATGATGAGGGGTGATTAGAGATTAGATATTGAGTTGAGCAGTGGTGAGGGGTGATTAGAGATTAGAGGTTAAAAAATTCAAAAAATTAAAAACCGAAAAAAATCAAATATTTTTTACAAAATTTTCAAAAAAAAAATTTCGAAAAAATACCTTTAGTGGTGCCCCATACCACGGGCGAGCTCACGCCACGTGGTGGGCCTTTAGTGGCAGTTCGTGCCGAACCGGTACTAAAGGGGGGGGGCCTTTAGTCTCCACCCTTTAGTGCCGGTTGCAGAACCGGCACTAAAGGCCCTTACGAACCGGTTTTAAAGCTCCGGTTTCTACTAGTGACAACTCGGTTGCTGACAACAAGGGCATGCAATAGGAAGAACTCTACAGGTTGATCTCCTGATGATCTAATTAACAAGTGATCTTATCCATCATACCTTGGATGCTGTACTAAGATTTACGCATTTCGTACCTCTAGCATCTTTGCCGTGAGAAGGGGCCTTGAACCATATCCTCTAGCATACCCAGGTCTAGCCAAGGGAAAAATAGCTTCCTTCGACAAAATAGTGCAGACCTTAAAATCCACTATAAGGAAGCTATATCATGCCATAGCGAAACTACATCACACTATGGCAAATGATTGTACACTGATTTCATTTAGTGAGACATTACTCTTAACGCTATAGCGGTGCTATAGCACGCTATTTAAATCAGTACGTCTAGACCTTTGAGCACTTTTGAAGCCAACCAAAATATGTTAGCATTGGTTCCAAGCATCCCTCCAACAGTTGGCTCCTCAATTGCTCGGGCATTGCATTTCCACAAGCCAATGAGCATGCTACGCCGATACACCGCTTAGCTCGCACCTGAACATTATCAATCAGGCTTGCTAGCTCGTTCACACCGATGAGATCTACTTGGTTGGCTCATGGCTCGAGAAATCTCCTGCCATATAAATGTTCACAAGAATCTCGAATAGCCAGTTAAGGTTCTCAATTTTCAAGTAGACTCCTTCAGTCTTGCTATTACTATACATTGCTTTTAGTGCCTAGTCTGTGCCTGCATTTTGGCTCCGAGTCATCCTTAATAAGATCAACCTAAGTTTAGACAAGAACTTAGTGTTTGTGTAAACACTTCTTTTGCTTAATCCAGAAAAGTCATTTTGATACACTGAGGTTTTGCTAACAAGGCCATTGATCAAAGATTGTGTTTCTTTTTCTTGCACCATTTTTTGGTTTATATGGGTGATAGACTTGATGAGGTGAACTATCAGCTAGCCTTTTGAGTTGGTCTAACGTCATAGTTGTCAAAGGATGCAGCGGTACGTCTCTATAGAACACATCATGTTCAAGCCCAGATGAGACCAAATCGCAGAAAATGGCCCCCGCGTCATCCCCGCAAGCGACACGGGTGGTGGCGCCGCCAGCCGCCCCCTCTCACCCTCTGCGCTCCTCTCTCTCTCCTCTTGCCTCCAATCGGAGCCGCAAGGGCAAAGCCCCTCATGGTGGCCAGCGGCAGGGGCCCTTCTTCCTCCACAACCATGCCCACTCAGCGCGGGAAGTAGCTGCGGGCGGGGAATGTGGCGCTCATGCGGGACGCCGTGGCTGCAACGCGCATGGTCGGGCTGGCGGCGCAGCGATGGTTGCGTAGGTGCTTCTGCCGAGTGGCGGCGGCTCCTGCATCCACATCTGGCGCGAGGTGGCTCTCGGCGGTGGTCGGCGGGGCCCCCTCGTGCATGTGGGCTGGCGTGCGGAAGTGGGGCTGGGCGCTTTGGGTTGCGGTGTGCTGCGCATGCATTGCTTGGATTTGAAGCGGCGGCCTCTGAGGTGGCATGCCTCCATCCCGACGGTTGGTGGCCGGCAGGGTTGTTACTTGGCGCTTTACCTCGGCCGCATGGGCAGCGAGGCGGCGGCCGGTGTGGATCTTCCCCCCGGGCTACCCTGTGGGCCCTTGGCATCTATGCCGAAGACGGTGGCCTCCGCTCTCACTCCTCGGACTGCTTCACCTACTAGTGTTTCCGATCTGGCGGCTAGTTGGGTCGTTGGCATTGGGGGCTCGGATTTGGGGGAAACCCATGGTTGGCGGGCAGCGGTCAAAATGTCGGGGATGCTCCAGGCATCGTTTTCCTTCCTATTGGCGGCATCGAGGTCTAACCCTTGTCCCCCTCCCTCCGCGTCCCAGGTGAAAGCTCTAAATCAATTGGATTGGGCGGCGGCGGTGCTTCGGCGTCGTTTTTCTTCCTGAAGACGTCGCCTTTCGAACTTTGGAGTGGTGGCGGGGCTTTGGTGTGGGTGGTCGACTGCTGGTGTATCTTAGGTGCTGGTCCCATTGAGTAGCTCGCGGTGCGCATGTTGGTCTTTGCCGGAGGCAGTGACGATGTAGGAGTTTTGCTTTGCAAGGTGAGGTGGTCGTGCTTGCAGTTCACTCCCAGGCATCGAGTTGGCCTTGTTCCTTGTTCCTCAGGAGTGAGCAATTCTACATGCCGACAGTGCGGCTTCGATCCAGGGCGAGAGGCCATGGGGCCTTCTTCGGAGGTAGAGACGAACGAGGGAGCAACTTCGGGTGGCCCCTTGGAAGATGACGGAGCGAGGTATTCCTTCGGCTGCGGGCAGCTCTCCTGACTTAGTCTCTTCGATGGCTTGACCTTGTATTCGCCGAGGGATCCAATGCTCAAGTGTTCTTGGTGCTTTTGGAGCATGTTAGCTGCTAGTTAGCACCTTGTATCTTTTGTCGTTTCGTTTTTGTTTCTTTTTCTTTTTCTTGTTAGTTCCGCTGGATGGTCCGGAAGTTGCTTTATCTATAAAGTGGGGTGAATGCCTTTTTCGGTAATGTCATGGTTGCAAGCTTGTGGTTACTAAGTGCATATAGCAAAGAGATTAAATAGTATCGTTCCCTTCCTCACTCTCATTCCATGCATGCAACTGCGTGTGCTTCACAACTCCAAAAAAATAAACAGATTCCTTTGTCGAACATAATAGAGGAGGTCACATCTAATTTAAAACATAACAACACTTGTAAGACCGTTGTGAGACGTGGCATTTCTTTAGTTAAACTATACCTGGAAAAAGAGACTAAAAATGTGTATTATTAACAATGTTCTATTA
Organism: Aegilops speltoides; assembly: GCA_021437245.1. Classification (NCBI taxonomy): domain Eukaryota; kingdom Viridiplantae; phylum Streptophyta; class Magnoliopsida; order Poales; family Poaceae; genus Aegilops; species Aegilops speltoides. Next base: position 407,666,895 of record CM038145.1, on the reverse strand, counting down.
TTTTGTTGGAAATTGAATCTTCTTGATGGGGTAGCATGTTGCTGGCCTACTCTACCTTTTGAACTGAAGACAATGAGCCATATCATGTTAGAATATGTTGTATATATAAAGTCTGATGAGTAACTGACAATAGGAAATATAGTGACCAAACAAATGTACCTTGTCCAAAATAACTAAATTTGTCATAAGAACTAATTATGTTATTTCGTTTTTGCTACCAGTATAAGGACTAAGTTATCCCTGGTTCAAAACGTAAAGTATTTCGCGTTGCAGGCAGCCGCTAATTACTGAGAGACAAAACTTTTATTTTTTATGTGCACACGCACTGCTGGCGACCTATAAAAACTACCCCCATTCACCACATTCACCTCGGCACTTGCACCACATAGTCACATTACTCAGTCACTAGCTAGCCAGCGAGTAGGCTCACAGTCGAGGCCCCATATTGATACAGTTTATTATTCTTTCCTGGCGATGAACGCTCACGCGGATGACAATGCATCATAATGGCCTATATATAGTAAGCTATTGGCGAGATAAAGATATGAATGTGCGGCATCGGAAAAATTTCGGATGCAGACATTTCCCATGCCGGACGGGGAGCAGCAAAAGATATAGCGATCTTGGTCCAGGTGTTCTATTTAGTGCCAACACGAATAGGAAACGTTGCCATCCGAAATTGTAAGGGAGTCCACCGCAGTACTGCAGGGACATCACGGAGCAAGGATGATAACGTGGCGATGTGCTAATGAGCTGGGCTCAATCGCTCAAGGATTGAGCCTGTGAAGTTTATTTGACCATCTCTTTCTCCCTCTGTTTTCTGATTCCTACCAACATTGTGGAAGCAGATCTACGGAATAAATGCACTGCCCATAAGTCTGATTCCATCTCGAGCTCATAGGAATCTTCAGAATCGTGTCTTTCTCCATCTCACAAAAATGCTCATCAAAAGCCTCGCATATTCCAAACTCTGGTTGTGCCTTTGATGAGTTCGCTAACCATGGACATCGGCCCCATATATTTAGCATCGATTAGCCTAAGCTTGTGGTCAATAGGCAACCAACTGATTGTTGGACCAATGTTTTGTGTCCTCTCTTCTCCCGTACCATTGCTCTTCACCAGACCCAGCCTCAGGTTGTCTCCACCTTCAATGATTACACGCCACACCTGAGAAAGAGACGATCCCAATTTAGCCTCTAGCAAATTCCTGTCAGGGAGATAAACAACTTCAAAATTTTGTGTACTCAGAGAATTTTGTTCTTGTATCAATCTTCATGCTTGCTTAGCCAGCTTTGCCCATGGCGTTCGGGTAGCAGTAGAGGAAATAGCAATCCTAGTCAAGCTCCGCTATCTAGTGCATGCACACTCGTTCAATGTTGTCGTTCAAACATGCTACAGACCTACCAGGTCGGGCACAAAGGAGCAAAGATAACTGCGTGATGTTCAGAAACTAAATCACTGAGCTTGTGAACTTTACGTGTGTGAGAGTTGTCACAAGTTGCCTCTCCGTTGACCGCAGAAGAACAAGTACCTAGGTGCGCCTCCTATCCAGCTCCATCACAAGACATTGTAGTTAAGACCAACTTGCTTTGTGGCCCAATCCTTCCAGTGGTCTCAACTATGGGTGAAGAATCAAGTCGCCCGTTTAAGAATAACAGGATGAAATTGTTCCAAGAACTTTTTTTTTGGAAATGGAGGCGTACCCCCGGCCTCTGCATCATAATGATGCATGCAACCATCTTATTAAAAGGTCCACGAAGTAGCACGAAGTCATAAAAGTATTACAGCTCGCAAGTGGAGCGAAAAAAGAAAAAAAGAACATGCTGACAATCACAACCGGGACGGCAATATGAAGGATAAGCTCGCTAGACTCCTATCCTGTTATGCGACCGCCATCCCAACCGGTTGAATATAGCCAATGCTACCATCTCCCACTGGTTGCATCCGGTAACCAAAGGCTCCCTGGAGTACATAGGAGTGAGTAAGGACCACGTACAGATCCATGCGGTAGCTCTGAAGATGACCTGCAAGAAAGTTAAAGTGTGTTGTCTGTTAAATATCAAATCATTCCTACAGTTCCATATAGCCCATAAAAGTGCACATATTTCAATCCGAATACGAGCTTCACTAGTATGCTCAACCCCAGCTAACCACATTGCAAACAACAACTCAATGTCAACTGGAGGATTAATTGTGAAGGCTATATGAATCGTTCTCCAAAGCAATTTGGCGAGTGGGTATTGAAGGAATAAATGTTGTCTTATTTCATCATGATCCCAAAAACAATAACGTGAACTACCTACCCATCACCTCTTAATTAATTTGTTCTTGGTGAGTATTACTTGCTTGTGGATGAACCACACAATTTTTTGACACGCAAAGGCAACTTAACCCTCCAAATATGCAACAATCTTAAGATTGGGCCAGAGTTAATTAAATCCAAATAGAAGGATTTCACCGTAAAACCCCCATTTTTAGTTAATTTCCATTCCGTCGAATCCGCTTGGTCGGAGAGTTGAACATCTATCGATCTCCGAACAAAGTGCATCCAGGCAGTCCATCGCTCACCAACTAATGCGCGTCTGAATTGAATATTCAAGGGAATCGTTTGGAACACTGTGCCAACGTAATCCTCTTTACGTCGCACAATGTTATAAAGGGTGGGATATTGTACGGCAAGGGGTGTCTCTCCTAACCACGTATCCTCCCAAAATCTTGTTGACATCCCATTGCCAACCAAGAATTTGACCCTACAAAAAAGCCAGTCCTTCGTTCTCATAAGCCCCTTCCAGAATTATGAGTCAGTTGGTCTTATGGTAACCTGGGCGAGCGTTTTTTACTGTAAATACTTATTGCGTAGAATCTGTGCCCACATGCCCTCCGGCTCTCTCTCTAATTTGTGCCCACGACTGTAAATACTTATGGCATTTATTCTTGATTTTTAAGTTCTCAATACCGAGACCCCCCTGGTCTTTAGGTCGGCAAAGGATATCCCATCGTGCGAGATGGTATTTCCTCTTGGCCTCATATGACTGTCAGAAGAACCGAGATCTGAAGAAAATAAGTCGCTTCCGAACCCATTTCGGAATTCTAAAGAACGATAATAGAAACATCGGCATACTAGCCGTACCGAGTTAATCAATACTAGCCGACCTCCACAAGACATAAGCTTGCCCTTCGAGCAGCTAAGCTTTTTTTTTTTTCAATTCGTTCGTCGATACACTTCCATTCTTTGTTGGATAACTTACGGTGATGAATCGGTATGCCCAAATAACAAAATGGTAAAGAACCTAATTTACACCTGAACAATTGTCTATACGTGTCTTGCTCGTCTTTGGCCTTCCCAAAGCAGAACAACTCGCTCTTGCGAAAATTTATCTTTAAACCTGACAATTTTTCGAAGAGACATAAAATGAGTTTCATATTGTACGTCTTAGCAATGTCATGTTCCATGAATAAGAAAGTGTCGTCAGCATACTGTAAGATGGATACTCCTCCATCAACCTGATGAGGGACTAACCCCTCAACCTGACCATGCTGCTTGGCCCTACCAATAAGAATGGCCAACATATCGGCCACTATATTAAACAAGAGAGGAGACATGGAATCCCCTTGTCTTGAACCCCTGTGTGTCTGAAAATAATGACCGATATCATCGTTAACCTTGATGCCGACATTCCCTTCTGGATTTGAGACCCCACTTGGTTACGCCAGGCGTCACTAAATCCTTTCATGCGCATTGCCTGCTGAAGAAAAGACCACTTAACTTTATCACATGCCTTCTCAAAATCCAGTTTGAAGATAACCCCATCTAGCTTCTTCGAATGAATTTCATGAAGCGTTTCATGCAAGATGACCACCCCTTCAAGTATGTGTCGCCCTGGCATGAACGATGTCTGACTCGGTTGTACCACTGAATGAGCAATCTGTGTCATTCTATTGGTACCCACATTTGTGAAACTTTTGAAACTCACATTGAGAAGACATATCGGCCTAAATTGCTCGATCCAAACTTCCTCTTCTTTCTTTGGCAACAACGTAATCTTGCCAAAGTTAAGATGAAACAGTTCCAAATGACCGCTAAACAAATCATGAAACATAGGCATAAGACCATGCTTAATAATATGCCAACATTTCTTATGGAATTCAGAAGGAAACCCGTCTAATCCCGGTGCTTTATTCAGTTTCATTTGCGAGATTGCATCCAGAACCTCCTTCTCAGTAAAGGGTGCAGAAAGAATATCATTCTCCTCTACCTGGAGCTGAGGTATATCTCCAATAACAGATTCATCTAGGGCCACCGTGCTTCCTTGGAAAGAAAATGTTGTTCGACCAGTTTCTTGGAAAGTTGAAAACTGAATATTTCTACCCACAACAAATTTAATATTTCCATAACTAAAATTTCGATTTGGTTCTCCGTTGTAGCCGAACTACACGTACAACCGATCATGTGTATGGCGAGCACAAACATTAGACAATGGAGAAAGAAGTGAGTGATAGGATAATGTGTAGAACCGCAAAAGTAGATTGGGCATTCAACCGTGCCGGCATACACCGAAACCTAAACTAGCTTGTAGCGGATGATGACCTCGTACATGTGGCTGCCTGGCCGGCGGTACCTCTTTTCTCCTATGTACCATTGTCGTCGACGGATTGGTTCCTCCAGTGGCGCAAAGGGTGCGGGGGTACGACAGCCCTCCCCGGCCTCCGCCTAGCACTCGCAGAGAAGGTGACGCCCTTCCTTCTGCGCCGTGCAAAAGGACACCGCGACCAAGGCAGACCCAAGCCAGGGAGCCTTGCCCTTGCCCCTCGTGGCGGCAACAACGGCGTGAGTCTCGCGGGGAGAACAATATTCACCTATCTCGGCGAGCTCGCCGTCTACGCAGTAACATCACCGCATGGCTATCTCGGCAGTGGTCAACAACCGGTTGAGGGCCCAGGCCTCCGCGAGTTCAGGGTCCACGCGGACCCAGGCGGGTTCCTCGTCAGACTTGGCAAACGCGGCGGAGAGCACAATGTTGCCTTGCTACCGCCACGCCACCTCCCTGACCACCGTCTCCTCGGCCGACGGAACGCTCCGCAACGACGAGGAGACGTCGTCGTCGCTGGCACTGAGGTAGTGGAGTGGACGCCTGCACGCCTTCACGATTGCCGGCGGCACCACCTACTTCACGACCTTGTCACGCCAGTCTAAGTGTGGCGGCGACGTTGTATGGTCGACGCGGTTGTACTTGTTGCGTAGCGGCGATGATGGCTCCTCCTTCATGCAACCCCAGAGAGGCAGCCACACTAGCCCACTTTCACGCGGTAGCGCGAAGGCGATGCCGGACCGGGGTCTCCTAGCAATCTCTCCACCGTCAGCTCCATTTACCACACGTTCTCTTCGTCTGCGACAGCTGCTTCCGAGTATAGGCGCGGCTTCTCCACCTTCTCGGAGGAGGCCGAGGCCTTGGAGCTTGAGGGCTCACGAAACCAACTGCGCCAAGATGTGGAGCCGCCGCCACCGCATGCCGCCACGGAGGACAATGACTTCGACATGGTGGAGATTGTGGTTTGGACGACGCTAGAGTAGAGAGGCTGAAAGCGAAGAGGCTTAGAGCCGAGAAGAAGATGAATGAAGAGGTGCGGCGTATGGATGGTGGCGGTGCCCGACTTAAATAGTTGCTGCGAGGCAAAGGGACATGAACCTGGCTTCAATTCGGCGCAATGGCCGTAGCAGGCCTCTTGAAGCATGGTTAATAACAGAGCCTGCTGCTGGCTATAAGCCAATGCCACATCATATACAACCTTTATAAAAACCCACTAATACAATAGTTTGGCTGTAAACTAGCTGTACTAATTTATGTTTGCATGTAAAGGGAGGCAAGAATACAGTTTTGATTGGTGGAAGGGCCCGCTCACACCGCTGCATGCATTGCTTTTTCTTGTTTCTCGCGTTGCAGCCGGCGATAGCTGGAGCGCCCGCTCCCTTGTCTTTCGGTCCATCTCTCTCCTCCAGCAGTGATTTTTGATGATGTTCTTCTACTTATAGCCGGCTGACTAGACTTATTGTACTTGCTCTGATCACCGTAGTTTCTTCGTATTTCTCTGACCGTCTTCAATTCCGTTTAGCCACATCCTCTCTGGAGCGTCGGTGCCCGACATGAATGCGCCTGGCCCCCATAGGCTTGAATGTTTAATTAATTTCTCAACACATTACTAGCCTTACACCACTCCTTGTACTAAAGACCTCTCTATGGCCTCGTGGGATGAAGTAGCAAATGATCTTCTCGGCTGCTAACTGCGATCGTTTCCTCCAATTCATTCCTATAAATCTTAGCCAGAAGAAAAACATTTAAAGTTATGTGCACAAGCACTACCCGCGACCAATAAAAGTCACCCGGTTCATCGCACATCCCTCCCCACTCACACCGCATGGTCACAACTCACGCCGAATCACTACCAACGGACTTAAGATCTAGGCTTCATTTTAATTACACTTTTTTTGATAGGATATTATTACATTTCTATTCTTCTATGGTGATAAAAGTTCTTAATGAGGGCGATGCAAGCATAACAGACTATCCAGTTAGTGTTGCAAGGTATGAGTGAGAGGTATCAGAAAATTCTAGAATGCGGTGTCCAGCTTTGGACGAGATCAGCGACCTCGCGCATGCATGCAAAACCCGATGGCCACCCGCTCATGCACCTTCGGTACAAATTGTTCTTTTCAATTTAGTACGTGCATACGGAGAAGGACGGTTGCCTGAGTAACAAAATCGCTCATCTGCTGTTTAATTGGGCTTATACTCCCTCCGTCCGGAAATACTTGTCGGAGAAATGCAGAAAAATGAATGTATCTAGAACTAAAACACATCTAGATACATCCATTCCTACGACGAGTATTTTCGGACGGAGGGAGGACTTACCTGAAAAGGTCAACAGCTTGCCGAGAATACAAATACGTTAGGCAAGTACCACAGGATGATTAGCAAATACAGTACCACAAGTACTTTTACGCACTTTTCCCTATCAAGTTATATTCACATTTTATCCCGGAAAAAACATTAATTAAATATAAAAATTTACACTTACAAAAATACTAATGGGCGAATGTTAGTACACTACGTTCGCTGGCAATTTCTCTCCCAACAAACGCTCACCACATATTAAATTTACGGAAATACTAATACGCATGTCAATTTTCCATCTCGTACGTGGCAAGTCCCAACAAACACATGGCATTTTTAGTCGTTTTGGCATGGTAACTCAAGCGTTCGCTGGCAATTTCTCTCCCAACGAACGCCCACCACATATTCGCGTTCTTATTTTATGTATCAAGCATAGTAAAGAAATACTCTCTCACCAGCATTTTTTGTCTTTATTCGTTCTACTGCTCGTTAGTTAGGTCCCCTTCCACCATGACATGGCCACCGGCCGTTGCCAGCTGAATCCTTCACCGTCGAATGAAGGATCCCCCTTGTGCGCTTCGTTTGCTCTGCTTGTGATGCTGAATTCAATATCTTCCAATTACATAGTGGAATCATTCATTTGTGAAGAACATCGAACTCTATAAACACGATGATATATCGATACATGCAAAAATCTTGAGAAAGTAGCGGGCGTTTGGTAGCCTGCATGGATTTGGACACTTCGCATCTGTGGCCAGACTCAGCAAGGCTGAGTTAATACCAGCAAGAATATATGGTCTGCATAGAATTTGTTTGCCTACATCTCTCCATCATGGCTGAGCGAAAACACAAGCACTGGTGTTTGGTTAAATGTATCAGCTTTTTGCAGAGGTGGGCACTGCTGGGGAGAAGGCCGGATGTTGAGTGCCTGCACAAGGCGATCGACATACTTTGACAAATCAACAACATCGCCAGAACCCCTCTAGTTGGAAGTTTTTCTTACGCGACCCTGCGTGCTCCATTTTGCCGGATGGCCCGGCAAGCGATGACCTGCTTATCTAGAGCTTATTTCAAATTGCTTCCACACAAAAAACGGAAAAATTAATAAAAACAAGTTTCAAGGAGCTTATTATGTTCTTATTAATGTTTCAATAGAACTACGCTATTAAACACGTTTTAAGATTATACCAAGAACACATCATCCAATTAGTATTTGGAATAAAATAGGTAAGAAGGAGGATATAAACCTATAGAGTATTAGTTGAGTCACAATACTATAAAACTAAGATACTTAGATCCTAAGATGTGTGTTCTTTTTATTTTGAAGATGGCGAAGGTGCATCTGACAGTTCACAAAACATGCAGAATTGAAAATTCTCAACTTGAGCCCCATTCATCATCGTACTCTATCATAACGATGACCTCACAGTCGTTGAGATGTATGTATGTTCGAGCTCAGCGTATACGCATGGAAGAAAACAAAAGAACATTCACTTCTTAATATTCTTGACCTACCCACCCATGTTATACATTATAAATAGCCAATAGAAGGTGTGCATCCAGATTGCCAGCCTGTGCACAACGGTCAGTGCTCCCACAATAAAAAAGCACTCAGGGCATCTCCAATTCAGACCCTCAAGACACAAGCAAACATTTGGACCGAGCTGTCGGATGCTGCAAGCTATCCAATGCGGACAAGTATTTGTCCGTGGACGCGTCTGTCTGTCTGTTTTCCCACAAACCGGAAGCAAACCTGAGGGCTTTATGGGTCTGGACCTCTGCCACATAGGACTCCGAGACCCGTGACTCAGCCAAAACCGAGGCAGAGCTCGTGTGTTCATAGCGGCCCGCACTATTTCTGCACCAAAACCACCTTCCCTGCCATCTGTTTCCGTATTGTTGCTGCCCTCCACCCTTTTTGCTTCAACTGCCGCATGGACCAGTATGAACAGTGGCCAATGGAGGTGAAAGATCCAGAGAAAGTGGTGGCCCGGAAGATCAAATCCGAGACACAACAAGCCTGCAGACTCAAAGAGAAGAAAAGAGATGGGCCGAATGGCAAAAAAGGGCGGCGGGTGCAGCAGGATCTGGGCAAATATTTAGGGGATGCGTTTGGATAGCTGGCTCCCATCGTGTCTGCAGACTGGTCCGGACCAGCCCACGGACAAATAATGTGTCTATTTTAGGGGACATCGTTGAGATGCCCTTACATTGTTCTTTGTTCAGATATCTCATTTTCCCAGAAGTGTTAACTAGACCCCTCCCTCCCGCCATTTTCGTGTCTGCAATACAGACTGTCGATGTAGCTGCACAAAAATCTGCAGGAAGCTTCAATGGTGGGTGTCGGTCTGCGGCCACTACTTCGTTGCGGACGTGCCAGTTTCTCCAGAGCGTAATGATCATCGGAAGACGCTGCTCATCCGTGCAGTGGTTTAGCAGGTGAAGAGCCCACTCCGTGCCCGAATTAAGGACATCCTGAAGATGCGGCACAGACTAGAACTTCGCCATCACCTGCCATAGCATTTTCGCCATCCAGTTTTCATTTGGCTTTATTTTCCATGGTCGCTAGTGAGTTTGTGATTAGACGCCACGCAAAAATGCGTACCTTCGGGTGAGCAGGGCAGCACAAGTACATGTAATCACATTTAATTAGTATTTCTCATTAGTATTTTTACGAAACCAAAAGACTGGTTTTGTTTAAAAAAATGGTGTGGAGTAGCTTGTGGAAACTAGAAGTGTCATCCAAAACTATTATCTTTCTTTGGAGATTAACACAATGCTCATTGCCCACATCCAACTTGTCACGTGATGCATCACCGAAATATGTCTGTACCATCTTGTTGTGAGATTCGTGGATGTATTCTTTTATCCCTTTGCACGATTGCATGATGTGTATGGACCCTCATGGATGCGGAGCTCGTTGAAAATATGCTAGCTATAGCTGAACCCAACACTAGAAGCTTCATCTTTTCAATGATGGATTCATTAGCTCATGTGGAGTTTACAAAGTTTGATATTTTCAATGAAGGTAAGCACCAAAGCCCTATGTATACCCCATGTTCATCAAAAGATTCCTGTCAGACATTGAGTTATCCAACCCACTGAAAACATAGCCGGACCAACGAATGTTCAAAGAGCCCAAGCCCAATCTTGAATACCACCTCCCAACGGCATAGTTAAAAATAAACATGGGTGGTGCGGTGAGTATAAATGAGCAGACGGGGTGATCAGCGCAATATGCAAGATGACCCTGGGTTTTACTTGGGCTCCTCGGCTTTGGTTCCACCTGGATTGAGCGACCCGACAACTTTGGAGGCCCTATGTTCTCTTAAAGCTTTGTCCCTTGAGGAAGACCTGATGATTCAGCGGTTGAGTATTGCATCACTGCACATCAGTCATCATAGGATATATGCTCACTTGGACCTATTAACACCGTTATCAAGGAGGTCAACAAAAAGAGAGGCCTGCTCGATTGTTCGTGTAGGATGTTCCTCTAATATGGAGGTACACCACCTAGCAAAACATGCTTTGAACTTACCTGGGGTCGCTACATGTGGCTCCTGAATCCAAACGAAACTTCTGTAATCCCTGCAAAGTTAATTATCAATCAGTAAAGTGAAGCATGTTTCCCCTAAAAAAATAGTTTTTTAAAGGTTGTCGCTAATTAGCTACCCAATAGGTATAAAGGCGAAAATGCTGAATGAAGATCGGCCTCCATGGAGGCCAAATTTAAAATGATCAAAATTCATATTTGTGTGCTTTGATTTTTTTTGAAAAAGATAAACATATACATAGGGACATAATGCACAAGTGTATAAAATTTCAGGACGAAAGACGCCACACAAAAACAAAAAAAGTCTGCGGCTTTTTAGTACATGCACTATTCATCACTCTTTGTATACTTGTAGAATTGTTTTCAGATTTTTTTTGAAACTGAAAAGTTTAAATCTTGAATTTTTCAAAATTTTCGGCCTCCATGGTGGTTGAGCTCCAAAACGCCCTAATCGTGTGAACGTTGGTATAAAACATTGCTTACTCTCTCTTAAAACAGATACTAACCTGGAAAAACAAAGAGAAAGTACATATGAAAGAGGATTATATATACTGGTAAAATTGTGTATTATTTACAATGTTCTATTTTTCTGTGGGTACTGAATCTTCTTCATGGTGTACTATTGCATGCCTACTCTGTAATGTGTATCACGCTATTGAACTGGAAACATCCAGCCAATGTTGTGTATACAAATTCTGCTGAGTAACTGGCAAGAGGAATGTGTCACCAAACAAATGTACTACTTTGTCCAAAGTAAATTAATCTATCATAAAAAAATTAGTAAAAAAAGTTACCCCCTGGTTCAAAACGTGAAGTATTTCATACGTAGATGCATGCCAGCGTTCGTAAAGAAAAATTGAGCTGCCGCATTGCAGGTAGCCATTAATCATTGACAGAAAGGAAGAAGCATGAAGGTCGTATGCACAGGCACTGGTCGCGACCTATAAAAAGACATATCAATGTTACCCGCATTCATCCGACACCCCCCTCGCCACTTCCAGCACAGTCACACACCCACGTCGAATTACTCAGGTCACTGGCTAGTTAGCGAGTAGGCTCATAATCTAGACCTCAGTTTGATCCGATTTATTTATTGTTTTGTGTTGATGAAAGCTCGCAAAGATGATAACGGATCATAACGGCCTAACATATGTAGAAGAAACAGTAATCCCGGTCTACGTTGTGAATCAGACCTGTTACAGACCTACCAGCTTGGACCAGCATGGAGCAAGGATAACTGCAGGATGTTCACCAGCTCAAACACCGAGCTTGTCAGATTTACGTGTGTGAGACTTCACCAGTTGCCTGTCCGGTGGCAGCAGAAGGAACAGCTACTTACGTGGGCTTGCTATCCAGCTCCACGAAAAGAAACGTTGTAGTTCAAAACCAATTTGCTAGGTCGTCCTAGCCCCTCCAGTCGACTCCAGGTGAAGAATGAAGTTTTGCCCGGTTAAAATTAATATGATGGTTTCCTTGTTGAAATCCAGTATAATAACCTTATCCACTTCCTCCCTCGTCGCGCCCGTGGGCGACGCCGCCCACAGCTCCCCTCCCGGCCCTCCTCCTCCTCGCTGCCACCAGGGGACGCGGGTAGGCGAAGCCCAGCTGGCGTTGGCGGCAGCAGGACCTTTCGTCTCCTCGCGCAGGGGTACCGTGCGGGCCACCATCGCTAGGTCAGGACCCCGCACGGTTGCAGGGCGTGGTGGCGCAACAGAAGCTCTCCGGCGGTGGCGCTCCGGGCTTTGGGCAGCATGGCTGGCTGCAAAGCGGAGGGGCGTGCCTGCGGTTGTGGCGGCCGCTGATCTGGCGGTTGGCGGCGCGGGCTGCGGGCGGTGTGGACCGGCGGCGGTGGCTGCACGTAGAGGATGTGGGTTCTACGCGGTGCCTGCTGCGGCTGGATCCTTCCAGCTGGTGTGGGCAAGCGGCGCAAAGTGGAGGCAGCGGCCCGGCGTGGTCGTTGCGATGGGCGTGGGCTATGGCGTGGTGGCCTCATGGTGCTTGGTCGGGCCGGCGTTGCGGCGACGGCTGGAGTAAGGTCCGACATCTGTTCGTTTGCAGGTGGCCTGTGTGGATGCCCCTGTTGGTTGTCTTAGGCTTCAGCTATGGCCGGTCTGGAGATCCCCGCGTCGCTGGGCGGGTGGCGGGTCCTTGCCAAATGTAGATTCCGGCCGGGAGCAGAGGTTGGGCGTTAGGGGTGACTTTTGGAAGAGGTGGTGGGTGTGATAGGTGGCAGGGGTGCCGAGCGTTAACGTGTTCCTTTCCCACTTCACCTCTTCTTCGACCTGGTGGCTCCCCGATCGGTCTGGTTGTTCCAGTCGCCGGCGGCTCTGTCAACGGTCGGAGCAAGCCAGACGGTTCACCGCTCGCAGCTTGAAGGACCTATGGAGTGTCTAGTTTCCTGGGCGGCCGTCTGGGTGGCGGGAGTTGCAGTGGTTGTGGGAGCTCGCGACTCAGGTGCGAGCGGCTAGCGGCCATGGCCGCCTGGGCGGTGTGGTGGCTGGCGGGTTGATGCTCTGTGGTGGTGTGTCGTTTGGGTCTTGTGTCTGGCCGCACCTTGAGCGATGGCGGAGTATGATTGTCGGGGTGAAAATCATGCCTGGCTTTGGCCTGGCCGACGGAGGCGACGCCTGTGGGTGTCGTCATCTTCCCGAAGTTTCCGTTGTTGTTGCTCCTTTTCCTTCGTTGTGCTGCGGATGAAAATCTAGATCATTGGATCGGGCGGTGACGATGCTTTGGTGTTGTGTCTTTCCTGAAGGCACCGTCCTGGAGCTCACATTTCGTCGACTATCAACTTCACCTCTTCGTGGTGTCCTCACCGGGAAGGCTCCAGCGGCTCTGTAGTGTTGCTGATGGTCATTCTTTAGTCTACTTCAAGTCGTTCGGTGTGTTGTTGTTGTAGGTCCTTGGCACCTATGTATCTGGCCTTGAGTGTGTGTGGGCGTGGTGTGTTATGGTATGTATCGGTTTGGATGTTGGTTGTTGCTTTATATATAAAGCGGGGCGAAAACCTTTTTCGGTAATTAATAGGATGCAATTGCTTCAAGAACATAGGGTTTGAAAACAAAAACGTTGTCTGAGCAGTTCGTTGGAAAGCTGCAAATTTAATTGTTTGTAAGAACAAAAAAATTCGTTTTCGGTTCTTAGTTCTAACCGAACTACTCATACAACAGTTCATGTGTATGACGAGCACACACATTAGACAGTGGAGAAAGGAGTGTCGTGATAGGACCGTGCGAACAACCAAAAAAGTAGATCAGACAAACGGTAGAGAGAGAGACAACCTTTGAGTGACTGCTCAAGTCAACTAGTGCCAAATCTACTGCTCAAGTCAACTAGTGCCAAATCTCCGGCCCGGTGGCCGGCCGCCCATTTTTTCAAAAGGGATATATTAGCATTTCGAAGATACCGGTTACATCTAGCCTCTGCACAAACAAGATGTTTCAAAGACATTCAAGACGCACACAACCCAAAAAGAATACAAACAAGGAAGGAAAAAACCAAAGGCCTTGTCACAGTGATCAACTCCTCTCAGCATCAACACACAAACATTTACCAGATACAACACCTAGAAGACATAACAGGTCTTCAAAAGCGATGACTTGAAGAAGGAAACAATGCACAATGTTGTTGCCCGATACAAGATCGTAGGTTTTCACCCCGGTCCGTCATTATCGTGGCCTTCATCAAGGCAATTGCCACGCACAACCAATGAAGGTCGGTCATTAGGTTTTTAACCCGAGAGTCATGACTAGGCAATCGAGGAACACCACCAAAAATGAAATCTTGCAATACTGTCGAACCCACTTGTCACTGCTGCTTCTGAAACTTATCAAACACTTGGATGACTCCATCCCCTCCAAGACCCCCACCGCCTTAGTGATCCTCCGATCTCTGCCACTATGACTTTCTCCACCGCTGTCTACCCATGGAAATCAAGATACCGACATGTCCATGGCGTCAACAAAAAATAGATCTTTGTGTCGTGCCCTCATGAAGCCGCGTAGGCTGATATGGACGCGCACGACCGGATTCTATCCGATCCCGATATCCTTGGGCAAGATCTTCGGCAGCAGTTCCGGAACACGTCAACGACCAGATCGAGGAGGACCGACCATGCAGAGATCGTCGCCATGATGCGAGAAGAGGATTAGGATCGCCACCACACCGACACCATCGGTGCCACGGCGGAGGAGACCACTCCGTGCCACCCAGAGCCCAAGCCGCAGGCTCAAGATGGACGTCAGATAGGGGATCATGATCCGCCACCACCCCCTAGCATGCACGATCCTCCATCTCAAAGCCCGCCGTGCGCCCTCGCCATGGAGATCTGCTGCCACACCACTGTGACCGTCGCCATCACGGTGTGCCTGCCCAACTGCTCCGCCCCGTGGAGAAGGCCTTGCGCGAGAAGGTGAAACGTCCCGCCGCCGCGGCCGCCGGCCCGGCTTTGCCCACCGAGGGAGGGAGAGGAGGGTGTTGGCGGCGGCGACGAGAGCGCCCTCCATGTCGCTCACGGGAGCGACGTGGGAGGGTCAGATCGGGAAATTTTCAAAAAACAGCATATAACATAGCCGGTCGGCCGCCCATTGCACCACTACGTCGTTGCATGGCGGATGAGTGGATGCGTGGCGAATGTTGTCCTGAAGAGAACAAAGGCGGTACGAGGCATAGACGTCTTTGGCCAGCCAGGAGTTCGGACGAGAGGGCATCCACAAGGTACAGTGTGGCGGGCGGCCAGTGCTTCGGTTCTACGGTAGTGTGGCAGCGAGGACGCACACTAGTAGAAAACCACCCATTAGTCCCGGTTCGTAAGGGCCTTTAGTCCCGGTTCATGAACCGGGACTAATGGGTCACTACTAGAAAAAGGGCTATCGATGGGATTGACACTAATGGGGCACCAGACAAGTGGTGCGCCATTAGTATATACTAATGGCGCACCACCTTCTGATGCGCCATTAGTGTTGAAACTACTAATGGCGCACCTGGCCCACGGTGCGCCATTAGTATCAAATTTTTTTCAACTAGTGAGCCTGTCCAAACATACTAATGGCGCATCGATAGGAAGTGCGCCATTACTAGTTACAACTAGTAATGGCGCACCGGCCAGAAAGTGCGCCACTAATGTTTTTTTTATATTTTTTTATTCCTTTTTTTGCAAAACTACTAACGGAGCACTCACCCGTGGTGCGCCATTACTAGTTTAAACTAGTAATGGCGCACTGTGGGGGAGTGCGCCATTAGTATGTTTTTTTGCAAAACTACTAATGGCGCACCACCAGGAAGTGCGCCATTAGTAACCTGGATTACTAATGGCGATTTGTGGTTGGTGCGCCATTAGCAAGTGGGCAGCAACAAGATATTTTGGACAGCCTCTCCTCCCACTCACTTTCTCCCCACTTCATTCTCTCCACCGCCTCCTCCTTGTCTCGGGTGCCTCCTCTTTTTCACCTCATTTCCACCATAGATTCATTCAAATTAAGTGGTTAAGTTACCTTGTTTTGATAGGTAAGTAAGGGGGGAAGCTATATTTATGTTGTTCTCCCTACAACAATGTGCACATGCACTTTTTATGGCCTAGCTAGATCTATGTATGTTCGTGGTGTTGCATATGTTTGTGGTGTTGCATATGTGTTTGTGTTTGGAGGTGTACCGGTATTTGAAATGTGATAGTTGCCAATATTTTGCCAGAATGTTGATTCATTTCCGTTTCGGCGAGAATTTTGGCATTAAGCATTCTTTTTGGTTCTATTTTTAGGGAAAGTCATGCCAAATTTTTTTCTTGGTTCTAAAATATCGTTTTGCTCTACCCCGCAGGCGACCATGGTCCGCACGATGACCGAAGGCATCGTGAATAGGTTTTTGAGGTCCACGAAGGCCGAGATGCTTCAAAAGAACGAGACGGAGATAAGATGTCCGTGTCGAAGATGCAAGCTGAAGAGCCTTATTGCGGACCCGGATTCCGGGCAGGTGCGGGACCACCTGCTCTTGCGTGTTTTCATGGATGGCTATCGGTGGCAAGGTGATGAAGATGACTACGAAGTCGTCCATGGGGGCCGGGCAAGAAATGAGGAAGGGCAGCAAGACAACCACCGCGGCTCGGGCGGGCGAGAAGACGAAGAATCCCTAGGAGATGATCACGACGGTGATGCTGTACACAGTCATCATGTAGAAGATGCATGACATGATGATGATGCCAGCGGAGCAGACGACGCTGGACCATCGATGGGCTGGGTGCAGGGACCCTCATATTCAGAGCTGCTTCTCAAGCAGACGGATAACGCAAGAGCTGCCGCCCGAGAGAAACCAAGATGGATCAACTTGAGTTAGGCGCGGTTACTCCATTGTATGAAGGATGCAGGCCCGAGGATACCCGCCTGAAAGTAACGCTCATGGCTCTGGAGATGAAAGTAAAACACAAAATGACCGACGCATGCTTCGACGAGAACATGTCATTCTGGCACGAACGTCTTCCCAAGGGGAACAAGTGCCCGACCAGTTTGGAGGAGGCGAAGAAAATCATGTGTCCTCTGGATTTACCGCACGTGAAATACCATGTGTGCATGAACAATTGCATCATTTATCGGGACGAGCACGCGGAGTCTACCATATGTCTGGTGTGCGGTGTCACTCGATACAAGAAGAGGAGGAAAGCTCCTCGAAAAGTGGTGTGGTACTTTCCGATCACTCCTCGTCTGCAGCGGTATTTCGCGGACCCTAAGGTAGCAAAGCTCCTGCGTTGGCACGCGGATAGGGAGGATAAGAAGCGAGAAGATGACGCAAATGATCCGGAGATAGATAAAAAAGACAAGATGCTGAGTCACCATAAGGATGCGAGCGGTGGCAAGCGTTGAACTTCAATACCCAGAATTTGGGAACGATCCAAGGAACATCGTCTGGGCGCGAGCACCGATGGAGTCAATCCGTTTGGCAGCCGAGAAGCACACATAGCGCTGGCCTGTGTTTGTGTGGATGTACAACCTCCCCTGGTTGTGCATGAAGAGGAAGTACATTCACATGAGTATGCTAATTGAAGGGCGAAACAACCAGGGAACGACATCAATCAGATCCGGGGCTGCTGAAAGAGGAGCTTGACACGCTGTGGAAAACGCCACCAATACGTGGGGCGCCGCAGAAAGAATATTTCCCTATGAGAGCTGCACCGCTCACGACGGTGCACAACTATCTCGGTTACGGATATCTTGCGGGGCAGGTAGTCCACGGATTTTCTGGATGCGTAAGGTGCATGGATGACACAACGTATCGCCAGCTAGATAGAGATCCCGGGTCTTCGAAAACCTTGTTCATGGGACATCGAAGGTGGCTTCGCGACGATGACCCGTGGAGGAAACGCAAGGATCTGTTCGATGGTGAAACCGAACCCCGAAAATGCCTGTGTACGAGGAGCGGCGAGGAAATAGACAAGCTGTTGAAAAACTGGAAAGACTGCCCACTCCGGGAAAGAACCAAAAGGTGCCAGAGCCGTGAAAGAAGCGAAAGGCGCCAGAGCCACTGCTGAAGGTATGGAAAACGAGGTCTGTTTTCTTGGACTTGCCGTACTGGAAGATCCACCGTGTGCCTCACAGTCTTGATGTCATGCATATCACGAAGAACGTGTGCGAGAGTCTGCTTGGTACCCTGCTCAACATGCCAGAGAGGACCAAAGATGGGCCGAAAGCAAGGGCAGACTTGAAATCAATGGGCATCAGGCAGGAGCTTCACGCTATATATGATGATGATGATGATGATGATGATGAGGCGAAGCAGGACACAGAAAGTCGTCGCAAAGGCAAAAAGGCCAAGAAGACCGGAAATGACTACCCTCCCGCATGCTTCACTCTAAGTCAGGAGGAGATCGAGCAGTTTTTCACCTGCCTCCTAGGAGTAAAACTTCCTTCTGGTTACGCTGGGAAGATAAGCGGATACCTAGACCCAAAGAAGCGAAGTTCAGCGGGATGAAGTCTCACGACTGTCACGTGCTGATGATGCAGATACTTCCAGTTGCAATCCGTGGGATCATGGACGCGCACGTCCGTGAAACGCTATTTGGCCTATGCAACTTCTTCGACGTCATCTCTCAGAAGTCGATTGGCGTGAGGCAACTTAGAAGGCTACAGGAAGAGATCGTGGTGATACTATGCGAGCTTGAGATGTACTTCCCGCCCGCATTCTTCGACGTTATGGTGCATCTGCTGGTCCATATAGTGGAGGATATCATCCAACTCGGGTCGACGTTCCTGCACAACATGATGCCATTCGAAAGGATGAATGGTGTCATCAAAGGATACGTTCGCAACATGTCACGTCCAGAAGGAAGCATAGCCGGGGCTTTCGACCAAGAGTGCATCTCCTCTCGCACGAATTATCTAGGCATCGAGAACCCGTTGGTCTGCCTCGTCAGCAGCACCTCGGCAGGCTCGCTGGATGGGGTCACCGTGAGGGTCGCCACGAAATGCATGTCGACTTCGAGGGTCGACTCGCGACTTTGAAAGAGCAAACCTAGTCGCGCTACAACACATAGACGTGGTCGATCCTTGGGTGGTAGAGCACAAAACCTTTATTAAGAAGACGTACAATGACCGAGGCCAACAGAGGACGGACGGGATATACTCAAAGATCACAACTCATGTTTCACGCGTTTGTTCAAGCGAAGCTTCTATCGCACCCTTTACATGAGGATTCTTCCGCGGAAGAACGACTCATATTCGCCTTTGTCACAGGCGCCGAGCACAACCTGATGACCTATGAGGCGTTTATATCAACGGCTACACATTCTACACCGAGGCCAAGGACATGAAGAGCGATGGTTATCAGAACTCCGGGGTAACGATGGAATCCTACACCGGTAACGACAAGAACAGATACTACGGAAGGATCGAGGAGATCTGGGAGTTGAGCAACGCTGGAGAGAAGGTCCTGATGTTCCGTGTCAGATGGGCCAAGAACGTCATAAAAGAAGACCGGTATTTCACCACCATGGTTATACCCGAAGCCAAATCCAAGACCGCGGGCGCAAACATCACCGCGAAAAATGAGCCATGGTTACTGGCTTCCCAAGTGGACCAATTTAGATATATTAAAACTGAGCACCCTCCCAGCCCTCTCAGGCCATCAGCATTTTTAATCGTTGGATTGTTACTTTTAATCGTTTTTAGCCGTTGGATTTGCTCTTAATTGCACCCAAATCGCGCGTGCAGGCTTCATGACGAGCGCTAGCCTTCTCGGGCCGCTGCTCCCGTGGTTTTTTTGGCATCGTAGATTCAATTGGGCCTATTGGGCTGTACTCTAATCCCGTCTAGAGCAAAATTGAGAACCCAAAACACTGGACGCTCGGGCCCCTGTCTCTTTAGCTCGCAGCCGACCCCGGGTAACCTAGGTCCGCCGCCATCCAGGAGAGCGCACAACCATCTCCTCCTCGATCCTTCCCACCGCCGCCACCATGTTGCTCTATGTTGGTCGAATCAAAGGGGAGAGTAGATGAGAGATGAGAAACGGACGATGAAGGGGTGACGAGTCGAGCTCGAACAAAGCGCACAGGACACCGTCGTCCTCCCCTCGACTTCGACGATGTTCGAGGGCCACGTATGATCTCGATCTCTTTCCCTCTCCCTCTCTCGCTTCCCCCGTTTCCCTTTCCGTCTTTGATTAGGACGAGGTTACGCACCTTGAATGATCGAGCGGCAATTGCATGGGTTCATGTGTGTGCGTGCGCGTGTGTGTGATTCCCACGACAGTGGTGGTTATTTGCGATGTCGCTGCAGGTTTGGAATGGTGGGAGGCTGCACAGTTGGTGCAGAACTATGGGGGATTTTCGGGTGTCAGCTGTCACGCTTAAAGATGGACTTTCAGTCTAACTTGTAGTGTCGGATTTTATTTGAAGTGTAAGAAATCTGATATTTTTCAGGGGCTCAAGCTTTGCTGTAGAGTTCTCAACCTATGAAAGCATATCGTTACTCTTGGAGGTGGTCATCAATATTTCACTGCTTGGACCCTTGATGCCAATCTCGAAGAGTTTGATCATAGATGTCATTGCATTGCAGCTGGAATGTAAGGTTGGATTCTTAGTGGAGGCAGATGAGCTACAAGCCTACAACTAAGGCACCTTTTCTCAGACCTTTTGAGTTTGATTTTTTTTTAAAGATGGTTGCACATATAAATGGTTGCTTTAATCTGAGAAGTGATTGTATCTAAAAAATGATCTTAATTCTTTGTGTTCCGAGTCATGGTGTGAAACAATCCTGAACAATACTACAGACCTCAATATCGAGAATATTTGTAAGTTTTATGTGATGTGTTTATTTACTGTAGGTGTTTGGTGATGAGAGATGCGATGAACATTCTGAACACATTACTTGCGAAAAAATTGGTTCTTATGAGGGATGAACAATTCTTTGGCATATCTGAAATTTTGATGGCAAAGTGGCACCGGAGTGGCTTATTTCTGCACCTTCCGGAGGAATATCCTGACACAGAAATGAATCTAGCTGGACATATTTGCATGCTCAAACAGCTTCCGCGGAAGGAAAAGGAAAAGCTGGCAAGCGAGCTAATGGAAATTGCAAGAGAAAAAACAGAAAATAAAAGGCAGCAAGAGGAACATTAGCAAAAGTCCAAAGCCAGAGTGACAGCAATCAAGTCACCAGATATTATAGTGGTCTTTTAAAGAAACGCTGCTCTGCCTCCCCCTGGGTCTGTGAGCAGAAGCAAGCAGGAGGACAACGAGCAGCGCTCTTCTATCATGTACGTCTTCTTCACTGTAATGGTAACAATAGCATGTTCATAGGTTGATGGTATATTTTCCTTGTATCAGTTCTTAATTTCTTTCTACACATAAGACTGAATTCGAAAAGAATCAACTGTTGGTCCCTTACTAAATTTGTGTTTTACATGTTAAAGCTTCATTATCTAAAGCCATGCTCGCATGGTAATTATTTTTTGAGATTTTTACAAGTTCCCTATACGAAGTACTGTATCCTAAAAAATACAATATAAACATGTGTAAGCAGTGTCACCGCCCTTGCATCTCCTATGTTCAGGAGGCCTTCACCTCATCCGAGGATGTTGGCGCTCCGCGTCTATGTGTGTGTTACTTTATTCTAATATTGCAGCTGCATGATGCCCAATATCGAGGTTATCATTTGTCGTCGAGGCAACAAAATGATTATACGGATTGTTTGTTTATCCATGTTTCTATCTGCAATTTTTTACATAAGACTATTATTTTTCATCGATTTATTGTTTGCTACCTCCAGGTGAGCAGAGAGAAGGTATTCGACTTTCATGGTTCAAAGGACTGATGCTTTCACTTTTATTGTCGAAAATATGGTCTATCTCTTATGAACTAAAAGAAATTTAGGTCCAACAGGCAAGCTTATTTTATAGCTGCTATAAATCAATTGAGCAGACTAGGAGGTATTCCATTAATTATCACCTGTGTGGATGCAAGGAATTCCATAATGACATTCCAAATTCCACTAGAAGAGTACTTCAAGAAAACGACATTTTTGTTCTTGGAATTCTGTGCATAATAGAAGTTGCTTGCCTTAGAATGTTGTGAATTTCTGTTGTGTCCGTTTTTTGCATGATCTCTTCACATGAATGTGGATTGATGCCGCAACGATATTCTTCACTATTTTTGTTCTAGCAAGCATTCCTACTATTGTGTAGTAGTAGTTCTATTATTTCAGAGTCCGCCATCTATGAGGTGCATCCTCAATCACCAGCAGTATCATCACACAATGTTTTTTCTTACTCTTTGTGGTACATGTTACGCCTTCTTAATCCAGCAATAACATCCTAGGAGTTATGCTTATCCACGAGGTTTGCCTTTTCATCTTCAAATTTGCGTAGATTTTCCTTCCCTACAATCCCATTGTCTTGCGACGAGCAGCTCTTGGGTATTTGCTTTGTTCGTAACATAGTATTTGTAATCATTTTGGCTCGCTGGTGATGTTTGCCGCAGTTAGTTTGTTGCAGGTACAATCGCCAAGTCCTTGGGACTAGATCCGGGTTTTTCTGGTTCCAGAATTCCTTGGCGAAGAATTCCCAATGGTTGCTAGCCAGGATAGCTCAGTGGAATGTCATATCCTATCCAATATCCAAACATATGTTAATATGACCGCCTGGGTTCCACGCTTATGTTTTCTTAATGATTCATGCCATGCTACTGCCGGCTATTATCGTTGTTGTATATATCCTTCAGCTTCTTTAGGTGGTAAATCCATATGTGGAAATGTAAGCAGACTGTTGCCGTAGTTGTTCCCACAATCTTAATGCATTTCCTATCTGATCAAATGTCATGTATATTATGTGTATAAAGCCTGCAAAGGAGAAATAATTATTGACCATGTCTAGAGTACGCTTGATTGTGGGTGTTTTACAAATTTGGATAACTTGTTGCTGATAATTCAGTATGATGTTAAGAACTTCCTTGCATGAGTTCGAGAAACTGAATTTGCCATTTCCATCACATGTGGACAAATATTAATGCCATATATTAGATTATATCAACATTACTTCTACCTACAAAGAATCAATATGTGAATTCGAAGTTAGGCAATTCGGCTTACGAGCTACTCCCTCCGTTTCAAAATAGATGACCCAACTTTATACTAACTTTAGTGTAAAGTTGGGTCATCTAATTTGGAACGGAGGGAGTACCTTTTAGATTAGGCTTGTGTGTATAAATGTACTTCGCACTTGAATGCAAAAAGAGCACCATAGTAGGGACCATAATGCAGTTTTCCTTAGGCACAGTCCACGTACTTTATGTTGTTGTTTATATATATGATACTAGGGTATTACTACTTAGTGCTTCTATATACTATACATCCAAAATTTGATGTATGATCTGTCAGATATCACTTCATTAATTCGTAATCTTGTTTCTCCCGTTCTATGTATTACTTAGTATGGCTGAGTAATGCAATAAGTACTTTATAAATTTTTGTACGATTAAAATTTTAATCACAAAATTAATACCTGTCTTTGCGCACTTTATTTATGCACAATATTTAAGAATACTATTATTATTCTATTGCAAAAACAGACGGGCGCGGCAACGCGCGCCATCCACGATCTAGTGCTTCTTCATTACCGACCCGCCAAAGCCCAGTCGTGTTGTCGTGAGGAGAGGCAAAAGGAAGATCATCAGAATGGATGGAGTAGCCAATGAGCAAGACTTCGACAAGTACAGCGACCTGAGGATCGAGCATGACGACGATGATGAAGTAGCAGCATACACCACAAGAAGAAGTAGGACCACCCTACCTAAAGGACGTCCGTTCCATAGAAGAACTCCACTTGCGAAAAAGAAGGGCAAGAAGATTGTGAACAGATAGCTAGCTAAGATCGATTGTATTTAAATCATAGACTTCATTTCTCGATTGTATTTCATGGGCACTTTTTGAACTATCATGAATATTTTTTAATTTCATGGACACTCGATCTCGATCCCCCTCCATCTCGTTCGCTATCCAACCTCGCCAGATCCGGTCCACAGGCCGCCGCCGCCGACCGCCCGCACCCTCTCGATTCCCCTACTCAACCGCTGCCGCCCGACCACGCACCTCCCTACTCAACCGCCGCCGCCGACCCCCGCACCCCCCGCACCCTCCCCCGCTCCACCAGCATTACTGTTTGATGATATTTTTAAAAAAATTATTACTATCTTATAAAAAATATTACTGTTATGATTTAAACAAGTTTGAACATATTTAAACACAAATAAGTATCAAACAGCATTTTAAATGCATAAAAAAATTGTGGAGCCTGGGAATCAAACCTAGGACCTCCTGGTGTGAGAACTAGCTGTTGACCAGTCGAGCTAATAGAGAAGACTTGACGTGTATCAGGTCAGGTGGTAGATAACCCCTGTTGGCTCGAGCAGAAATAAAAAAAAATACTAATGGCGCACCAGGGTGAGGTGCGCCATTAGCATGTATGTACTTATGGTGCACCGAGGGGTGGTGCGCCATTAGTATTGTGTCGCCCCTACTTCATACCGATCCCCTCTCTCTCCCTCGCCCTCGCCCACGATCCCCTTCCCCTCTCCTCTCCGACGCCGCCCCCCCGCCCTCGGCACCACCCGACACCAGCGCCGCCCGTCCACACCACCGTCGCCAGCCGCCCGACACCACTGTCGCCCGCCGCCCTCGACGCCACCCGACACCAGCGCCGCCCGTCCACACCACGCCAGCGCCGCCCGACACCACCGTCGCCCGCCGCCGACGCCGCCCGACACCAGTGCCGCCCGTCCACACCACCGTCGCCAGCCGCGCCCGACACCACCGTCGCCCATTGCCTCGGCGCCGCCCGACACCAGCGCCGCCCGTCCACACCACCGTCGCCAGCGCCGCCCCGACACCACCGTCGCCCCGCCGCCCTCGACGCCACCCCGACACCAGCGCCGCCCCGACACCAGCGCCGCCCCGTCCAGCGACGTCCTGCCTGTTTGGCCAAGTGTAGGTAAATTTCAGCCACTGTTTGTAAATTGAAGTTTATAGCATCCAGCATCAGTTCATGCTCATCTGCAGCCTGAAATCCTGTAGTAGTACTACCCAATGTTTCAAACTATACTGGAATTAAGGTGCTGCCAGTTGCGAATTCTACTCTGCATGGAAAGTGAAAAATCTTGATATGCCGTTGCAACTATTGTTTTTTTTTTGGTTGGGAAAACAATTGAGAGTATGTTGCAGACATGATGAAAGGTTACCAAATCTTGTATGCTATTTATGCATAGGTGTTTAGGCACGATTCATTCTTTCAGATCTGATCGTAGCAGCTGTTAGGAGTGAAATTCAGAGAAGAGCAGAGCAGAAGTGGGGAGTATGGTGTACTAGTGTTTTGTGACAGTCAAGGGTCAACATATACACCTGATTGAAGAGAAGGCACAAACTGCAGAGTGATTTCAGAGGTGGAGAGAGACAGCTAGTGAACTGGTGCCTGTCAGGAGCTGAAACTCTGAAGACTGAAATTTCTGAAGAAATCGACACTTTTTAGTGTAGCGCAGCTCTCACATCGTGCGAGTCTTCTAATTAGCATTTCTTAGAAAGTATTTCTTATTGGTACTTTGTTTTACTCTGAATAAGCAACCGAGCATTCAGATAGACTCAATATGCTTCATAACCCTGAACTTTAATTTATAGTCTTTGTGGATATGTCTCTCTTGTATGCCTTTATTTATTTTGCTGCTAGTGCCCATTTAGCAGGTTCTTACTTTGTTTGTACCAAGATGATTCAGCCATTTGCTCCTTTGTTCCTGTAGCGAAGTCGAGCTGGACGACCGAGGCTGCCATCCTGCCTTGGTCTGCACTGCACACATAGAGTTCTTGGAGTACTACCACCACCCGGACCTCGTCGCCTCCTCCCCTGCGTGGTGAGCACAAAGCAAACTGTTCTTTCGCCACAATAGATTACTAGGCTGTTTCCTGATGTAGGGTTCAGTGTTTCCTCGTCACCATGCATGTTATTATATATGAAAAGAAGGCACTTTGTCTATGCAGAGTATGTGTACAAAGTTGTGAATTAACAAAAGAATTCTGTACTTATTTTGCTGCACTCCACTGTGCTTATAGTTGGACAAAGCACCTGGATAATTGGGCTTGGTCATCATCAGCAGCATCACGCATGCAATTTGTTTTAGTGTTTGTTTCATAACATATGTGGACCCATATATCAATGACTGATATTCTCTAATGCATAAACTTTGATCAATTTTGAGTAATTGCTTAGAGGGATGATCCTGTGTGAGCTGGTGGAGTGATTTGTTTTCTACATAAAGCTCTTTAGTCAGGCTGGTTTTCGTGAAATACACATGAAGCTTCACCAGCTCCTGTGGGTGTGGGATCCATGTGACATGTGACATTGCATCCATGTCCACCTGGGATAATGATTTTGCAGGTACCCCGAGAGGCCCTTGAGTTTGCCGGAATGTCGATTAACTTCCATTCCGGCAAATTCGGGTACTCCATATGTCCTATTTTCAGCAAAGGTCATGCTGAAATTTTCCGTGAATTTGAGCATGACTTTGCTAAAAATAGGACATATGGGGTACTTGTGACTAATGCATGGGCCGGGGTATCGTAGTAGTTAATTAAGTAGGATCAAGTGCCCCGGCGTACTTGTGACTAATGCATGGCTTTTAGGGTGCCTCGGTGTCGATAAAAACCGAAATGATGAAAGCTTAGGCTTTTAGGGTGCCTCGGCGTCGAAAAACCCTCAATGATAAAAGCTTAGATTTTAGGATGCCTCGTTGTCGACAAACCCTAAATGATGAGACCATGATCTTGTTCCTTGACAATAACCAACTTTTTGACCAAACTATGTTTCTATTTAGAGAGAAACATGGCCCACAACGATGAGGCCTGGGGTTCGGGCGGCAAGGCATTCTGGGAGCTGTCCCAGGAGATGGAGGAGCAACCTCACTTGTATGAGGCCGCCGCCTTCCCCACCGATCCTGAGACCACTGATGGTGCCGCCGAGGATGACCACACTGATGCCACCACTGATGGTGCCGCCGAGGATGCCACCACTGATGATGGCGGCGCACGCACAGATGGCAGCCAACCGAAGAGGCAACGGAAGGACCGGCGCCCGATCGTGCTCCTCACCCTCAAGGAGGAAGTTACTGAAGTGGACTCCAACGGGAATCCAACGGCACCCGAACGAATAGTCAAGGGGTACTCGCTTTAGCTCGGGTGCATTGTCCGGAGCACCGTATCGATCAACACCGAGAACCTGAGGCATCCTGATCGAGGGAATTTGCGCAACCTCCTCTTCACGAAGCTGCACGAACGATACAAGTTCCCCGCTGAATTTGCAAACACAAGCCTCAAACCGAATAAAGTGAACAATGCTGCCCTCACGAAGATGAGCAAGGCCCTGTCTACTTGGAAAAGCAATGTGAAGAGAATGATCGAGAAAGGTGAGAGCTATCAGAAGATCAAGGAGAAAAATCATTCGATCACCGAAGATGACTACAACGACTTCAAGATCAGTTGCTCGAGCACCGCAAACTCCCAATCAAGTGAGTGGGGGAAACAAATGCGGGAGCTGAACATAGGGGGACACACACTCGGTCCCGGCGGTTACAGAGTGGCGGAGCCTATATGGGACAAGCAGGAGGCGGACCGTGCCGAGCAAGGCCTACCACCCCTCTTCGATAAATACGGTGACAAGCAGACCAGGAACTTTGTCAGGGCCCGGTACAAGAAGGACCCGAAAACAAAGGAGCTTACCAGGGATCCGAAGACCAGGCAGCTTGAGCTTGTTCTGGTAAGGAATACACCCCCGCGTAATTAGCTCCATATGGTTGCATTCTAATTAATGAAGCCAAATTTCTAAATGGTTCACATTCCTTCTGCAGGCGACTGAAAGCAGTAGCGCGGGGTCGACTAAGAGCAACCCTTGGGACACCACTCTAAATAGGGCGTTGAATGTAATGAAGAACAAGGATAAGCTTAGTAAGCCGACGTCAGCTGGTCGTGTGGCCGGCAAAGGCTTGTCGACAAAATGGGGGTCATACTATAGCGCTGGTGTGCGGAAGGAGAAAAAGACCAGCTCGGAAAGCCAGGCGCGAGAGGTTCAAGAACTCAAGGCACAGGTGGCACGGATTCCGAGATTGTCCAAGAGCAAGTGGAACAACGACTCGGAGCGATGATCACCGCCATTGTGCCTACCTTGATCTCGGGGTTGAGTGCGTGGATTGCGGGCGGCCAACAGGGGCCGCCCCCGATTCCTAGCTTCACGGCCAGCAACTCGCATAATGCGATGGCGGGGCCATTGGTGCCTCCGGCGGAGGCGACATCGGCAGGGGTGCCGAGCGTTAACGTGTTCCTTTCCCACTTCACCTCTTCTTCGACCTGGTGGCTCCCCGATCGGTCTGGTTGTTCCAGTCGCCGGCGGCTCTGTCAACGGTCGGAGCAAGCGACGGTTCACCGCCGCAGCTTGAAGGACCTATGGAGTGTCTAGTTTCTGGGCGGCCGTCTGGGTGGCGGGAGTTGCAGATGGTTGTGGGAGCTCGCGACTCAGGTGCGGCGGCTAGCGGCCATGGCCGCTGGGCGGTGTGGTGGCTGGCGGGTTGATGCTCGTGGTGGTGTGTCGTTTGGGTCTTGTGTCCGCCGCACCTTGAGCGATGGCGGAGTATGATTGTCGGGTGAAAATCATGCCCGGCTTTGGCCTGGCCGACGGAGGCGACGCTGTGGGTGTCGCCATCTTCCAAGTTTCCGTTGTTGTTGCTCCTTTTCGCCGTTGTGCTGCGGATGAAAATCTAGATCATTGGATCGGGCGGTGACGATGCTTTGGTGTTGTGTCTTTCCTGAAGGCACCGTCCCGGAGCTCACATTTCGTCGACTATCAACTTCACCTCTTCGTGGTGTCCTCACCGGGAAGGCTCCAGCGGCTCTGTAGTGTTGCTGATGGTCATTCTTTAGTCTACTTCAAGTCGTTCGGTGTGTTGTTGTTGTAGGTCCTTGGCACCTATGTATCTGGCCTTGAGTGTGTGTGGGCGTGGTGTGTTATGGTATGTATCGGTTTGGATGTTGGTTGTTGCTTTATATATAAAGCGGGGCGAAAACCTTTTTCGGTAATTAATAGGATGCAATTGCTTCAAGAACATAGGGTTTGAAAACAAAAACGTTGTCTGAGCAGTTCGTTGGAAAGCTGCAAATTTAATTGTTTGTAAGAACAAAAAAATTCGTTTTCGGTTCTTAGTTCTAACCGAACTACTCATACAACAGTTCATGTGTATGACGAGCACACACATTAGACAGTGGAGAAAGGAGTGTCGTGATAGGACCGTGCGAACAACCAAAAAAGTAGATCAGACAAACGGTAGAGAGAGAGACAACCTTTGAGTGACTGCTCAAGTCAACTAGTGCCAAATCTACTGCTCAAGTCAACTAGTGCCAAATCTCCGGCCCGGTGGCCGGCCGCCCATTTTTTTCAAAAGGGATATATTAGCATTTCAAAGATACCGGTTACATCTAGCCTCTGCACAAACAAGATGTTTCAAAGACATTCAAGACGCACACAACCCAAAAAGAATACAAACAAGGAAGGAAAAAACCAAAGGCCTTGTCACAGTGATCAACTCCTCTCAGCATCAACACACAAACATTTACCAGATACAACACCTAGAAGACATAACAGGTCTTCAAAAGCGATGACTTGAAGAAGGAAACAATGCACAATGTTGTTGCCCGATACAAGATCGTAGGTTTTCACCCCGGTCCGTCATTATCGTGGCCTTCATCAAGGCAATTGCCACGCACAACCAATGAAGGTCGGTCATTAGGTTTTAACCCGAGAGTCATGACTAGGCAATCGAGGAACACCACCAAAAATGAAATCTTGCAATCTTCGAACCCACTTGTCACTGCTGCTTCTGAAACTTATCAAACACTTGGATGACTCCATCCCCTCCAAGACCCCCACCGCCTTAGTGATCCTCCAATCTCTGCCACTATGACTTTCTCCACCGCTGTCTACCCATGGAAATCAAGATACCGACATGTCCATGGCGTCAACAAAAAATAGATCTTTGTGTCGTGCCCTCATGAAGCCGCGTAGGCTGATATGGACGCGCACGACCGGATTCTATCCGATCCCGATATCCTTGGGCAAGATCTTCGGCAGCAGTTCCGGAACACGTCAACGACCAGATCGAGGAGGACCGACCATGCAGAGATCGTCGCCATGATGCGAGAAGAGGATTAGGATCGCCACCACACCGACACCATCGGTGCCACGGCGGAGGAGACCACTCCGTGCCACCCAGAGCCCAAGCCGCAGGCTCAAGATGGACGTCAGATAGGGGATCATGATCCGCCACCACCCCCTAGCATGCACGATCCTCCATCTCAAAGCCCGCCGTGCGCCCTCGCCATGGAGATCTGCTGCCACACCACTGTGACCGTCGCCATCACGGTGTGCCTGCCCAACTGCTCCGCCCCGTGGAGAAGGCCTTGCGCGAGAAGGTGAAACGTCCCGCCGCCGCGGCCGCCGGCCCGGCTTTGCCCGCCGAGGGAGGGAGAGGAGGGTGTTGGCGGCGGCGACGAGAGCGCCCTCCATGTCGCTCACGGGAGCGACGTGGGAGGGTCAGATCGGGAAATTTTCAAAAAACAGCATATAACATAGCCGGTCGGCCGCCCATTGCACCACTGCGTCGTTGCATGGCGGATGAGTGGATGCGTGGCGAATGTTGTCCTCAAGAGAACAAAGGCGGTACGAGGCATAGACGTCTTTGGCCAGCCAGGAGTTCGGACGAGAGGGCATCCACAAGGTACAGTGTGGCGGGCGGCCAGTGCTTCGGTTCTACGGTAGTGTGGCAGCGAGGACGCACACTAGTAGAAAACCACCCATTAGTCCCGGTTCGTAAGGGCCTTTAGTCCCGGTTCATGAACCGGGACTAATGGGTCACTACTAGAAAAAGGGCTATAGATGGGATTGACACTAATGGGGCACCAGACAAGTGGTGCGCCATTAGTATATACTAATGGCGCACCACCTTCTGATGCGCCATTAGTGTTGAAACTACTAATGGCGCACCTGGCCCACGGTGCGCCATTAGTATCAAAATTTTTTTTCAACTAGTGAGCCTGTCCAAACATACTAATGGCGCATCGATAGGAAGTGCGCCATTACTAGTTACAACTAGTAATGGCGCACCGGCCAGAAAGTGCGCCACTAATGTTTTTTTTATATTTTTTATTCCTTTTTTGCAAAACTACTAATGGAGCACTCACCCGTGGTGCGCCATTACTAGTTTAAACTAGTAATGGCGCACTGTGGGGGAGTGCGCCATTAGTATGTTTTTTTGCAAAACGACTAATGGCGCACCACCAGGGGGTGTGCCATTAGTAACCTGGATTACTAATGGCGCATTTGTGGTTGGTGCGCCATTAGCAAGTGGGCAGCAACAAGATATTTTGGACAGCCTCTCCTCCCACACTCACTTTCTCCACACTTCATTCTCTCCACCGCCTCCTCCTTGTCTCGGGTGCCTCCTCTTTTTCACCTCATTTCCACCATAGATTCATTCAAATTAAGTGGTTAAGTTACCTTGTTTTGATAGGTAAGTAAGGGGGGAAGCTATATTTATGTTGTTCTCCCTACAACAATGTGCACATGCACTTTTTATGGCCTAGCTAGATCTATGTATGTTCGTGGTGTTGCATATGTTTGTGGTGTTGCATATGTGTTTGTGTTTGGAGGTGTACCGGTATTTGAAATGCGATAGTTGCCAATATTTTGCCAGAATGTTGATTCATTTCCATTTCGGCGAGAATTTTGGCATTAAGCATTCTTTTTGGTTCTATTTTTAGGGAAAGTCATGCCAAATTTTTTCTTGGTTCTAAAATATCGTTTTGCTCTACCCCGCAGGCGACCATGGTCCGCACGATGACCGAAGGCATCGTGAATAGGTTTTTGAGGTCCACGAAGGCCGAGATGCTTCAAAAGAACGAGACGGAGATAAGATGTCCGTGTCGAAGATGCAAGCTGAAGAGCCTTATTGCGGACCCGGATTCCGGGCAGGTGCGGGACCACCTGCTCTTGCGTGGTTTCATGGATGGCTATCGGTGGCAAGGTGATGAAGATGACTACGAAGTCGTCCATGGGGGCGGGCAAGAAATGAGGAAGGGCAGCAAGACAACCACCGCGGCTCGGGCGGGCGAGAAGACGAAGAATCCCCAGGAGATGATCACGACGGTGATGCTGTACACAGTCATCATGTAGAAGATGCATGACATGATGATGATGCCAGCGAGCGCACGACGCTGGACCATCGATGGGCTGGGTGCAGGGACCCTCATATTCGAGCTGCTTCTCAAGCGCACGGATAACGCAAGAGCTGCCGCCGAGAGAAACCAAGATGGATCAACTTGAGTTAGGCGCGGTTACTCCATTGTATGAAGGATGCAGGCCGAGGATACCCTTTGAAAGTAACGCCATGGCTCGAGATGAAAGTAAAACACAAAATGACCGACGCATGCTTCGACGAGAACATGTCATTCTGGCACGAACGTCTTCCCAAGGGGAACAAGTGCCCGACCAGTTTGGAGGAGGCGAAGAAAATCATGTGTCCTCTGGATTTACCGCACGTGAAATACCATGTGTGCATGAACAATTGCATCATTTATCGGGACGAGCACGCGGAGTCTACCATATGTCTGGTGTGCGGTGTCACTCGATACAAGAAGAGGAGGAAAGCTCCTCGAAAAGTGGTGTGGTACTTTCCGATCACTCCTCGTCTGCAGCGGTATTTCGCGGACCCTAAGGTAGCAAAGCTCCTGCGTTGGCACGCGGATAAGGAGGATAAGAAGCGAGAAGATGACGCAAATGATCCGGAGATAGATAAAAAAGACAAGATGCTGAGTCACCATAAGGATGCGAGCCAGTGGCAAGCGTTGAACTTCGAATACCCAGAATTTGGGAACGATCTAAGGAACATCGTGCTGGGCGCGAGCACCGATGGAGTCAATCCGTTTGGCAGCCAGAGAAGCACACATAGCGCCTGGCCTGTGTTTGTGTGGATGTACAACCTCCCCCCTGGTTGTGCATGAAGAGGAAGTACATTCACATGAGTATGCTAATTGAAGGGCCGAAACAACCAGGAACGACATCAATCAGATCGGGGCTGCTGAAAGAGGAGCTTGACACGCTGTGGAAAACGCCGTAATACGTGGGGCGCCGCAGAGAAAGAATATTTCCCTATGAGAGCCGCACTGCTCACGACGGTGCACAACTATCTCGATTCACGGATATCTTGCGGGCAGGTAGTCCACGGATTTTCCGGATGCGTAAGGTGCATGGATGACACAACGACGCCCGCTAGATAGAGATCCGGGTCTTGAAAACCTTGTTCATGGGACATCGAAGGTGGCTTCGCGACGATGACCCGTGGAGGAAACGCAAGGATCTGTTCGATGGTGAAACCGAACCCGAAAATGCACGTGTACGAGGAGCGGCGAGGAAATAGACAAGCTGTTGAAAAAGCTGGAAAGACTGCCCACTCCGGAAAGAACCAAAAGGTGCGAGCCGTGAAAGAAGCGAAAGGCGCCAGAGCCATCTTGAAGGTATGGAAAACGAGGTCTGCTTTTCTTGGACTTGCCGTCTCGAAGATCCACCGTGTGCCTCACAGCCTTGATGTCATGCATATCACGAAGAACGTGTGCGAGAGTCTGCTTGGTACCCTGCTCAACATGCGGAGAGGACCAAAGATGGGCGAAAGCAAGGGCGACTTGAAATCAATGGGCATCAGGCAGGAGCTTCACGCTATATATGATGATGATGATGATGATGATGATGATGAGGCGAAGCAGGACACAGAAAGTCGTCGCAAAGGCAAAAAGGCCAAGAAGACCGGAAATGACTACCCTCCCGCGTGCTTCACTCTAAGTCAGGAGGAGATCGAGCAGTTTTTCACCTGCCTCCTAGGAGTAAAACTTCCTTACGGTTACGCGGGGAAGATAAGCAGATACCTAGACCCAGTGAAGCAGAAGTTCAGCGGGATGAAGTCTCACGACCGCACGTCTTGATGACGCAGATACTTCCAGTTGCAATACGTGGGATCATGGACGCGCACGTCCGTGAAACGCTATTTGGCCTATGCAACTTCTTCGACGTCATCTCTCAGAAGTCGATTGGCGTGAGGCAACTCAGAAGGCTACAGGAAGAGATCGTGGTGATACTATGCGAGCTTGAGATGTACTTCCCGCCCGCATTCTTCGACGTTATGGTGCATCTGCTGGTCCATATAGTGGAGGATATCATCCAACTCGGGTCGACGTTCCTGCACAACATGATGCCATTCGAAAGGATGAATGGTGTCATCAAAGGATACGTTCGCAACATGTCACGTCCAGAAGGAAGCATAGCCAGGGGCTTTCTGACCGAAGAGTGCATCTCCTACTGCACGAATTATCTAGGCATCGAGAACCCCGTTGGTCTGCCCGTCAACAGGCACCTCGGCAGGCTCGCTGGATGGGGTCACCGTGAGGGTCGCCACGAAATGCATGTCGACTTCGAGGGTCGACTCGCCGACTTTGAAAGAGCAAACCTAGTCGCGCTACAACACATAGACGTGGTCGATCCTTGGGTGGTAGAGCACAAAACCTTTATTAAGAAGACGTACAATGACCGAGGCCAACAGAGGACGGACGGGGATATACTCAAAGATCACAACTCATGTTTCACGCGTTTGTTCAAGCAGAAGCTTCTGTCGTACCCTTTACATGAGGATTCTTCCGCGGAAGAACGACTCATATTCGCCTTGTCACAGGGCACCGAGCACAACCTGATGACCTATGAGGCGTACGATATCAACGGCTACACATTCTACACCGAGGCCAAGGACATGAAGAGCGATGGTTATCAGAACTCCGGGGTAACGATGGAATCCTACACCGGTAACGACAAGAACAGATACTACGGAAGGATCGAGGAGATCTGGGAGTTGAGCAACGCTGGAGAGAAGGTCCTGATGTTCCGTGTCAGATGGGCCAAGAACGTCATAAAAGAAGACCGGTATTTCACCACCATGGTTATACCCGAAGCCAAATCCAAGACCGCGGGCGCAAACATCACCGCGAAAAATGAGCCATGGGTACTGGCTTCCCAAGTGGACCAATTTAGATATATTAAAACTGAGCACCCTCCCAGCCCTCTCAGGCCATCAGCATTTTTAATCGTTGGATTGTTACTTTTAATCGTTTTTGGCCGTTGGATTTGCTCTTAATTGCACCCAAATCGCGCGTGCAGGCTTCATGACGAGCGCTAGCCTTCTCGGGCCGCTGCTCCCGTGGTTTTTTTGGGCATCGTAGATTCAATTGGGCCTACTGGGCTGTACTCTAATCCCGTCTAGAGCAAAATTGAGAACCCAAAACACTGGGCGCCGGGCCCCTCTCTTTTAGCTCGCAGCCGACCCGGGTAACCTAGGTCCGCCGCCATCCAGAGAGCGCACAAC
Source organism: Aegilops speltoides (assembly GCA_021437245.1). Classification (NCBI taxonomy): domain Eukaryota; kingdom Viridiplantae; phylum Streptophyta; class Magnoliopsida; order Poales; family Poaceae; genus Aegilops; species Aegilops speltoides. The sequence goes on along the minus strand of CM038145.1, from coordinate 407,631,491 downwards.
CATCTCCTCCTCGATCCTTCCCACCGCCGCCACCATGTTGCTCTATGTTGGTCGAATCAAAGGGAGAGTAGATGAGAGATGAGAAACGGACGATGAAGGGGTGACGAGTCGAGCTCGAACAAAGCGCACAGGACACGTCGTCCTCCCTCGACTTCGACGATGTTCGAGGGCCACGATGATCTCGATCTCTTTCCCTCTCCTCTCTCGCTTCCCCGTTTCCCTTTCCGTCTTTGATTAGGGCGAGGTTACGCACCTTGAATGATCGGCGGCAATTGCATGGGTTCATGTGTGCGCGTGCGTGTGTGTGATTCCCACGACGGTGGTGGTTATTTCTTGATGTCGCTGCAGGTTTGGAATGGTGGGAGGCTGCACAGTTGGTGCAGAACTATGGGGGATTTTCGGGTGTCAGCTGTCACGCTTAAAGATGGACTTTCAGTCTAACTTGTAGTGTCGGATTTTATTTGAAGTGTAAGAAATCTGATATTTTTCAGGGGCTCAAGCTTTGCTGTAGAGTTCTCAACCTATGAAAGCATATCGTTACTCTTGGAGGTGGTCATCAATATTTCACTGCTTGGACCCTTGATGCCAATCTCGAAGAGTTTGATATATAGATGTCACTGCATTGCAGCTGGAATGTAAGGTTGGATTCTTAGTGGAGGCAGATGAGCTACAAGCCTACAACTAAGGCACCTTTTCTCAGACCTTTTGAGTTTGATTTTTTTTTAAAGATGGTTGCACATATAAATGGTTGCTTTAATCTGAGAAGTGATTGTATCTAAAAAATGATCTTAATTCTTTGTGTTCCGAGTCATGGTGTGAAACAATCCTGAACAATACTACAGACCTCAATATCGAGAATATTTGTAAGTTTTATGTGATGTGTTTATTTACTGTAGGTGTTTGGTGATGAGAGATCGATGAACATTCTGAACACATTACTTGCGAAAAAATTGGTTCTTATGAGGGATGAACAATTCTTTGGCATATCTGAAATTTTGATGGCAAAGTGGCACCGGAGTGGCTTATTTCTGCACCTTCGGAGGAATATCCTGACACAGAAATGAATCTAGCTGGACATATTTGCATGCTCAAACAGCTTCATGGAAGGAAAAGGAAAAGCTGGCAAGCGAGCTAATGGAAATTGCAAGAGAAAAACAGAAAATAAAAGGCAGCAAGAGGAACATTAGCAAAGTCCAAAGCCAGAGTGACAGCAATCAAGTCACCAGATATTATAGTGGTCTTTTAAAGAAACGCTGCTCTGCCTCCCCCTGGGTCTGTGAGCAGAAGCAAGCAGGAGGACAACGAGCAGCGCTCTTCTATCATGTACGTCTTCTTCACTGTAATGGTAACAATAGCATGTTCATAGGTTGATGGTATATTTTCCTTGTATCAGTTCTTAATTTCTTTCTACACATAAGACTGAATTCGAAAAGAATCAACTGTTGGTCCCTTACTAAATTTGTGTTTTACATGTTAAAGCTTCATTATCTAAAGCCATGCTCGCATGGTAATTATTTTTTGAGATTTTTACAAGTTCTCTATCTGAGTACTGTATCCTAAAAATACAATATAAACATGTGTAAGCAGTGTCACCGCCCTTGCATCTCCTATGTTCAGGAGGCCTTCACCTCATCCGAGGATGTTGGCGCTCCGCGTCTATGTGTGTGTTACTTTATTCTAATATTGCAGCTGCATGATGCCCAATATCGAGGTTATCATTTGTCGTCGAGGCAACAAAATGATTATACGGATTGTTTGTTTATCCATGTTTCTATCTGCAATTTTTTACATAAGACTATTATTTTTCATCGATTTATTGTTTGCTACCTCCAGGTGAGCAGAGAGAAGGTATTCGACTTTCATGGTTCAAAGGACTGATGCTTTCACTTTTATTGTCGAAAATATGGTCTATCTCTTATGAACTAAAAGAAATTTAGGTCCAACAGGCAAGCTTATTTTATAGCTGCTATAAATCAATTGAGCAGACTAGGAGGTATTCCATTAATTATCACCTGTGTGGATGCAAGGAATTCCATAATGACATTCCAAATTCCACTAGAAGAGTACTTCAAGAAAACGACATTTTGTTCTTGGAATTCTGTGCATAATAGAAGTTGCTTGCCTTAGAATGTTGTGAATTTCTGTTGTGTCCGTTTTTGCATGATCTCTTCACATGAATGTGGATTGATGCATAACGATATTCTTCACTATTTTTGTTCTAGCAAGCATTCCTACTATTGTGTAGTAGTAGTTCTATTATTTCAGAGTCCGCCATCTATGAGGTGCATCCTCAATCACCAGCAGTATCATCACACAATGTTTTTTCTTACTCTTTGTGGTACATGTTACGCCTTCTTAATCCAGCAATAACATCCTAGGAGTTATGCTTATCCACGAGGTTTGCCTTTTCATCTTCAAATTTGCGTAGATTTTCCTTCCCTACAATCCCATTGTCTTGCGACGAGCAGCTCTTGGGTATTTGCTTTGTTCGTAACATAGTATTTGTAATCATTTTTGGCTCGCTGGTGATGTTTGCCGCAGTTAGTTTGTTGCAGGTACAATCGCCAAGTCCTTGGGACTAGATCCGGGTTTTTCTGGTTCCAGAATTCCTTGGCGAAGAATTCCCAATGGTTGCTAGCCAGGATAGCTCAGTGGAATGTCATATCCTATCCAATATCCAAACATATGTTAATATGACCGCCTGGGTTCCACGCTTATGTTTTCTTAATGATTCATGCCATGCTACTGCCGGCTATTATCGTTGTTGTATATATCCTTCAGCTTCTTTAGGTGGTAAATCCATATGTGGAAATGTAAGCAGACTGTTGCCGTAGTTGTTCCCACAATCTTAATGCATTTCCTATCTGATCAAATGTCATGTATATTGTGTGTATAAAGCCTGCAAAGGAGAAATAATTATTGACCATGTCTAGAGTACGCTTGATTGTGGGTGTTTTACAAATTTGGATAACTTGTTGCTGATAATTCAGTATGATGTTAAGAACTTCCTTGCATGAGTTCGAGAAACTGAATTTGCCATTTCCATCACATGTGGACAAATATTAATGCCATATATTAGATTATATCAACATTACTTCTACCTACAAAGAATCAATATGTGAATTCGAAGTTAGGCAATTCGGCTTACGAGCTACTCCCTCCGTTTCAAAATAGATGACCCAACTTTATACTAACTTTAGTGTAAAGTTGGGTCATCTAATTTGGAACGGAGGGAGTACCTTTTAGATTAGGCTTGTGTGTATAAATGTACTTCGCACTTGAATGCAAAAAGAGCACCATAGTAGGGACCATAATGCAGTTTTCCTTAGGCACAGTCCACGTACTTTATGTTGTTGTTTATATATATGATACTAGGGTATTACTACTTAGTGCTTCTATATACTATACATCCAAAATTTGATGTATGATCTGTCAGATATCACTTCATTAATTCGTAATCTTGTTTCTCCCGTTCTATGTATTACTTAGTATGGCTGAGTAATGCAATAAGTACTTTATAAATTTTTGTACGATTAAAATTTTAATCACAAAATTAATACCTGTCTTTGCGCACTTTATTTATGCACAATATTTAAGAATACTATTATTATTCTATTGCAAAAACAGGCGGGCGCTGCAACGCGCCATCCACGATCTAGTGCTTCTTCATTACCGACCATAAAAGCCCAGTCGTGTTGTCGTGAGGAGAGGCAAAGGAAGATCATCAGAATGGATGGAGTAGCCAATGAGCAAGACTTCGACAAGTACAGCGACCTGAGGATCGAACATGACGACGATGATGAAGTAGCAGCATACACCACAAGAAGAAGTAGGACCACCCTACCTAAAGGACGTCCGTTCCATAGAAGAACTCCACTTGCGAAAAAGAAGGGCAAGAAGATTGTGAACAGATAGCTAGCTAAGATCGATTGTATTTAAATCATAGACTTCATTTCTCGATTGTATTTCATGGGCACTTTTTGAACTATCATGAATATTTTTTAATTTCATGGACACTCGATCTCGATCCCCCTCCATCTCGTTCGCTATCCCACCTCGCCAGATCCGGTCCACAGGCCGCCGCCGCCGACCGCCCGCACCCTCTCGATTCCCCTACTCAACCGCTGCCGCCGACCCGCCGCACCCCTCCCCTACTCAACCGCCGCCGCCGACCCCCGCACCCCCCGCACCCTCCCCCGCTCCACCAGCATTACTGTTTGATGATATTTTTAAAAAAATTATTACTATCTTATAAAAAATATTACTGTTATGATTTAAACAAGTTTGAACATATTTAAACACAAATAAGTATCAAACAGCATTTTAAATGCATAAAAAAATTGTGGAGCCTGGGAATCAAACCTAGGACCTCCTGGTGTGAGAACTAGCTGTTGACCAGTCGAGCTAATAGAGAAGACTTGACGTGTATCAGGTCAGGTGGTAGATAACCCCTGTTGGCTCGAGCAGAAATAAAAAAAATACTAATGGCGCACCAGGGTGAGGTGCGCCATTAGCATGTATGTACTTATGGTGCACCGAGGGGTGGTGCGCCATTAGTATTGTGTCGCCCCTACTTCATACCGATCCCCTCTCTCTCCCTCGCCCTCGCCCACGATCCCCTTCCCCTCTCCTCTCCCGACGCCGCCGCCCCACCGCCCTCGGCACCACCCCGACACCAGCGCCGCCCCGTCCACACCACCGTCGCCAGCGCCGCCCCGACACCACCGTCGCCCCGCCGCCCTCGACGCCACCCGACACCAGCGCCGCCCGTCCACACCACCGTCGCCAGCGCCGCCCGACACCACCGTCGCCCGCCGCCGCCCGCCCGACACCAGTGCCGCCCGTCCACACCACCGTCGCCAGCGCCGCCCGATACCACCGTCGCCCGCCCGCCTCGACGCCGCCCGACACCAGCGCCGCCCCGTCCACACCACCGTCGCCAGCGCCGCCCCGACACCACCGTCGCCCCGCCGCCCTCGACGCCACCCCGACACTAGCGCCGCCCCATCCAGCGACGTCCTGCCTGTTTGGCCAAGTGTAGGTAAATTTCAGCCACTGTTTGTAAATTGAAGTTTATAGCATCCAGCATCAGTTCATGCTCATCTGCAGCCTGAAATCCTGTAGTAGTACTACCCAATGTTTCAAACTATACTGGAATTAAGGTGCTGCCAGTTGCGAATTCTACTCTGCATGGAAAGTGAAAAATCTTGATATGCCGTTGCAACTATTGTTTTTTTTGGTTGGGAAAACAATTGAGAGTATGTTGCAGACATGATGAAAGGTTACCAAATCTTGTATGCTATTTATGCATAGGTGTTTAGGCACGATTCATTCTTTCAGATACGGTCGTAGCAGCTGTTAGGAGTGAAATTCAGAGAAGAGCAGAGGAGAAGTGGGGAGCATGGTGTACTAGTGTTTTGTGACAGTCAAGGGTCAACATATACACCTGATTGAAGAGAAGGCGCAAACTGTAGAGTGATTTCAGAGGTGGAGAGAGACAGCTAGTGAACTGGTGCCTGTCAGGAGCTGAAACTCTGAAGACTGAAATTTCTGAAGAAATCGACACTTTTTAGTGTAGCGCAGCTCTCACATCGTGCGAGTCTTCTAATTAGCATTTCTTAGAAAGTATTTCTTATTGGTACTTTGTTTTACTCTGAATAAGCAACCGAGCATTCAGATAGACTCAATATGCTTCATAACCCTGAACTTTAATTTATAGTCTTTGTGGATATGTCTCTCTTGTATGCCTTTATTTATTTTGCTGCTAGTGCCCATTTAGCAGGTTCTTACTTTGTTTGTACCAAGATGATTCAGCCATTTGCTCCTTTGTTCCTGTAGCGAAGTCGAGCTGGACGACCGAGGCTGCCATCCTGCCTTGGTCTGCACTGCACACATAGAGTTCCTGGAGTACTACCACCACCCGGACCTCGTCGCCTCCTCCCCTGCGTGGTGAGCACAAAGCAAACTGTTCTTTCACCACAATAGATTACTAGGATGTTTCCTGATGTAGGGTTCAGTGTTTCCTCGTCACCATGCATGTTATTATATATGAAAAGAAGGCACTTTGTCTATGCAGAGTATGTGTACAAAGTTGTGAATTAACAAAAGAATTCTGTACTTATTTTGCTGCACTCCACTGTGCTTATAGTTGGACAAAGCACCTAGATAATTGGGCTTGGTCATCATCAGCAGCATCACGCATGCAATTTGTTTTAGTGTTTGTTTCATAACATATGTGGACCCATATATCAATGACTGATATTCTCTAATGCATAAACTTTGATCAATTTTGAGTAATTGCTTAGAGGGATGATCCTATGTGAGCTGGTGGAGTGATTTGTTTTCTACATAAAAGCTCTTTAGTCAGGCTGGTTTTCGTGAAATACACATGAAGCTTCACCAGCTCCTGTGGGTGTGGGATCCATGTGACATGTGACATTGCATCCATGTCCACCTGGGATAATGATTTTGCAGGTACCCCGAGAGGCCCTTGAGTTTGCCGGAATGTCGATTAACTTCCATTCCGGCAAATTCGGGTACTCCATATGTCCTATTTTCAGCAAAGGTCATGCTGAAATTTTCCGTGAATTTGAGCATGACTTTGCTAAAAATAGGACATATGGGGTACTTGTGACTAATGCATGGGCCGGGGTATCGTAGTAGTTAATTAAGTAGGATCAAGTGCCCCGGCGTACTTGTGACTAATGCATGGCTTTTAGGGTGCCTCGGTGTCGATAAAAACCGAAATGATGAAAGCTTAGGCTTTTAGGGTGCCTCGGCGTCGAAAAACCCTCAATGATAAAAGCTTAGATTTTAGGATGCCTCGTTGTCGACAAACCCTAAATGATGAGACCATGATCTTGTTCCTTGACAATAACCAACTTTTGACCAAACTATGTTTCTATTTAGAGAAAACATGGCCCACAACGATGAGGCACAGGGTTGGGCGGCAAGGCATTCTGGGAGCTGTCCCAGGAGATGGAGGAACAACCTCACTTGTATGAGGCCGCCGCCTTCCCCACCGATCCTGAGACCACTGATGGTGCCGCCGAGGATGACCCCACTGATGCCACCACTGATGGTGCCGCCGAGGATGCCACCACTGATGATGGCGGCGCACGCACAGATGGCAGCCAACCGAAGAGGCAACGGAAGGACCGGCGCCCGATCGTGCTCCTCACCCTCAAGGAGGAAGTTACTGAAGTGGACTCAGCGGAATCCAACGGCACCGAACGAATAGTCAAGGGTACTCGCTTTAGCTCGGGTGCATTGTCCGAGCACCGTGTCGATCAACACCGAGAACACGAGGCATCCTGATCGAGGGAATTTGCGCAACCTCCTCTTCACGAAGCTGCACGAACGATACAAGTTCCCCGCTGAATTTGCAAACACAAGCCTCAAACCGAATAAAGTGAACAATGCTGCCCTCACGAAGATGAGCAAGGCCCTGTCTACTTGGAAAGCAATGTGAAGAGAATGATCAAGAAAGGTGAGAGCTATCAGAAGATCAAGGAGAAAAATCATTCGATCACCGAAGATGACTACAACGACTTCAAGATCAGTTGCTCGAGCACCGCAAACTCCCAATCAAGTGAGTGGGGGAAACAAATGCGGGAGCTGAACATAGGGGGACACACACTCGGTCCCGGCGGTTCTGAGTGGCGGAGCCTATATGGGACAAGGAGGAGGCGGACCGTGCGAGCAAGGCCTACCACCCCTCTTGATAAATCGGTGACAAGCGGACCAGGAACTTTGTCGGGGCCGGTACAAGAAGGACCGAAAACAAAGGAGCTTACCGAGGATCCGAAGACCGGGCAGCTTGAGCTTGTTCGTAAGGAATACACCCCGCGTAATTAGCTCCATATGGTTGCATTCTAATTAATGAAGCCAAATTTCTAAATGGTTCACATTCCTTCCGCAGGCGACTGAAAGCAGTAGCGCGGGGTCGACTAAGAGCAACCCTTGGGACACCACTCTAAATAGGGCGTTGAATGTAATGAAGAACAAGGATAAGCTCAGTAAGCCGACGTCAGCTGGTCGTGTGGCCGGCAAAGGCTTGTCGACAAAATGGGGGTCATACTATAGCGCTGGTGTGCGGAAGGAGAAAAGACCAGCTCGGAAAGCCAGCGCGAGAGGTTCAAGAACTCAAGGCACAGGTGGCACGGATTCGAGATTGTCCAAGAGCAAGTGGAACAACGACTCGGGCGATGATCACCGCCATTGTGCCTACCTTGATCTCGGGGTTGAGTCGTGGATTGCGGGCGCCACAGGGCCGCCCGATTCTAGCTTCACGGCCAGCAACTCGCATAATGCGATGGCGGGGCCATTGGTGCCTCCGGCGGAGGCGACATTGGTGTCTCCGATGCCGGCACGGGAGCTTAATGCACCCGGGTGTACGCCGACCGGCACCTCTGCAGCAAGCGACCCCTCCATCAACTGCACGCCCGCCGTTGGCGGTGCCTCGACATTTGCCGAGCTCGACGCCATCATCACGGTAACTAATTAAGCCTCTCTCGGCCGAGGACTTCATCTCCTTGCCTTTGACTGGGCATCCCTGACGCCCTACATGTTTTCGCAGGGCGCCGCCGACATTCCGTGCACTCTCCTCTTCCGTGAACAACGAGTTGGTCGATGTCGCCAAGGGCAAAATCGTTCAACCGGGCAACCCCTTGTTCCACGGTACCCAGATGCCACCCAACTTGTTTAGGGTTTAACTGGTTCGGGTGCTGCCAGGCTGCGACGACTTGTTACCTCTGATTCGACCCATCGGGGCCGACGATGATGACGTGATGACCCTCAGCGCTTGCCTGAGCTGGCGCCTGCTTTGGCCGAAGAGCCAGATTCGTTTGGGGGCGGGGGACACCACCCCAAAGACAACACCGCCAGTTGTGCCAGCGCCAAGTCGGCCCCATGGCAAGACCGCCGCAACGGTGCCGGACATCCCTATGCCACTGGATCCAAACATGCATATGGCACAGGATCAGAACGACGACGACGACGACGACGATGATACATTTGGCAACGTCGATCAGTACTTTGCCAATCATGGGTACGATGGCGACTTCATGGGGCCTCCTTCTCAAGAACCAAACCCAACAAAAGATGTGTGCGATCTAGCTGGTACCACGGAGAAGCCAAGTTGCAACAGGCGCCGTCTGGCGTTCAGCTCTCAGGAGACGCCTCCAGCTGCCGACTTCACCGAGCCTCAGATAGGCGAGGTGCGAAATATTATCAGCCCCAACACACTCAAGAAGGCGGTCTGTGAGCAGAACTCGGTCCCATTACAGGAGAAGAAGAAGGCACGCAAAAGAAAGACTAAGAAGGGTGCGAGCCAGCCGGCACCGAGTACGATCCGTGCTTAGGCGGGCCACCTTCACCGCAGGATATCTCGAGGAGGGTGCATGTGGCGGGTAGGGCGATGCTACCGACAAATATGCTCAATGCTGCAACCGGTGCTATGCGGAGTCTGCATGACAGTGTTCTTTCTTTGGAGAAGCGGCGTCTCAGAGAGAATGATGTGGCATACCGGTTTCGCGGCCAAGGTGCCGAGGGCAAGGGCTTTGTGGATAACTCCATCGGGCGTACGATCGTCCTGCGTTTTGATGACATCCACGCTATGTTGAACCTTCATCCGCTGCACTACACCTTCGTTCGGCTATTTTCGCTAAGTATGGAGATGCGGATCATTCGCGACAAGACCCCGGACATCGTGATAGTCGACCCCTTCTACATGCGTGCCAAAATCTTGGGTAGCGCTGGGGACCGGCAAGTCGCGAGTTCTTACCTCGAAGGCGTCATTCTGGCAAACCAAGATAAGGATAACTTCCTCGTGCCTTACTTTCCCGAGTAAGTCCTCCCCTCAACCGGCCCGTAACATACGAATTCTTACATTTCGATCGTTTTTCTTTTAACATTCCGTGTTTTTTGCAGTGACACACGTTGCACGCACATCCTCCTAAGCCCCAAATATTCCATGGCCACGTATTTCGACCCGGACCGTCAGTCGAACGTAGACTACACAAATGTCAAGAAGGTTCTTGATGATGTTCTCCCCGGCTACACCAAATCTGGAGGCACCTTCACCAAGCCTATTCGTAAGTACGGCAAGCACGTGTTCTCCCGCAATACGACGTTCTGCTGCGTCAAACAGCCGCCTGGCGGTCAGAAGGGTGCCAACTACGCCATCCATCACATGCGGGCGATCGTACGGGACCATCATCAACTTCTGCTACCGAGTAAACTCAAAGATTGGGCAAAGAGCGTGTCGGCAATCCAGGACGCGGACCTCCAACAAGAATTCTTTTGCATCCAGTCAGAGTTTGCGGAAATCATCCATCAAGATGTCCTTCGTACCTCGGGGCAGTTCTACCTCAACAATCAACCGTCCAACAGTGACATCGACACAATGCTACAAATGCAGGCTGACAACGACCGTTATTTCATGGCTCCCACGATAGACGGCGGCTTCATTCACGCTCCGGTCCCTTGAGTCGAGTCGAATGCAGTGATGCTGTGTCTAGTTCTGAAACATCGATTGGCTCATGTTGTAATTAAACTTTAATGAACTTGTAGTATGTCTCTTTGGTTTAGAGAGTCGTTCAACTTAGATGTAATCGATGCTATTAATGTCTTACTTTTCTCTTCCGATCGTTCTGTTGCATACTTATATATTGCTTATGTATTGTCTGTGAATTAGTACTAACGTTTCGTTTGGCTAGTGCATAGCGATGCCGATGTATGTCGTGTACAAGGGTAAGGTTCCTGAGTCTCGATGATCGGGAGGAGTGTCGGAACAGGTTCACCGATTCAGAGGTAACAGTTACAAAGGGTACACCACTAGGGCGAGGCGAATCTAGATACGCCCGCTATCTAGCGGAGAGGGAGGAGCGTTGGAGGAACCGGATGAAGACGAGTTTCATCGTGATGATGCTCATCGTGATGACCGCAGCTCTCTTCTATGTGATGGTAGTTTAGATGATCGATATCGACTTGTAATGTGAAGACAAACTCGCTACTCGCGGTCTCGAGACTTGTAATATAATGTTCTATCTTTGTTCGGTCTTTTCAATTCGGAGACTAATATGATGAATTGTATTCGGAGACTAATATGATGAATTGTATTCAAAGACAAATCTTCTATTGTATTCGATGAATCTGTTGTTGATGTGTGCTGTCTATATTTTGTCAAATTATACATTTTGTAACCTGTGCAAAAAACAGAAAATAAAAATTAAAAAAAACCTAATATTCATACTAATGGCGCATCACATGACAGTGCGTCATTAGTATGACAAAGCATACTAATGGCGCATCACTGGACAGTGCGCCATTAGTATGCCGCGGTTACTAATGGCGCATCCCGTTGTCGTGCGCCATTAGTATGCCAAAGCACCTGGGTATACATGGCCCCTGGGAGGCATACTAATGGTGCACTGTGGCCTATACTAATGGCGCACCAGTGGTGCGCCATTAGTAAAAATTACTAATGGCATGCTAGTAATGGCGCACCAGTGATGCGCCATTAATGGCCAAATTAGGTGCGCCATTAGTAGCGGTTTTTCTAGTAGTGGGTCGTTACTAATGCCTCCATCCATTAGTCCCGGTTCAAACAGGAACCGGGACAGATGTGCCTCCACGTGGCCGGTCCGTCGAGCCCAGTCAGGGGGGCCTTTGGTCCCGGTTGGTGGCACCAACCGGGACCAAAAGTCCATGTTTTTTTAGAACAGTGGATGCTTTAGGGGGTTTGTGGGTTATTTTTAGGTTGTTATTAGCTAGCTAATAGAGAGAGGTGTCCTCTCTTATATCTTCGTCCTTGGTTTATCAACGTTGCTGCTATGTTCATTTCACCCGCTGATATAACATGCTCATGCATGCTCGCATCATACATCATCATATATTTATAAAAACAAGTCCTACTAATATCATGCATCATCATACAACTTCTACTCGTTATTAATAATAAGTCATATGATCATCATCCTCATAGTCATCGAACCCAACCCTACATAATTGTTCTTAGCACATGATCATCAGTATCAGGTAGGACCTAAACACGTAAAATAGCATAAAACAATATAGCCCCTGACTCTCCATTATGAAGAATGGAGATCATCCTATCTCCAATTCTTGCCCTTCACTGTATTTTGCTTCCAAGAAGCTCCTTACGACTGTCCATGCATTTTTTCCATTCTGATTGTAATGTCTCCACTTCTTTTAGAAACTCGGTATGGAGAGTTGAGATTCGTAGGACGACCTGGTTGTATGTTCAAAACATGAAGGCTACCATGCGTATACATCAGATGAGGCACACAATCAGTCGGGATTATCTGTTGAAAAACATAGTAATAACGTCGTAGTTAGCAATGATGTACTAGTTTTAGAAGTGTGCAAAAAGATGCACGGATGTTGTAATAGTAAAAAATAATCTTACCAGGGTATCTCCATGATAGTTACCGTGGTCCAACACGTGCACTAGTGGCACGTATTGACTATAATGTTGAGGAGTTTGATTGTAGATATTGTAATTATCAAGATCAGTACAAAATGCGACCAGATGATTTTTCTCCTGATAAGTTAATTCGGAGCCTTCGTTGTAGTAGGTTCTGTCTACCACTACTAAAAAAACCGCTACTAATGGCGCACCTAATTTGGCCATTAATGGCGCATCACTGGTGCGCCATTACTAGCACGCTATTAGTAATTTTTACTAATGCCGCACCACTGGTGCGCCATTAGTATCTGGTATACTAATGGCGCACCACTGGTGCGCCATTAGTATAGGCCATGGTGCGTCATTAGTATGCCTCCCAGGGCCATGTATACCCAGGTGCTTTGGCATACCAATGGCGCATGACGGCGGATCGCCATTAGTAATCAAGACATACTAATGGCGCCTTGTCCACCGATGCGCCATTAGAATGCTTTGTCATACTAATGGCGCCTTTGTCATGTGATGCGCCATTAGTATGAATATTAGGTTTTTTATTTTTATTTTCTGTTTTTGCACAGGCTACAAAATGTATAATTTGACAAAATATAGACAGCACACATCAACAACAGATTCATCGAATACAATAGAAGATTAGTCTTTGAATACAATTCATCATATTAGTCTCCGAATACAATTCATCATATTAGTCTCCGAATTGAAAAGACCGAACAAAGATAGAACATTATATTACAAGTCTCGAGACCGCGAGTAGTGAGTTTGTCTTCACATTACAAGTCGATATCGATCATCTAAACTACCATCACATAGAAGAGAGCTGCAGTCATCACGATGAGCATCATCACGATGAAACTCGCCTTCATCCGGTTCCTCCAACGCCCTCCCTCTCCGCTAGATAGCGGGCGATCTAAATTCGCCTCGCCCTAGTGGTGTACCCTTTGTAACTGTTACCGCTGAATCGGTGAACCTGTCTCCGACACGCCCCCGATCATCGTAGACTCGGGAACCTTACCCTTGTACACGACATACGTCGGCATCGCTATGCACTAGCCAAACGAAACATTAGTACCAATTCACAGACAATACATAAGCAATATATAAGTATGCAACAGAACGATCGGAAGAGAAAAGCAAGACATTAATAGCATCGATTACATCTAAGTTGAACGACTCTCGAAACCAAAGAGACATACTACAAGTTCATTAAAGTTTAATTACAACATGAGCCAATTGATGTTTCAGAACTAGACACAGCATCACTACTTTCGACTCGACTCAAGGGACCGGAGCGTTGATGAAGCCGCCGTCTATCGTGGGAGTCATGAAATAACGGTTGTTGTCAGCCTGCATTTGTAGCATTGTGTCGATGTCACTGTTGGACGGTTGATTGTTGAGGTAGAACTGCCCCGAGGTACGAAGGACATCTTGATGGATGATTTCCGCAAACTCCGACTGGATGCGAAAGAATTCTTGTCGGAGGTCCGCGTCCCGGATTGCCGACACGCTCTTTGCCCAATCTTTGAGTTTACTCGGTAGCAGAAGTTGATGATGGTCCCGTACGATCGCCCGCATGTGATGGATGGCGTAGTAGGCACCCTTCTGACCGCCAGGCGGCTGCTTGACGCAGCAGAACGTCGTATTGTGGGAGAACACGTGCTTGTCGTACTTACGAATAGGCTTGGTGAAGGTGCCTCCAGATTTGGCGTAGCCGAGGAGAACATCATCAAGAACCTTCTTGACATTTGTGTAGTCTACGTTCGATCGACGGTCCGGTCGAAATCGTGGCCATGGAATATTTGGGGCTTAGGAGGATGAGCGTGCAACGTGTGTCACCGCAGAAAACACGGAATGTTAAAAGAAAAAGCGATCGAAATGTAAGAATTCATATGTTACGGGCGGTTGAGGGAGGACTTACTCGGAAAGTAAGGCACGAGGAAGTTATCCTTATCTTGGTTTGCCAGAATGACGCCTTCGAGGTAAGAACTCGCGACTTGCCGGTCCCCAGCGCTTCCCAAGATCTTGGCACGCATGTAGAAGGGGTCGACTATCACGATGTCCGGGGTCTTGTCGCGAATGATCCGCATCTCCATACTCAGCGAAAATAGCCAAACGAAGGTGTAGTGCAGCGGATGAAGGTTCAACATGGCGTGGATGTCATCAAAATGCAGGACGATCATACGCTCGATGGAGTTATCCACAAAGCCCTTGCCCTCTGGCACCTTGGCCGCGAAAACCGGGTATGCCACATCCTTCTCTCTGAGACGCCGCTTCTCCAAAGAAAGAACACTGTCATGCAGACTCCGCATAGCACCGGTTGCAGCATTGAGCATATTTGTCGGTAGCATCGCCCTACCTGCCACATGCACCCTCCTCGAGATATCCTGCGGTGAAGGTGGCCCGTCCTGAGCACGGATCATACTCGGTGCCGGCTGGCTCGCACCCTTCTTAGTCTTTCTTTGGCGTGCCTTCTTCTTCTCCTGTAATGGGACCGAGTTCTACTCATAGACCGCCTTCTTGAGTGTGTTGGGGCTGATAATATTTCGCACCCCGCCTATCTGAGGCTCGGTGAAGTCGGCAGCTGGAGGCGTCTCCTGAGAGCTGAACGCCAGATGGCGCCTGTTGCAACTTGGCTTCTCCGCGGTACCAGCTAGATCGCACACGTCTTTTGTTGGGTTTGGTTCTTGAGAAGGAGGCCCCATGAAGTCGCCATCGTACCCATGATCGGCAAAGTACTGATCGACGTTGCCAAATGTAGCATCGTCGTCATCGTCGTCGTTCTGATCATGTGCCATATGCATGTTTGGATCCAGTGGCATAGGGATGTCCGGCACCGTTGCGGCGGTCTTGCCATGGGGCCGACTTGGCGCCGGCACGACTGGCGGTGTTGTCTTTGGGGTGGTGTCCCCCGTCCCCAAACGAATCTGGCTCTTCAGCCAAAGTAGGGGCCAGCTCAGGCAGGCGCTGAGGGTCATCACGTCAGCATCGTCGGCCCCGACGGGTCGAATCGGAGGTAACAAGTCGTCGCAGCCTCGCAGCACCCGAACCAGTTGAACCCTAAACAAGTTGGGTGGCATTTGGGTACCGTGGAACAAGGGGTTGCCCGGTTGAACGATTTTGCCCTTGGCGACATCGACCAACTCGTTGTTCACGAAGTGGAGGAGAGTGCACGGAACGTCGGCGGCGCCCTGAGAAAACATGTAGGGCGTCAGGGATGCCCAGTCAAAGGCAAGGAGATGAAGTCCTCGGCCGAGAGAGGCTTAATTAGTTACCTGATGATGGCGTCGAGCTCGGCTAATGTCGACGCACCGCCAACGGCGGGCGTGCAGTTGACGGAGGGGCCGCTTGCTGCAGAGGTGCCGGCCGACGTACACCCGGGTGCATTAAGCTCCCGTGCCAGCGTCGGAGACAGGAATGCCGCCTCCGCCGGAGGCACCAATGACCCCGCCATCGCATTATGCGAGTTGCTGGCCGTTAAGCTAGGAATCGGGGGCGGCCCCTGTTGGCCGCGCGCAATCCACGCACTCAACCCCGAGATCAAGGTAGGCACAATGGCGGTGATCCTCGCTCCGAGTCATTGTTCCACTTGCTCTTGGACAATCTCCGGAATCCGCGCCACGTGTGCCTTGAGTTCTTGAACCTCTTGCGCCTGGCTTTCCGAGCTGGTCTTTTTCTACTTCCGCACACCAGCAGTATAGTATGACCCCCATTTTGTCGACAAGCCTTTGCCGGCCACACAACCAGCTGACGTCGGCTTACGGAGCTTATCCTTCTTCTTCATTACATTCAACGCCCTATTTAGAGTGGTGTCCCAAGGGTTGCTCTTAGTCGACCCCGCGCTACTGCTTTCAGTCGCCTGCGAAAGGAATGTGAACCATTTAGAAATTTGGCTTCATTAATTAGAATGCAACCATATGGAGCTAATTACGCGGAGGTGTATTCCTTACCAGAACAAGCTCAAGCCGCCTGGTCTTCGGATCCGTGGTAAGCTCCTTTGTTTTCAGGTCCTTCTTGTACCGGGCCCTGACAAAGTTCCTGGTCTGCATGTCACCGTATTTATCGAAGAGGGGCGGTAGGCCTTGCTCGGCACGGTCCGCCTCCTCCTTGTCCCATATAGGCTCCGCCACTCTGTAACTGCCGGGACCGAGTGTGTGTTCCCCTATGTTCAGCTCCCGCATTTGTTTCCCCCACTAACTTGATTGGGAGTTTGCGGTGCTCGAGCAATTGATCTTGAAGTCGTTGTAGTCATCTTCGGTGATCGAAGGATTTTTCTCCTTGATCTTCTGATAACTCTCACCTTTCTCGATCATTCTCTTCACATTGCTTTTCCAAGTAGACAGGGTCTTGCTCATCTTCGTGAGGGCAGCATTGTTCACTTTATTCCCTTTGAGGCTTGTGTTTGCAAATTCAGCGGGGAACTTGTATCGTTCGTGCAGCTTCGTGAAGAGGAGGAAGCGCAAATTCCCTTGGTCAGGATGCCTCAGGTTCTTGGTGTTGATCGAGACGGTGCTCCGGACAATGCACCTGAGCTGAAGCGAGTACCCCTTGACTATTCGTTCGGGCGCCGTTGGATTCCCGTTGGAGTCCACTTCAGTAACTTCCTCCTTGAGGGTGAGGAGCACGATCGGGCGCCGGTCCTTCCGTTGCCTCTTCGGTTGGCTGCCATCTGTGCATGCGCCGCCATCATAAGTGGTGGCATCCTCGGCGGCACCATCAGTGGTGGCATCAGTGTGGTCATCCTCGGCGGCACCATCAGTGGTCTCAGGATCGGTGGGGAAGGCGGCGGCCTCATACAAGTGAGGTTGTTCCTCCATCTCCTGGGATAGCTCCCAGAATGCCTTGCCGCCCGAACCCCCGGCCTCATCGTTGTGGGCCATGTTTCTCTCTAAATAGAAACAAAGTTTGGTCAAAAAGGTGGTTATTGTCAAGGAACAAGATCATGGTCTAATCATTTAGGGTTTGTCGACACCGAGGCATCCTAAAATCTAAGCTTTTATCATTGAGGGTTTTTCGACGCCGAGGCACCCTAAAAGCCTAAGCTTTCATCATTTCGGTTTTTATCGACACCGAGGCACCCTAAAAGCCATGCATTAGTCACAAGTACGCCGGGGCACTTGATCCTACTTAATTAACTACTACAATACCCCGACCCATGCATTAGTCACAAGTACCCCATATGTCCTATTTTTAGCAAAGTCATGCTAAAATTCACGGAAAATTTCAGCATGACCTTTGCTGAAAATAGGACATATGGAGTACCAATTTGCCGGAACGGAAGTTAATCGACATTCCGCAAACTCAAGGCCTCTCGGGTACTGCAAAATCATTATCCTGTGGACATGGATGCAATGTCACACGTCACATGGATCCCACACCCACAGGAGCTGGTGAAGCTTCATGTGTATTTCACGAAAACCAGCCTGACTAAAGAGCTTTATGTAGAAAACAAATCACTCCACTAGCTCACACAGGATCATCCCTCTAAGCAATTACTCAAAATGGGCACTAGCAGCAAAATGAACATTTTACAATCTGAACTTTTTTGTCATCTATGTGCTCATTTAACTTTGATCCAAATAGTATCAAAGTTCTTAGCAACAAGCAGCTCTGCTAACAAAGAACAGTAAAAATGGGGCTTGCCTTAAGATGGGAAGTAAAGTTGCAAAAACTATCACAAAGAACAGTAAAAATGGAACATATCTCAGCATTTGTATTGATAGGAACAAACATAAAATCAAACCATGGGCATCTACTAGGTAGACCAACATAAAATTTTGACTGGAGTTACATAAGGGGAAATTGATGTGATGAATGGCAGTTTGGGAGCTGAACTGATCATGTACATCCATGTATTCTAATTCTACAGTAAGATGGCATTGCTGTTGGTACCAATTTACATGTTCACAAAGATATATTTTTTGGTAATGCATAGACAACATCACCTATTATTTATCATGGTTGGTTCTGTTCCATAATTATATCAGCCCAGAGTGTCTTATTAGATATCAGACTGAATTGTAATGCACCCATTCTAAAACTTTAAGTGAAAATAACCCTTGGTGTTTGATATGCATAACAATGAAAGATGTTGGTTCACATCTTTTACTGATAGTTTGGTGGTTTTATTTTTCTAGCCCACCGTCAATCACTTGGTAGCCATGACAAAGAAACCGCGGGGCAAATAGTGTGAGTAGCTAATAAGGGCTCAAAAAAAGACTTTAAATATGTCTAATGATCCAATGGATTGGTATCTATCATCTGCTACCAACATGTATTTTTTTTTGAGAGAGATGGACTACCAACGTGTATTATGCTATTTAATTAAAGCTCATGCCATGCTTGTCTTACATCAGATTTATTTATTCTAAGCTATAATTATTTGCCAGTTGCTTGGCAGTACGTACTAGACATTGTGGCATCATGAATGCTGCGTGAGGTGAGGTGAGAGCTCAACTACCATGGGCATCAAACATAAAATTTTGACTGGAGTAACAGAGGCATAAAAGTAGAAATTACAGGTATAGATTGCTCTGTTCAACAAACTTCCTAGTAGTCCAACAATGTTTCTGAATCTGAACTTCTTTAGTTAACAGAACCTGAACCTAAACATGTTCAGTTAACAGAACCTGAACTTTTCAATCTGGCCATGACAGGGGACGAACCAGCCGCATACCTGGTTCGGGGCGGCGGGGCGACGGACGGTGGTGCGGGGCGGCGGGGCGACGGTGGTGTCGGGGCGGCGTCGAGGGCGGCGGGCGACGGTGGTGTCGAAGGCGGCGTTGAGGGCGGCGGGCGACGGTGGTGTCGAAGGCGGCGCAAGGGCGAGCAGCGTGGGTGGCGTCGAGGGCGGCGGGCGACGGCAGTGGTGTCGAAGCGGCGAAGCGACAGTGGCGTCGAAGCGTCGGGCGGCGGGCGGCAGTGGTGTCGGTATGGCGCTGGCGGCGGGCGGCAGTGGCGTCGAGGGCAGCGGGCGACGGACGGTGTCGGCGAAGCGACAGTGGCGTCGGGCGGCGGGCGACAGTGGTGTTAGGCGAAGCGACGATGGCGTCGGAGAGATCGGGAAGGGATCGCGGCGAGGCGAGGGAGAGAGGGGATCGGTACCAAAGTAGGGGCGGCACAATACTAGTGGCGCACCACCCCTCGGTGCGCCATAAGTACATACATGCTAATGGCGCACCTCACCCTGGTGCGCCATTAGTATTTTTTTTATTTCTGCTCGAGCCAACAGTTATCTACCACCTGACCTGATACACGTGAAGTCTTCTCTACTAGCTCGACTGGTCAGCAGCTAGTTCTCACACCAGGAGGTCCTAAGTTCGATTCCCAGGCTCCACAATATTTTTTTATGCATTTAAAATGCTGTTTGATACTTATTTGTGTTTAAATATGTTCAAACTTTTTTAAATCATAACAGTAATATTTTTTTTATAAGACAGTAATAATTTTTTAAAAAATATCATCAAACAGTAATGCCGATGGAGCGGGGAGGTGCGGGGTGCGGGGGTCGGCGGCAGCTTGAGTAGGGAGGTGTGGGGATCAGCGGCGGCGGTTGAGTAGGGAAGGGTGCGGGGTCGGCGGCGATTGAGTAGGGAGGGTGCGGGGTCGGGCGGCGGTTGAGTAGGGAATCGAGAGGTGCGGGCGGTCGGCAGGCGACATCGTGGACCGGATCTGGCGAGGTGGGATAGCGATCGAGATGGAGGGGATCGAGATCGAGTGTCCATGAAATTAAAAAATATTCATGATAGTTCAAAAAGTGCCCATGAAATACAATCGAGAAATGAAGTCTACGATTTAAATACAATCGATCTTAGCTAGCTATCTGTTCATAGTCTTCTTGCCCTTCTTTTTCGCAAATGGAGTTCTTCTATGGAACGGACGTCCTTTAGGTAGGGTGGTCCTGCTTCTTCTTGTGGTGTATGCTGCTACTTCATCATCGTCGTCATGTTTGATCCTCGGGTCGCCGTACTTGTCGAAGTCCTGCTCATTGGCTACTCCATCCATTCCGATGATCTTCCTTTTGCCTCTCCTCACGACAACACGACTGGGCTTTGGCGGGTCGGTAATGAAGAAGCATTGGTCCACTTGGGAAGCCAGTACCCATGGCTCATTTTTCGCGGTGACGTTTGCGCCCGCGGTCTTGGATTTGTCTTTGGGTATAACCGTGGTGGTGAAATACCGGTCTTCTTTTATGACGTTCTTGGCCCATCTGACATGGAACATCGGGACCTTCTCTCCAGCGTAGCTCAGCTTCCAGATCTCCTCGATCCTTCCGTAGTATCTGTCCTTGTCGTTACCGGTGTAGGATTCCATCGTTACCCCGGAGTTCTGATAACCATCGCTCTTCATGTCCTTGGCCTCGGTGTAGAATGTGTAGCCGTTGATATTGTACGCCTCATAGGTCATGAGGTTGTGCTCGGCGCCCTGTGACAAGGCGAATATGAGTTGTTCTTCCGCAGAAGAATCCTCATGTAAAGGGTACGACAAAAGCTTCTGCTTGAACAAACGCGTGAAACATGAGTTGTGCTCTTTGAGTATACCTCCGTCCGTCCTCTGTTGGCCTCGGTCATTGTACGTCTTCTTAATAAAGGTTTTGTGCTCTACCACCCAAGGATCGACCACGTCTATGTGTTGTAGCGCGACTAGGTTTGCTCTTTCAAAGTCGGCGAGTCGACCCTCAAAGTCGACATGCATTTCGCGGCGACCCTCACGGTGACCCCATCCAGCGAGCCTGCCGAGGTGCCTATTGACGGGCAGACCAACGGGGTTCTCGATGCCTAGATAATTCGTGCAGTAGGAGATGCACTCTTCGATCAGAAAGCCCCTGGCTATACTTCCCTCTGGACGTGACATGTTGCGAATGTATCCTTTGATGACACCATTCATTCTTTCGAACGGCATCATCTTTGTGCGAGGACGTCGGCCCGAGTTGGATGATATCCTCCACTATATGGACCAGCAGATGCACCATAACGTCGAAGAATGCGGGCGGGAAGTACATCTCAAGCTCGCATAGTATCACCACGATCTCTTCCTGTAGCCTTCTGAGTT
This sequence comes from Aegilops speltoides, assembly GCA_021437245.1. NCBI lineage: Eukaryota > Viridiplantae > Streptophyta > Magnoliopsida > Poales > Poaceae > Aegilops > Aegilops speltoides. The sequence goes on along the minus strand of CM038145.1, from coordinate 407,609,998 downwards.
GCCTCACGCCAAATAGCGTTTCACGGACGTGCGCGTCCATGATCCCACGGATTGCAACTGGAAGTATCTACGTCATCAGTACGTGACAGTCGTGAGACTTCATCCCGCTGAACTTCTGCTTCGCTGGGTCTAGGTATCTGCTTATCTTCCCCGCGTAACCGTAAGGAAGTTTTACTCCTAGGAGGCAGGTGAAAAACTGCTCGATCTCCTCCTGACTTAGAGTGAAGCACGCGGGAAGGTAGTCATTTCCGGTCTTTTTGGCCTTTTTGCCTTTGCGACGACTTTCTGTGTCCTGCTTCGCCTCATCATCATCATCATCATCATCATCATCATATATAGCGTGAAGCTCCTGCCTGATGCCCATTGATTTCAAGTCTGCCCTTGCTTTCGGCCCATCTTTGGTCCTCTCTGGCATGTTGAGCAGGGTACCAAGCAGACTCTCGCACACGTTCTTTCCAGTATGGCAAGTCCCAGAAAACAGACCTTGTTTTCCATACCTTCAGCAGCGGCTCTGGCGCCTTTCGCTTCTTTCCCGGCTCTGGCGCCTTTTGCTTCTTTCCCGGCAGTGGGCAGTCTTTCCAATTTTTCAACAGCTTGTCTATTTTCTCGCGGCCCCTCGTACACGGGCGTTTTCGGGGTTCGGTTTCACCATCGAACAGATCCTTGTGTTTCCTCCACGGGTCATTGTCGCGAAGCCACCTTCGATGTCCCTTGAACACGGTTTTCGAAGACCCGGGATCTCTATCTAGCTGGCGATACGTTGTGTCATCCATGCACCTTACGCATCCAGAAAATACGTGGATTACCTGCCCCGCAAGATATCCGTAACCGAGATAGTCGTGCACCGTCGTGAGCAGTGCGGCTCCCACGTATTGGCTGGCGTTTTCCACAGCGTGTCAAGCTCCTCTTTCAGCAGCCCCAGATACAGATTGATGTCGTTCCCTGGTTGTTTCGGCCCTTCAATTAGCATACTCATGTGAATGTACTTCCTCTTCATGCACAACCAGGGGGGAAGGTTGTACATCCACACAAACACAGGCCAGGTGCTACGTGTGCTTCTCTGGCTGCCAAACGGATTGACTCCATCGGTGCTCGCGCGCAGCACGATGTTCCTTGGATCGTTCCCAAATTCTGGGTATTCGATGTTCAACGCTTGCCACTGGCTCGCATCCTTAGGGTGACTCAGCATCTTGTCTTTTTTATCTATCTCCGGATCATTTGCGTCATCTTCTCGCTTCTTCTCCTTCCTATCCGCGTGCCAACGCAGGAGCTTTGCTACCTTAGGGTCCGCGAAATACCGCTGCAGAGGAGGAGTGATCGGAAAGTACCACACCACTTTTCGAGGAGCTTTCTTCCTCTTCTTGTATCGAGTGACACCGCACACCGGACATATGGTAGACTCCGCGTGCTCGTCCCGATAAATGAAGCAATTGTTCATGCACACATGGTATTTCACGTGCGGTAAATCCAGAGGACACACGATTTTCTTCGCCTCCTCCAAACTGGTCGGGCACTTGTTCCCCTTGGGAAGACGTTCGTGCCAGAATGACATGTTCTCGTCGCAGCATGCGTCGGTCATTTTGTGTTTTACCTTCATCTCCAGAGCCATGAGCGTTACTTTCAGGCGGGTATCCTTGGGCCTGCATCCTTCATACAATGGAGTAACCGCGCCAAACTCAAGTTGATCCATCTTGGCTTTCTCTCGGGCGGGAGCTCTTGCGTTATCCGTCTGCTTGAGAAGCAGCTCTTGAATATGAGGGTCCTCCACCCAGCCCATCGATGGTCCAGCGTCGTCTGCTCCGCCGGCATCATCATCATGTCTTGCATCTTCTACATGATGACTGTGTACAACATCACCGTCGTGATCATCTCCTGGGGATTCTTCGTCTTCTCGCCCGCCCGAGCCGCGGTGGTTGTCTTGCTGCCCTTCCTCATTTCTTGCCCGGACCCATGGACGACTTTGTAGTCATCTTCATCACCTTACCACCGATAGCCATCCATGAAACCACGCAAGAGCAGGTGGTCCCGCACCTGCCTGGAATCCGGGTCCGCAATAAGGCTATTCAGCTTGCATCTTCGACACGGACATCTTATCTCCGTCTCGTTCTTTTGAAGCATCTCGGCCTTCGCGGACCTCAAAAACCTATTCATGATGCCTTCGGTCATCGTACGGACCATGGTCGCTGCGGTAGAGCAAAATGATATTTTAGAACCAAGAAAAATTTGGCATGACTTTCCTAAAAATAGGACCAAAAGAATGCTTAACGCCAAAATTCTCGCCAAACGGAAATGAATCAACATTCCGGCAAAATATTGGCAACTATCGCATTTCAAATACCGGTACACCTCCAAACACAAACACATATGCAACACCACAAACATATGCAACACCACGAACATACATAGATCTAGCTAGGCCATAAAAAGTGCATGTGCACATTGTTGTAGGGAGAACAACAAAAATATAGCTTCCCCCCTTTCTTACCTAGCAAAACAAGGTAACTTAACCACTTAATTTGAATGAATCTATGGTGGAAATGAGGTGAAAAAGAGGAGGCACCCGAGACAAGGAGGAGGCGGTGGAGAGAATGAAGTGGGGAGAAAGTGAGTGTGGGAGGAGAGGCTGTCCAAAATATCTTGTTGCTGCCCACTTACTAATGGCGCACCAACCACAAATGCGCCATTAGTAATCCAGGTTACTAATGGCGCACCCCCTGGTGGTGCGCCATTAGTAGTTTTGCAAAAAAAACATACTAATGGCGCACTCCCCCACGGTGCGCCATTACTAGTTTAAACTAGTAATGGTGCACCGCGTGTGAGTGCGCCATTAGTAGTTTTGCAAAAAAAGGAATAAAAATAATAAAAAAACAACATTAGTGGCGCACTTTCTGGCAGGTGCGCCATTACTAGTTACAACTAGTAATGGCGCACTTCCTATGGATGCGCCATTAGTATGTTTGGACAGGCGCACTAGATCAAAAAAAAATTGATACTAATGGCGCACCGTGGGCCAGGTGCGCCATTAGTAGTTTCAACTCTAATGGCGCATCAGAAGGTGGTGCGCCATTAGTATATACTAATGGCGCATAACTTGTCTGGTGCACCATTAGTGTCAATCCCATCTATAGCCCTTTTTCTAGTAGTGTACCATCTTCCGCACATTCTTTGAAGAATGAAAATAAGCTGTCAATGGAGATAAGTTGTCAACTATATATTTTGAAATAGACAATATAAATTACTTACTAACTATGTTAAGCTCACATGGGGGAAGAATTGGAGGTGTATCCACAACGACCCAAATCGAAGGTCTCTCTTGCTCGATTGTAGGATCACCAAGATCCATGGTGACAAGCATACCCTCATCAAGACCATACATCTTGCAAAGTGCTTCCCAATTTTTGCAACCAAAATGGGTTACACTCTGAGCATTGTACAACTTTACTTGAAAATCCACACCATGATGGGTACTTAGGATAATTTTTTTGGTTTCGAAACTTTCATGGTCTTCAAAACCCATTCTCTCCAAGACATAGCGTCTTGCAAAGCATGGGATAAGCTAGTCGAATTGGAAAAGATGAAAAATACACGTTAAAATAGTTGAAGTCGTGCTTAATTACGAAAAAGACTATTATCGTCGTTGCGTACCATATAAACGTCGCAGGTCTCCTCGAGCTTAATGCTGAAGCGCCGATCTTCGTCCAGCTCAATGAACCTATCGCAGATACCTCGGTCGTCGTGGCAACAATCGCACTCCCCCGGGCGGTTTTCGTCGTCCGATGAGTACGACATTTCCGGCCTATGTTCATAATTCAAATATTAAACTAGATCATTATTATTAATCACGGGTTGACTATCGATGATCGATGTACGTAGCTCCTCCTTTCATTCCCGAATGCATTATTATACCAAATTGTCTAGCACACGGGAATGAAGGAGAACTTATTCAATATGAGCATTCAATAAGCAAAACCAAATCATAAAATAAGCAAAACCAAATCATGAAATAAAGTATAGTATTCAAATTAACATGCATTCAATAATTATAAGCAAAAGTACATCATCTCTTGATGTCCGTACATCGTCGAATATTATCACTAATACAACTAGAACCGTAGCGCCCGACGGGTATCGACGCGGGCGGTGGACACCCAAAGATAAGGAACCATCACAGGATCATAGCTCCAGTGAGATCCCTGAAGAACCTGCCAGGTATTATCGAACCTGCCCTCTCCAATGCAACCATCTAGCGACGGACGTGCTCGTCTTCCTCGCTGACACGGTGACATACCACCTCCGCGGTGTCCGGATGCCTCACCATCGTCACTAGCCCACGCGACCACCACCAAACAAGGATCGGGTCAACAACGGGATGCCTCCTCACCAACCTACGTCCCCCGGAAGGTAGCACCTCCCAATACCAGCCAGTGAGCCCAGTCCGAACATGGCCCTGATCAAGCAGGCCTCCACCGCCGAGTCGACGACGACGAGGATGCGGGATAGGCATCGCCGATGTCGATGCGGGAACTACTTCTATATATAGTTAAATAAAAGTAGTTTTATTAATTAAATCAACTATCTAGTTCAACTACTAAGCACTTACTATATAAATAAATAAGTAGTACTTACTGAAAACAAACTACTTCTATATATAGTAAAATAAATTAATTTATTAAATCAACTAGCTAGTTCAACTATATATAAACTACTTCTTATTTTTTTCCTTTTCTAAATACTATGAACAAGAAAATCATTAAAATTCTATGAACAAAATTAATTACACTATCTAAATATCACCAAAAAATCTATTAACAATAATATCACCAAACATGCATATTCAATAATAATAACACTAAAAATCTATTAACAAAAAAATCTAACATAATATGAACAAATTAATTACTACACATCTAATCTAACAAAAAAATCTAATTAATCTAACAAAAAATCTAACATAATATGAACAAATTAATTACTACACATCTAATCTAACAAAAAATTCTAATCTAACAAAAAATCAATGAACTATGTATCTAAATTACTACACATCTAACCTAACAAAAAAATCTATGAACTACAAAAAATCTAACAAAAAAAAAAAATGCTCACGGCCGGCGACGGCGACGTCGTGAGGTGCGGAGCGGGCGGCGACGGCGCCGAGGCGGCGCTGATCGGGCGGCGACGTTGATCGGGCGGCGCGGGCGGGCTGTGCAGGGCTGGGCGGGCGGCGGGCGGCGACGCGTTGAGCGCTGGGCGGGCGGGCGACGACGGCGGCGGGCGGTGATCTTGGCGACAGCGAGGTGGCGGCAGGAGAGGCAGCGCGACGGGAGTGGAGGCGGAGAGATCGAAGTCGCGCTAAGTGCTGTATATATAGCAAAGGCTTTGGTCCCGGTTTGTGGCACCAATCGGGACCAATGCCGCTCTTTAGTCCCGGTTGGTGCCACCAACCGGGACCAAAGGCCTCTTTTCAGCAGCCCAAAGGGCGGGAAACGAAGACCTTCGGTCCCGGTTGGTGGCTCCAACCGGGCCCAATGAGCCGCATTGGTCCCGGTTGGTTCAACCAACCGGGACCAAAGAGTGGCATTGGTACCGGTTGGTGCCGCCAACCGGTACCAATGGACCCGTCTAACTATTTTTTTATTTTCTGCAGCTGTTTTTTTGTTGATTCTTCCTGCAGCTGTTTTTTTAGTCCCACCTCGCCAAGCGAGAGGCACTCGCAGTTGTTTATAAGCCCTGAGTGCAGAGACGATGACGAAGAGGCTCAATGCTCCTGCACGTTGGTTAGCTTCAAGCCTTGAGGAATACGGTATACTGCACAGAGCTATGTGCAGTGCAGTTGACACTATTCCGAAAGGCTTGAAGCAAATTAACGAACATTGCGGCTCTTTATTTTTAATGACTTATTACAACTCAGAAATAAAAAGAAAAAAATAAATGTAGCAGAAAAGAAAAAAAATTATATAAAAAACAACTCAGAAATAAATAGAAGAAAAAATAATTTTGATTAACTTTACTAAAAAAAAGAGCATATATGCTTATTTTTAATGACTTATTACAACTCAGAAATAAAAAGAAAATAATAAATGTAGCAGAAAAGAAAAAACTATATAAAACCACTCAGAAATAAAAGAAGAAAAAATAGTTTTGATTAACTTTACTAAAAAATGAGCATAGATGCTTATTTTTAATGACTTATTACAACTCAGAAATAAAAAGAAAAAAATAAATGTAGCAGAAAAGAAAAAAACTATATAAAACCACTCAGAAATAAATAGAAGAAAAATAATTTTGATTTACTTCACTAAAAACAATGAGCATAGATGCTTATTTTTAATGACTTATTACAACTCAGAAATAAAAAGAAAAGAATAAACGGAGCAGAAAAGAAAAAAACTATATAAAAACCACTCAGAAATAAATAGAAGAAAAATAATTTTGATTAACTTTACTAAAAAATGAGCATAGATGCTTATTTTAATGACTTATTACTACTCGAAATAAATAGAAAAAAATAAATATAGCAGAAAAGAAAAAAACTATTTAAAAAACTACTCAGAAATTAATAGAAGAAAAAATAGTTGTGATTAACTTTAGTAAAAGGAAAAAAACTATATAAAAAACTACTCAGAAATGAGCATAGATGCGCTTATAGAGAAAATTCGACCTAAATTCATAATAAATTTCTACTAAATTCTGAGAAATTCAGTATGAATTTAGGTTAAATTTCCTGTATAAGGGCATCTATTTTCATTTTGAGAGGAGCTCAATAAGGCAGAGAGGGGGAGGCTTATAAACTGGTCTGAGCCCCCTTCGGTTGGCGAGGTGGGACTAAACTCTGGCCGCAACGAGGACCAGCCCTTTAGTCCCGGTTGGAGGCACAAACCGGGACTAAAGGGCGGCCTTTGGTCCCGGTTCTAGCCACCAACCGGGACCAATGGTGTTGGGCCAGGAGCGAGGACCATTGGTCCCGGTTCGTCCCACCAACCGGGACCAATAGGTCCAGAAAAACCGGGACCAATGGCCCACGTGGCCCGGCCGGCCCCCGGGGCTCACGAACCGGGTCCGATGCCCCCATTGGTCCCGGTTCTGGATTGAACCGGGACTGATGGGCTGGGCCGGCCTGGACCATTGGCCCGTTTTCTACTAGTGGCATACTGGCGCAAAGGTGTCGGCTGGCCAACGAAACGTCAGCGTCGTTGCACGTTCCGCCCCCCTTCTTACGAGGGACGGTGTCGTTTCCCCCTTTGCTCGCTACGATTGGCTCGAGTCGTTCTTGCTTTACTGTTTTTTTTCAAGAAAAACTTTCGATCTATTCATCAACTGTCAAGGTATTACAATGAACATCAGAAGTACAAAATACATTCAGATCCATAGACCACCGAGGGATGACTACAAGCGCTAGAGCGAGGTGAATGCGCCTCGCCGTCATTGCCCCTCCCTCATTAGAGCCGTGCAAACTTTTTAGTAGTGGACAGTCGGAAACTAATCATGCTAAGGCCCCATATATAGAACCAGCGCACCAGAGCAGCAACCGCCACTGATAAAGAGAAGGGTAGATCAGAAGGATCCAACCTATAAACACACACACACACACACACACACACACACACACACACACACACACACACACACACACACACACACACACTAATGAACGAACACCAGGTCCACGTGGATCCATCGAAGACAAACGCCAACGAAATCCCATAGATTCGCCAGGGACAATCCACCACGCGCCCTCCGATGATGCTAGAAACACCATCAAAATGGGGGCTAGACAAGGAGGACCTTATTCCATCTACAGACAGACGCCACTACCTCGCATCTCTGAACAGGACGCAAACCATAACAAAACTGAAAAAACATTAAAAAGCGGAGCCCTGCCGCTGGCAAGGGCCGGGATCCACCGAGCATGCAAGGTTCTTAAACCACACGAGACGAGGTAGACCGGCGGCAGCGCCGATGGGGGGCAGGAGAAACCCTAGCACACTCGATGCAGGGTACGAGCGGCCGCCGTGCGTTGTGCCTTACAGATCGCTCCTGCTTGCTTGCTTTACTATTGGCTTAGAAAAAACTGGCTACCGGCTTTTTTGTGTTCAAATGTTCGGGAATTTAAAGAATATTTACAAAAATGTTCATGAAAATAAAAATGGTTCGGGCATTGGAAGTTTATTTACCAATTTGAAGAATTTTTGCAGATTTCAAAAAGTATTAACAAATTTAAAAGCTTTTTGGAATTTTAATCGTTTACTTTGAAAAACTGTTCAATAATTCATAGAAACACTAATATATTTTAAAATTATTTGATAAATCATTGTTTAAGAATTTCCAAAATTCTTCAGGATTTATTTGTCAATTTAGAAATTGTTCAAGAGTTTGAAAAAATGTTCACTATTTCTCTAAAAATGTGAAAAAGAAAGAACGAGTAAAAACCCGCAAACACGCAGAAAGAGCCAAAACAAAGAAGGAAAAATAAAATAAACTGAATAGAGAAAATGAAAATACTTATAAAAAGGACAACAATGTCAGTGCATTAAAGAGTATATATATGAGATGGCATTGTTCAACACCAGATTCCTTGTATAAGTGAGGCTACAATATGTGATCCCACTCGCACAACGTCCCTCGCACTCACATCACACACAACACAACCACGTTAAAGCACTCACGTCTCAGGAGTAGAATCTTTCTCAGAACAATGGGTGGACTCATTTTAGGATGATCCATTTTTCTCATTTAAAGTGTGGAGGATTTCGGTGTGGCAGTGCAACGTGATGATGTGTGACGACAATGTCAACTAAATGCATTCGGACTGGGAGGGACTGGGAAAATCTTTGTCACAAAAGTGTCCATGGCATCGGCTGGCTCTCTACCATCCGCATGAGAAAACTAGTAAAATTCTGACCGCTGGAGAGCTGATGTACACAGTGTCACAATGCCTGCCTCTGCAAGCAATCATGGTCGGCGTGTTGTGACGTATACACAGGGTGGCGAGTGTGGACCAGCCTAGGATTCATCCACTAGTACTTTGGTGATAAGAAAAAAGCCCAGCCAGGCGAAGTTCCCAAGCAAACGGAAGAAGTCATAGATTGATTCTTCATTCTCCCAAGCTACCTGTGTATATCTGTCGGCGAAGTATCAGGTGAAAATAGGTACTCAATGAAAATCTGAAAATTCTCACGTGGTTCATCAGATCTATAACGAACGACACTGATCAAAGGTGGGATTTCTAATCTCTACTACTATTAAACAAGCAAACATATTCATCACTACGTGCACCCAGCCTAGGCTACACATAATAACCCGGAGAAATTACAGCCACCCGATTAGATGACCTAATTAGATCTAACCGTTAAGAGTACACCAACCCACGTCCGAAGTACGTTTAGCCTTTTTTTCCGGCGGACGAAAACTCTGTTGTTCGCAGGCCTAGGTTACACATAATAGTACGGATCCCACGCACAAGGAAACAACACGTCCGTCTAATTCGCATGGAATCGCTCAACATAAGGAAAGAAAGGCCCTGAATTAGTGGGAATCGAATCAATTTTCCCCCGCCGCCATTCAGCGTTGCCCTCCAGGCGTCCAGCTTGACGTGCGCGATGTTGCCCGGCGCAGACGCCGAGGCACCCGACGACAGCCGCGACGACGAGCTCTTCGCCAACACAGGTGCAGCCGCCGAGGCACCCGTCCACGACCGCGACGACGAGCTCTTCGCCAACGCAGGTGCAGCCGCCGAGGCACCCGGCCACAGCCGCGACGACGAGCTCTTCGCCAACACAGGTGCAGCCGCAGTGGCGCCCGTCCATGGCCGCGATGAGGAGCTCTTCGCCAGAACAGGTGCAAGCGTTGGAGTCACCTGACGACGGCCAGGACGACGAGCTCTTCGCCAACACAGGTGCAGCCGCTTCTCTTGCGCGCAATATAAAACTGATCTGAAGCTCATAAGGCCTTTACACGCTGCTGCCGCCGCTAAGACTATCTTGCGGTATCACCACACTTCTCACACGACAACGTAAGTGCCAACGAACTGCTCTGCATATGCATGCTCATTTGCCAGATTGTTCACAATGTGATCCATCGATTGCTTTGCTTGATCCTGTTGCCTTTCTGCGTATTATAATAACAAAAACATGTTGGCATTCAAGAATTCACATGGAAAATGTATGAAGTGTAACAGGGTGACTCTTATGGCATGAGCATATGCTAACATGGTCCCTATTGTGCGTACCTGACCTAAACCTGAAGTCATGCCCTGAAGCCTTGGCATATGAGCATTGTACTGACCTCACCTAAAATCCTCACTAAGCTGTATATGGATCATCCAATGCTCGGTTACAAGTAATATGAACACAAATAAAGTCACACTCAGAAAGAGACCTAGATGAATTTTACAAACTACCACATCCTGTTGCATTATTCCAAGTATATTAATGCAAAGTGAATTCAATTGGTTGCACAGTCACCACAACAGAGCTTTCATGGTAGACAGAGCTTTGATGCAAAATGAATTCCATTGATTGAACATAAAACTCTACTATGTCTATATTCTGGTAATACTATTCCTTCAGATACAGTTGTATGATAACATTCTTGACATTCACAGGATATAAGCAACACCCAATCCTTGGGTGATGATCAGTACCCAAGCACTCGATTTCAGTTTTGTTGCTCAAGTGCTAAATTGTGTCATTGATTGCAGATCCTAAAGAAGTAAAAAGGCAGAGGGATAGAGAGCGGTATGCACAAAATAGGGATGAGATTAATAAGAGATGACATGAGATTAGGGAAGGGAAGAAGGGGCCTAAGCACGGCAGAAGTCGTACACTTGAGTGGCAAAGGAAAGCGAGACCGTACTTCTTTTGCCAGGCCTGTTCTTACATAAGGTACCCGCAGAAGATCAAGTTGGTGAGCCATGTAATGGGAAAAAAAATTGCCGCTGCCGAGATCAATGGCCTAACTAACGAAGCAGACACACAGCTGACTGTATCACAAGGTAATTAGGATCAACTTCATGATATATGGCCCTTTTGCTATTACAGACCTTCTTCGCTTTGCTATTCAGAGCTGAATGTATTTCACGATGGTTTTTAATATTCAAACATTCACTTCATTCGTGTTCCTGGTTTTGTACCCAGAACAGTATACTAATATTTATTGTACCCACAAACGTATTCACCCCAATATTGTGTCAAATAAGAATCATTCAGTGATCAGCAACTAAGAAAGTATACTCCCACTTATCACAAAAAAGTGTGTTGCCTTTGTGATTCAGCCAAAGAAGTAGCACTAATTCTATCTCCACTACTGGTATACATTTTTGTCGCTACAACTGTAATCTAATGTCTACGCACAAAGTGTATACATAAAAGAGGAATCGGAGAAGATTATCTCCATGAAAACATTTCATTGGATATGGGACAGGATTCAATGCTTGTGCTTGTCCAGATTATTTGAGTAATGATGTATGCAATTTGTGCTTGTCCAGTTCTGTTCATGTGCATATTTCATATCTCAGTTGGAACTTTGTACATATCAATTGATCTATCACTTCAGACACATGTTCTTTTCAGAATTGCATCTAGATGTGCATATCAATTGTTTAATTGGAAATCCCAAAAGGTTGACTAAACAGTTAAACAAAGAAATAGATACCGAGAGATTTGCATCCAGTTGTGATGTACAAAAATAGATGTTATAGCCATCTGATACAAACCTCAAATATCCTCACAAAAGCCTGTGTTTCCACATCCAGTATAGACACAAGATTCTCTGAAGTTGCTGCAAGAAATCCACCAAAACGTGGCTGAAATCTCAGCTGGCTTGAACCTCCCTAGACAGGCATTGCAAGTAAATATAAATCAACAAACTGATGATATGTAAGTGATCTCATTTAAAACCATATGCTGCTTGTGATGGTGACATCTCATTATTTCTAAAAAATATGTGTGGTATCCGCAACAACAAAGCAAAGCTACTACGATCGACAGAATGTTCAGTAAGCTAAGTTACTGCAGATCGACAGAATGTTCAGTAAGCTAAGCTACTGCAGATCGACATAATGTTTAGTAAAAAATTGAAATTTGTAATTAGTAGAACCAGATCACTGTAACCAACTATAAGTACACCCTCATATCCAGCTGTGGAGGGGGACGCATGCGCTTACCAGCTGCAGCTGTGCTTGCAGCGCGAGTTCTGCGGCGGGCGAAGGCCACGATGAGAGCGACGCCATGGTGATCCCCACCGCCAGCCCGCCCACTTCCCGCTTCGCCTGCTCTCTCTCCTCCCTACTAGCGCCCACTTCTTTGACTGCTGCCCCTCCGCCGCACGACGCGCATATGGGGGCAGCCACGGACGAAAGCGAAGCGCCCAAACCGCTCCATCTGGTGAGCGGACGGGGCCCGGTCTGTGCTCGGGCAGCGCCGGCGCGGGATGGCCGCCGCCGCGGACCCGTTGGGGATGAATCCCGCGCCTCCGCGACCGGCTCAGACGGTGCCTTGCGCTGGGTCGGCTGCGAGCATGCGGAGCTCGGGCGCCTCCTGGAGCACGGAGGCGAATGGATTCAACGAGAAGGGCCGTGCGAACCTCGCGTCGGCGGCCTGACGAGGTGGGGGAAGGGGGAGTTGGCGACCAGAAGAATGGGGAACGGCGGCCAGAGTATCTCACGGGGGTGAGTTCAGTGATGGGCTTAACCGAGAGTGAGTGACTGTGTAGCGCACCGACACCGTTGTAGTGCTACTCATCAGGGGAGTATTTGTTTATCGGCCGTGTTCAATTCAGCTGTGTAGGTATCTTAAATCTTAATGGAGTCTCCTGATGCACATTAGTGTCGAATTACCTGAGCCCAGGCGGACCCCCGCAGTAATAGGTGAAAAATAGCCGATCCAGACGGCGCCTCAAACGGAGCTCAAACGCCCTGACTGACCTGCACCCTCATATCCAGTTTAAATATATGGCGGATATGAGGCGCGACCAGGTGCTTACACAATGTCGTACTGATGGTCGGGTCCCACATGAAATCGCCCAGAAACCCAACAGTCTGAAGGGCGTCTCCTCCGATGGGGGTGCGAACGTCGCGTGGCGCCGCTCCGGCTCGCTGCCCGAGGCCAAAGTCAGGCTATTTAAGTCGGCGAGCATCCCTAAACCTAGCCACAACTTCCTCCTCTCTCGCGCGCCGTCAGCCCGTACACATTTCTCTCCGTCTCCACTTTCCTCTTCCCTCGCCGTCCGATATGGCCCGGCAGTAGAAGACCACATACGCTATGCTAAAACCGGAGCGCTACTTCCAGATCGAGGAGGAGATCCAGACGCGGTGCGTAGCCTGGATCGCAACAAAGAATTTCCAGTCATTTGTATGACTTACAATTGGGAATTATATGCTCTTTGCATGAGATTTCAACTTCTCAAAAAAATAGGTTCGCGTTATTATAGAATTATTTTTTCATAGTAAAACATATTTTAGTCGAGACGTGTGTTGCACGTGCATGCTTACTAGTGATCCACTTAAACACAATTAGCAGAAAACTCCCTGGCTTGTTCACCATCAAGGTGGAAAAATCCTTCGTGAGTGTCCCTATGATAGGTTTACGTTTCAATCTTACACGCCGCCATGGAGAATCACGTTTCAGCGGCCGTGAGCCCTTGCCTTTCGACGTCAGCGACGGCTCCTCCGATGGCAGCAACAGGCCCTCCGTCCGCTGCGGCTCATCCTCCGCCGGTGGCGACTCGAGTTATGTCCTTCCCTCCGACGGCAGCGACGGGCCCTCTGTCGGCTACAGCTCATCCTTCGCCCGTGGCGACTGAAGCCATGATCTTCCCTCCGTCTGTCGTGACAGGGCCTCCATTGGCTGTTCACCCTTCGCCGGTTGTGTCTCAACCTTCAGAGTACTCAACGCTGTCGGTCGTGAAAGGGCCTCCGTTGGCTGCTCACCCTTCGCCAGTTGTGTCTCAATCTTCAGAGTACTCAACACCGCCGCTCGTGACTGCCACCCCTATTTCCCCTGACATGCCTCGGGCTCTTCCTAGCCATGCAGAGGTAAGCTGTTACGTGACCATAAACCATCGATTGATCACTAGGTAACATTCATCGTCTCGTACTCTCAAGTTATGGCGCATTAGATGGAAAAATAGACTGATGCTTGACAAGGATTTGTGCCAAAAAAAACATATCTGCATCAGCACTAGACGTACTAGAAAATTAGAGTATGAGATGATCATGCAACGGTACATATACTGTATAGAATATGCATATTTGTTGACTGTTTCTTTGTTTATACGAACTGAACATGCTAACACCCTATCATCAGATTGAGCATGAATTCGATATTGGCAAAGATCAAGGGAGTCATGATATGGAAATCCATCCTCCTCCGTTCAATCTAGACAACTTCAGTACACCAAAAAAGAGAGCTACAAGTGGCCCATTTTGTGTGAGTATCATTATCACCATAATTTCGGTCAGATTTCTCTAACAATCACTAGCTTGTATGAGTAACGAGTTTTAATTTTTTTAGGGTTCATCATGTACACCCGGCTGTGATGAGAACTTAAAGCCGGTTGTAGGTAAGACATTCGAGAGTATGGAAGCTGTCGAGAAGTTTTACAAGGCTTATGCACACAGTGTTGGATTTTCAGTTCGAATTGGGCAGAAAAGGACCGTAGGTAATGTGGTGGTCTGGAGGAGATTTCTTTGTTGCAAAGCAGGTTTCCGAACAATAAAGGAGGAGGAACAAAAGAAGGATTCGAAGGGAGAGAAGACAAGAACACATGCAAGAAAGATTACTAGATGTGGTTGTGAGGCCATGATAACTGTCAAGCATATGCAAGCTGGCAAATATTGTATATCATATTTTCAAGAAGAACACACCCATGAATTTGTCACACCTAGCAAGCAGCATTTGATCAAGTCTAACAGAGAAGTCAGCGAGATGGCCAAGACCACCATATTTACATGTCATGCAGCTAGCATTGGCACATCTGGGGCCTTCCGATTGCTTCGTGTTGGTGAGGGCGGATTCAAGTTCGTGGGGTGCACAAAGAGAGACTTGCAAAACTATCACCACGACATGCGAAGCACCTTCAAAGATACAGATGCTCAAATGTTCATTGGCAACCTTAGAAAGAGGAAGAAAATCAACCCAGGATTCTTCTTTGACTATGTTCTTGATGATAAAAACCGACTGACGCGTGTCTTTTGGGCAGATGCTTTTTGTCGGAAGAATTATGCTTTATTTGGCGAAATGGTGTCTTTTGACTCCACATATAGCACCAATCAGTATAAGATGATATTTTGTCCTTTCACAGGAATAAACCACCATATGGGATCAGTTTTCTATGGTGCCGCCTTGATTGTTGATGAGAAGATAGAGTCATATAAATGGGTGTTCGAAACATTCTTGAAAGCAATGGATGGTGTAGCACCGAGGCTTATAGTAACTGATGAAGATGCTAGTATGAAGGCTGCCCTTGATGAAGTTATGCCGAACACCGTCCATAGGTTATGCATGTGGCATATAATGAGAAAGCTTCCAGAAAAGGTTGGTCTTCCACTGAGAGAGGATGAACATTTCTACAGTTCAGTTAACTCATGTGTATGGGGATCTGAAAATCCAACTGAATTTGAGGCTAAGTGGTCTTCCATGATTTCTGAATTTGGACTTGAGGAAAACACATCGTTTGCTAGGAGATATGAAATTCGTAAGTCATGGATACCAGCCTATTTCAGAGGTGTGTTCATGGGTGAAATTCTGAGAACCACTTCAAGGTCAGAGAGCGCTAACTCATTCTTCAACCACTTTATTGGTTACAAGCATGCTTTGGTGGAGTTTTGGATTGGGATTGGTACAGCCCTAGAGGAACAGCGTCAAAATGAACTCAAGGCTGACCATGATTGCCTCAGTTCCATGCCTCCTCTAATTACATCCTGGGAGATCGAGAAGCATGCTAGCATGTACTTCACCCATGAGGTTTTCAAAGCTTTTCAGAAGGAAGTGTGTGCAGCTAGAGAACATTGCTTGATTGAAAGCATATCGCAAGAAGGTGATGTGAAAACCACGGTTGTAGGTGGTGACTGCTCTTCCAAGTCTAGAGAAGTTCAATTCAACACATCAACCATGAGCGCTCACTGCTCTTGCATGTTATTTGAGACACGTGGAATTCCATGCTGACATATTATCATGGTTTTGAGAGGTGCAAAGTTGAATGAGCTCCCTAGTCAGTTAATTTTGGACAGGTGGAAGAAAACAGTTAATAGGAGAGCCCTATGTGACAGCTATGGTAACTTACTTGAAGAAAATGAGAGTAGTTCTCTAGATTTGGCAAAGCGAAAAATGATTTCAGAGATACACCAAACATTGGATGACACAATCAGGTTGGCGGAGCACTCTCCTCAAGAATTGGAAGCGTTGAGAGATGGTCTCCTTGGAATGAAAAGAAATTTATCTCAAAAGGTTACTGCCAATAATCCTAGTAGACAAGATGAATTTGAGGCATACATTGGTTGTACTATGCCCGGTGAAGTTGAAATCCATCCACCAACCGATGTCCACACAAAGGGAAGATGCAAAAGAATTAAGGGACACTTAGACAAGGGTGGGGAAGGGAAGCAAAATAAGGATGGGGAAGGAAAGCAAAATAATAATGGAGAGGGGAAGAAAACTGCTGCCGGACCCAAAAAGCCTCGCACATGCAAGGCGTGCAAGCAAGTTGGTTTCCATGATAGTCGTACGTGCCCTAACAAGAGCAAAGAATTGTAGAGGTAGTTGTCATACAAACAGAATGATTACTATTTCAGAATTCGTTTGTCCAATACTAACAGTTGTGTTCATGTCTATGTGCAGCTTCTTTTATTTGATTCGAGGCACCCAGTTGCTTTTATTTTGGTGTACTTGAAGACGGAGTTCAAAGCTTCAGCATTATCTTCTGAGAGATCAACTTTATCTTTTGGGCTTCTAAGAGCGGCGCCTTTAAGAGCATGAGCATTATCTATTGAGAGCTTCAATGTCGTTCTTTGGGAACTCCTTTTGTTACCTGCTACTGATTTTTTTTATCTATAGAGAAACATTGCTAGTTGCTTGTTCTGGTGAACTACATTGAACAAGTTCATGTATTGCGTGATTTCTGAATTGGCATTGTGCCAATATTTTATCAAGTTGAACCGTGCAAAACTCTACAAAGATGTTAGTTTATGGGCTTCATGCCAACATTTTATCAAGCTGAAACTGCGCAAGAATTCTGAAGTTCTGTATTCACATTCTTTTGCCTCCTACACACAGATTTTTGCAACGAGTCCACCACCCAATCAATCTTAATCTCTTATGTAGCTAGACACATGTACATGGGACCAAATTACAGTCTTTACAAGAAAATTTAGAAACAAACAGAGGGACAAGCCCCAGCCAAACATTACACAACCCTTATGATCGAGCTAGCATGTTCAGGTACATTTTCTAAAATAACAGAGGTTGTGCGGACGTTTCTTCAGAGAACTGTATAGTTGAGCTACAATTTTTCAGAGAAAGTGTAGCATGGGGCAGCACGCTTCCGCATGTTTCCGCTCGAGGTCGACGCATCTAGACGCTACTGTGATGGACGCAGCTAACTTGTACACTGTGTTACAGCAAAATTTGGTTACAGCAAGCTGGAACATTCAGTTAGGCAAGCGACTACACATCACTTTGATATCTCTTGAGCTCATGACACAATCTACAACGAGATGCTTCAGATTTTCAGTTTGTCCATTGCCACCGAACAATCACCACAGGAGAGTTGCACAACTCCAACAGTAACAATATAGCAAATCTCAATGCAAAAGCTTCAGCATGTTCAGGTATATTTTCTGAAATAACAGAGGTTGTGCGGATGTTTCTTCAGAGAACTATATAGTTGAGCTACAATATTTCAGAGAAAAGCGTAGCATGGGGCAGCACGGGTCCGCATGTCGCCGGTCGAGGTCGACGCATCTGGACGCTACTGTGATGGACGCGGCTACTCTGCAGGTCACACCCGCCGGCGACTGTCATCGTGGCGCAGCATCTCGGATGCACTGGAAACACCAGGGTGCTCGGTTTCACCATTGCGGCTGGTCTGTCGCGTGCGTGTCTCCTACGCAGTCCCACTCCTCCGCTACACGGTGTGCCTCGTTGGTGAAGCTGCCGAGGCGGACGTCGCGGATATCCTTGCCTTCCGCCGGGGCGGCGTCCTCGCCTCAGGTCCTCGGGAGCCCTCCCTGCCGATGACAGCTCTGACGCAGTGCGTGCCCGCTTCGCCGCCGGTTCTGTCCGCCCCGCCTCGGGCCTCACGGCCGCAGGAAAGCTCGAAACCGCCGTGGCGTTCCCCGCGGAAGCAGCCCCATGGGACGCCCGGGGAAGAGTTAGATTGGAGTTGGGCAAGGCAATCCCCACTTGATATTGGTTAATCACCGAGAGAACAGGGGGTTTCTGCTAATTGTGTTTAAGTGGATCATTAGAGATCCAGCTTTGATCAGTGTCGTTCGTTATAGATCTGATGGACCACGTGAGAATTTTAAGATTTTCACTGAGTACCAATTTTCACCTGATACTTCGCCCCTATCTGTAAACATTCTAGCTGAGATCTAATAAAGCGTGTGTTTGCCTCAAAAAACAAAACTAGTGTATGTCTGTTACTGAAGTACTCCCTTCGTAAACTAATATAAAAGCGTTTAGACCACTAAAGTAGTGATCTAAACACTCTTATACACTACAGGAAACAGTTAATTTGCCGTCTGTGGATTACAGACGGCAAAGACCTAAATCCAGACGGCAAAGATTTGCCGACAGAAAGCAGACGGCAAACTCAGACGGCAAAGATTAGCCGGCAAAGAATACTTTGCCGTCAGCTTTTCATCGGACAGGCGGCAAAGACTTTGCCGTCAGCCAAACATCAGATTTGCCGTCAACCGAATAAATTACAGACGGCAAACAAAAGCATCTTTGCCGTCAGCCAAAGGCCATCTTTGCCGTCAACCTCATACATCACAGACGGCATACAAATATTTTTTAATCAAATAAAAAATAAACCTACAGTGCACAGGTGAGATCAGCTATCAAATACACGGTCAAGGAAACCCCACTACCAATCTTCGTATACAATACACATTATCGATTTTTTTTTGCATTCCATATGGACAAAAACCCGCAAGATATATCACACTAGATTATACACAATACACATTATACAATACGGAGTACTTCATGTCTACATCACAATACACGGCAATATTACAGATGATTATCTTCTGGATCCACCGCGACTTCGATCTGGTGGAGACGAACAAGCACTTCTCGATCTGCTCGATCTGGTGGCGCCAGCGCCGGCGTCAGCCAGTGGCGAGGGCGGAGGTGGGCTCCAGCGGGCGGACGGCGCTCGCGGACGCAGGCGAAAGTGGGCGGACGCGGGCGCGTGGATGAGGAGGGCGTCGTGCGGCGGTTCTGCCGCGGTGGCATGGGCGGGCGGGCTCCGATGGCGCGGTGGAGGCCGAGGCGGGGCGGGCCCCGATGGTACGGCGGAGGTCGAGGCGAGGCAGGCTGGTGGTGCGGCGGAGGTCGGCGGCGGCTCGGTGGCGGCGGAGGCCGAGGCGAGGCGGGCCCCGTGGTGCGGCGGAGGTCGAGGCAGAGGCAGGCTGGTGGTCGCGGCGGAGGTCGAGGCGAGGCGGGTTCGGTGGCCAGCGGAGGCCGAGGCGGAGGCAGCCCGTGGTGCTGGCGGAGGTCGAGGCAGAGGCAGGCTGGTGGTGCGGCGGAGGTCGAGGCGGAGGCGGGCTCCGGTGGCCCGGCGGAGGCCGAGGCAGAGGCGGGCTCGGCCACGCGAGGGGCGGAGGCGGGCTCTGTGGCGCCATGAGGCGGACGGCGCGCGACGGGGGACGAGGCGTAGAAGCCGGCAGGGGCGACGGGGGATGGGGCAGGTGTCGATGGCGCCGGGGGCTGAGAGGAAGCGGCCGGAGCAGGGGCCGGCGGCGCCGGGGGTTGAGAGGAAAGGGCGCCGGCTTGCTGTGGATCGAGAGCAGAGAGAAGGGAGAGAGAACGTGGTGAGGGTGGGTGCGGGAGGATAAGGGAGAGAGAGATCGTGGTGGGTGGGTGCGGGAGGATAAGGGAGAAAGAGAGAGTGGTGGGGGCGCGTGGGGCGTGGGGTGAGGCGCTGTAGGGAGCCGGGGATGAGTGGAGTGGATCACACCATGTCATCGATCCATGTGATCAATCCGCGTCTTGTGTTTCTTCTTTGCCATCTGGGAAAAAAACACAGACGGAAAAGAGCCCAGTTTGCCGTCTGCTAATAAAAATGAAGACGGCAAAGAATCTTTGCCGTCTGTGAAAACAAAAACTGACGGCAAAGATTCTTTGCCGTGTGTGATTTGTTTCGCAGATGGCAAAGTGCTCTCTTTGCCGTCTGTGTTTTTTTTCGCAGACGGCAAAGTATATTTTGCCGTCATCTTTTCTTTGCCGTCTGGTGATGACAGCAAATCTTTCTTTGCCGTCTTGCCCGACGAAAAGCTGACGGCAAAGACGTCTCCTGACGGTAAATTAGCTGTTTCCCGTAGTGATATTAGCTTATAAGAGCGTTTAGATTATTAAAATAATGATCTAAACGCGTTTATAAGAGGCAGTACCTTAAAAAATCGGTTACGGAAGTGAAAGATGGAGTCGTATGTTGTAGCACGCCTAGGTTGATCGTTCCGTTCTCCGGACCACCAAATAGCGAAACAATTCTACAAAAGTAACACAATTGAGGCATTCCAATCATGATTATCCGATACCTCCAAGTGTTGAACCCAAGTGTTAGCTAGGCAGCAACCAGTGAGCCGTGGACTGGTAGGTCCGTAGCTGGTCTGGTCACTGGTGCATCTACCAGGGTGGAGGCAGAGCGCCCAGCGGGCAGAGACTGGCGGCACACGCACAAGTCAGGCTATGGCAGTAAATGTTTATTTTAAAGAACTCTCCAGAAATCTAATTCGGCTCTTGGGGGCATATGCTTCTGCCCATGCAAAATGTTTTTTTCTCCAAATGTCAATCTTTTTTGAAAGAAGATAGATGTGATCATTGTCACACCAAAGCGTTACCTGCAAATTTTTAGGAGAAAAAGCTTAAGTATTTCGATCTGTGCAAAAAAAATGTCGAACAACAAATGTTACACTTATTTTTGTTTTTTTTTCACCGACGAATCACCGTTATCCCGTTTCGCATGAAAATTGGCAAGCATGCTTATTACACTAACAAGAACATAAAAGAAAAAGTTCAGAACTTTTAAATTTTATTTATTATTTATTTTGAATTTACTGTTGATTAGGGAGCACATGCTCCCAAGAGCCAAAACGACCCTCCCAGTACTCCCTCTTTAAAGTAATATAAGATGTTTTAGATTATTAAAGTAGTGATCCAAAACGTCTTATATTACTTTACCTATAGAGTATGATTTTTTCATCTTCTGTATACTCCCTCCGTTTTTATTTACTCAGAATATTGTATTTGTCTAAAGTCAAACTTTATATACTTTCGACAAGTTAGTAGAAAAATATATTAACATATGCGCCATGAAATATATAGCATTGGATTCATCATTGCATATATTTTCACGTTGTATACATATAAAGGTTCATATTGTTTTCTACAAACTTAGTTAAACGTTATAAAGTTTGAGTTCGGTCAAATCTAATATGCGGAGTGAACGAGAATGGAGGGAGTACAAAGGAGTATGAATTTCCTTTTGCTTTCAATTTTCAACCAGTTTTCCCAGTGTACTAGTCTAAAAGGTTTTTCTGTAATTGAGATTGAGCATTGTGGGTTCGTTACTTTTTATATTGTACACTTGGTTGCAAATGAAGATTTGTGATGAAATATCTTTTGTGTCAACCCGACTAGCTACTTCACTACTAGCGTGGGAAATTCTCTTTCCGTGTAACCTGCTCCCCCCCCCCCCCACCCCGCGGAAGATGGCAGATAGTTCGTTTGCAGACAGTCCAACTTATCTTCGTGCTATAGTATAATAGCTCCATGAATCAAGAACTTCAGATTTGTGTAAACACTTCTTTTCCTTAATCCAGAAAACTCAGTTTGTGTAAACACTTCGTGCTATAGTATAATAGCGTCATGGTTGCAATCTTGCAATTACCAAGTGAATATAGCAAAGACATTAAATATGATCTTTCCCTTCCTCACTCTTAGTCCACGCATGGAACTGCAAGTGCTTCAATAAACTCTTAGACCATTGTGAGGCATGGGGTTTCCTTGGTGAAACTATACCTGGAAAAAGAAACTAAAATGTGTATTATGGACATTGTTCTGTTATTTTGTTGTAACTTGAATCTTCATTATGAACTGTAGACAACGAGCCATATCATGTTACAATATGTTGTGTATATAAAGTCCGCTGGGTAACTGGCAATAGGAAATGTGTCACCAAACAAATGTACTTTGTCCAAAATAAAATAATTTGTCATAAAAACTAATTTTGTTATTTCGTTTTTGCTACCAGTAATGACTAAGTTATCTCTGGTTCAAAATGTGAAGTATTTCGCGTTGCAGGCAGCCGTGAATCATTGAGAAACAAAACTTTTATTGTCATGTGCACACGCACTGCCGCGACCTATAAAAGCCACCTCCATTCACCCATTTACCTTGCCACTTGCACCACATAGTCACACACCCCCGTTCAATTACTCGCAGTCACTAGCTAGCCAGCGAGTAGCTAGGCTCACAATCGAGGCCTCATTCTGATAAAATTTACTTTTCCTTTTTTGGCCGTGAAGGGTCTTGAACATGTGAATGCATCCGAAGTTCCGAACGGCCTATATGTAAGCTATTGGCGTGATAAAGATGTGAATGAGAGGCATCGGAAAAATTTCACATTTAAACATTTCCCATGCCGGACGGGGAGCAGCAAAAGATACAACAATCCTGGTTCAGGTCTGCTATTTAGTGCGTGCACAAATAGGGAATGTTGGCATCCAAAATTGTGAGGGTGCAGTCGGCAGTACCGAAGAGGGATATCACAGAGCAATAGCGGGACGGTGTGCCGATTGGCTGGGCTAGCTCACTGAGCTTGTGAGTTTTATTTCTCCATCTGTTTATCCTTTTTATTTAGAAAAGGAGGATGACCCCCGGCCTCTGCATCTGGGAGATGCATACGGCCACTTTACTGATTATTCTCGAGGACCGTACAAAGTGTTACAACAATGTGTCTGAATCCACAATCTTGGCAACATATGCCGCTACTCCTATCCAAAATGATTAGGGGGTGCTAGCTGGGCCACTACCCAAACCACTCACCTAAGCCTAACATCAAAAGCCGGAAGCCGAAACTCATTCGGAAGCCCCAGCCTAGCCACATACCTGGTCTGGGGCACAATCCGGTCAGACACACTCGTGTGTCGTCGCCGCCATCTTCCACAGGTCCGTCTTCAGATCATATTGAGGCTTCTACCTTGTCTGGCCACTCTGCCATCGACGTCACCATGACGCCAGACAGCTTCCTCCTCCTGCACGAGTCCATCTCCACGCATCAGACGCCGAGTCTCCACAGCACCATGCCGCCGAGATCCGCCACCATCAATGTGAAAGATGAAGCACCGCTCCATCTGTTTATCCTTATGTTTGCTAATTCCCACCAACATTGTGTAAGCAGATAGTACGGAATAGGGTAGATGGTGATACGGTACATGAGATGCGCCCGTGATTCGAGACCATGTGGGGCGTTGAAGGGGTACATGATTGAGCAGACTCGTTTGGCAGTACAATGTGTGCAAAAAGGTCCCTGGTTCATTCCATAATTGAGCGATGAAGTGCTATCTCTCTGCTCTTTTCGCTTCTTCCTCAGTTAGGATTCACACCGCGGCCCTTTAAGCCGAGTCTCCTCTCGCCACCAACCACCATGGCATTCCCCATACACTTTCCTAAAAATCTGTAATTACTTTTCTTCTCAAGTTTCTCAACAACAATAAACAGGTTCTTCTCAATGATCTCCATGTCCATTGCAACCTTCGGCAAAAGGCAACGAAGCTAGCTCCAGTTGTTAATTCGTAGCATACAACTCGGTTGCTGACAACAGGGCATACAATAGGAAAAACTCTACAGGTTGATCTCCTGATGATCTAATTAACAAGTGATCTTATCCATCATACCTTGGATGCTGTACTAAGATTTACGCATTTCGTACCTCTAGCATCATTGCCGTGAGAAGGGGCCTTGAACCATATCCTCTAGCATACCCAGGTCAAGCCAAGGGAAAAAATAGCTTCCTTCGACAAAATAGTGCAGACCTTAAAATCCACTATAAGGAAGCTATATCATGCCATAGCGAAACTACATCACACTATGGCAAATGATTGTACACTGATTTCATTTAGTGAGACATTGCTCTTAACGCTATAGCGGTGCGATAGCGCGCTATTTAAATCAGTACGTCTAGCCCTTTGAGCACTTTCGAAGCCAACCGAAATATGTTAGCATTGGTTCCATTCATCCCTCCAACAGTTGGCTCCTCAACATTGCATTTTCCACAAGCCAATGAGCATGCTACGCTGATACACCGCTTAGCTCGCACCTGAACATTATCAATCATGCTTGCTAGCTCGTTCACACTGATGAGATCTACTTGGTTGGCTCATGGCTCGAGAAATCTTCTGCCATATAAATGTTCACAAGAATCTCGAATAGCCAGTTGAGGTTCTCAATTTTCTAGTAGACTCCTTCAGTCTTGCTATTACTATCCATTGCTTTCAGTGCCTAGTCTGTGCCTGCATTTTGGCTCCGAGTCATCCTTAGTAAGATCAACCTAAGTTCAGACAAGAAATTAGTATCTGTGTAAACACTTCTTTTGCATAATCCAGAAAGTCATTTTAATACACTGAGGTCTTGCTAACAAGGCAATTGACCAAAGATTGTGTCTCCTTTTCTTGCACCATTTTTTTGTTTGTATGGGTGATAGACTGGATGAGGCGAAGTATCAGCTGGCCTTTTGAGTTGGTCTAACGTCATTGTTGCCAAAGGATGCAGCGGTACGACTCTATAGAAAAGATCATGTTCAAGCCAGATCAAATCCGAGAAAAAAGGCCCCCGCGTCATCCCCGCGAGCGACTCGGGTGGCGGCGGCGCTAGCCGCCCCCTCTCACCCTCTGCGCTCCTCTCTCCCCTCCTGCCTCCGATCGGAGCCGCCAGGGCAAAGCCCCTCATGGTAGCCAGTGGCGGGGGCCCTTCTTCCTCCACAACCATGCCCACTCAGCGTGGGAAGTAGCTGCCGGCGGGGAATGCGGCGCTCGCGCGGGACACCGTGGCTGCAGCGCGCATGGCCGGGCCGGCGGTGCAGCGATGGTTGCGTAGGTGCTCCTGCCGAGTGGCGGCGGCTCCTGCATCCACATCTGGTGCGGGGTGGCTCTCGGCGGTGGTCGGCGGGGCCCCCTCGCGCGTGCGGGCTGGCATGCGGCGGCGGGGCTGGGCGCTTTGGGTTGCGGTGTGCTGCGCACGCAGTGCTTGGATTTGAGGTGGCGGCCTCTGAGGTGGCATGCCTGCATCCCAGCGGCGGGTGGCCGACACGGGTGTTACTTGGCGCTTTACCTCGGCCGCATGGGCGGCGAGGCGACGACCGTTGTGGATCTTCCCCCCCGGGCCACCACGTGGGCTCGTGGCATCTATGCCGAAGACGGTGGCCTCCACTCTCACTCCTCGGACCGCTTCACTGACTAGTGGTTTCAATCTGGCGGCTAGTTGGGTCGTTGGCATTGGGGGCTCGGATTAGGGGAACCCTTGGTTGGCGGGCAGTGGTCACAATGTCGGGGATGCTCCAGGCATCGTTTTCCTTCCTATTGACGACATCGAGGTCCAACCCTTGTCCCCCTCCCTCCGCGTCCCAAGTGAAAGCTCTAAATCAATTGGATTGGGCGGCAGCGGTGAATCGACGTCGTTTTTCTTCCTGAAGACGCCGCATTTCGAACTTTGGAGTGGTGGCGGGGCTTTGGTGTGGGTGGTCGGCTGCTGGTGTATCTTAGGTTCTTGTCCCATTAAGTAGGTCGCGGTGCGCATGTTGGTCTTTGCCGGAGGCGGTGACGATGTAGGAGTTTTGCTTTGCGAGATGAGGTGATCGTGCTTGCAGTTCACTCCCAGGCATCGAGTTGGCCTTGTTCATTGTTGATCAGGGGTGAGCAATTCTACCTGCCGAGGTGCGGCTTTGATCCAGGGCGAGAGGCCAGGGGGTCTTCTTCGGAGGGAGAGACGAACAAGGGAGCAACTTCGGGTGGCCCCTTGGGAGATGACGGAGCGAGGTATTCCTTCGGCTGCGGGCAGCTCTCCTGACTTAGTCTCTTCCATGGATTGACCTCGTGTTCGCCGAGGGATCCAATGCTCAAGTGTTCTTGGTGCTTTTGGAGCATGTTAGCTGCTAGTTAGCACCTTGTATCTTTTTTCATTTCGTTTTTGTTTCTTTTTCTTTTTCTTGTTAGTTCGGTTGGATGATTCGGAAGTTGCTTTATATATAAAGTGGCGCGAATGCCTTTTTCGGTAATGTCATGGTTGCAAGCTTGTGGTTACTAAGTGCATATAGAAAAGAGATTAAATAGTATTGTTCCCTTCCTCACTCTCATTCCATACATGGAACTGCGTGTGCTTCACGACTCCCAAAAAACAGATTCCTTTGTCGAACATAATAGAGGAGGTCACATCAAATTTAAAACGTAACAACACTTGTAAGACCGTTGTGAGACGTGGCGTTTCTTTAGTTATACCAGGAAAAAGAAACTAAAAATGTGTATTATTAACAACGTTAACGTTCTATTATTTTGTTGGAACTTGAACCTTTTTGATGGGGTGGCACTGTTGCTAGCCTACTCTGTAATGTGTATCACCCTTTTGAACTGAAGACAATGAGCCATATCATGTTATAATATGTTGTATATATAAAGTCTGATGAGTAACTGACAATAGGAAATATAGTGACCAAACAAATGTACCTTGTCCAAAATACTAAATTTGTCATAAGAACGAATTATGTTATTTCGTTTTTGCTACCAGTATAAGGACTATGTTATCCCTGGTTCAAAACGTGAAGTATTTCGCGTTGCGGGCAGCCGCTAATTACTGACAGACAAAACTTTTCTTGTCATGTGCACACGCACTGCTCGCGACCTATAAAAGCCACCCCCATTCACCACATTTACCTCGACACTTGCACCACATAGTCACACGCTCACGTTCAATTACTCAGTCACTAGCTAGCCAGCGAGTAGCCTCACAGACGAGGCCTCATATTGATACAGTTTATTATTCTTTCCTGGCGATGAACGCTCACGCAGATGACAATGCATCATAATGGCCTATATATACAAGCTATTGGCGAGATAAAGATATGAATGTGCGGCATCGGAAAATTTTCGGATGCAGACATTTCCCATGCCGGACGGGGAGCAGCAAAAGATATAGCAATCCTGGTCCAGGTCTTCTATTTAGTGCCTGCACAAAGAGGGAATGTTGTCATCCAAACTTGTGAAAGAGCAGAAGTCAGTACCGGCGCGGGACATCAGCCAGCAACGATGATGTGCAAATTGGCTGGCCTCTATCACTTTGCTTGTGAACTTAATTTCTCCATCTCTTTATCCAACATTCTGTAAGCAGGTAGGACGAAATAAGTGCCCTGCTTTTCATAGTGTCATGCTTGTAAGAGCATCTTCACTCGTTCGGTCCCCCGGCGCATAGGCCGGCGCCTTTTTGGGCGTCCACCCGGCGATTTTTAGACCCCGAGGGCGACCAAGGCACCAGGTAGGCCCCCAGGTGCCGCCCCCCAAGGCCCCAGACAGGCACCCCATATTCAAACTTAATCGTTCCCGCTCCAAAAAAAGGTCATAATCCGGCGATCATCGCAATAGTTCGGCGATTCAGTGCTACAGTTCGGCGATCAAATGAAAGGATAGGCAGTAGTTCGGCGCACACAAAAAGGAAGGCCGCGAAAGGAATGCATCAAACGTCGAGGTCGACCCCGGAGTCGTCGTCGGCGTGCGCGGGTTGGGAGGAGTCAGCGCGGCTTATGGACTAGTCGGTGCGGCTTCTGTGTTGCTGGGCGTCGTGGAGACATCGTCAGTCGGGTTGGGCGGCGGCGTTGGCGTCGGCGTTGGAGTCGCTGGTATCTGGTTCAGGATTAGGCCACGCTCCGCAAGGAACCACACCTTGAGATTCTCGTCGCCGCTCTGGAGCATGTCAGCACCGCCAATCAAGAAAGTCAGGTCATTGTTCCTCTTCTTGGCATCTTCAGCTTTGAGCTTCGCGGCGACGTTGGTCCGAAGCAAGTCGAGTTTGACTGCGCTGTTCGTCATCAAAGCAGCCCACCTCGCCTCAGTTTTCTCTTCTCGCTGGGCGGCCTAGGTCTTGGCGTCGGCGTCAGCGAGGCAGTGCGCGATGTTCTGGTTCGTGCCGGTGATCGGGTCGAGGCAGACGACCTTTCACGCTTCGGCGAGGCACTCATCTTCCTTGGTCGCCCACTTGATGCGCGGCTCGCCGGTCTTGGCTGCCCCTTTCTTCTTCTTCTTCTTCTTCTTCTTCTTCTTCTTCTTCTTCTTCTTCTTCTTCTTGCCTTTCCTCGTCGGCGACGGCTCCTTGTCTTCCTCCTCCTCCTCCTCCTCCTCGCCGTAGTCGAGATCGCCGTCCATGTCGCCGAGATCAAATCGAGCCGTCTTGGGTAGTGAACCCGGGGGATGCGGCGGCGACAGCCGAGCCGGCTGCGATGATGTCTTCCATCGGCCTCCGTAGCGTCGGCGTCTCCAAGATGCGACGAGGAGGAGGCTTGCGAGTAGATGCCGCGGCAGAGAGGTGGCGTCAGGGAAGCTGCGTAGTCCGGCGGCGAGTACGTGTATGGAGGGTACTGCACGCCGGCAAATGCGGGCGAGGGCGTGCGCTGGACCGGGCGCCCATGGGGAAAGGTGATTTTGGGGTTGAAACCGTCGTGGATGTCGCCATCGGCATAGCCCGGAGACGGTGTGCTCCATGGGTGCGGCGACGACGAGAAGCCGGCCAGAGATCCAACGCTTTGCTGACTACAGGCCGCGTGCGGGCCGTGGCAGCCGGGTGGATTCATCATCCCTGCGCGAGCCGCCTCGGCTTGTTCGGCAGCCGCGCGCTCCGCCTGCTCCGCTGCCGCCGCGGCCGCGTCCGCCTCCCTCCCCCTGGCCTTTTTGGCCCTGTTGCGCCTATCGGCGGTGACGGCCTCCAGGCGCTGCACTTCTGCCTTTCAGTCGGTGTTGGTCTTGCCCGAGGGCTTGGACGGCGGCGCCCTCTGCTTCCTCTGCTTCGGTTGGGCGACGGTGGTGGCTGTGGGACGTACTTCTTCGGCGGCATGGTGGCCAGCTTGGAAGGGAGGAGGCGGAGTTTGGCAGGAGGAATGGAGAATGAGAGGGAAGCCGAGGAGGGGAAGCGGGAGGAAACGACGGGAAAAGGGTCTCCTCTCATCGAGAGAGCGGCCCCACGCCCCTTTCTTCGCCGGCGCCCAGGCGACACCCGGGCGCTTGGTTGGGCGGATCACCGGCTCTGGATTTGGCCCAAACGGCGCTAAATGAGGTCTGAGGGGGGACGACTGGGCGATTTTGCCACCGCGCGGGGTGGGGTGGAGGGTGGAGGGCGGCTGTTGGGGGCGCGGCTGGAGATGCTCTAAGTCTGACTACCACCATCTAGAGGTCATAGGATGATAGGAATCATCAGAATCGTTCCCTTATCCATCTGATAGAAATGCTCATCAAAAGCATATCCATCACAACTACCCTACATGAACACCTAACTGCATGCATACAAAAAATTCAAATATGCGGATACATGGTGATGGGATTAGTGCTAACAATCACCTCCCTAATCTTGTCATGCTAACTCGCCAAATTTTCAATGTGGAACACCCGCAATAACTTGCCATGGATGACAACGTTGCAGCGCCGATCACCGCGCACCAACTTGTGGTGCACGACGCCATCGCATCTCCGATCACCAAAACAACTTTCGGCACGCAGTGGCCATCTCTTGACGTGAATGACACCATCGTGGAGCCGATCGGCACGTCGTGTCCTTCTCCTAACGGCCTCGTGACCACAAGCAGCCGCTAGCAGCATTGCTCCGCCATCAGGCTCGGCCTCGCGCCATCACACTCTGACCTCACAGAGTCGGCCGCAGAGCTGTCATGTGTCTGCTGTGGTCTGTGGACCGAAAGTGCAACGATCTGATTCATGGTCTCGCGGCAGCAGACAAATTCCAAGGAAATCAAGTGTTACTTGCCTTGGCCTCCGAATGTAATACTAACACTAATTAAGGCCCCGACTGGGAGGCATGTAAAATCATACGACTGTAAATAAAGTACGAGTGTATTTTACCGTTCGACGAGGCGATGTTCACTGTGCTGTATCTGTATGGCAAGGAGAGGGAGGCCCGCGTACCAATGCATCCAGCGGCCAGAAGACGCTGTATGACCTCAGCTACGCCGCCACGCAGCTGAACAAGGCCGTCTGTCAGGTTGCCCTCGCGTTCTCTCTCTCGCCGGGGCTCTCTCTCTGGCTCCAACCAAGGAAGAAGAAAGGAGGAAGGCCAGGTAGACACAGGGAGATTCCCGGCGCACGAACGCCCGCCACGCATACGGCAATTTTTCTCAAGCACTAACTCGATTGGTTAAGAGCATCTCCAGCAACCGCACAAAATGAGCGTCGCGCCACAAATTTGGCCTTTTTAGCGTGCGCGCAAGCGGTAGAGTGGCTCCAGCGGACGCGCAATAAGCGCGCGGCATATAGAGTTGGGCGCGCGGTCCGAATCGCCATCGCACGCTATTTGGTGCGCTCGCTTCCGCGCACGGCACACTCGAGCGCTCGCGCCGCCCTCTCTCCGCCGCGCCACCCTTGCCCCGCACACGCCGCCGCCAGCGAACTGGCTCGATGGACCCCTGCGCCGCCACCCCCCTCACCCCTTCCTGCAGCCGCGACCACTCCGCCGCCGCCGCCGCCCGTTGTACCACGTGCCCCCCCCCCTCTCGAAGCTCCCAAATGCGGCGCGACCGAAGAAGGGCAAGGTTTCCGCAAAGAAGAAGAAGGCGGCGGACGGCTCCGGCTCCTCCAAGCAGTCGAGGAAGAAGCTTGCTGGGCGTGCGACGGGCGCGGCGGCTACCGAAGCGCCGGCGAGCTCACTCATTGAGCCGGCGGCCAACGCGCACAATGTGTTTGTGGTAATGCCCAAAAGTTATAAAATTTCGCCAACTTTTTTGTTGTTGTTATTTTTTGAATCCATACGATATCTTATTTGCATTATTCTACATACTTTGTAGTGTCAACGATGATGCATACATGTCAACTATGGGAGTTGGCTCCAACAATTCGCATTGGTCTCAAACCAATGACATGCATTTTGAAGACCATGAGTTCGAGGTGGACGAGGATGGTGAGGGCATTGTCGACGCACTGTAGGGAAGAGGAGGCAACTGCACCAATGACGAAGACGTCGTCCTATGCAAAACTTAGTTGGACGTGTCGAGGGATCCATCCATTGGAGGTGATCAAAGTAGAGATGCTTATTGGCTCCGGATGAAAAACCACTTTGATCTACGCAACATGAGTGGAATTGACCGCTCCGATCGATCTCTTCGCTCCCGGTGGTCGACAATCAACAAGGATTGTCAACAATGGGCGGCCGCACAAAAGGCGGTTGACAAGTTGAACCCAAGTGGCACCAATGATGAAGATAGGGTAAGTGCTTCATCATTCATGTTCATCATGCTTGTTGTTGGTGTTCCTTGTGCTAACTTGTTTTGTTTTCATTTAGTTAAATATTGCACAAAATTTGTTCAAAGTAAAGGAGAAGCCGACCAAGAAGGGGAAGATCAAGAAAGGAAGGCCATTTACCTTGCCTCGTTGCTATGAAGTATTGAAGCATGATGAGAAATGGAAGAAGCATGAAGATATTGATGATTTGGATTTGAGCAAAAAAGGAAGCGAACAATTAATTTGGAAGATGATGATGAGGAGGCTGCATCAAGTGGTGATGGCAAGAGAAGCCCCACACCAAACTCAGTTTCATACTCGAAGCCAAAACAACCGGATGGCACCAAGAAAGATGCAAAAGAAAAGAAGAAGAGAAAAGGAGATGATGAGCTAAAAAATGCTATGAAAGCAATTGTCAATGCAAGAAAAGAAGCCAATGAGGTGAGGAAGATGGCAAGGAACCAAGATGCCGCAGCCGAGGAGAGGAGGTTGGCGGCCGAGGAGAGGGCGGTGGTGGCCGAGGAGAGGAAAGTGGCATTGAAGGAGAGGAAGGTGTGCATGGAGGAGCGATCTAAATTGTTGGAATGGGAGAATCACTTGTTCTTCTTGGACACATCTATGTTCAATGATGCGCAAAAGGAGTATGTCAATCTTGCTTGTGAAGAAGTTTTGATCAAAAAAAGAGCCATGATTCGCGCAATGGGTGGCAGTGGTCTTGGCGGCATGGGTGGCGGTAGCCTTGGCGGCATGGGAGGCATGGGTGGCATGGGTGCCATGAGTGGCTTTGGAGCTAGCATGGGCGGCATGGGTTCCATAGGTGGCTTTTGGAGCTACCATAGAGATCGTGGGAGGCATGGGTGGCTTCGGAGCACCTCCGGGCGGCATAGCCGGCATGGTTGTCATGAGATTTGTGTCTCTCATTGGAGGCATGGCTGCACCTCCGAGCGCCGGTGTGCCACCTTCACATGAAGATGCCGTTGAAGGTCTTGTCAACACCTTCCGAGCTCCACGTGATGAGGATGCGGCGCGCAACAATCAAGAGGAGGAGGAAGAATCATCTTTGGAGGAGTCGGATGAATCAGAGGAAGATGAGGACGAAGACGAGGACGAGGCTTGATTATTGTGCCTTTCGTTTGTGTCATAAACTTAGTTTGCATTTTGAACTCGGTTGAATGATGTTGTGAGCATGAACTTTTGGTCATCAACTTGTTTGTGATTTAAATTATATGCCATGTCTTTGTTTTGTGATGTCTGAAATTTATTCTGTGTCCAAAATGCAACAAATGTGTGACATGCGCCGGCTGCTCGCGCGCGCTGCATTTTAGCGCGCTGCTGGAGCTGCGTGTGCGCTGTATTTTAGCGCGCCTGCTGGAGCCAGCGATGTGCACCGCGCCAAACATGACGATAGGCGAGCCGCAAACCAGTTTTTAATGCGCCGCGCATTGCGCGGCTGTTGGAGATGCTCTGACGATTACACAGGGACGAGTGGGTCTTCTACGCGCGCACATAGAACGGGCACGCCGCACTCAAGCCGCGACTCACTCACACACTCGCCACGCTCCGCACTGCCAGGCCAGCTCACCCGTCACGCTCCGATGCGAACGACGTGGCCGTTTCCAGTGCAAGAGACGCGGCACCTCCCGAGATATTTCGCTAAAAGGCACACACACTCACGCACGCACACACGCATGCACCCGCCACGGGTACATCGGTCAGACACTAGTCGGACAATGCCTGTATACTACCTAGTCGGACTAAGCCCAGACAGTGCCCCACGCCCACCGCAGACCAGACCAACATGGACCAGGCCAGGCGTGCCGACGCCGGTCACCACCGTAGGGCATAGCTTATTTGCACCAACCATCACCCCCTAACACATGACGTCGCCACACAACCTGCTGACAGGAGCCCTGGCTCTTCGTCGCCGCCTCGTCGCCATGTACGCCTCTGGCACGAGCTACCCCTCGCTGCCGCCGCAGCAGCCTGCTGTCTCGTGTGCCGCCGCGCTGAGTCTCCATGCCACGTGCCACTACGCCTCCACGGTCGTCGCGCCGAGCCTCCGTGCCACGTGCCACTACGCCTCCACGGTCGCCGCGCCGAGCCACCGCGGCCTCTGCATCACCACCCAGGTCCTCCGCGGCCTCCTTGCATCCGCGACCACCGTGCTCGTCACGTGCACGACATCACAACGCACCGTTGCTGACTCGCCACACGTCGTCGTCGCCACGTGCTCGCCGTGTGTTGTAGCCGAGGCCTCCATGTACGCCGTGCTCGCCTTACATTCGGACTTGAACTTATGGCCTTACATTCTGATCCTACATTAAGCTTCATGTACTAACTAACACCACCAAAAATCTGAACTAATGTTAATGACTGGACAATGCACATACACGCTTCAACACGAAAGACCAAGGTTTTGGTTACCGAATGATGCAATTTTACCGAGGGGGACAGGTAAACGTGGTTACTGCGGTTACCGAGAAATACCGAGAATATTTTGAATAAATTTTATAGTTGAATTTTGAATTCAAATAAATGAATGAACAAACATTCAAACCAGAGACCTCTTAAAACAGGAACTAGGTTGCTACCAACACCTGAGAACCAACTCTCATGGCATTAGTTAGACCCTACCTACTTTACTATAAGTCGAGCGTTTAAATTCAAAAAATTCAAAAAATTGGTATTTTTTGCTCGGTACGCGAATTTACCGAGGGGCACAGAAATACGTGGTAACCATGGGAAATCTCAAAATTTCGACCGGTAACCAAGACCTTGCGAATGACACAATTGAAGTTAGAAAAAATAATGTATCGAAGCTTGTAGTGGATAACTTGTGTATCTACCGTTGTGTACCTCTTGTGAAAGGGTATGGGCTCGCACCACGAATCCAAGGGTGAAAAATGACTCGTAGGAAACTCGGAGGGAGGAGACCACTAATTTTTGTTATTTTCAAGGAGGCATGTGCTCAGCCTTCAGAGCCACTGATCTTTAATTTTGGGTGTTTTTTTTTAATTTTGCTTTAATTTTGTGTTTTCAATTTGGCTTTATTTTCCATTTAATTCTTTTTTGTTTGCTGGTATTTCACGACACTACAAATTGTACACGTTATGCATATATATATAAATAGATTTTGTCGTACGTAGAACCGCATATATATATAATATCATCAAATGTCTCACAGCCAACATCATTAACTATTCACACATACACATGTATATACATATACAATTTCTCCTACATGTTGCCTTGGTGCCTTCGGAGCACGATGACAAGTGGTTCATGGGGCGGTAGCGGGTAATAGTGTTCTTCTTTGGGATCTATGACCTGATCGAGCAAAAATCCGGCTATTTCCTCTTGAAGTGCTTGTATGCGGTCCGATGGTAGGAGCTTATCTCGCACCGACCTGAACTATTAAGAAGGAGATCAATATGCATGTGTGTTAGTTGTGTGACTAGATATTGATAATGGTGTGAATAGTGTTCTGACAAAAACGTACCCAGTCCTGTCTATCAGATCTGCTCCTTTCGCACGTCATCATGCGAATATTCTCGCAAACGTAGAATGCACATAGATTATTCCCCGACGCCTGCCTCAGGGCCTTTACGAGAATGGAATTGAATCAAATAATGATTAATCAAGCATGATAATTAATTAATGATATTGAAACAAGAATTAAAGAGATGGTAGCTAGCTAGTACTACTTAATTACTTACCATGGGTCGATGCCAAAACAATTTTTTTGGCCTCGTGCCTGGAGTCACCTTGATGAACTTTGCCCATGCCCTGCCCGCCGGCAAAGAAAATTAATAAAGGGGTTATTAAATAGTTCATATCAGGAACTAATAGTTAATAATGATTGAAATTACCTGTTGACTATCCCCTTCACGATGGTGTAGTCTTTATCTTCTTTAGTTAGTGAGTCCAGTAATTCAACTTTTCCTTCCTCAACTTTAATGTCTAACAAGACCCAGTGCCAACTGCATACGCACACGTTTGCATGTCTTAATTAAGCGGGCATGTGCATAAAATTAATCAACTACCGTAAACCGTATACACTTAATTATTAACATCTAGCTAGCTAGTAAGGAAAAGCGGAATTTGTAGTACAAGACAGTGTGACTAACGGGAAGTTGTAAGGAAGTAGTATATCTTCATTGGTATTGAGGCGCTTCAAGAACTCTAGCATGCTTTCATCTACAGCAGCTTGACAATGTTCAATCTCCCATATTTCCTGATTAATGGTATTTGGGTCAATGAACCCAACGCCATATCGTCCAGCTTTTTTCATTTCATACATCTTCATCCTGCATATAATTCCACGGAAAAAGAATATAGTGAGGATAATTACATGTAATGATTGATCAAAATTATCACTACATAACTAGCTTGAGACTTAAATTACAGAAAGAAATCACTTACAGACAATAGCAACTGACGATAGACTTGTCGAGTGCGTCTTGATTAAATAATTGAAATAGTTCTGGATACTTAATGGCCAGAGCTTTCTCATGGTAATAATGCTCATGCTTGACATTCACCATGAGGGACTCTCGATTGGAAATCTTGGTAATGTTCATGTACCATTGATGCAATTGATACATTCTGGTTGGGAGGTCCTTGACCTTGTTTGGATGGACCAAAGGTTTGCCCCGGACATATTGCCATGTTATTTCCGATTCTTTAAGCGTAGGCATGGGCTCGATTTTGAGGAGTTGTCCAACAGAGATATTGAGCATTTGAGCCTGCATTATATGATCCTCTGTTATTACCACATCGCCATGCTGGCGAACGCTAACGGTTTGCCCACAATAATATTTGGCACGCGTACTACTCCTCTCATGTGTTGTTGGCACAACAAGCTGGGGGATCGCTTGCGCCGCCTGTTCTCCCAACTGGGGAACGATTTTCCCGCATTTTTTGCCAGCTGCTTGTTGGCTCAAGCTTGAGCTCGCTTCCTTCTATAGTCGTGCTCGATGTGCCTTCCTGATTTGGCGCTCATAGTCCGAGTCAACAGGCTTGGGAGCTGGTTCTCTAGCCATACGAATGAAGTGGTCAATTACTTTCTCAGGCACTTTCTCCTTTGGCAGCGGTGCCGATTTCGGTCCAAAATGGGCGTCCACTTGGGCTTGCACTATGGCTGCGTTTTGCTCCTTAGTCATGTCGTAAGGCCTCTGAGGAAGAGGAGCGAGGCTTGGACCATATTTATATCGCTTGCCTTCGCCTGTACTTCCTGAACTACCTCGACTCGTACCGCTACGCACCAAAGCTGCGGGATGTCTCTTTTGCGATTGCTGAGACGGCGGAGACGGCTGACGTGGAGTTGGACCAGGAGATGTGGCCTGACGATGTGCCGGACTTGAAGCAGGAGGTGTGGCCTGGCACGGTGCCGGACTTGAAACCCAAGAAGTTGCATGACGCTTTGCTGGGCTTGAAACCGGAGGAGTCAGCTCACGCGTTCGGGGACTTGGAGGAGGTGGCAGACTTCAAGGAGGAGTCGTCTCACGCATTCGTGGACTTGGAGGAGCGGGAGTCTGTTGACTCGGTGGCGGACTTCGAGGAGGAGTCGGCAGACGACACGGTGTCGGTGGACTTCGAAAGATGATGCAATCCTTTCTCCATAGGATGATACGATGTATGGCCTCTCCCAGTGTGCGCTCGTCTTCACCTCCAGAAATCTCAAGCGTTAGCGCCGAATATGGGTCCACCACTTCATCAACCATGACACGAGCATAGCCCTCTGGAATCGGGATGCAATGGTAGGTTGCTTCGGGGGTAGCTGGAAAAGCAACGCCGTCCGCCACCTTCATGGATATGTTCTTCATTTTGGAGTGTAGCTCGCAGTTAGTGTTCTCTATGATGTCATCCACAGGGTATGTATCCAGCAGTGTGTCGCCCGGGGCAGAACCAACCCTGCTTCTCGGCATGGATGGGACGGTGCTATCCAATGCTGGACGATCATCCACTTGCTGCTGCCGCTGCTCAGACCCCCTTTCCTGGCTAAGTGAGTCGATCGGCTGTTGCTGCTGCTGGAATTTGAGTGCCAGGTCCGCGTGCCTTGCTTCTAGGCCTTGAAGGCGTTCTGCGTCCAGCTTCCTCTGCTCCTCCTCCAGCTTCCTTTTCTTCTCCTCGTCCATCTTCCTTCTTGCACGGCTCCTGTAGTCCTCGTTCCATTCTGAAAAGCCCTCATACCAGGGAATGACGCCCATGCCTCGTGTTCTTCCCGGGTGTTCAGGATTTCCCAGGGCGCGCGTAAGCTCGTCGTTCTCTCTGTTGGGCGTGAAAACCCCCCTTCGAGCTTCATCTATTGCGTCAATTATCTTTTGTTCGGCTCCTTTTAGACTTTCCTTCCGCGAAACTTCGCATGTCTTCGGGTCCAACACTCCCCCATGCGCATAGAACCAAGTTCTGCACCTGGGGGGCCAGTGCCGGTTAACCGGAGTGACTCCCGCATCCTCCATCTCTTGCTCAGACTTATCCCACTTAGGCAATCCCACCGCGTAGCCACCTGGACCCAGCCTATGGAACTGCGTATTTCTTGCGGCATTTGCCTTGTTTTTCATCGACCGTTCCTTAGATATTTCTGAATCCTTGAAGGTCACGAAATCGTCCCAGTGCTCTCTTTGCTTCTCTAGTGTTCCCGTGAATTCTGGAGTCTTCCTTTCATTAGCGAGGTAGTTGGCCCGTACAGTTTTCTTATGGGTGTTGAATGCAATTGCCATCTTCTTAAGAGCAGCGGCCTTGACTTTCTCCACATCTGCTTCAGTGAAATGATCTGGTAGGGTGAAATGTTCCATCAGAGATTTCACAAGGTCTTTTTTGGCTCTGTTGTCGACCCAAGTAACACCTGGACGTTTAGTCTTTGGCTCTTTCCATTCTTGAATGGAGATCGGGAGTTTTTCCTTCACAAGAACTCCGCATTGACGAGTCCACTTGTTTGCAATGTTCTTAGGCATGAGGGGTTCGCCACTAGGTTTGATAGATTCGATGTGGTACTTTACACCATCCTTCAACAATCTGCCCGGGCCTCGCTTTGTCTTGCTGTCTGTAGAAGCAGATTTGCTCGATCCAGAGGCACTACGGGAGACAGCTAATTTGCCGTCAGGGGACGTCTTTGCCGTCAGCTTTTCGTCGGGCAGACGGCAAAGAAAGGGTTTGCCATCATCAACAGACGGCAAAGAAAACCCAACGGCAAAATAGACTTTTCCGTCAGCAAAAAAAACAGACAGCAAAGAGCTCACTTTGCCGTCTACTAACAAAAACACAGACGGCAAATATTCTTTACCGTCTGTATTTGTTTTGGCACACGGCAAAGAATCTTTGTCGTCTGTGTTTGTTTTGGTAGACGGCAAAGTGAGCTTTTTGTCGTCTGTCTTTTTTTTCTAGACGGCAAAGAAAAAGCACACCACACGGATCGATGACTTGGCAAAATCTGAGACGCACAACCCACAACCATCGGACGCACGCCCGCACCCACCCACTAACCCACAACGCACGCGCCCCCACGATCCTACCCGCCCCCACCCACGACTGTACCTGTTACCACCCACGACTCCCATCTCCTCTCTCCTTCTCCCCCGAGCACCCTCTATCTCATACGCATCTCTCTCTCTCATTCTCGTACGCAGCCTCTCTCCCGATCTAGAGCACCCCGGTGCCGTTGACTCGACCTCCACCTGCTTCGCCCCCAGCGCCGGCGGCCCCGGCCCCGCGCCCCTGCAGGCCTCCTCGGCCCGGAGCCCCCGCATGCTGAGCATCTGCGCCCGTCGCCCCAGCGCCCCCGGCCAGCCCAACTCCGTCGCCCCAAGACGCAGCGCGCCAGGCCCCCCCCCACGCCCTGCAGCCTCCCGCCCGTCGCCCCGCATGCAGCGTCTGCGCTCCGTCGCCCCAGTGCTGCTGGCCCGCCTGCACCGTCGCCCCATGTGAGCTTCTGCAGCCTCCGCCGCCCCTCGCCCGTCCACGGTGGCCCCGCCCCCGCCTCGCTGGACCCAACCTCGTCCCCTGCCGGCCCTGCGCACGGCGCATCGTCTCTCAACGGCCTCCGCAGCCCGTGGTTGCACTGCCACGCTGCCGCCAGCCGCCACCCATCACTTGGCAGCGCCGGCAATGGCGTGGCTCTGCCATGCCACGCGGGCACCTGCTGCAATATGTTTTTTGTTTGACCCTCTCTGTAATCTCTCTGTAATGAAACCTTTTTTATTATATATACACAAAGATGATTGTAATAAGACTACTAAGCCACGGCATAAGCGAACGAATATCAGAAAAAATACCTCGCATGTGAGGATTTTGTCTAAGCGTTTGACCATCTGGCATCTGTAATTGGTCTGTTTGTACAGTTTTTTATAAATAAAAAAATACGCTTTGCCGTCTATGATCTTCCTGGCTCACGGCAAAGATGTATTTTTGGCTGACGGCAAAGACGATTTTGTTCTCCGTCTGTTATTTTTTCGGCTGATGGCAAAGACAGATTGGCTGACGGCAAAATCTTTGCCGTCTGCCCCATAAAAAGCTGACGGCAAAGTGCTCTTTGCCGACTTATCTTTGCCGTCTGACTTTGCCGTCAGCTTGCAGACGGCAAACTCTTTGCCGTCTGTTTTTTGGTCTTTGCCGTCTCTAGGGCACAGACGGCAAATTATCCGATTCCTGTAGTGAGTGCTGAAAGAAGAAAGATCGATTCATTAATATATCTTCAATAAAAAAACATGTGATGATCACCATGACGCATGCTTATATAAATATACCTCGCCGGTAGTCTTTGTTATTTGAAGATCAACATTGTCTGTGTCATCACAAACATTCTCTATGTCATAATCGTAATCATAGTTCATGACTTCATCAGCCCGGTCGTCGAGATCGAATATCTTTTCATCACCCTCTCCGGTATTGTTCAGATATTGGGAGCCGTCATCTGCTTCATTCAGATCATCTAGCCTGTGAGGGCTGCGTATGATGTCGAACAATTCCTCTTCTCTCTCTCTCTGCAGGTATCGTTCGCCATAGCTTTTACTTTACTAATACAGAAGAAATATAAAACAATTCAGTATTCAAATTACAATGCATGGATGCAATTAAACAATAAGGAAAAACTGAATCTCGAATACATCGTCTCGAATATATAATCTCGAATACATCATCGTCTTAATATATATAATCTCGAATACATCATCTCGAATATTATATATCAAATACATCACTGGCTAGGTACCTAATAAAGATCGAGTATTACAGAAGAATCTAGGGCGCCACTCGCGGTTCCTGGGGCGCGACGGTGCACACCCAAAGAGAAGGAACCATCACAAGATCATATCTCCGGTCATCTACCCAAAGAACCCGCCAAGTAGTGGAGAACCTGACGTCGTCCATAGCAGCCATGTAGCTATGGACGTGCTCATCTTCCTCCCTGACACGGCGACGCACCACCTCCGGCGGGGCCGACTGCCTCTGCACCGAATTTGGCCCACGCGAACGCCACCAAAGAAGATCAGGGTCGACGCCGGGACCCGAGGTCGGGTTCCTCACCAAGCGGCGCGCCCCTCTAGGTAGAACCTCCCAGTGCCAGCCCGGCGGAGCCCACTCCCAGACATGGGTCCCCTGAAGCAGGACGTCGTCGCG
Organism: Aegilops speltoides; assembly: GCA_021437245.1. Classification (NCBI taxonomy): domain Eukaryota; kingdom Viridiplantae; phylum Streptophyta; class Magnoliopsida; order Poales; family Poaceae; genus Aegilops; species Aegilops speltoides. Next base: position 407,568,678 of record CM038145.1, on the reverse strand, counting down.
AACGAGTCAACGGCGAGGATGCGGTCCGGGCATATCATCGAGAACAAATACTATATGCCCGCAAAAGTAACATTTTTTAAATGATTGGATTGTGATAACTAAAATTGTATATATATGCAAATTCTAACAATTTGACATTAATCTAATTTATCTATCTAAAACTAATTCTAAAATTTCCTGATTATATAACTAACATTTCCATAACAATTCTAATATTTATATAACTAAAAAACAGAAAAATTGCTAATATTTTATAAATATTTCTATAACTAAAAACAGAAAACATTTATAACATTTCTATAAAACTAACATTTCTAATATTTATATAACTAAAAAACAGAATAATTTGTAACATTTCTATAACTAAAAAACAGAATAATTTATAACAAACAAACTAATGTGTGTTTTTTGTGTGTGTGTGTGTGTGTGTGTGTGTGTGTGTGTGTGTGTGTGTGTGTGTGTGTGTGTGTGTGTGTGTGTGTGTGTGTGTGCAGTACTGTGTGTGTGTGTGTGGACATGGCGGCACGAGCTCACGGCGGCGACGGGCGGCGACGACGGGCGACGGACGGGCGGCGACGACGGGCAACAGGACGGGCGGCGGCGACGGGCGGGCGGGCGGGCGACGGACGGGCGGGTGCGGCGACGGGACGACGGCACGGGACGGGGCGGCGAAGGGCGACGTCGGCGGGCGGCGACGAGGGCGGGACGGCGGGGTCGGCGACGAGGGCGGGCGGCGACGATCAGGCGGGCGCGACCGAGGAGGAACAGAGGGAAGAAAAGAGGAAAACTGAATTTTTTCAAGTGTTGTATATATAGGATGGACCTTTAGTACCGGTTGGAGCCACCAACCGATACTAAAGGTCTGTTTTGGCCAGGCCAAGCGACGGGAAGCGCACCCCCTTTAGTACCGGGTTGTGGCTCCAACCGGTACTAAAGGGGGGGGGGTCTTTATTACCAGTTGGAGCCACCACCCGGTACTAAAGGGGGTGCGCTGGCTCCAGGCGGTGCGCAAGTTTAGTCCCACCTCGCTAACCGAGAGGCTACCGCACTGGTTTATAACCTCCAGTCCGGTAGCTCTCTCGAGCTCCTCTCCTAATCAGGCCTACTGGGACTACATGTTCTCTTCGTCCAGTGGGCCTACTGGGCCTTTGCGGGCCTGCATCCTCGCCCAACAAAAGCTTGTATTCCTAGTCGTATGCAGGCCGCTTTGGCCCAATAGGTGGGCTCTTTTATTTTCTTAATTTTATTTCGCTTTATTTATTTTTGAGTTGTTTTTTGCTGTATTTAGAGTTTCTTTGTGAATATTTTTGCTTTAGGTACAAAAAATTACAAACTTTCTATTAGTGCCGGTAGTTTTCAAATTTGAATAGTTTAAATTTTGAATTATTTGAAATTTGTGTGAATCACTAGTTTGTGAATAACTTAACATTGAAAAAAGTTTTTCAGTGATTCTTTTTTTATGTTTAATATTAGTGTGTTTTATCATTATATTCAATTTGGTAATGCTTAGGTTATTTAAAAAATGAAATGCCTTTGTAACAGATGAGTTTTAAATGAAACCACGATACTTGAAAGAGATTGTCCATTTTGTACACGAAGTGCATCCAGTTTTTGCCGTAACCCTCTCTACTTTCTTGCACATGCTAGTTGTATGATATTATGATACCATGCCAACTTTCAACCTTTTCCGAGTTCATTTGAAATGCATTTCAATTTCAGGGTCATTTAGCGAGAAAAAATCAGTAAATGCATGAAAAGAATTTGTTTGCACATAAAATTTCTTCGCGTTTCAAATGCCAAAACACATAACTACCCTAACTATTACAGACATTCCCTCCTGGATGTGAAACATAGAAGAAAGTGATGATGGTGAAGCCGATCACATCCCAGATCTTTGGGTGTGAAACTTTTTCTTCGCGTGTGTCCCTTTGCGTCGTAGCCATGGAAAATCTTCATCATTTAACTGGATGCTCGGGTCAATATTCACTGTGAATGGAGCAATTTCATCAAACTTTTCGTAATATTCTGACATGTCTGTCTTTTCATCCACTCCCACGATGTTTCTTTTTCCTGAAAGAACTATGTGGCGCTTTGGCTCGTCGTATGATCCATTCACTTCCTTATCTTTTCTTTTTATCGGCCTGGTAGACATGTCTTTCACATAAAAAACCTGCGCCACATCATTGGCTAGGACGAGTGGTTTGTCTGCATACGCAAGATTGTTGAGATCCACTGTTTTCATTCCGTACTGCGGGTCTTCCGTTACCCCGCTTCGTGTCATATTGACCCATTTGCACCGAAACAAGGGGACCTTCAAATCACCTGATCCATAGTTAAGTTCCCATATGTCCTCTATGTAACCATAATATGTTTCCTTTCTCGTGTTGGTTGTTGCATCAAAGCGGACACCACTGTTTTGGTTGGTGCTCTTCTTATCTTGGGCGATCGTGTAAAATGTATTCCCATTTATCTGGTACCCTTTGAAAGTCATTATAATCAAAGATGGTAACTGGGACAGCGAGTACAGGTCATTTTGAATATCGCCATCATTCAGGGCATGTTTCTGCAACCAACCGGCGCAAAGACCTCGTTTGTTCGCGTGTAATCCAGTCGTCAGACTTCTCCGGGTGTTTGGACTGTAGAAAATTCTTGTGCTCCTCCATATACGGAGCCACCAAGGCAGAATTCTGTAGAACTGTGTAGTGTGCTTCAGTGAGAGAATGCCCGTCCATACATAATATTTGATGCCCTCCTAGCGTGCCTTTTCCTTCGATCGCCCTTATGCGCGATTCAGAACACCAATCGGCTTAAGGTCAGGAATGAAGTCAATACAAAACTCAATGACCTCCTCATTTTCATGGCCCTTCGAGATGCTTCCTTCTGGCCTAGCACGGTTATGAACATATTTCTTCAAGACTCCCATGAAACTTTCAAAGGGGAACATATTGCGTAGAAATATAGGACCCAAAACGGAAATCTCTTCGCAAAGGTGAACTAGGACGTGCGTCATGATATTGAAGAAGGATGGAGGGAACACCAACTCGAAACTGACAAGACATTGCACCAAATCATTCTGTAACCTTGGTATGGTTTCTGGATCGATTACCTTCTGAGAGATTGCATTGAGGAATGCACATAGCTTCACAATGGCTAATCGAACGTTTTCCGGTAGAATCCCCCTCAATGCAGCCGGAAGGAGTTGCGTCATAATCACGTGGTAGTCATGAGACTTTAGGCTCTAGAACTTTTTATCTGCCATATTTATTATTCCCTTTATATTCGATGAGAAGCCAGACGGTACCTTAATGCTGAGCAGGCATTCGAAGAAGATTTCCTTCTCTTCTTTGGTAAGAGCGTAGCTGGCCTGACCCTGTTGTATGCCGTATTTTCCGAGCATATGTTGCTGGTCCTGCCCTGCCTCTGGTGTATCTTTTGTCGTCCCATACACGCCCAAAAAGCCAAGCAGGGTCACGCAAAGATTCTTCATCACATGCATCACGTCGATTGCGGAGCGGACCTCTAGGTCTTTCCAATATGGCAGGTCCCAAAATATAGATTTCTACTTCCACATGGGTGCGCGTCCGTCAGCGTCCTTCGGAACAGGTTTTCCGCCAGGACCCTTTCCAAAGATTACCTCCAAATCCTTGACCATATCATGTACATCAGCACCAGTACGGTGGCGAGGCTTCGTCCGGTGATCCGCCTCACCTTTGAAATGCTTGCCTTTCTTTCTTATGGGATGCCTTGTCGGAAGAAATCGACGATGTCCCAAGTACACATTCTTCCTACAACTATCCAAATATATACTGTCGGTATAATCCAAACAGTGCGTGCATCCGCGGTATCCCTTGTTTGTCATCACGAAGGTTCTTGAGAGCAGGCCAATCATTGATGGTCATGAACAGCAACGCCTTTAGGTCAAATTCTTCTGTCCGTGCTCATCCCACGCACGTACACTGTTCCATTCCACAGCTGTAATAGTTCATCAACTAATCGCCTTAGGTACACATCAATGTCGTTGCGGGTTGCTTGGGCCTTGGATGAGCACCGCATCATAATGAACTTCCGCTTCATGCACAACCAAGGAGGAAGGTTATACAAACATAGAGTCACAGGCCACGTGCTATGGTTGCTGCTCTGCTCCCCAAAAGGATTAATGCCATCTGTGCTTAAACCAAACCATACATTCCTTGGGTCACCTGCAAACTCCTCCCGGTACTTTCTCTCGATTTTTCTCCACTGCGAACCGTCAGCGGGTACTCTCAACTTTCTATCTTTCTTACAGTCTTCTGCGTGCCACCGCATCGCCTTCGCATGCTCTTTGTTTTGGAACAAACGTTTCAACCGTGGTATTATAGGAGCATACCACATCACCTTGGTAGGAATCTTCTTCCTAGGGCGCTTGCCCTCGACATCACCAGGGTCATCGTGACTGATCTTATAACGCAATGCACCGCATATCGGGCAAGCGTTCAAATCCTCGTACTCACCGCGGTAGAGGATGCAGTCATTAGGGCATGCATGTATCTTTTGCGCCTCTAACCCTAGAGGGCAGACAGCCTTCTTTGCTTCATACGTACTCTCGGGCAATTCGTTGTCCTTTGGAAGCATATTCAAATCATTACCAGCAACTTTCCAAATCCCTTGTCAGATACACCATTCTCTGCCTTCCATTGCAGCAATTCAAGTGTGGTGCCCAACTTTTCTTTGTCAGCTTCGCAATACGGGTAAACAATTTCTTGTGATCCTCTAACATGCGCTGCAACTTCGTCCTCTCCAAATCACTTGTGCAGTTTCTCTTTGCATCGGCAATGGCCCGACCTAGATCATCAGCGGGCTCATCTGATGCCTCTTCTTCAGCTTCTTCCCGCATTGTCGGCTCAGCTACTTCCCCCATTGTTGTATCATCGTATTCAGGGAACCCATGGCCAGGATAGCCGTCGTCGTCCTATTCTTCTTCATTGTCTTCCATCATAACCCCTATTTCTCCGTGCTTGGTCCAAACATTATAGTGGGGCATGAAACCGGACTTAAATAGGTGGATGTGAATGGTTTTTTCTGTAGAGTAACTGTGACCATTCTTACAACCACCACATGGACAAGGCATAAAACCATCCGCCCGCTTGTTTGCCTCGGCCCAAGAGAAAAGTATGCACGCCATTAATGAACTCGGGAGAGCATCGGTCATCATACATCCATTGTCGGCTCATCTTCATTACACAACACCAAATAGACCAAATTAATACAAGTTCATACATAAAGTTCATACATAAAGTTCATATACAGCACTTAATTAAATGCAACATACAAATAACTCTCTAGCTAAAGAACTAAAATGCAACAACAAATGCGATGAAGATCGCAACTAAGGTAAGAATTGATCCAACAACATAATGATACCAAGCAACACTATCAATGGCATATTTTCTAATCTTTCTAATCTTCAACCTCATTTTCTCCATCTTGATCTTGTGATCATCGACGACATCGGCAACATGCAACTCCAATTCCATCTTCTCCCCCTCAATTATTTTCAATTTTTCTTTCAAATACTCGTTTTCTCTTTCAACTAAATTTAACCTCTCGACAATAGGGTCGGTTGGAATTTCCAGTTCACATACCTCCTAGATAAAAATATCTATGTCAACTTGATGGGCATAATTTGTCATAAACACGAAATGCAACAAATAATTTTAAAAGAGAATATACCACATCCGAATAATAACAAGGACGAGGGCCGATGGGGATGGATATCAAAACCATGGCACTATGTATAACAAACAACGTACGGGTAAGATAATTATACGAGTAACTATATATCCAAATCACACAAACATCAATTTGGTAATGTAAAACATTCATGAACAAGAGCCTCACCACAAGGTGGTGCCGGCGACAGAGACGGTCTTGAGCGATCGGCGGTGGTTCTGACGGAGATTTAGAAGGCACTAATAAACCACACCTACATATGCAAACTAAGTGTTATTTTTGACCTCAAATTGCATATAAATCAAATACTAGCAAATATAATTCCTCCCAAATTAATCACAATACAAAGCATTGCAAGAGCTAATCTAGCAATGAGAGTTGAAAGGACAAAGTTGCTAACCTTTGTGATCATTAGAATGGATGGGGCCTTCAAATCTTGACAAATTTTGGGCAAAATTTGTGAGGAGCTCGAGAGGAAAGGGGAAGAACAGAAGAGAAGTGAGGTGAAAGGGGAAGAACAGAGTGGCTCGGGTGGACGAAGCGTTTATGTACGTCGACCTTTAGTACCGGTTCGTGCCACGAACCGGTACTAAAGGTGCTGGAGGGGCCCCAGTCTGACAACACCCTGCCACCACCCTCTTTATTACCGGCTCGTGACACGAACCGGTACTAAAGGTTCGCCACGAACCGGTACTAATGAGAACGGCCGGCTAGCAGTTGGAACCGGCACTAATGGACACATTAGTGCCAGCTCAAAAACCAACCGGCACTAATGTGTCTCATATTAGGTGCTTTTTCTACTAGTGTACTCACCCTCCCAGGTGGACGCCGTAGGGCTGCCGACCTTCCAAAGCTCCACTTTCCTCAACGGAGAGCAACATATACATGAGAATATTGCAAAGATAGCACAATGTTTTGCCAACCATTTTCTGCGTGCTGGTATATCTTATTGAATACGCACTAATAAGCAAACTGTGGTATGAAATAAGATACCCTCCTATAATCAAACTGCAGTTTGAAATAAGATACACTCGGACTGGTTTAAAAAAGGCTACAACTTGTCTGAATGCTCATATAGTTTATGAAGTGAAGCAAATTCTGACTATTTTTTGGCAAAACACCAGGTCTCCAATGCATCCCAAGATGTGCAACCACAATGAGAAAATGATCATATGAATTGGATAGATATGATTGTTTTGCTTGTGTACCTTCTTAGCTCCATTATATTGGATACTCTTGCAATCCAATCAATTGGGTGACAGTAGCACCACTAATTCTCCAACATGATACTCCATTGATCCTTCGTAAGCACAACCCTCACATTTAAAAGACACCCCAAGCCTCTCTGTATATTCAACAGTAAGAAAAACATGTACACACATGTACACGACCCTAGATTTATGATTACTTTTGATACTAACATCTATTTTCATTTCCATGCTTTGAAATAATCACTAAATTTCTACCATTCTATCATCATAATGGACGGGCACGGCAATGTGTGGCATCAATGATCTAGTTCAAGATTAAACCTAACATTAGAAACGTCAGATCCATATCTTCTGTCCCTTCCCGGAGTTTGGACACCTTTTGCCACCCAATGCTACCCCTCAAACGTTTGTGGACTGTTTCGGGCGTTCAAATTCCAGCAAACCTGGTGGACTTTGCTGGTGAGTCCGGAAATCAGTCTAGCCAACTAGAAGCCACATCCTGCATCAGTGTTCACGAACTGGTCCGGACTAGTCCACGGCAACGTTTTGGTTACCGTTCGAAAATTCAAGATTTCCCATGGTTACCGCATATTTCCGTGCCCCTCGGTAAATCGCCATACCAAGCCAAAAATACCATTTTTTTGAGTTTAAACACTCGATTTACAGTAAAGTACGTAGGATCTAATTAATGCCATGAGGGTTGGTTCTGACGTGTTGCTAGCAACCTAGTTCCTGTTTTGAGAGGTCTCTGGATCGAATATTCGTTTGTTCACTTATTTGAATTCAAAATTCAACTATAAAATCCGCTCGAAATAGTCTCGGCATTTCTCGGCAACCGTGGTAACCACATTTACCAGTCCCCCTCGGTAAAATTATCTCACTCGGTAACCAAAACCTTGATCCACGGATAAATAGTGTGTCCATTTTAGGGTCAGCGTCAGAGAATCTCCAACAAAAGGAGTAAAATTGGGTACTGAAAATCAACTTTAGGGAACCAAAATGTTGGTTCCCGGTCATGCCATCAGCCTTATAGGCTACTGGTGTTAAGGTGGTATTTATATCCACTGGGTGATGAAGGGACACGTTACTGTAACAAAAGCCTGGCAGTGTGTTGCGTGGAAAATGAAAGGCGCATGACGACGAACACAACCTTCACTCTCCCCGCCTTTAAAGGTGCCTTGGTCCAGAGCATCTCTGTTCACAGCACTCACACAAACATAGCAGCCAAAGACTCCGAAAAGTACGGTATGATTTGGTTTGATCTGGCTACGATTCCACATGGTCGGAGACAATATCTAATTGGCTAGAACTGGAGACGAAACACACTTAGGAGTAGGAGGCATCCAGGACTACTTACTTGTCTTATGGCGTTTATCAAGAAGTAGGTGGCACAAAGCAAGTACATTGTCAGGCAGTTTAAGATAATCGTCTCCAAATTGATCTACTGGAGTTTTGTGTCTTCCACGTGGCCCACCAAAGAGTTCACACCGCATTTCTCGCCTCCTGTCACTGCCACAACAGAACGCAGGTTATCCACACCTATTTTCTGATAAGCCACGGCCCAGCCAAACACAATCTAAGCTTTGTACATGACTACCTAAGTTCGCTTTCCATCTTCTACAGGCTACAGCTTTGCCATAAGCTAGATTTATTATAAGATCTGCCCAACTTTACTTTCAGAGGTATACTTAACTTGCAATTTCCTGATTGGACATGGTTTAAATGAGTGCTTCCGTAAGAGGAGGAATCAGCTACTCAATTTTACATCTTGTATATATTGCGCTAAATGGATGAAACTACATATCCTTGTACCAGCAAACTAAATGTACGTGAATAGTTTTGGATGGCCATCTCCCGCATACTTGTCCGTGGACTGGCCCCCTGCCCACGTGTTTTCCAGTTTGGGGGTCAGCCTTGGAGTTATATTGAGTGGTAGATGTAGGGACACGTCACTGTCACAAAGCTTGGCTGTGTATTTCATGGAAAATGAAAGGCGCATGAGGAAAAAGACAAATTTCACTGTCCGCGCCTTTAAAGGTGCCTTCATCCACAGCCACTCTGTTCACAACATTCACAACAAACATAGCTGCCAAAGTCTCCTCAGAAGTACGGTATGATTTGGCTTGATCTAGCAAGGATTCCACATGGTCGGAGACAATATCTAATTGGCTAGAACTGGAGATGAAACAGACTTAGGAGTAGGAGGCATCCAAGACTACTCACTTGGCTTATGGCGTTTATGAAGAAGTAGGAGGCTTTAAACAAGTACATTCTACGGAAGTTTAAGCTCATCGTCTCCAAATTGATCTACTGGAGTTTTGTGTCTTCCAGGAGGCCCACCGAAGAGTTCACACTGAGAGCACAGTCCTCGCCTCCTGGCACTGCCACAACAGAACGCAGGTTGTCCACACCTATTTTCTGATAAGCCACGGCCCAGCCAAACACAATCTAACCTTTGTACATGACTACCTCTATGTTCGCTCTCCATCTTCTCCAGGCTACAGCCCTGCCTTAAGCTAGAGTTATTATAAGATCTGCCCGATTTTACTTGCAGAGGTATAATTAACTTGCATTTTCCTGACTGTATTTGACCTAGTTTAAATGTGCGCTTCCGTAAGAGGAGGAATCAGCTACTCAATTTTGCATATTGTATATATTGTGGTAAATGCATGAAACTACATATCCTTGTACCACCAAACTAAACAGGAGTAATGTAAACTCTGATACTCCTAATGACCCCTGCGATTATTAGTCTTACTGCACAAAAGCAGAGCAAGCACATAAAAGATGCAACCAACTAATGGAGCAGAAGAGTTTGACCCCTCTTTTTGCAAAGGCCTAGCCCACTGAATGAAGAGAGTTCGACCCCTAATTAGGTAGTCCCTCTGTTTTTATTTACTCTACATATTAGGTTTGTCTGAAGTCAAACTTCATAAACTTTGACCAAGTTTATAGAAAAAATATGAACATTTAGAATAGCAAATCTATATGATGTAAAAGTGTATTCAATAGTGAATTTAATGAAATTGATTTGTTATTGTATATGTTAATATTTTTGTCTAAGAAGTTTGTCAAAGTTTAGAAGATTTGACTTTGACCAAAGCAAATATGCGGAGTAAATAAAAACGGAGGGAGTACATATTAAGATGTTCATTTCATGGTCAGAGGACCCAAGTGAGCCTCAAGGACAAGTAAAAGGACTATCGAAAGAAAGCATTGCAAGCAGCCACGGATCTTAAATAAATGAAACATTTGGCGCCATGTGCAGTCGCTTGCCACTTGTGTTACAGTCACACCATCGATCCTGAGAGTGCAACATAAATGGCCTATACGATCCGTGTGGTCATAGTCGTACATATAAGAGAGAAAGGTGTTGGAAAAATCTCGGACAATGTTTACTATACTTACAGTACTAGTCCGGTGCAAGGAAAAACAAAATGGTAATCCAGTCTGGTAGCCAACGCCAAACGAGGGAAATTTCTACCGTTTAGTACTCCCTCCGTTCGGAATTACTTGTCTCAAAAATGGATGTATTTTACATCCATTTTTGAGACAAGTAATTCCGAACGGAGGGAGTAGAAAAAACACAAATAGTTGAACAAGCAACCAGGAGATACATGTGTTTGATGTTGACTCTTATACAGTGCTGGCAGAACATGTTTACCATAATATTGGAGGGCATAGGGGCGGGGAACACTTTCAAAAACATTTTCTTATGATTACAAAGATGACACAAATGGTGTTCTCACTATGACGTATGACCAAACACCACAAATGACAAAAATTGAGGAGAAAAACAGATTCCCAATAATTTCAAATGGAAGATGCTTATACTATTGATAATTCATATAACCACCAACTATTTTGAATTATGAGATACAGAAGGGGATGATGTGCAAAAGATATATAGCTAGTCAAACTACCAAATGCACACAACGCGTTCCTTGCCCTATAGCTCCCATGGCAGTGGAGTAAATAGCATAAATCTAGTCGTTTGACGATAAGGGTTCCTAAAAATTACCTATTCTAATTTTGTCGCAAAACCCTACCGCATATTCGGCATATCGTTCCGAAAATCCGGATGAGCGTTAGGTTAAAAACTAACCCGGATTATGACTGGACGGGCCCACCGTCAGGGCTGACCTGGCAGAAACTCCGTTGACCATCTTTCTTCCTTT